>OU974074.1:9602204-10209926 GCA_918843875.1 Diadumene lineata | reverse complement strand
CACCATCAAGCTGCTCGTTAAAAAATGTATGACAACTATCGTATGTATTTAGTATGATTCGTGATGTAGACGTAGAATACTACCACTACCAGAATGCTTTGTCGACCTTCTTTTGTATCACAATTAGTGCGAATTGTTTTATTAATCTCCACATGGATTAAAAATTCAAATATAAAACAGAATTTGCCAAGGATGCTGGTATTGGTAATAAAATGACGCCATAATGTACTTCGCGTATTGCAACAAGATATAATTATTTCGAACTATTTCGGTCAAGCTACTACCAGAGATCATTTGTGTGTGTGCTTTTGTGTTCCGTGGTTAGGTTGATTAGACATTGTTGTTATTCATTATTAATATGCGGTGGGCGTGTTAATCGAACTATAAATACTGCAAGGTAATTGTGGTTCCGTGAACGTGCTTCTTAAATGAGCATGGTAATTTCACAGGCTTTTGCGCTTATTATAGAATACGATTGATTTTACAGAATGGTGTGGTTCAGCTTTAATCCCCATGAAAAAATACTTCAGTGACTGTTGCCGAAATTTGTCATTTTCAAAGAAAATGTAGTTTGTAAGATATATACCGTGTCCACACTCGCACTTTTCAGTTTAAATTCATAAGTATATATTTTTAATTGCTTATATATTTTGGACCTGTTTATTTTTGCACTGTTAGGCTTGCTTGCTCATTTGTTTTTAAATGAAGTTCGAATAACATGGATATTTTATGCAGCATTTTGACTGTGCACAACCAGCTGCATTTATTAGTATCAGCAAATTTGTGAATGATGCTGTTTGGATGCAAACTTGAAAATGGCTCACGTGCCGATAGAAGACACATAACAGGTTCGAAACAAGGCTGTCGTATTAGCAGTGAATGGCTAGAATACGACAGCTTTGAATAAAAAAATATTCTTTTTACAGGCACTCTTTTGAAAAAAAACATAGGATTGATCACAATTAAAAAGCGGAAACATAAAATGCACCAAAGATGGTGCGACTCTTAATATTCAGGCGTGTTATGGTTTATTAGGTCCCGCCCAAACTATTTCGATATTTATCCGGTTAGGCCTTACTGTTTATCGATTTGTATAAATCTGGAGCAAATTTTACAATTTTTATTGTTGAATAAGCACTTTTGTACTTAGGTAGCGTTTCGAGGTGACAATTACGTTTTCAAATGTATATAATATGTGGAAGAAATCTAAGATTTTTATGGATTCGTGAATGATTATATACTTTTTGCGCTCGGTTTCTTGCGTGACACGTGAATGATTTCAGTCCGTCAAACGTGATACAAGGCGTTATATTTCGCTATGTTCACAAGTAACCATCTCGCCCTACTCTCTGTTTCACACGAAAACAATTTTTCAGTGTTATGATTTATATTTATTTAAAAAAAGTATATAATGATATTTGCATATAATAAGTGTATTCAGTAGAAATATTACTTTCAATTTTAATTTTGCATTGTTGTTGTAATATTGATTTGTAAACACAACTTATGTTATGTGCTTTATCTGTATGTATAATAAAGATAAAATTGACAATTTCTGAAGCACCAATTTGTTCACTAAGTGCGAACAGAGTATCGTGCTAAGATAGAGTATGCTAAAAATCACGAATAAAAAAGCGTAGGTATACTTGAACAATAACATTGATTGCTACACTTCAAAGCCTTCGGGGAAGTCAAATTGGTAACTGACAATAAAGTACGTCCATAGCTTGCCCGAGGTGTTCTTTTCCTCTGACGTTGCTATGACAATTAACATATATTTTTAACTTATGGAACGTTCTAGCGTCAAGTTTGACGTTATTAGGCCAAGGCGGGAAACCCAACATGAATTCAAGCACTTAAATTTTTTATGAACAAAAGTTTTTATGTAAATCAAAATAGTCATATTCATCGCTCAAAGGTATTTGATGGATGATTTAAAAACCGAAAATAAAAACTTACTTTGCAACCGTGTATTTAACTCAATTTGTGGCACAACTTATAATCCCGGATAACTAAAAAGTATTTACGGAACCGCCACCGAATTGGCTGGCATAGAAATTAGTGGGCTTTTTAAATAGAATGGCTGAGAAAAAAGCCAAAACTAGAGCAAATTGAGCTTAAGATGGTCGAACATGACTAAAACCTTTTGGGGCCGCCAAGTCAGTTAACGCTAAGAGATCAACTCAATGACCACGGTTGCTTGGTATATTGTTTTTAAAGAAAACTTTAAAGTTAATCTTGAGACGTCTGTGTTCCATATGATAAAATAGACAGATTTTTCAGATTGAATCTTGAGATATTTTGATGAAGTCTTCATGGAGACTACCACAGTGTAGCTGAATCGTCAATTTTAAAACTTAAAACTTTAATGTTTTTTGAGGCTGACTAGTTTGAAAAGTACTTTGGCTGCGGTTAGATATATTTTGGAGTATAAAATACCATCGAGGGATGCATGCTTTTAAAATCGATCGAATCAATGTTAAATCAGCAGTGTTTCTAAAAAATCCTTGCTGCGCAGTGTTAATTCGTACGGTGTGAAAAGCCCTCTTTAATCAACTGGTTTAAATACAGAGATAAAACTGATTTTTCATATTGAAAAACGTGCCCGGCCAATCTCCATTCGTCAGCTGTTACAATTAAAAAGCAACAAAATTATAGTCAAATGATAAGCAAATGCAATTCCTTAATTTCTCTGTTGCATAAAAGACTCGCAATTGCAATATTTTTTTCAATCGTGAAAATATTCCAATTCCTGAAACTCAATTTGGAAAAAAAATGGTTGTGAATGATGGCCTGATGATATATTCATGATACTGATGAAGAGAACTCGTATGCATCTTTAAAAAAACTATTCCATAACTAGATTGTTTGCTACTGACAATGTTGTGACTGACTGTTAATTTTTTTTAATTGGTACAATTAAAACGCTTTTTTTAATTCAAACACGCATTTTCGGATATATCGGTGCCTGTTGAAAATAATATATCACATACCCTAAACTTCTAACAAATATTTATAGCATTTTACGTTACCAAAACAACAGAGCTCATGTTTTGTCGGTTTTACTTATTTTCGCGAAATGTTTTTGCTTGGAGTATTAATTGTGGTTAATTAGCACAATAGGAAATTTGTCCTTACAGAGCCGAATGTGAACTATTTCATTTTCATGAACAGTGTACGTTTCAAAACATATCTTTAATTATGTTATGTGTTTTTGTCACTCTGAATATGCTATAGATAGGTAATGTTGCGACAGGTCAGTGGTTCGAGCCCAGTGCGAACCAAACTGCATGCATGAGACATAATTTTTTATCGGCCACTTCACTCAATGAATATCGTAAAAATACTGATATTTCTATTTCTATTTTGTTTCTCCATTGTCCTAAATATGCCGCAAAATGATCTTATTCTCTATCATTGGTGCTTGGCATTTTCTTGAAAAGATGGAACAATTTTGGTGTCACTAGTTTGTGTCTCAGCTTTGATGTGAGGAAAATGCCAGGCACAATCAAATCTTTTAGGATATGTTTTATATATAATCGATGTTAATCGTTAAAAAGGTATGTTTCTTAAAGAAATACATTGCAAGGATATAACCAAGTGCTCATGAATGTAGGAGCGATTATTGTACTGATTGTCCAATAATAACATAGTATGCAGAATAACCAACCTATCAGTCATACACAAACATTAAATTTTGACAATATCGGTCGATCGATATCTCTTCAAGTTTAGATACACTTCGACATTTAAAATGTTCAACTTCACTCAGCATTACATGTTTAATTGGCTGGCTGTTTTTCTAACGTTCTGATTACTATCTAACGATGCTAAAATGAGATGACCGTTGTTACAAGAGGCCAGTTTCGAAGTTGTGTTTTGATGTAATGCTCACTAATTAGATTCAGAGAACATTTAAACAAGTGAATTCGCAAGAGATCATGATCTGGATGGTGTTGATTGAGCTGTTTTCATTATCAAGAGTGGTTTTTGGACATTACACTCGTCCAGGTGGTATGTAAGACTCGTATTGTATTTTCTCTTTTGTCTTTGCTGTTATCGATATGTCGTGATTATTGGTTTCCCTCGACGACACGAGATATAACATTATCACCGCTGTTTCGCTATTTGTAAAACACGCATGACGGACTTGAAATCTAATTTCTTTGAATAGTAAACTTGCATCACTAGCTAGCAAGCATAAGTAAGTACGAAGATTAAAATGCAGAGTATATTGTATCAGGTAGAAAATCCTCAAGTTTATTAAGAAATTGATTTTGAACGTTATTTCAAAATTTGCTTTTTTATCTTGCGTCACAGAAATTCAGTAGAAATACTTTGCTAATAATTCAAATATAAGTTTTCTGTACTATATATATTTTGATTTTACAGTGCATTTCTCACGTTACCACAGACAACAGTGAGATTTTTGAAGAATAATATGTGCTGTGCTATCTAACTCCTAGTGTAAAATCGACTTTTAATGTCAATGACATGTCGTACTTGTGTTGTGTCTCTCCAACGGGCTCCGCAGTGTCTTTTGCTTTCATTTAGTAACAAAACACAAGTATTTATGGTAATTCCGTAGTTTTGGACTTCGCATAGTACTACTCATGTTTTAAATTGTGGAGTTTTACATTTCTTATCATCAATCTATACCCACTTATGAAGAAAATCCGAACATTTCTGATATTTTCAGGCGAGAAACTTTCAATTCGCCACAGTCTCCACTTAGAAAAAGCTCGATTTTGACTGAAAATGACGATATATTCCGGTAATTTTATTTCGCTGTCGAGATTTTATAAACCCTTTTTGGATTCCTATCGGTAGCAAAATATATATAAAGAGTAAAGTAAATTTTATTTAAGATATCTTGCGACGACAGGGCTCATTAGTTAGGGAGATTTGTTCGCGATATCCTTTTCCGAATATTTCGGATGTATTGTAAATACAGGATCCTTTTTAAGAGCTCTCGCTTCCTTAACAAAACACCAAGTTATCGAACTACCAAATTATTGTAAAAGTACAGTTCTTTGTGAGGATATTGCGTAAAACTTTAAATAAATTGATGCGTGATAACTATGCACCATAGTGATTAATAAGACCGGCCAAAATTGACTCAGAGATGCTCTACTGTGCATTTCCTATGCCGTTAAATAAATATTGGGGTGATTAGCTTTTGTGAGATCGGGAATGTATAGTAAATTTGACAAAAATGCTCGCTGAATCCATTTTGACTCTGAAGGAGCACTTCATACAACTGCAATCTAGATACAATAGCTCATTTATATAAAAGTGCATTTTTTCGATAGATACATGTATAAAAAGTACTATCTCTTATAATAATTGATACTTGCTAAAAATGCTTGATTGCATTTGGTCGAGAGCATTGCAGTTCAAGCAGAACAACAGTGTAAAAAGCTGCAATACCAGAGCAAAAATCTATAACACCAGTGCAAACATGTAAATGTAAATTCAGTGCAAATTACAGCTTCCAAACCACATTGTTAACTAAACCGAAATACGCCCTAAATCTAAATCTTTTTGGAAATGCATAGTATATTATATAAATTAACTACAATCTTTGACAAAATATGTTGGCACGCAAACCTTTATTTTCTCTCATATTTGGACGCATTACTTCTTTCCCCTTTTTGGCGACAAAACTGTAGTGTTTCATCATCCCCCTCCCCCTTAGGCGATATTGCTGCACTTGTACAAAACTATTCCCGCTGCCAGCCACGAAAACTGACCTCACAGCGGTTAACAGCATTGATATTGGGGTGCGAGAAAGAACAAATAGCCCATTAGTTATTTTGTGCAATCGTTTCAAACAATTTGTCAAAGATTGTAGAAGTTAATTTTCTAAACATTTGTTGTTGCAAGATGTTTGAAATCTTATAAGAATTACTCAAGAGATTTGAAAAAAAAAGCTGAGCAGGATCTCGAAAATTTAACGCACTCTAAATAACCACATCATCACCCCATAATTCGCAACGCGTCTTCAGTTTGAGTTTGAATCACATTTTCAACCATAAGTTTAAAAAAATGCATACAGTAATTGATCGCCCTACTTGTATGGCTGTTTAGGATGAATATTGAATGCTGGTCTTCCACGGCGATCAGTATTTCAGACTTGCTTTCTATCTATAATTTGTACACATTGATTCGAAACTCTTCAGTTTGATACAACGCGAGCATTATGCTAGCTATATATCGTCCGGTAATGAGCTCAAATTTATAAATATTCTATTGATGATATCCAATTTTTTAAGATTAAAATATTAAAATATTAAAAGTTTTTCAGCTCATCTTTCTTTTCAAGAACACCATTAAAATATGATACTCCTTAGAGCGACCAAGTAATCGGCGCCATTTTGATTTTGCTACAGTGGTTACCTAGTCGGAAAAAAAACAGCCCCTTCTCCCAAAGGTGTGGCGTATTATTGGCGGGAATTGTACGCTGCTTCATATCTTGACAACCAACTTTACGAAATAGCCTTCTGTTTTATTTGAAATACTCATAATTGAAATAACAATTATTAAAGCGTGATTGCAAGCACGTTCATTACTCTATACCTCTCGGGGAGGGGATGAGTGTGCCTTTTACCTCTCAGTACCCCTGGGGGGAACTCCGAGGTAAACAATCGGGGATGCTCGTCGTATCTTTTAGGGGTAACATTCGGCGATTTGGTCTCTTTTAGGGTTTAAAAATATGAAATTTGCCAAATTCCATGTGATTTTGAAAAATATCCGTTATTTTATAGAGGTATTTTGAAACATTCCGACAAGCATCCCCGATCGTTTATCCCCGGAGTCCCCCCTCCCCGGTCCTCCCCGGGTGAGTACGTTTTCGTTAACCAATGAAAGCATTGTCATTGCCGACTTTTTATAAAGTGAAAGACCAAGGCTGTTTTCTCGTTATATCATGTTGATCAACAAAGGAGTCACATCAAACTTACATAAAACGTATATCAATTCAAAAATCTTGGTAGTGACTGAGTGAGCCTTTGGTTTGATGCAAGCTTTATTTGCAGAGAAATTTATGGAAACCAGAAACGCGTTTTTGCACTTTGATCGTGATATCTAATCACGTGACTTGGACAGAAAATCAAAATGATATTTTATAATGTTTCAAAGCAGCAATTATCGACCTAGCTGCAATTTTACAATAAAACTAAAAGAGAATTTTTAATCAAAGTTGTGAATGAATACATATATACTCTAGATTAGTTTGATCTTTCCGTATACGACGTCATCAAAGTTATTCGAATTCAGATATTATTGACATTGGTCCGGCAAATACCTTAAAAAGCCATGTGTCATAGTGACCTGAGAGTGAGTGGTTCGTTCTTATTCGCCTAATTAGTTCACGAAAATGTTACCACATTTGTTTCCTGTTGTATTGGTTTGAATTAGCATACTTCATTAAATCTTATTAATAATGCTGACATAATGCCATTGATACTTGTAATGCATATTATTAATTAATAACCATAGACGGGGTAGTTGTAAGTTAAACTCCCTCAAGGCTTGACGTTACAATACTCCTCATTCAGTTCAATCACCGTGGATACTGTACCTGTTATTCACCTAACGCATATTTGTATTATAGTTTGCATTCGCTGTCGCATATCGCTTATTATTATCCAACTTGTAAAAAATAACGCGTGAGTAAGACTGGATCGAGTAAAAATATACAGCGATATTTTTCGCTGTCTAAACCAGTTTAACAGGTTTTCATCTACAGCATCTACAGCTAAATTGTCTGCAACGCAAACTGAATTAGTTTGGAACGTTTTCTACAGAAACGCTTTCGATTCTTCTGTTAATAAGATAACGAAAATGTCGAAATTAAAATTCAAAACAGAGACAAAGTGAACATGTAAACACAGAGAACAGAAAATGTTTTGTAAGCTTACAAGTTTATTGACATAAGCTGACTGACTAGCTCGTATAAGGAAAAGAAAAAAAAATGAAATTTCACCTTAATACAACAAAATGTAATCCTTCAGTGGAAGAGCTGCAAAAATGTCCTTTATAGTAGAAATGTAAAGCTAATTGAAGCAACCAACTACGATCCACGAATGGAAACGAAGGCACTACAATCGCTGCAAGTTCTTGATACAACATTTCCTTTGTGACTGCATTTTCATTCAACTTCATCAAAGTTTCCGAACGATAGCCATTTTTTCATTTGTCTTGTTGACGTTCTCCCTCTTTTTTCTCAAAATACAGCCAAAATTTGTGCAAAAACAGTCGAAAAAAATTACATTGATAATCGGCTAAAACGGCGTGTTTGTGTGAGCTGCTAAAACCGGTTTGACCTGTATGAAAAATGAGCCAATCAGAATGCAATACGTACGTCACGCAATGTCCAACTAATTTTTTAAGGAAATAAAAATTACTATTTTTTCGATTTTTTCGACCCTTTTTTCATTTTTACGAGAAAGTTGGATAATAAATAACTTATTAGACAGTTGGATGTGGAATATGGCTGGATATTTTACTCGTCAACTTGCATTTTGACTCGCCTGAAGGCTCGTCAAAATACAGCGTGACTCGTAAAAATATCCAGCCATATTCCACATCCAACTGTCTAATAAGATATATATATTCACACTAGGAACCCTAAAATAGAGGTTATAACTTGTTTTAAAATGACTAATTGATAAGGCTTTCGGGACGCGGGTGCAATCAGTATATCTATAGGTGCATGCCGAATAAAGTCAATTCAAGCAGCAAGAAACATCACCTCGTAAGGCCTAGTCAAATTTCAAATGCTTCAAAAATGTAATTTTTGAATGTAATCAAGGAAGACCGCTTAGATGTCTAAAGTGTGAAATGTGAATGATTGTCGAGAGAAATGAAATCAGTAAAAATGTATAGGGTAAATAACTGCAAGTCCCACAAAACAGTCTCAGTGAAGTGTTTTCGTTGTTACTTTGATTAAAATTTGACGTTTTCACATTGAGTAAACATTTTTTTAAAGAAATATGTATGCTTAAGTTATCACGTGATTGTCATTGTTTTAGCATGCTGAACAGAAAGAAGTTAAAACAAGGATTCACAGTGGCTTCATGACCTTTTTTCGAGGTCTTTATTTTCAGTGTTGTTTGTAGTAGCTTTAGATACCCGTAATGAGGAGCATTAACAGAAAGAAGGGGATAAAGATGCGCAGCTTCCAAAGCTTCATACACGAGCCTCTGGCTCGGGAGAATTGCATGGGTAACGATTCCCTTCCTCTTCGAAGTCAAATAATACCTTTAACTTTGCCATATACCTTTTTTTACAAACTAACACATGTAATGGAGCGGGATTTAAACGGTTCAATCCCAAGACTACAACTCACGTGCTTAATTTAGATTCCTGATTGAATAGATAGAAAACTCGTTTTGTAATTCATGAGTTATTATTACTAGTACGGACGTATCCAGGATTTGTTATGGGGGAGGGGGGGATCGAAGGGTCCTCACATACCAAATTGTCATATTGACGTTAATGACTGATGACTAGTGCATTTCTTGAGCTATATTTACAGTATACTGGATAAAAGACTATTGAACCGACACAAATCTTCAAACCAAACTAAAGAATTTGCAGAAAAAATGGAATTCATGCGGGTAATAGCGGACAGAGGGTTTAACTTGAAATTATAGTTGCATTTTTAGATTTACCTAGCATAGTAAGGGCATGACCTTAAATTCGAATTTTAATGCAAAATCTTGCAGCTGGCCAAAAAGTCAAGCACTTGACAATGACAATGACAATGACAATTTTTTATTTAGTACCTTATATAGAAATATATATATATTTACAAGATAGTTTCAAATTTAACTGATTTTAGGTACAGTTGACTAAAATAACTGAAAAGCTATACTAGTTAGACAACGATTCTTTGTGTTAGAAAAGACTCATAGGTCATTGTAGATGTAGATATGAGGGAGAAAAAATTGGATTAAGGTTAGCTATATGGAAAAAAGTATGAAAAGTGTTAAACACATTAGGTAAATAAATAAGGATATGGAAGAGATATTAAATTTGTAATTTGTAAATTGAATATTTACAAAATTATATACAAAATTATATGTAATAAATATTAAATTAATGGAGATATGGAAGAAATACTAAATTCGTATTTTATAAATTTATAAAGTTATATTAATACAAAATTATGTGCATATGCATACATATTCATAAATACAGTCAAACATGTACATATATGCATAGTCATATTATTCATTTTGGTAGAAATTGAGAAGAAATTTTTTCATTTTTATCTTAAAATTCGAAATAGAGGTGGTTTTCTTTATGTTCTCATCAATTGAGTTCCAGATTTGAGCACCAGCAAATCTGATGCTGAATTTTCCATAATTAGTTCTAGCTTTTGGTAAAGTGAAGGACGACCTCGATGCGAGCCTTGTTCTGTAGTTATGTTGTAAATTGACTGGAGTTAAGAAATTATCAAACACTTCAGGCAAATTACCCTGGTGGAAATGAAATACAAACAAGGCATTGTTATATTTGACCAGATCATGGAATTTGAGAATCTCAAACTCAATGAAGAAGGGATTAGTATGTTCTCTGTAGCCTGAGAATGTGATCAGCCGGAGTGCTCGTTTCTGGAGAAGCAGCAGGGGTTGAGTGGTAGTGGGGTAGGTATTACCCCAAGCTGTGATTCCATAATTCAAAAAAGGATAGATTAAGGTGTAGTATAAATTAATAAGAATATTTTGGCTTACAAATGGTCTAGTCTTGGAGATGATACCAATACCACGCTTCACCTTATTTGAGACCAGTTTTACATGCTCTTTCCATTTGAGATGGCTATCAAACATGATGCCAAGATATTTAATGCTATTCTGATATTTGATAGATTTTCCATTAATGGAAAGTTGGATTCTATGTGGAAGTTTCTTTTGTGGGGGATGGAATATTAGAAAACTTGATTTCTCTACATTGAGAGCAAGTTTATTGATATTGAGCCAATTCTGGATGTGGATTAGCTCATTGTTAACTCTGTGTTCTAGATCTTGTAGACTCTTGCTGGCATAGAATAAATTGGCATCATCAGCAAAAAAATGGAAATCAAGTATTTCTGAGGAGTTTTGGAAGTCATTTATATAAAGAAGGAAGAGGATCGGACCAAGGACAGATCCTTGTGGTACGCCGTGCCTAATTAGTTGTAAAGAAGAGTCAATGTCACCTAGGCTAACAAATTGCTTCCTATCATCTAAGTAATTTTTAAACCAATCATTTACAATTCCCCTAAAGCCATAATGATCAAGCTTTTTGATGAGAATGGTGTGGTTGACTGAATCAAATGCCTTTCTAAGATCTAAGAAGAGTCCACATGAGAATTTGCCGCTTTCTATAGCATTGTATATGTTGTCAGTTATTGATAAGATGGCATGAATGGTGGAATGTAACGACCTAAAGCCAAATTGCTTTTTTGACAGTAAATTGTTATTATTTATAAATTGGATGATCCTTTTTGACATAAGGGTTTCAAGGAGTCTATTGAAAATAGACAATAGTGATATAGGTCTGTAGTTTTCTAGACACATCTCGGAGCCATTTTAGAATATGGGTATTACTCTTGCAACTTTAAACTGCATTGGAACAGTTCCAGTTGAAAATGAAAGATTAAAGATTTTCTCCAGAGGTTTAGATACAACCCCATGTAAAAGTTTGAGGATTTTTGTGGGAATGCTGAAGGGCCCATTGGCCTTAGTAACATTAAGCTTATGTATTTCTTCAGAAATTGCTCTTTACAAAACAACGAGAACAAGAACTGTCTTAGTAAGTTTTTAGTTGTCAGCCACTGCCCGAAAAAAAAACATACAAATCGCTTTTGCAGGCAAAAATTCCCTTTTTGTGTAACACTTATTTTAAGCTTTCATTTGATATTTCATAACCGTTGGCAACACAAGCATTGTCAGTTCGCCATTGTTTAGAGACAATTTGAGAATTTAAAAATTTTGAGATCATGTGGTAAATTTATGCTAGCATTTTGACATTTTGATAATCTGATTTACTTTTAATTTTTTATCTATGATAGGCCCTACTAATCCAGGTACATTTTTTTACCAAATTTCGGGACTAATTTGAATATTTTTGGAACTTTGAGTTCACGTTAAACCGCTTTAGCTGTAATTTCAACATTGCTATCAGATATTAGGGGAATCCACTCTTGATAAGCTTTTATCAGTCAGAGGCAGGGGAGGTGCCAGAGGAGCCAGTGTACCCCCTTTTTTGGGAAGACCTGATTTATTTTTATCGATAGTACTTCTAATTTTTGATTGTTAGTAATTTTTTTAAGTAGTGCGCCCCCTCCGTTTTAAAATTTCTTGATCCGACACTGACTTTGATACATCATAATGTTTGCCACCTGAGGGTTGTCTCAGTCACACTGCTTCAAAAACATATAGAATGAGACAAATGCCGATTGCTGCATCCGATTTGCAGATACGAGGAAGTAAGTTAAAACTTTCTGGAGCTGACACAGAACGAGCTCTAATTTTATAACCGATTTCTAATAGTAATAGAAATAATAGAAACTCTGACAGCACTAGAAAGGACAGTAACATTGAAAAGAACAATCAGTTTTTATATCAATCCATCTGAGAGATAATAACCGGCAGATAATGAAATATTTTCATTGAGTTTCGGATCGTTGTCCCTTCCTATGCTACAATGCGACTCCACTTTGATGTTTGCTTTGAATGTCAAACTGAGTGAGCAACATGTTATATAATATTAATAACTAATGAGTATATGGGTAAAACTTATTACAAATTATGGCACTGGATTTCCCTTACACGAAAACGACACACTACCCTGCAGGTATCTCACTGAGAGGAGTCAATGTTGGCATGCATTCCTACAACAGGAACTAATATCATCAAAATACGACCATTTCAAGCAATAAAAATATGAATTGAAATCAGACAAATGATTTTCAAGCCAATTCACCATTGGAAAATGATGAGTTGAAAAAGAAATTAAATGGAATAAACAAAACAAAGAAATGCAAAGAAATGCAAAGCCGAAAAAGACAAAATTTATTAGCAAACAAAACAAAATTGAAGTAAAACAGGCACTTTTTTCTAACCTTAAAGAAGCGTATTTATTTTAGATATAGGTGAACATCATTAAAGCAAAACTTTAGTTGCAACTTGTTCTTGGCAGCCCGTGTCAATTCCCATTTCGGAATTCAAAAGGGACTGGGCCGAGTAAAGATATTACTCAAATTAAGATATCAACCCCCAAACAAGTCATATCGTACCATTTTTTGAATTACCACTAAGTTTCAGTGTACATGGATAAATATCTACTGAGCAGACAGAGCAGACAGCCGCAGTTTCAACCACATCCTGTTCTACAATTACAGTCTACTGACCAAAATCACAGATATACAAGAACAACGTCTAATTTGCGGCTACACACAAAACTTACATTTAGAAATTTTTATATTTTTTTTTTCAACGTTTAAGAAATTACAATTTTATGTTTTCATGTTAATAACAACGCCGATCGATGTTTTGCTCAGCAGTAAGGATTTATGCGAAGGTGATTGCGGAAGATTTGATTTTCCTACAAATGTCTTTTTGGTCACTGTATTCTGGTGATGTGAAAATTGAAATCACTTTAAAAATCATTTTAACTACTTTGTTGTAAAAAACGACTTCGATTTGAATTTTTCTTTCTGGCTTGTACTTTTTATCTATCAAATAGACATGCTAAACGTTTTCTTTTTTTTTAATTCAAAACCCTAGCTTGATTGCTGCTTTATACAATTTTCCTTTTCTCTTCTTTTTCCTTTTTTTCTTCTTCACTGTTCTCACGTCAAATATTTATTATTTTTGTTCAATTATTCATTCGATTATTCAGTAATCTGCGGTACTCGTACATGAATTTACTCATTTTTTCACCTTTCCATTTGAATGTTTTGCTTTGGTCAAAAAGAATCTTTTTTTTTTCAACACAAACTTTGTATTATTGCACTTTTGTTTATAATTCATCATACACAGTCAGTTTCTAGATCTTTCGACACCTTTGCATTACAGCAATCTTTGACGAAACCGATCTGACATGATTAATTTAAAGCCTTCAAGATATTACAAGTTATCAAGTTTAAACTTTCAAGCTCTAGATAATAGGCAATCTATTGTATTGGGTTAATATTTTTAACTAAACGCAACACGAATCAAAGAGCTTATGATTATCTCGTCTTGGTGAGAACGATCACATGGGGTATGCCTATATCAGCTGTGAGCAATATTTATATATTTGTAAACAACTATTGTATTGGGTCAGTGTTTTTAACTAAACGCATCATGAATCAAAGAATTTATGATTATCTTGTCTTGGTGAGAACGATTACATGGGGTATAACTATATCAGTGAGCAATATTGATTTTGCTCTTCTAATTCTTCAATAGTCATTCCAAGCTATATATGATCAGAGTATTTTGATCTTTCCATTTTTCTCTTGGCCTCTTATGCTCCCTTCTTCGGGTTTTTTATTTATTTATTTTTCCTTTTTTTGTTTCTTTCCTTTTTTTTTTGCTTGTTGCTGTTGTCGCAGTTGTTATCAAACTTCCCCTTGCTCTTGTTTCCCTTTTGTCGCATTGTGAATTTCAAGTTATTTTCTTTTCCATTTACTAGTATTGTTTATTTTTGTTTATATCTATGCACGCAAACCGTGGACACAAGCAGTCTGATTTCTACATCAAAGAAGTGCAGTATTATGTGCTATCCTCGGTTTCCAAAAACATTAACCTCGAACAGGTTTTTCCTCTTTGCTAGGTTCTATTGAAGTTATTTTGTTGGAGTATAAGTCAATTAGGCGATGAATAAGGAAGTAGATTAGATGTTTAGTAAAGTGCTTATGCTAATAATACTATAGGAATGCATAGGAAAAGCCGGCCTCCTTATCGTGCACCAGAATTGTAAATCATATTAAATACTTAAACACAAAGTGTGAATGCTGTGGATATTTTATTTATAAACAAAGAAAATTTTGCGAGAAAGTGCGCGTTTTTATATGTTTAACATGCTTAAAACATATTTTTATCGTTATGAATGCAGGACTGATTGGTAAACAAATGAATGTTCTTTCACTTCAAACAATATTTCCCCTACTAGCAGATTGATTTCTCAAGTTTTCCGTTTATTACTTCAGCAGGAAATAAAATCGATACATTTTCTGATCTTAGTAACAGGGAACACGTTTAAATTGCTCAAAATAAAAGCTTCGGTGGGTGGACCAAGCCACAGTCAAATGTGACTAAAAAAGAAATAAAAAACATAAAACATCATCATAAAAACATGACTTAAAAATCGCAGTGCATTTGAAATGCTTTGACCAAACGCAATTACATAAATAATTTATGAGATATCGCGCTAACCGGAGACTCCCAATATAGTTAAGCATCCAGAAAAACAATTTGCAAACAAACCGACCATAAATTATTCATATCATTTCTCGAACAGTGTCTCATGATGTCCATCGACTTTTTAACCATCGTGTTTTAACAATGCATCAGAACTGTCTAGAATTATTTCTACCAATGGAAATTAT
Organism: Diadumene lineata; assembly: GCA_918843875.1. NCBI lineage: Eukaryota > Metazoa > Cnidaria > Anthozoa > Actiniaria > Diadumenidae > Diadumene > Diadumene lineata. The sequence goes on along the minus strand of OU974074.1, from coordinate 10,194,340 downwards.
CTCGTGCTGAGAGCGTGTGATCCTAAATCGGATGTGCTCATTTGAAGATCTTGAACAAAAAGTTGAGTTTTTACAAGGACTGCCCAAAACTTGCCTGCATCTACCAAGGACAGACTTCAATTTTATCTGCAGCAAATTAAACGTGCCCTAGCAATTATAATCATAAAAAAGCATCAAACAAAAGGGTCAACTAAATCTCTGGGACTGGCATCAATTGGAGTCTGAGTACCACATGCTCTATAATAAGGTAAGAAATATATCAGTTATAACACTATCATTACCACATTTTTATTCTTTTTTTTTTTTTTTTTTTTTTTTTTGATAGATCTAATTAGCTTTTCGGATTGTAGTGGTTTGCGATACTGAAATATATTAGTATATAGTATAAAATGCACGAAATGAAATGTCCAACTGTGATTAGTGGAGCCCTATACTTGCTATAGAAATTGACAATTTCATTTCTTTTGAACTTCATAGAAAATACAGCAATTTCAACAAATAAAAAATAAAATAATGTAGTGCGTTAAATATGACTTGTATATGCATCCCTCTATGACACTCTATAAACGGTGCACATGCAGAATCACAAAAAAAAGCTGCTTTCACTTTTCACATGCCAGGAAAAATAAGATTGACAAAAATTGTTACAGTGCGACTACTCCAACCAAAGCCACCCTGACAAATTTTTCACAAATTGTTCAATCACATTCGAGCAATTTGCACAGTACATTGTTGCTCGCGATCTATCAGTTGTTGCAATATTTGAAATTAATGGGAAATCTATTGTTTAAATGATCGAACGTGACTGGACAATTTGTGAAAAATTTGTCAGGGTGGCTTTGGTTGGAGTAGTCGCATGGTAATCACATTCAATTATGGGACCTGAAAATGTGTTTGCTACGTTCCACGCAGCTGATGATTTCTTAGTGATATTTTGAAATACTAAGTCCATGCACGCCCGTGACAGCGATAAAGGAATTGGTGACGGACCAACTAGCTAATAGCTACCGAATCATTAAATAACTGTAAAACAATAAACATAATGTATAGACTGATACCTATAAGATAAATTCAGTAAAATTATTTTGGGGGTCGGCATCCTGTACCGGCCCCTTTCTCTACGACTCATTGACTGATTGTCAAAAAAAATAGATTGATATAATTTGTATTGTGATTTTTTGTCGAGTTGAATAATTAGGTTCCTTACGGTTTTGAAGGTTCCAACACTTCAATGTATCATATTAATTCCTCTCCAGTGAACATTTTTATATGGCCTTTGCTTTTTGGCTTTTTTCAAAAAGAAATTTGTGAGATTAATAGGCGATTTACATTATAGCGTCACACTACCAATACCAGAATGATTTGCTTACTTTCTTTTGTATCGCAATTGGTACAAATTGTTTTACTAATCTCCAAAGGGATTACAAATTTGAATATGAAAGAAAATTTGCAAGGAATGCTGGTCTTGGTAGTAAAATGACCCCATAATGAAAATCGCCAATTGCAAAAAATGGACACAATTGAGACCTTCTGTCCGGTCTGAAATCTCAGGCCAGCATGCAATTTTGAATAAATCAGGGTAATACATTGATGTTCGCCCGAGGCAAAGTGTATGTGATGTGGAAAAGTTCCAGGCGTGTAAATGAAAGTTCACATATTATGGACGTCTGATTTTAGTCTGCCGCCTGAAAATAAACGACTGTGGTTTACTCCGCGGTCGTGCTTTTTTCTCCAAATGCCTCTCTCGTCCTTTTTAAAATACCCGCGTGCGCTATACCTCCATAAAGTACGCGGTCTCTTTTCTATTCCTTCACGAATTATTAACTAGTTATCATTTCATTCTTGTAAAACACAATTACATGCTATAAATAATAGAATTTAGCGCATTGAAACATTAGCTGAAATGCGCTACGTAAGCACTGCATTCGATTACACCATTACATCAAGAGGCCTGTTGAATTGAATAAAATCTGTCCGAGACTGATTGCTTGTCACCGACCTATCCCTAAACATATACCTCATTTTTTACCTCTATTCGCGAGTTTCGGTGACTTCCAATCAAATTGCGAGTTATATATACTATATCGGTGTCAACCAATCAGAGCGAGTGTTGCATTTTGTCAGAACTAGAATGGAACATATTAATTTGAACATATTGATAGCATCATTTAAAATTTTGATTACAAAAATTTGTTTTGCCATTGATGGTGCAAAGCTGCAAATTTATGAAAGCTTCGATATCGTCGAAGTTCCCACGTAAAAAAATCTGTATAAATCTAACTGAATACATATGATCTATGGAAATAGAAAGAATCATTCTAAACACGGTTATAGAATATGGCATCATCTGAATTCGCGGTTTGTGTTTTGTCTTTTCAAGTCAAGTTAATTCTTTTTGGATTTACGTATTTCTCATTTTTAAAAACAACCATGAAAACGAACAGGTTCAAGCATAGAAACACAACAAATATTGTGGCGGGTGAGTTTTTTTTCATTATACAATTTTATTCTTGATATTAATGTCAGTGGCGTATACTTTCCTCTGTTGAGTAAATGCCGCTTGATCGAACACATGGTATGTATTTACAGTTTACAGACAACTTCAAACTCCTCACAACTTCAATCACTTGGTTGAATATGAAACTTATACCTTGATATTTTGTTGATATATTTTTGATTAAAAACCCGCTTGAATGTAGGCTCTTTATTCTTTAAGGCTGGCATCGAATAATGTTTTATAAGCAAAACTGCAAGTATTGACAGTTATTTTGAGTTCTTAAGCCATGTTGACTTAAACTATTTCACTGCGTACTTGTGGTCGACAAATGTCTGTTTAATTCTGTCCGTTTTGATATATTGATGTGTATATATATGGCGGTGACAAGACTACGTTGACTATTAGCATTGACTAATTTCTAACGTCTACATGAAAAAATTATTCTTGATTATGTTTTATGGTTGGTTTAAGTGTTTGCCTATTGACCACCCTTTCGAATCTTAACAAACTAGACACAAGAATTTTCTCCTTTTTTAATCTATGTAAAAAATATTGAAAGCAGAAAATGATTTTACAACATCTGGAATATTCTTGATCTAGCTTAAGTGGCTATAGTACATTTTCAATGATACTAAATCACCAGCGTCAATTAAGTTGAATGAGTTACGTAATTTCAAGTCGGCTTACTTAAAATTATACATGTAGGTTTTTTAAACTGAACAAAATATCATAGCGCGATTCGAAGAAAAACCCTTCCGACATTCATGGCATTTGGTATAATGACAATCGGAAAATGATTTATCATGTGAAAAGTAATATTCGCCTTTTATATATATACATGCAGTATATTCAATTCAGGTTATTTACTGGAAAAAAAGCAACTTCATCTCCACAGGACCATATAGAAATAATTAGCAATTCAAATCAAGAACCCCAAAAAAACTTAGTGGTAATTGCAAACCAATTTAACATCGAACGAGTGGGAAACGGTACGGTTACGATACCGCTATAATGCGGCACATAATTCGAATGTCTTCTGAGAAACTACGGCTGCGAAACGATACGGTACTGTTTCCCACTCATACGAAAACGACCCTATTCCTTAGCCAGTAGATGTTTGATCAAATTTAAAAATAAAGCGAAAACTGACGTTTTGGACGTTAGTCCTTTGTCGGAGTATTACTCCGAAACGTCCCGCGAAACGTCAGTTTTCGCTACTATCATTCAACGGTGTCAAACTTATCATCACATTTACCACTGTTTCTCTAGAAACACCGCCGCAGTTCTACCTAGTATTTCTTACTAGTTTTTACCTCTTAAAAATAAAGCGTTTTGATACTTTCATTTAAAATATATTGGATTTTACGCAATAGTGTTTAAAGTACATCCACTTATTCAGTGCGAAATATTAAAAAAAGATACAGAATCCATACAAATCTTACTACTTATATTAATCGTGGACATATGTATGGTATTGGCTTCACGTTACTCGTTATACTACCCATATACAGCAAACGTTTCACATAAAAATCAATCAATCTCCTTTCATGATAACGTAGTACATACCTGGATGCGTAAGGTGCGATATATAATGGTAATTGAACTGAGTGGAGTGCAATTTGGTCTGAAATCGAACGAGCGAAAAACTAAATCGCACGACCGCGTAGCGGGAGTGCGATTTGTTTTCGCAAGTTCGATTTCAGACCAAAATTGCACGACACGAAGTTCAATTACCACTTTATTATATTCATTTTGAAATCACGGTATTCAACCAAAAAGGAGTAAAAGTGAATAAAAAAATATTGAAACAATAGAAACTAAAAAGCAATGAAATGAGTAAATTGAATTTTATTTAGAAAACAAATGATGTTTTTTCTAGCGGAAACGGAAATGTTTCTACAACTTGTCAATCATAAATAACAATGAAATGTACATGTCATGTGACACCTGACAGACCAGAATACTCTATCGAGCACAAATTTGCGAAGTGATCAGTAAGTTTACAGAGTTTATAGTTCTTAATGCATTGAAAAGTCATTGAAAAATAGTTCAATCTTCTTCATCTGACTCGAGAATGAAAGCTCTTCGTCTTTTAGTTGGTTTGGCACTATTATCTGGTACATCCTGGTTCGAGTAGTTGTAGAAATTACAGTTCGTGTAAGTGCAGTTTGATGAAGGGCCAGCTAGTTGTGGAAATCCAAATGATGGCTGATAATGGCTCAAGTTGGACTGTACATGTGGCGGTACATTGAACGACTGTGGATAAATACTTGGATAAATTGTGTTCTGTTGTTGATTACAAACTGGTAGTGCAGCTAGAGGAGGTCGCTGGATAGAACAAATTTGGCTCGTTTGTTTTTCGGACGTTTTTTTCGGTTTGTTTGTTTGACTCAAAATCCTCTGATGATATGAGAAATATTTTTTCTTTGATTCTCATCGATGTGGTCGTAATCATCAAGTGAACTCTCACGAGCATGGCCAGTAATTTCGGATATGACGTTTCGCCGCTGTCCTGCTTTTTTCAACTTAGCAACAAGGGTGCTGTGGTTAGTGCTCGGCCAGATTTTTAAAGTTGACATTAGTTAGAGCTCTTCCATCAAAGTCTCCAAGCTGACCTTTCTCCCATAGTGCAGACTCGTGTAATGGCTCCAGTGGATGAGACTTATTTGGTCTTTTGCCTTGTTCTCGTAGTTGCACTGCCTTTACATCCAGAACTTTCTGCGAGTTGAGAAACTCTCGCGAGCGAGTGATGCTGTATTTATAGCCATTTTCTTTGAGGTATCTTTCGATTCCACTCTACATTATTCTGAGCGAATCTGGCTCGTTATCATCATCATTCTGGCGTTTCACCTCGGTATAAAATTGTGTGAGTAATTCGTCAAGCTATTCCCGGGGTCATGGTTACAATGTTTACGCTGCCAAGATGGCGGGACAATCATCAGGTATTAAAAACGTTCATCCATTGTTTTGTCGAGCATGAGGTATCTTTGTTTGCAGCTGATGACTTTAGTGCTTCTATTTCATCTCTTGACATTAATGGAAATCTGGATTCATGTACAAATTGAGTAGTTGTTGCTGTTTTTTTGGCTACATTGTCGGCTACTTGTACGACGCTGGAGACAGTGGACTCAGGAACTTGCGGAACTAGTGAACTCACTTCAAACGAAGAGAAATCGAGGAGAAATATGCTTTCATCATCATCATCAGTTAAAAAAATCAAAGAAGCTGAATTCATCCATTATAGAGGTAAAATAACAAAACAATGGACAAAATATTTTCACCTTAATAGCAAAAACACAAAAAACACTGATTTTTTTGTAGTGATGATGATGTCAGCATTTTTTTTCCAGTGATACTATTGGCTGGTTAGGTTTTGTGTTTTGATGTGATTGGTCAATTTAAAACTCATGCTTTAATTTGATTGGTTGTTTAAGAATGCGATTTATGAACCAACAGGATGCGATTCGTGATTAAATCGCACTGTTTACAACCAATCACATTGCTCCATTTGTGAGTGATTTCAAAATGGATATAATAAATTTAGAAATAAATAAACAAAATTGATTTTTTTATGAGTCATAAAAGTATGCTTTGAGCGATTTACTTTCAATTGGCTAATAATCATAATTGACATAAATTTTCGTTGTCGACAATTGTTTAAAAAAAAACCTTGATTTCAATTAATATGAAATAAAAATAAAAAACTGTGACTGTATCTGTATCTGTACCCAAGATATTTTGAGAAATATATTCTCAAAGTAATAAATTAGTTGGCCGGATTATATAACAAGGAATTGAGCAGTGAGCTGTCCTACTGCAAAAGTGTATCGACTGATTGAATTCACCCGCTTTTTCAATTTTTTATTGAAATGAGAGGCTGTGTGACTCATAAAACAACAGTGTCTAGGGTGAGGTGCCACTTATTAACGTAATTCAGCAGATATTGATTTTGTCGATATGAAGAGTCCTTAATCTTAATAACTTCAGCTTTTTTGATGGCAAAAGATCAAAGTGCACCTTCGAGTTTTTTTTTCATAGAATGCACTCTGCGATTACTCAACCAATCTCAAGAGCGTCATCATCTCTTCGGTAATACCAACTCATTTATAAAATGTACTTGGAAAATCGTGAAAGCAAAAACAAATTTTAAAGTGAGAAAGCATAAATGTTCACGATATGATAGAGTTCCATTTGCAAAATTACAAAAGTCATAAAATTTTAATTAGTTAAAGTGAAAGCGTACGTACTGTCTATAACCCATGTGATAATAACAACTACTTGTGAATACTTTTGTAACGTGAAACAACTAGAATGCTTTTAAAGAATACATGTACACTCGAAGCTGCTATCGTTTCTAGCGACATGTCACTTGTATAGAATTTTTTCACACTGATATATTGTATTGTATTGCGTTACTTGCTCTAACCTGTTCAGAAATGAAGGTTCTTTAAGGGTGTATATCAAACCCCATTTCCCTGTCGGAGTTTTATCAAAATTTCAATGCTCAATCTACAAATGGCATGCTAAGTAGCGTAAACAAAATATTGTGCATTGTGTTTGCATTTGCACAGCTCGTTTGAACAAGGCTTAAGAGACAATTCCAATCCCAATTTTGTGATGTTTTTCCCAATCCCAGTAGTAAAATCCACATCCTAGTGAAAAAAAGTCTCAATTGCCAATTAACCCCTGCAGGGTCCTTAAAGAATTATGGGTAATCTGATTGCTACTTTCAGTTATGTTACGATATAGTCATTCAGTACTGCATTGAGTGAGAACTCAGTTCTATTTCCTTGTTTTTTTCCCTTGCTGATCTACATGATAAATGATCATACGATACTGCATACAATATTCGTGATATATTGGACTTTAATATCAAGACTGGGAAATTAGTTTGTTGCCAAACCACGAGGATATCCGCCACGAGAGATGTGTTTGACATATTCTATTTGCAAAACACTTCCTCGTATCTTGATAAAAATGTTAATATTAGAACTACTCAACATCTAATTGTCTACCGTATCAAGAGATTTGTTAAAAGCATTGACAAATATCCTGAAAACTGCAGGGTGCTCTAAATTTATAAAATACCCTTAATCAAAGTAGCATGAGAGGGTGTCATTTCGGCTGAATTAAAAAAACACTTCGCCATTAACATTGCCACAATATCGAGATTTAATTTAGAACAAACTAACAGTGTCAAAAATGAATGTAATTAACGACTACCTTAACTTATGCATTATTGTATGATAACAAAATTCAAACCGACCTGATCGAATACATGAAATGAAATTTAATCATTAGAAATAATAACATTTCAAAAATTTGAAATGATTGCTCCCGGATGGACGAATGAGCAAATTTTTCATGCTTTGTTCACTTTATGTATATTTCCATATCTCATTGATACGACACATTTGTCGACGTACTCTGGTAGATTTGCTACTTGAAAATGTTCTCAAAACGTAAGACATGTAGCTTTACAAGTGATATGTCGCTTAGAGTGTATCGCAACCTCGAGTGCTTTCTTTAAAAAACAATCTACTTGTTTCACTTTTAATACAAAAGTATAGTTATTTTAATAAGATAATAAGATTATAATTTAGATGATAAAAGTTTTATGACATTTGTAATTTTGTAAATGGAACTCAGTATATCGTGCACATTTATGCTACTTCACAATACCTATTTATTACCATTACTGATCTACTCTCTCAAATTAATCGCGAAGTGTATTGTTTACAGCACAAAAAGCACAAAAACACCAGTTCCAGCTTCCGAACTCGCAACATACTGTCAATCAAATGGACTACTTGCGCTATGAGGTCACGTGACCTCATCTCCCTTACATCGTTCAGTGTCGTTAAAATTAGGTACATAAATGAAAATAGCAGACTAAAATTAGTAAAACGACGAAGTTTCAATTCGCCATACACAAGGAAACACACATAGCAGTGGTTTTAAAATTCCATTTGCTCTTTAGAATCGCGAAAAAAACTCGTTGAGTGGTATTCCTTACTATACCCAACAACGAACGAGTCTTGAGAAATTTCACAACTTTCCATTTATTGTCATTTATTGTGTCGTGTATTAAAAGCTGAAATTTTGCAGTGTTACTAGTTTTGATATGCTCTTTTTGTTTCTGGGCTTCATTTTTACAGAGCAGCTTGATTTGGTCGCGTGACCCATTCAAGCAACCCACTATCCGACGTACATTTTTGCATTGTATGTATTGTAAAGTTATTTTTTTCTAGATTTGATATTCTTCTAATTTTCATGAAAAAGGATTGATGTAATGTTGAAAGTCCGAATTGGAGGAAATTGAACGCCTTCTCAAACGCATTAATTATTCGGGAGGACTTAAAATAATTCAGAGCAGATCGACTTGAAATAATTTAAAGTGGACTTTCCGGTACTTCAAAGTCGACCTCGTGACGCGTTTTATAGTTTGTGATTGGATAAATACCTCATGAATAATTCATGAGTTTGAGACTCTTTTTTGGTAGTCGGCCCCTCCGAAACCGCCATCTTGAAAACCTTTCTAGAGACTAGTTCGAAGGTCAATATGTGGAGCCTAATAAAAAATGAAAGGTTAACTTTGACTCCAGACTGCACGATTAAACATATCCCTTTTCATCAAACGTTTTTTTATTATTATTATTTCTATATATAATTTGGATAGAATAAATAAAGTTGTTGTCGTTTTCTTTTTTGTTCCTGCCGTCAACAGCCTCTGATAACATCACTAAAACAATTTCCTTATCAACATATTGATTATTTAAAATAACAATCGTATTGTATGAATCATTATCTTAGTTTTACCTATACCAATCAAATATTCAATATTTATCGATCTTTATCTAATGTCCTATTAACAAAATTATCGATTTGTAACACATCTTTATAATTTGTTTCAGATTGGATAGTCCAACCCACAATCGAAAATGCTGGAAGCTAAAACAAAATGGGCAATCAATCACTAGTAGTGATGACGCTTTCATCACCATAACCCGACAATTTGACATAACAGTCCTTTAGTTAATTTCTTACTGCAAAAAAAAATACGCCACCTTTTTCCACTCTGTTGCATCGCCTCAAACTATTTTGCATTTAAAGTTTAAACGAAAACCTTTTTTTATAAACAATTTGGAATTTGAAAATGATATTTCAACAAAGTACGAGACCACCGTCAGGGAAGTCTACTGTTGAGTTAATCCGTTCAATGGTGTATGGTCTTCCAATATATGGACTGTTGCTGTGTTTGTTGGTGTATCCATCATCATTTTTCACTTTTTCGCCTAAAGGTAACATCTGGAATAATAAATAAGATATGTGCTATATTTTTTTACGTTATATTGAAAACATTAATTCGACCGGCACTGTAGACATGCTATCTTATGTACATGACGCACGCTAGTCTTCGAGGTAGGACTTCTTATTATACTACAAAATTATTAAACAATATATGTTCCTAACTCTTAAAAACAGGTTAATCCCTTGAATGATATAATACCCTTATTTACATCGGAATATTTACAGGTGTATTTCAAGAATGTTAATTTTGTTATTTTTGTGTTTTTAACACTTTAACGAGGTGCAAACTGCCCAGATTTGATGTCATTCCATATTCATCTATTCTCTGAACTATTATCATTCTTATGAGTTCCTTGAATTTGCAAACACTTTTATGGTGAGCAAACATGCCAAATCCGTCAGTTTCGGCTTGCTATTACCACAATTATGGATTTTAGTTTCAATATGAAATGATTAGCAAATTATTACAAATATTTTTATTTCTCCATGCAAATGTCATTGCTACTTTGTAGATAAAATGAGCGTACTAATTCCATATAAATTCCTACTATTCAAAGAAACATCGAATAAATACGGAATCTAAATTGTTAATACATCAATTCTTTTATATTTGAAAAGAATATTACCGTTAAAAAACAGATGTCAAAATGGACTCAAATTTAATAATTTTTGAAATCATAAAAATGGGACTTTTATTACTTTAAGCTCTATTCAAATTTTCCATACATTTATAAAAAAATCACTAGTTTGGCTGCTTTAAAGATTTCAATTTTTTGTTTGCTGCAAAGCATTTTAGAGTCGGAGATCCTAATGGATAGTTCTTAATGGCCCGTAGTATTCAGAATAATCGCAAAGTTCTGCGACAATGTGTCTGACTGTTTCACTCACATCGCTTTTTAATAGTACTTGATTTTTGTTGTTGTGTTGTTTTGTTTTGATGTATTTTTCATATCATTTAGTTAAACACTACTGTATGATTTGAAATAACATTTTGTGTTCTAAGATTGAAATCTGACTTTAGTAAGAAAATGATTTCTAAGATACCTCAGCGCAAAGAAAATATTTTGATTGGGATCATTTGTTTACTGACTCTATTTGAAACTATTTGTGAATTTTAATTCGAAATGAATACAAATTAAATTAAAAGAATAAAGCAATCTGTTAAAATCTCTATAAGATTAAATGTTTTTTTGGATATTGTTTATTGTTATAATAAAAAAATACAATTACCCATGATCTATTTTTTTACCCTAAATCGTGAATTTATCTATTCAAAACCATTCTTTATATAGTTTCATGCTTATCAGAATTGTTAAATTTGACCACGATTGAATAAAATACAGCTACACGGTTGGTTATCATAATCCTCAAAGAAACAGTTCAATTTTAATTCCATAATGGCGCAAATGGTTAAAAAGCTTTAACAAAAACTAACAGTCTCATAAACGGATGTTACAACTGTGCCAGGTAAAGCTGTTGAGTGCCGGCAACATGTATTATTTTAAAGTAGTAACTTTTTTTTTCTTTTTCTTTTTTTTTGTGTGTGTGCTTTTTATTGTTTTTTGTTTTGTTTTTTTGTTTTTTTATTTTTATTTTTTATTTTTTTGTTGTTGTTGTTGTAACTAATGGAATTACACAATGGAAAATGGATACACCACTGAACCAACGTTTCTAGTTCAGTGACTTGCCCACTAATAGCAAACGCTAATTTAGGTTATGCATTAAAATACATAAACGGAAATTAAATACATGCACAGAAATATAAAAGTTGTAAATGAAATCATTAAATTTTACAACTACTGTATTTGTAGTGGAGAGGTGGACTGAATCGGATCAGGAGTCATAAACGCCTTCTGTCGAAGTGAAAACCGAAAAAGGGAATCGGAATCATAGTCAGAAGTTCGACGGAACGCAGTCGGAAAGGATCGGAACTGTTCCATTTTCGTCTGACTACAATTCCGTCTTTATCGCTTATGACACGGAAAATCGGACTACCGGAAGCGGAATCTTAAGCAGAAGCGAACAGTCAACCATCTGATAGCACTATTTTCCATGCTCTTTGGAAGTGAAAATCGACTCCATGACGATACTTTAGATTCATATCGAGGCTTCCGATTCCGCTTCTGATATTTGGTTTTCACTTCGATTTTTTGTTCCAACTGTGACTTCGATTCCGATGCAAGTGTTAAACGAGTTTAACACGTCAGTCAGTCAGCTGTATACTGATTGGAACAGCCCTAAAAATAAGTAACAATAATAGAGTTTTCCTTGTTGTTGATGTCGTTGCTGTTAAGACAAAACAGAATTGTTTACTGTCAAACAGGAAAGTCAACAACATAAACGATTTCTGACTTTCTGACTTTACAAGAACAAAAACAACGACGGAGTTTTCAATCCATGACTACTTTGTGAGACAATAATTGTTTAAGTATCCCCTTCTCAATTCACATTCCATGTAAATGACCTATTTCATTCTAACAACTGTATTGTTACACATTTTAAATAATTTATTTCATCTCTAGTTCTCACGTTATGTATTCAATGCTTTTGGCTAAAATGTGTTGAAAGCCGTCATCAACCCAAATCTTTTTTTCAAAAGTGATAGTTTTCTCTGACTTTTATGCAAGCAATACTGATTCACACAAAATTTGAAGTTAATTGCTTAGCTATTGAGAAGTCGTAACTGCAACTCGTTAGCTGTTCTCAAGTTAATGAGAGTACCATAGCAATATGCATTTACAATGTCAGCAGTATCTCATTATAAAATTGAAAATACATATTCAATAAGACCTTTCCGTATACCGTAAATAATACGGTCACTAATTAAAAATTAGTGATTTTAATTGTTCACATATAGTAATAAACCACAATTTCATTTGGATCATGTTTTCCAGTTTTTTGTGAGCAAAACATTGAAAAAATTATGACAAAAGCCGATGAATCAAAACTTTTTTTCTTGTATTGTATTTGATTCTTTCATTTTAGGTTGTAATGTTGCTGTTGTTGTTGTGTATTTAACTATCCTTATATAGTTAGTAGTTAGGGTTACCTGGTGTGTTTGGACTAAAATCCTGTATCTTTTTCTCGCATTTTTTGGGGTTAACACAAAAACAAAAGACTACTGGTCAGCGGTTTTCCCTATACGCAAAGCCAATATTCATGTTTTTATTTAGGGTGCAGCAGGGGGTCTCGGCATTTAATATATTATCACATTGGGATCTGCTTCTTCAAAATGGTTACAAATAAGTCGTTTCTTATCATTTAACAAATACTTCACGCTTTATCCAAATCAAGGATGAAAACATCAAGTTTTGTGCTGTTTGTTTTCTGGCTGTCCCTTCATTCCTCCACACCAAACGCGTTAGACAAAATCCAGTTGGAACTTGTCACAGGTTCTGTGATTTTCAAAAGCGTCATTATTTATGATTTAAATGAAATCATGTTCATGTTTGTTATGATTTTTACATGTTTAAATTTGTGTTTCTTTTGTACAATTTATTTTATTTTTTTATTTTTTGTAGCGGCCTGTAAAGAGCCTCTTGGCATGGCAAATGGTCGAATACAAGACAACCAGATTACAGTATTTTCAGCGTATAACTCTGATTTCAATACTTATGGAGGACATAGAGCTAGGCTTAATCTAACAACATGGCCACCGGGACACAGATCTAGTCCTGATCAAGCATTATCGTCATGGATTAAAATTGAACTCAAAGAAAAAATGATTATTACAGGGATAGCTACCCAAGGGTACGGTGATCCAAAACATCCTGAATGGATAAAACAATATATGGTACTTTATTCTACTGACCAGCCCGATCAGTTGCTGTATTTTAAAGACGAGAGTGGAGGTTTAATGGTAAGAGAAGTGCTTACGATTCAATACGTTATTATTGAGTTTATTACAATTGTTTCGGTGTTTTAATGTAATTGTGGTTTACAACAAAATCATTAAGAATACTTGCATATGAAAACATACACAACAATAAATCATCCCTAAGGTTGTTAAAACCAACTGTCAGTTTAAAAAATGCTGTTATTTTTTTCTTTATTTTTCCTTAATTTCACGTTTCATTTTTCTTTGTTATATACTATTAGTTCAAACTAATAGTAAAAACATCAATGATTTTATATCGCTTTTTGACATATCGGCATTGAATCGTCCCAAATATCAAACAACAGTAATTCATGGTCAGTTAAAAACGTTTTCTGATTTGACATAGGGAAGATTATATTGTATAAGTTTTGGAGCCTGCGGATTGAATCACCGTAATATACGATAACTGATTTAGCTGTGATTTCAATAACCTCATATAACAATTACTCTTTAATTGTAATAAAAGTATGCTGTCTAGCTATTGTGCAATTTGGTAGATGGTATTTGATTGCTTTTTTATCAAAAAAGAAAGAAATTTCTTGCATGGTCAAATATATTTTGTTTTATCAAAAGCCCGACAAAAAGAACTTACAATTATTTAAATAATGCACTTGTTTAATGAGAATGGTTTTGTGGATGTCAAGCGGCCCGTTTAGGAAAATACTCTCAGTATGTGGTACGGGTACCATGGTAAAACCATTGGCAAAAACGCAAATGGGATGAAAAAGGATTCATTATATCAAACAAACATTGGAAAAAACTGTTTAGTATTTAGTCTTCCAAATTTCCGAAACAACTACACAATTTTTTCAAACAGTATAAGTCTATCAAGGAAAATATATTCATATGAAGTCATTTGCTCTTCAGTTGTAGAATACGTATCACAATACTTTCTTATTATGCTAGTATCTCTGAGAAAAATATAAAAATACGTTGTTTAAATCAGTACTGATAAATGATTATCATAGTCATTATCATAGTTTCAGTACATAAAGGAGGATTTTAGTGAGAATATTCTGTGTACATTTTTAGCATGTAGACAAAGCATCACGGATGGGAGGTCCATGCAAATCACGAAAATTGGTATCCGACAGATGACACACGACCACAAATCATTTGGCGTCACTCAATGTCTTCTGTTCATTAGACTAAAAAGAATGTGCAAAACAACAATTACCATTAACTTCTATTACACATAGTTGCAATTAAAATTTAAAATGAATGTTCATAAAAGACTTGACTAATTGTCTGTTACTGCTACACATGTTTAACGCTTACGCAATATATATCTCACATGTAAACATAGTTCTGGAAATTACAGCATCGTTACTTCTAGAATTTTCCCTTGTCTAAAGGCTTCTTTGAAAGCTTTGACTCTACATTTGATTTTCCAATGTTAAACGGCACTTTGTTAATTACATGCAGCCTTTTAAGTGAAGTTACTCAGTAATGATTGTCATTGGATTAATGAAAGTTTCGTTTTATAATAATTTCAAAAAAGCCAACAGTAAAAAAATACCAAAAACATATTTATTACCAAACCTAAACTCGTCCGAGCATCGAGGTATTACTTATTCAAAACAAATTTAATAAATTTAATATTTTACCGGCCGAAACTGTTCGAGAAATAGTTTCTTTCATTGCCACATTGGCAAAGAAAGCAAATCAGTTGACGGGTAGAAAGATCTGGAATTTGTTATCTGGCAGAGCTCCTCTGTGAAATCTATTATTGAAGTGAGATACAAATCTCCGACCAAAAATAGAAAAATTGCTCAGTCATTTGCAGTAATTACCACTAATAAAAACGCTAACAACTTCTTAAATGGGTAAAAGGTTCATAAAAAAATTGACACCTTGTGAGAACCTTATTGGAGCTTAGCAGACATAAGCAAAATATGTTACCAATAAGTTTTGTTGATAGTCAATATGCTGTAAGAGAAGGAGGTGTAGTTTGTAATAAAGAAAATCCTGGAGATGACCGGAGATCGATGAATACTTTATTGTATCAAAATTAGGCATGCTTACCAACTTTGCCTCTCATTTCCAAACGAGTAGCGTTGGTGAGCCTGTGCGTTTAAAAAGGGTCTTCTATTTACCAAAACGTTTTATTTACATTAAACCCATCATTTGCTTTCCTTAATAAATAAAAAGTATTATCACCAATTCTTATTGTTCGGACATCTGGATAATTTCCTGTAAAACTTGAAACGTGTTTTTTTTCCCTCAAGAATGGCACAGTTTATTACTGCTTGATTTCTCCCAGCTCAGTCACCTCAAATTAATAAAATGCTATATAGCTTTACCTAAAAATTGTTACATATATTTAATCTCTTTAATGTAAGTCATGTGCGTATTTTGTTACTATTTAGAACTTCAATGGCAATAAGAACTGGCATGGCATCGTCAGGAACGAAGTTCCAATACCAACCATAGTGCAAGGAATCATGCTGATGCCTCAAGATATACATAACAATTTTGCACTGCGATTGGAGCTTTATGGCTGTAAACCAGGTAAATCAAGTTCCCCTCCTGTCCTCCAACCAAACAGTTAATGCAAATTACGTAATTATATCACCAAATCCCCTAAAAACAAAAGAAATTGGTAAAAAAAGACAAAGAAACATACACATAAGAAATTGACCAGAGCCAAAGAAAAAGCGTTGAAATAGAATCAGCACAGAGTCGCTTTCGTTTGAGTGGGAAACAGTACCTTATCGTATCGTAGCCGTAGTTTTTAGAAAAGATTCGAATTTCCTGCCGTATCGTTGCAGTAGCGTAACCGTCGCGTTTCCAAACTAAATTCAGGGCCTCTGCAGAGGTATTTTATAAATTTCTCGACGTTTCGACGCTCTCTCATGTTGGTGAAAAAGTCTCAAATAGAAATCAGTGCACTTTACGTAAATTACAAAGGAAAATGTGTTTTGTTAATTTTTTAAGTCCTCTTTTTTCTCGATCTCGCTCTCATTCTATGCGTACATATCACTGCATGTGATCCTACTACTAACATGACCGCGGCACTATTCCCTAATTAATGACAACCTGATGCACACAAAAGCCCCCTATTTCAAGAAACTTAACTTCAAATGATCACAAATGAAATAAAAACCTTTTTCTTTTTTCGATTACTTTGATAGGCTATTATTTCATTGTGTCGTTAAAACTGAAAGAATCATATTTCCACACGGACTACCTCAAGCCCGGAACGTCGCTTTATTCATTAACAAAGGAAGATACAATATTAGAGGTAAGTGGCGTGATTACAAAAACGCCTGACCCACCCATGGACAGAGCCACAAATCTGCCAATCTGCTGTATAAGAAAATAGCACAAGATAAGAAAAGAAATGGCTGATATTGAGCTTAAGAATAGAGGGGTTTGATAGAAATAAGCCAACGATTTCTTGATTCCTATCTGGTTTGTTGAAAACATTTTTAAAGATTTCGGTCTTATGGCCTTTATTAGTTGTGAACTATCATTTTGGATTTTTTCCCCTTTATGGAGCTAAGCTCTGTGGGGAAACTCTATCCTAATTAGACGAACGAAACTGAATAAATACACGAATATATACAGATAACTAGGTACATAAACATTTACATAAACATTCTTTTTAGGTCAATTATGTTTTAGAGCGGATTCCAGGATTCCTTTTGGCAAAAGTTGTTCACTTTTGGTAAGTTTCACGTGTCTTTCCGTTTTCATTGCCAGACAAAATGGCATTGATCCAGACATTGAACCAATACAATTTACTGATCACCTAATGCTTATCATTGATTTTAGTGTTTCATGAAGGCATGTCTTTATTAACTTTGGCAATCCATATCATTACATCAATATATGAAGTTATTATAAACGGGGAATCGGAAATGTTCGAGTTGGAATTCGAGTTCGAGTTAACGTAGACATCGAGTTGGAATCCGAGTTAAACTTCAAGTTAATCAGGATGTTTTAATCAGGATGTTTTGCGGCCAACCTAACCAGTTATTTTTTGTTGTTCAAAAATTAAAAATTAAAACCTAAAATTATAGAATTATATATGCGCCAAAAAATGAAATAAATGACCATTTTACTAAAATTCCGGATTTGTTTTACTTCATGCCAAAATTGGCTGTTTCATGGCATTTCTGATTTCTGTTTTCTGATATCCAGAATTGAGAATTGACGTTTTTGTATTTCTACATTAGGAAAAGCAGAAATCGTAGATTAAAAATAGGTTTCTGAACGGTTTTCGATGGATGACTGTAAATATTAAAACTCAAGATCGAGTCATTGGATTCCTGCCCCCATAAAAACAGAAATCACTTTTTTAACACAGCGCGCTTCAGTGCGCTCTACCCATGGAGGGGTACCTGGGGCTTTCTTGAAACTTCCGGTCACCGAGCTGATGTACATTCCTTCCCCTCCCCTTCCCTTGCCTCACCACAGAATATGGAGGGGAGATATGGACAAAAATGCAATGAAATATTTAGCGCTGATAAATGAGTCGTGCTTTGATGCAATTGATATCAAGTCTTTGCTCATAAAATATCGTACCTCACTCCATTATAATATCACACCATTCGCAATATGCCGACTGTATGCACATGCGATATGTCGTAAATAATGCGGTACGTCGTACCTCATGCAATATGTCGTACCTCGTGCGATATGTCCTAAATAATTCAAAATATTCATATTGCATGAGGTACGACGTATCGCATTATTTACGACATATCGCATGTGCATACAGTCGGCATATTGCGAATAGTGTGATATAATTTAATTTAGCCCTCAGGCTCTCATCAAACAAATTTCAAAAAGTATTAATAAATTGTAACGTTTTTTTTTTAAATTCTCCATTGTCAGCTGTTAATATCATATGAAAAGCAAATAAAAATATATTATGTTATGTTAGTGAGGTACGATATGTGCAAAGAGTTGACATCAATAAAAGCACGATGTGGTGAGATCATGTGGTGAGGCAAGGGAAGGGGAGGGAAAGGACTGTACATCACACCGGTGACCGGAAGTTTCAAGAGAACCCCAGGTACCCCTCCATGGGTAGAGCGCACTGGAGCGAGCTGTGTTAAAAAAGTGATTTCTGTTTTTATGGGGGCAGGAATCCAATGACTCGATCTTGAGTTTTAATCTTCACAGGCATCCATCGAAAACCGTTTAGAAACCTTTTTTTAATATACGATTTCTGCTTTTCGTAATGTAGAAATACAAAAACGTCAATTCTCAATTCTGGATATCAGAAAACAGAAATCAAAAAAGCCATAAAACAGCCAATTTTGGTATGAAGTAAATCAAATCCGGAATTTTAGTAAAATGGCCATTTTTTTCATTTTTTGACACATGATTCTATAATTTTAGATTTTAATTTCTGATTTTTGAACAACAAAAAATAACTGGTTAGGTTGGCCGCAAAACATCCTGATTATATTGCTAGGCAAAAAAAGATAAAAATCGCAAGGTCAACAATCAAGGGAAAAAGGTTGCTCTACCAAGAACCAATGCTGCACGACAGGAAAAGAACAAAATCAAGCAAGGCAAAAATAGCAATTTATTAGGTGGATAGCCGCTATTCAGGCTTCGTGCAACCAGCCCCTGTTCCTGATTGCTGGATTTTCTCGCTCATGCACCATACATTACTTTCATGAAAACAACACTGAAGACGTCGAGTCTAGTCCTGGTTTTTTCAGGTGTTCGATATCAATTTAAACAGAGTATATCTATTGTGTGCCGTGTCCTTATCTTGACTTTTGTTATTGTTTTGTTTTTATATTAGTTTATGATACACCAAGTAATTAAATGCCGATGCCGATGAGCAATAGGTGATAGCCAGACCGAATGGAACTATATATGGATATTGAATAAAAATGACTGATAAAAGCAGCAACACATCGTTAAGATATGCGTTTTTGTTTGTGTATTAGTTAAAAAACCTGTGATTTTGATTATAAAGACCTACAAATGTTTGCTCAAGATTCCTTTTGTTTCTTATACTATCGCCTCTCTTGTGATTTTCTCCGCATGATGACGTTTTTTTAAGTAGCTATGTACATTAATAGTCTTGAGGTTTTCGTGTTCCATAAAATAACATAGAAGGATTTTAAAATTAGCGTTAAGCTACACTGTGGCAGTCTTCATCTGATAGTTGTTTATGTTAAGTTGACATGGCAAATAGATATATCAGTATATACATTTGTGACACTGGCGATCACTGTCATATATTAACTTATGCACGACGAAAATTCCCGCCGTCGTCAACAAATTTTAGTAAAACTTGGTAATCTGCAATTTATAAAAAAAATTGAATTGCATTTTTGGTCCATTTGTAGTACATTCAATAACTCGAAGTTTAACTCGAATTCCAACTCGAAGTTTATGTAACTCGAACTCGAATTCCAACTCGAGGATTCTGGAATCCCTTATAAACGTTTTAAGCTATGATACTAATTGATTTTTTTCATGTGTTTGTAGGCCGGAAAGATCCCAATATGGAGATGTGAAACCAGTAGTTGATGTAGAAATAGACTGTATTGAAGCAAGTGTACATTATATAACGACAGCTCTAAAGCGATCCATATCAGAAAACCAAGATCTATTTGATCCAAATTATATCAAAGTAAAATATCCGCGTAAGTGATGATAGCTAATAGCATTTATTATTTATTTATATTATTGATCTATTTATTATTTTATTTATTATTTGCTGTGTTATTTTATTTTAAATACACATAAACTGTATATCATTTTAAGGATAATATAACAAAGATTACCATGATAATCTTTTTTTGGTTTTTGATTTAATAAACAGAATACAAACAATTATCAAAAAATCATCAAAACAATTGGTTTCGTTTAAAAGAATATACATAAGTCGGGAAAGCTTGCGTAGTTTTTCGACATTTTTACATAATTTTAGTTAAAAAATATTCATCTCAAAAATTGTGTTGTAAATCAACAAAATCAATCCAAACTTTTATTTTATATATAATAACATTATATATCTATAGCTTTATCACACCCATATCAGGATCAAACAGACAGCTTGTATTTGTACTTGTGTTACACGACATTTCACAGTGAGGGCATGCACTTATACTTCTACGTGTGCTTATGTGCTAGATACGACCATGCCTTTGATCTTGCATTATGCTAGAATCTCGTTGATTTGACGTAATTTTGTTATTATTATTCCAGAGGATTACATGTGTCGACCTCCAAACGTGACAATCACTCTCAAGAAAGAGATTTCCGAAGCAAAAGTTGTTTACACGACACAAACTCTAGATCTTGAAGGACATGTTAAAACTATGTGCAATGTAACAAAATCTATGTTAATTCTATGGGACAGATCATCTGTAAACAAAGAAACTAGTCAACTTATGAGTCTTAGAACGTTTGGTAGTGGGAAACTGCAGATAAGTGAAAGCGTAAAAGATTGGCCTTTGGGACTTCATTATGTTCGTCTTAGTGTATCTATGCGAGGAAAGGAAGGGACGACAGATTTTGACTATGGTTTTGTTAACGTGACCTTACCGCCTTTAAAAGCTGTAATTGACGGACCCGCTTCGTATCTAAAAGGCGTTGGTCCGTTTACATTAGATGCATCAAAATCGTATGATCCTAGTCACACTGCGAAAAGCTTTACTTATGTATGGTTGTGTAGAAAATTCGATGAGACGTTCAACAATGTCAACATGAGTCAGCCTGTTGATGTTGAAAAAAATGGAGACCAGGGTGGCTGTTTTGGAAATGGCCCTGGAAGAATGAACTCTACTGAGCCAATATTGCAAGTACGGACACCTCGCTTTGAACCGGGTAAAACATATGTGTTTCAGCTAATTGTACGATCTGATTGGAGAGAAACTAAAATAGAACATGCTGTGCTTTTAAATTCATCGCTGGCTTACAGAATACGGTAAGTGAATAACCGAAATGAAACAACCATGTATATATCAGAATAATATCCCCTTACCGACAATTACAGTTACAGCATGCAACGATAACAACTATGGCGCGTTTTTCTTGTCAAAATTCAAGTTCAACATTCGTTTTTCAAGTTCGACATTCGTTTTTCAAGTTCGACATTGGTTATTCAACTTCGACATTCGTTTTTCAAATTCAACATTTGTTTTTCAAGTTCAACATTCGTTTTTCAAGTTAGACATTGGTTATTCAAGTTCGACATTCGTTTTTCAAGTTCGACATTCTTTTTTCAAGTTCAACATTCGTTTTTCAAGTTCGACATTCGTTTTTCAAGTTCGACATTTGTTATTCAAGTTCATGATACAAGTTCGACATTTGTTTATATTTAAGTCGTCTAATATTGTTGATTCCGACACATCATTATCAAACTTATTCCCCATATTATAGAATATTTGCTCAAACCATCAATTATCAATTATGTTATTTGGACATTATTTATAACACAAGAAGTTATTATAAGTAAGCTATAGATTTCACTTGTTGATACTGCATGTAAACATTGGAAGTTTGCGATTTGACTGCAAAGAATTGCCATTCACGGCTCTAAAGTCTCTCCTATTGCTTCCACCGACACAAGAAAGATGGTCATAAATACCCCAAAGTGTAACATCTTCTGTTGCTATTTTCCCCATCGAATTTTGTCGAAAATAGAAAATTTATATGTCAAAATATAGGAACTTTTGTAAGTAGAATTGGATTTTTGCGGTAAAAATGGACCTGAGATGCGTATTCGCCGGTTTCATATTGAAAAAGGGACTGGGTTCTAGTTGAGTAAAAGACAAATTATTGAAAACATTCCTCATCTTTTTAAAGCATTAATAATTTGAGACCATATTTCAAGGGAACATGTTAAAATGAATTAATGATAAAAGTTTTGTTAAAATCGAATAAGTACAGATAAATTTATTGGGACTTGAATAGTGTAATATTTGATCATCGTGGTAAAAAGTTTGCATTTCAGAGTTTGAGTAAAACGGCAATATGCTGAAAATTTTATGGAATTTCATATACGGTGTCTGAAGTGGAGCGTGACACTCGTGACTTAGGAGCTCGAGCTTTTGTGACAATGAGTTTGATATGAAACATACCAGCCATATCCACAGCTTTAAATCCATAGTCAGACAAATAAGACAATTGTTCCAGTGTTATACAAGTCTTTGGTCTTCCTGGTAAGCCACTGTACTCTAAGTCTGATTGAAAGGATGTAGATACTGTTGATTCCTCTTTCTCATTCAACAAATCAGCAATAATCCGCATGTTTCTTGTGTTAGAGTGTTCTATTTATATATGTGCATCTTCTAAGTGCACGGGATGATGTATAGCAGGTTTACATGAGTAAATAAATCGTTCAAATTACGGGGAGAAATGTCGGAAGACTTTTTAAAATGTTCTAATGTTTGAAGTAAAATGTGTATTCGTTTATTAAAGATGAGAAGTTTTTGCATTGATAGCCACCATATCAAGAAAAACTGAGGCAACATTAAACCCCAGTCTTTTTCCGATGCTTAGGTCACTAGGGCCCAATCTCTAAAAATGTCGAACTTGAATGTCGAACTTGAACAACGAATGCTGAACTCGAATTACAAATGTCGAACTTGAATAACGAATGTCCACTTTAAAAAACAAATGCCAAACTTGAAAAACGATTGTCGAACTTGGAAAACGAAAGTCGAACTTGAAGAACGGATGTGAAATAATGAATGTCGAATTTGAAAAACGAATGTCGAAGTTGTAAAACGAATGTCGAATTTGAAAAACGAATGTCGAACTTGAAAAACGAATGTTGAATTTGAATTTTGACAAGAAAAACGCGCCATAAACAACAAGTATACATGAACACAGTTATTGTAAAATATAGATTAACCACACAAGGCTTTTCCTCAGCAGAATAACATCATTTTCGGGATTGAGTGTTTCAGGATTTCGTAAAGAACCCTGACGGGACAATCCCACTAAACGAATACTTCACACAACCCAAACAATGAGCTTCTAATTTCTTAATACCATTTCAGTTGTGAAAGAAACTGTGGACCCAAAGTAACAACAAGCATGCGAACAGTATTTCTTTCATCTTGTGTTGGAATTACGTGTAAATCTATCAAGAAATACAACTGGAAGTTGTTTTACAAAGACTTCGAAACCCCTGAACTGGGATGGCTGGAACAAGAAGATTTAGAAAAGATACTACTAACAGAGTTGGATAGTCCTTCTTTCTCTATCATAGGAATGATAGACAGCTTCGAAGACGGCCTTATGGAGGAAACTGAGTACAAGTAAGTAATGGCAATATCTGTTTATTACGGTTTCAGGATATCCAGCTAGTTTGAAATATTGATATTACTTCGACGAACGTCAGTATCCCAATTATCTATTTACTGTGTCCAAATTATACATATGTTTTTACTACTGAAAGCTTGCAGCCAACTTTGTTGTATGGCGACCCGCCGTTTTAAAACTTTGTTTTGATTTTGTCTTTTCTTAACTGCCAATCAAATTCATGGGCGAAGTTTATTTCAAACTAACCAATGACAGAACGTGTTAGGACAAGCTCCGCCCTTTGAAATTGATTCACGGTTCAAAAGACCAAAATCCAAGCAAAGTTTTGAAACGGCAGGTCGAGATACAACGAATTTTGCAGTAAAAGCTACTTATTTTTTACCAAGTAGAATACGATGACGTGTTTAATATGTACTGTTTAACAAACGACCAGAAGTTTTTGAACCCGAGCGTAGCGAGGGCTTTTAGACCTGATAAAACACGATCTGCAAGTGGAGTTATGCACCTTTTTATCTGATAAAAATATCCTCATTAGTATTCTTTATATAAATAATACTAATGAAGGTATTTTATCAGTGATAAAGGCTCATGCACGTGACCAAATAGCCTAATTCAATTGGCCTAATAACTCATTAATTATGTACAAGTTTTTTGAAGATTTTATACTACATTTGTATTATTATGTTAACGTACAGCCGTAACTTGTCCAATCTAAACGTTAATAACGCTGTTAGAAACACGAAATATCATAGTTAAAAACGCGTGTCTTTGGTTCTGGTTAATTGATTAATTCCAACTTCACCACAACAGTTTTTTTAATTAAGTAACGATTCTCTTTCAGAGTAATAAGTATGGTGACTCTAGAAGACGGAAGTGTGGAGAAAGCCAATGAGATTGAATTCTTCACAAACTCTAAGCCATACTTGGAAGGCTTTGGTGACGTTGATGAAGGATGTTATATTACACCAGAAGTGGGCTATGCAGTTACTACAGAATTTAACATCACGTGTCTTGGTTATGTAGATGATGATCTACCACTTGAATATGAATTTAGGTAAGGACTATTTTCAGTACTATTTAGGTGAGGATTATATTCAGTACAGAGACTGCTTTTTATTATTTGATTAAGATGCACATATCAAGCTTTTCACTGCCGTTTTCTTTTAAGTCTAAAATACTTCCTTATAAGCTTTGTACTTACCATATTGAGAGATTGGAATAAAGCAGCAATGTAAAAATAAGCGAGCTTTTTGAGTATTAGCATGCACAAAAAGTCAGCATTATTTTGAGCTTTGACCGAAAAGAAATTGGTAAGCCTAAAACAGAGATCCCAGTGTTGTCACATACCACAGGAGGCCCAAAACGACAACGAAAGCTTGATACGTGATTTTTGCGAATTAAATCCATTTACTGTTGTTATTGATGAGAATAGTTCTTGCTTTCCCTCATTTACTTGCAATTTAAATGTGATCAAGTTGTCATTTTGCTTTCATGTTGATTGCCTAAGTAATGTTAGCTCTCCACGTACAAGAAATGTATTTATCTTTAAAAGTATACTAAAAACGCGCTTGTCGTCTACATCTAGCTTCAGATGGCAACGACAAGAATGAATGCTTTACTTAATTCGT
The DNA here is from genome assembly GCA_918843875.1 of Diadumene lineata. Classification (NCBI taxonomy): domain Eukaryota; kingdom Metazoa; phylum Cnidaria; class Anthozoa; order Actiniaria; family Diadumenidae; genus Diadumene; species Diadumene lineata. The sequence goes on along the minus strand of OU974074.1, from coordinate 10,168,776 downwards.
AAATATATTTCATTTAGATATTACACAATTTATGGGATGGTATCAGTTGAGAGAACTTACAAAAACAGTATCACCACACGTCTTCCTCTTGGTGATAAATCGACTAAATATCAAATCGCTATCGAGATTCTTATCATTGACTCCTTAGGAGCATCATCGATGGACTTTCAACCTGTTACGGTAAGCTCGTAGTCGTTTTATTTTCGTCGTTGTCTTCTTTAATCTCGTATATGTTGTCGTGTCGATCATTTGTTATATATTTACTTGCGCATTATTTCGCTTTTTGTCTGTCTGTCTGTCTGTCTGTCTTTCTGGAAAAAACATTCTGATTGTGTCTTAAAGGTAAATCCGATGGAGGCTACCAATGTTGGGAATACTTTAAAGACGATGACAAGCGGCAAGGACAGTGCAATGGGCAGTTTACTCCAATCTGGAAGTGTTGGAAAAGCAGCCCAGATGGCGTGCGCAGTACTTTCACTGGTGGACAAAGGTAGTGACCAGCTTGGATCCAACGACAGAAAGTCGGTATGTAAATTGATCAAAACATTTAGGTTACATTTCAATTCATGGTATTGTGGTAACAGGCAATTGTATTACATCTTTTTAGGCTCTTACCGTCTAAGATATTGAGTTCCACAGCCTAAATTTATCTTCTACAACAACATCAACAAAAAACCTACTTTATTGTGAACGGTTTTGTTATCAATGAAAATACGTCATCAAAAATCACGAAATAGAACTTTATCAAAATGGCTTAATACTAGGAAAATTCTCAAACAATGTGTTTTAAGAAATATCAAAACTTCTAATGTTCAAATTGAGAAAAAATAACTGACTATTGGGTTCACAGGAAGGCGATATTCGGTCAAAACTCAAAATGGGTAAAGACTCTGTAAAAAAAGTAAGTAACACGAAAACGGATCTAGACATCAGTTGCACTGTGGCTAACGTCAAGGTCTTCGAAAATAAGCACATGATAATGGTCGCAAACAACTACACAGAAAAGAAGCATGCAATATGGAATTTAACAGACTAAACCTGCACATATTTTTAGTTAAACGTCTTAACGTCTTCTTCCTATTGTCTTGATGTTCTACTACTAAAAAGCCTTCAACGATAAATAATCTACGTTTTCTCAATATCTCAATATCGTTGTAAACTTGAGCACCAGCTAAGCCATTTTAAGATTATCATTAATCACTTTAATAGCTAAGTTCCACCAAAATAGGGAACATTTCCGTTGCCTGGACGGTGGTGAAATAAAATTTAGAATATTACGACTTGATGTTCAACTTCTAAAAAGGCTTCAACGTTAAATAATCTACGATTTCTTAATATCTCGACATGGTTGTAATCTTGAGCACCAGCTAAGCCATTTTAAGATAATCCTTAATTTCTTTAGTGTCTAGTTTCCACCAAAATAGGGAACAGTTTCGTTGCCTGGACGGTGTTAAAATTAAATCTAGAATATTACGACTATAAAACATCACATCCTTGAGCATAGACCAAATCGGCTAACGCGAGATGGGGTGTCACGTGACCTAAATTACTTACTCAAATCTAACAAACACGCTTCATTCATACATTTACTGTAGTAGAGTGCGAAGTACACCGAAGACATGGTGCACGTAGGATTAAGCCATACTTGAATCCTTTGTAACCTGCAAACGCCCAGTAATGAAGTGTGTTTAGCCGTGACCCCGGGGGACCAAATCCTTACTTTTTGGTATCTCTTAGGGGTTGAATACTCGTGTTCTTGGTATCTTTTAGAAATGAAAAATTTGTGATGACACGCACTTTTGAAAAACGTTCGATATCTTTTAGGGGTATTTTTGAAAAATTTTGACGAGCATCCCCGATCGTTTATCCGTGGAGTGCCCCGCGTGGCCGTGACAACATCAACACAGCAATTCAAATATACATCCAAAACGACATTAAACCATTTATTTTGTGAGCAAAACACGATATGTACCACATATATACTTGTCAAACATGTTGTTGTTATTCTACTTGAACAGTTTTTACCAGTGTATGATTTCATTTGGAATAAAATGCTCCACCAAAATCAAACTAAGTTTTGTTCTGCGAGCACGAATTAAACGCTGTACATACTAAGATATGTATTTGCGCCTCGTTTCAATGCCGATGTAGATACCCAATACAATTCACGTGACGCGTTAGCCAATTAGATCTATTGCTCGTCCGAACAAATCTTGTTCTTTATACTTTGAATTGCAGTCTGGATCCATCATTTGTTATACCTTCATTTGCAATAGAAAACGTAAAGTGGCTCAATGTTTCAATTTGCACTTGACTATAAATCAGAAGTTTACTGGGAAAATCATCTGATTTGTTCTAAAACATCTATTTATCGTTTATCTTATTGAGTTTAAGTAAATTAAATTAAACAAAAAAGGTAGTGGTTCTACAACATTTATGCGATTAGGTGTAAATCTAAATATCTTTACAACTCATTGGCTTTTCCCCGAATAGGCAATTCACGGTTGCAAATGGTGGAAAAGATTGCAAAGTTTTATTGTTCTTGAAACTACTTATGTGGGCTAATTTAAGCATGTTTTTGTATAGATACTAAAACATTGTCATTGCATTTTTCAGCTAAAAGAAGGAATCATCAATCAAATCACTAAAGTTAAAGTGACAAGCCTCCAAGAAGTTACACAAATAGCGCAAGTTGTTGCTATGGCAACTGGAGAAAGCGACGAAATATCTCAAGACTCACAAGTAAGGAAACTAAGCTATATGAGCAACAAGTACACAAGTATAGCATGACCAATGCATTATACAAACTTATTGACAATGTTGCATTGTCAACATTTCAGTTTTAAAAATCGAGCTATTTATCACGATATTCAATCACGAATTTTTATTTTTTGCTCTTCAGTCAAATGCTGTCGATTTGCTATCTGATACTGCAAACTTTATGGCAACCCAGACGAATGCAAATCCAGAAATGATGCAAAAGGTCGGCAAAAGTCTTCTTCATGGCATCGGCAATCTGATGAGTGCATCGTCAGCTGGGGCAGCAATGACAGGTGGTGACGATAGAAAACCGGACAAAGCAAAAGATGCTAAGAAAGAAAAGGTAACTATAGCATCCGCGTTTCAATTATACACGGAATAAAATAAGATGGAATATTTTTGATTCATTAAAATGAAGAATGTTCAGCTGCTAAATGAAGATAAAGCAACCTGTGGAAAAATGCGTATCATTAAGCATCCTGACTACTTTAGAACAACAAAAACGCATGAAACCTGTGCCCACGCGCGACAAAACACGCCAAAAGGCAACACAAGAGTCTTCTGTAAAGAATTTGATGCTTCAACTAGCGAAGCGCGCTGAAGGGTCCTGATTACTTAAGTAAAAAGTCATCACGATTTTTTCTTAGAAAGATTTAAAGAGAATTTATCGATTAATCGAAAAGTGGATAGAAGGCTATATGGTCCCGTGTCCGTTTTTGAGAACCGGATCCATGTTTTGACATTTTTGAAGAACAAATGCCGAAAAATGAATTTTTCACAAAAAAAAATAATTACTCAAAAACTAACACAGCTACTGATGTAGTTATTACAGGCAATCTGAAATATACATTAGTTTACACAAATATGGGAAAATAAATTATATATGTTTTAAAATTGTGTAGAAAATTAAATTAGTTTTGTTTCCGTCTTTGACTCAAAATCCCATTGAAAATGAAACACTAAACCACTTACCATCGCTTCTTCATGTTGAAAAGTAATCAGGATTTACTCAAATCTCACTAAAAGAAAGATTTTTACGAGGTCGGAAAAAATATAGAAAAATATAGTCCCGCGCAACAAATAAGGGTTTTAGCTAGTTGAAGCATAGACTCACTGCGTCATTCTTATGTTGCCTTTTTGCGGGTTTTGGCGCGCGCGCGACATTTTCAGTGGTAATTTGCTCGCTGGCACAGATTTCATGCGTTGTTGTTGTTCTAAAGTGGAACTCAAACCAGAAAAACACATACCAGAAAATTTTAATCCGGAAAAATGTAAATCGGATATTGCTCAATGTGCATGTACCGTGGATGAGATGATGTCATTTCCCCTAGAAACGCACCAGGCCTAAAAATCTAGAACAGCCTTTTTCAAAACGCTAAAATTCTTACCTTTTGCGTTAATTAAAATGGCCATGTTTTTCAATCACCCTTAGGATATATTTCATTCGAATGCTGAGAATGAGTGGAATTCACTCAGAGCATCTCAATCAAAGGGTTATAACCACTTCAAATAAGTGAGGAACGCCTCCATTTAAATTCAATTTCATTTAAATGTCCGTCTGTTCAACTTGGTTTGATGAAACACCATGGGAATACAGGAAAAGTATTAGCAGAAACATAGTCCCTTGAATAACTATGGCAGAGACGATAAAACCCTCCATAACAAATACATGTTTATTGTTATCATTCTCTTCTTCGTCACAAAGAATTTCTTTGTTTTGATCGCCACAAAAACCACCATCTATCCTTATCATAATAACAACTATATATGAACACCATTATCACATTTCTTATTTGGTGTAATGTTTGCTTTCATTATCATCTGTACCTGTAGAGCAAAGAAATGGCAAAGAAAACCTTAAGCATGATGGAAACAGTTGGTTCAAGCCTGTTATCCACTAAAACTGTCGGTGAACAACCCAGTGTTTTTAACACAACAGAAGTCGTTCTATTACTGGACAGGCAACTGCCTACTAAAATGGGCAACAAGAAACTTGGACATGGAGACAGTGAGGTTGCATTACCATCGGCTGCAACGTTGTTTGGTAATAATGCTGACATGCCTGTGGTCGATTCCCAGGTACGAATCAATGTAAACACTTGGTCGGTCACTTGATCGATTGATCAATTGATCGATTGATCGTACGATCAGTTGGTTGGTCGACGATCGGTCGGTCGGTTAGTTAGTTGGTTGTTTGGCTATTGATAAATCACTTTTTTCGATTCTTTTTGCAGATGAATGCTTTCCAGAAAAATCCGTTCACTTGGGATGAAAGCTCAAACAATGTAAAATCATCCGTTGTCGAATTCTCTTTGAAAGTCCCTGGTGGGAAAGCATTAGAAGTCAAAGGCCTTCCGACTCCAATTGAGCTATATATCCCAAGGAAAGCTCAAGAAACACCGAAAAACGAGAATGATACATTTTACTTTGCAAAACCAAGCGTCGGTAAGAAAAACATTCGCAGTCATCAAATCACAATCAAGTCTGATGGAGAGGCGGTTGACGTGAGAATTGAGCCTCAAGAAGGTGCAAAGCTTGAAGTTTACATCAGACATGAAAAGAAGCCCACACCAGAAGAATACACTATCAAGAAAATTGTCCCTGATTATTCGACCTGCACCGAGTTTGATAATGGCACGTATTCGAATTGTTCAGATGATCCTTTTACGTTGAGTCTGTCCAGTGCAATCACTGGTGGCATCGGAGTCCACTATATAGGGGTACGGTATACTGGTGAGCAAGTGAGAACAACTGACCCCTCGGCTATAGAGGAAGAATTGGCAAGAGCAAGAAGAGATTGTTTCAGTCATAATGGACGAATGAAGCGATCTTGTGTTGGTGTCAAGGATCCACCCACTACCTTACCACCCACCCCATTGATCATAATACCCCAATACAATGAAACCACAGATGTGAACTACACCATGTCTGTTAGTGTGACCGCCTGTTTGTACTGGTCTGAGAAAAAATCTAAATGGACGAGTGAAGGATGCAAGGTAGGGTAAACAGAAATGTACTCGTTGACTCTAATAAGTGCTGCTTATACTTTTATACGGTTACTTTTGGCGCATTGTTTGGTTAACCAAGTACTTTGTTTTACTTTGTATTTCGGAGAATGTTGGATTGACAGTGGAAATTATATGCTTGTTGAAATAATAAACGATTGATTCGGCGATTTATCATTGAAATAAACCACGTGGGGATGTTGGCAGCACTATAAGATTGCGCGTATAGTACTGACTATATTGAGGCTAGTTTCCATATAAACGCATAATGTCATAAATAATTCCATAATGTCAGCAATTGTCAGCGATTATATGGAACCGCTTTTCAGCAATCGAAACACATGGAAACAATTGACAGCGATCGTGAGCGATCCTTACATCAGTAATTTCAGCGATCCGGTAGTCACAGAATTGCACAGTCGATGGCTTGATGAACATCTGTTTCTGGTTTCAGGTTGGTCCAAAGTCTTCTCCATCTAAGCTGCACTGTCTATGTACTCATCTATCCGCATTTGGCGGTGATTTCTTTGTTGCTCCAAACCCAATTGATTTTGACAAAGTGTTTGCTGCATTTGGTAATCTAGCAGAGACTGGGAACTTTGTTGTTTTGACTGTGTGTTGTGGACTGTTTGGTTTGTACTTTATTGGACTTGTCTTCGCAAGAAAAGCTGATAAAAAAGATGAAACTAAGGTGAGGCTATACAAACCTTGTTGTTGTTTACGAATGGTCTGGTAAATAAGCCAAACGGATAAGTTAACAACACTTTAGGGCCGTGCATTAGAGAGTTCTCGACCCCTCCCACTAGGAAATAACTTGTGTTTCTTTATATTTATGACGACTTTTTTATATCATAAGCTTGAATGTTACCATGAAATAGTCTTTAAGTGCAAAACATTTTAAGTTTTTTAATATACTGTTGTTTATTCATAATTTCCTTTGCTGTACATTCAGTTTTTATAATAAAAGGGATAGATACTTGTAGTTCGTGATTTACAGGCCAACACACACTTTATAACTTTATTTAGGGACTAGATCTAGACTGATGTGAGTGATTTACCGTCCAATGCACGCCTGCACGCGCTGACTGTAAAATGAACTTGAAAGTCTTTTTCGCCTCGTGTTGTAGTTGATTTCTCGTTCATTCTACAGCCAGCGCGTGCATGCGTGTAATGGCCGGTAAATCAAATCAGTCTCTAACCCCTAAATAAAGTAATTGATTTATCGAAAAAACAGTACTTCAGTTTGCTGCATAACATGATAGAGAGAGCGATTTTAAGTACAATTAAACGTGTTTTCTATACCATTGAGCAATATCATGTTCCTGTACTTGGATCAAAAATTGTGTAAATGAGATCGATTATTTCTTGTCAAATTGTGCAGCTTGGCTAATTGACGTGAAAATCTATTCACCCATTATTGTTCTTAAAATCTTTATTATTTTTGCTTTTCTCAGGTTGTTGCGAATGTGTTTCTGTCCCAAGAAGAACTTGAAGATGGTTATCTCTATCAGATATCCATTCAAACTGGCATGTGGCGAGGCTACGGTACAACGGCAAATATAGGGATTGTCATATACGGTGAAGAAGGAAAAACCGATGAGATCATGCTCACAGACAAAAATCTAAACAAAAACTTCTTCGCAAGAGGGAGTGTTAATAATTTCACTGTCAAGCTGCCAGAGTCGCTAGGAGAACTGCTCAAGATTCGCATTTGGCATGATAACTCTGGCGACAACCCAGCATGGTTCTTACACAATGTTCTCATCGTCGATGTTCAAACCGCTATCGAAACGCACTTTGTTGCAAACAGATGGTTAGCTGTTGAGAAAGGAGATGGTAAAATTGACATTGAATTACCAAAAGCAGAGAAGAAAGATCTTTCGGGTTTCAAAAATTTGTTTTACTCAAGAACATCTCGTAGTCTAGGGGAAGGACACTTGTGGCTGTCTGTATTTACTCGTCCACCTCACAACACATTTACAAGATGCCAAAGATTATCATGCTGTTTATCAATCCTCTTTGCTACTATGGTTACAAATGCTATGTTCTATCAATTTGGGGCCGCACCCAAAGACACTTTCCAAATAGGCCCGTTGAAAATGAGCTGGACACAAATCAAAATCGGCATTCAGAGCAGTATAGTTGCAATTCCTGTAAACATTCTTATTGTTTCTATATTTAGAAACGTTAAATATCCTGTCCCAGAGAACAGTGAGATTATAGGCAGCGGAGATGTAAGTGGGAAAAATAAAAAGACTCCTGGATGTCTACCTCATTTCTTTGTGTATATCGGCTGGATACTATCTTCGCTGACTGCATTAGCTGCAGCAACGTTTACTGTGTTTTATAGTTTAATGTGGGGAGCAAGTACATCAAACCAATGGCTCACATCTATCATGGTTTCATTCTTCCAAGATGTCATAGTAACACAGCCCATCAAAGTCATTGCAATTGCATCACTACTGTCGCTTGTACTCAAGAAACCACCTGAAACAGACGTTGTGCTCGGAGAGTCGCTAGCTAACGACAAGAAAGAAAAAAATACAAGTGTCAAAGCTCCGAGGGGTGCAGAACTTGAGAGGCAGCGTGTATACCGCAAGAAAGTCATCGAGATGTTTCGCACACTGGTGGAAATTATATTCTTTGTTATTTTTATTTTATTGATTGTTGTCGTGTGCTATGGTAATAGAAAAGTCACTCGCTTCCAACTTACAGATGGAATGGAAAAGCTAACTATAAAATTTGAAAAGGTATGACAAGCACCTTTTGATGTACTTCTTTTACTGGTTCTACTACCATTGTCCATCCCTTGTCTACCCTTCGTATCTCGCCATCTAACGTGTTTTTCATTTCCCTTCCTTTTTTCGTTCATGTTTTCTTTATTTGCAATATTGCACTTTTGGTGCGTACTTTTTTAAATAATTTCAAGTTGTTGATTCGATTACAAGTGTCAAATTGGTTTATTCATACATTCGTAAAGAAAGTGCATTGGGAGTTGTCTGACAAGTCTGATATTATTTTGCTTCAGGTCACGAAAAATGCAATGTTTTGGGACTGGGTGAAGCAAGAGCTTCTTCCATCATTATATGATACGCAATGGTACAATGGAGAGCCCTTTGAATATGAAGAGGGCTATCTGAGCAACAGGGAGGTCTTTATGGTCGGTATGCCTCGTCTGAGACAGCTTCGACTGCGTCCAGGTAATCTATCAACAATCATTGATGTACAATAAATATTTTAAGCGGCTTTATTAACCAATGATATCAATGAAAAAAGCGTCCCTTGCTGTTAGCACAAACCAGAGACACAGCAACTCAAGTTTTCACTTCTGGAGTGTTCACTCCTATTTGAACTACTTCCAGAGGCAATGTCATTGTTGTTATGTAGATGAAATAGTTAAAGTTTTCATTTAGCAAAATGGGTTTATTTGGCGCACCATTCTGAACATGTTTACATTTACATGTTCCTTCACAAAACGTTTGATGAATGATACATGTACATACCTGCGTTATGTGTTAAAAGCGTATTTCACGAAGGTAGACACAGCGAGATATTTTGAAAACTATAATTTGCATCTCCAAGCGGACATCTAATGTTTTTTTATTTGGTATTATTATCATTTTTTTTGTTTAATACTTAAGTTTGAATTACAATCTTGAATAATAAACCATCAAAATGATTACTTTCTACTATTATGAGTAGTATTTGATTCACCTGATAAAAAAATAAATAGCTTTGAACATTTCATGAGACGACAGAAATAATGAGTTTCTTTGAAAAACGTAAATTTTCTTTTTCGTTTTTTTTACATTTTTTTCTTTCAGATCCGGTTTGCATTGTAGAAGAGTCCAAGCCATTGTTATCGCACATGTTTCATCGCTGTTTACCTATGTACAACCACAAAAGCGAATTCACAGATGCATACAGCAGGCCTGGGTGGAAACCAGTGTACAATTTGACAACATCAATGACACAATTTGAACTTTTGAAGATGTGTCCCAAACCTTGGAGATACCGCTCATCGCAATCTCTCAACACGTTATCGTTTCAAGGAAAAGATCTCTCTTATGACGGTGGTGGCTTTGTTGCTGACTTGGGGTATAATTCTTGGCAAGCATACGACGTAGTTAATGATCTTCAAAAATATGGATGGCTCGATGACAAAACTGCTGCTGTATTTGTGGAATTTACGGTCTTTGAGCCTTCAACATCTCTGTTCAGTCATTCGAAGTACCTCTTTGAGAGGCTTCATACTGGAGGAACACACGCCAGGCTTACAGTAAAGACACTCGTTCTATACTCATCTTCTGATCAAAACTTCCAGTCATTTTTCCAAGTCTGCCAACTAATGCTGATGCTGATGATATTATTCTTTCTGTTTGTTGAAATCGGAAAGATCTATCGCCAGGGAAAGAAATACGTTTCTCAGTTCTGGAACTGGATGGAACTTATTCAAATAACAAGTGCAGTATCAGCTATAGTTATGTTTTTCTTTAAAGAAAAGTACACCAGCGACTTCGTAAAGAAAGTTCAGGAAAACCCATACCAGACATCAAGTATTGATTATATTATCTTGTGGTCTGATTTGGAAATATACTTACTATCGCTTGTTATCTTTGTTGTAACCATCAAATTCCTGCGTCTAATTCGCTTTAACCGAAGCATCTGCCAGATGACAGGTACAATAGTAAGATCAGCGAAAGGTATGGCTTCCTTTTTCATCCTGTTTGTTGCAGTTCTACTTGCCTTCACACAGCTTGGAGTGCTTACTTTTGGTGCAACAGTAGCTGCTTACTCGTCATTTTTCCAAGCGATGCGATCAGTTTTGCAGATGTTACTTGGAGGTGAAATGCATTTCTACGAGCTAAAGGCGGCTGATGGTTTTATCGGACCTGCTTTTACATTCGTGTATATGCTCTCCATGACAATGATTCTGCTCAACATGTTTTTGGCTATTCTAAACGAATCCTACGAAGAAACGAGAGAGGAAGAAAACGAAGAAGACTTTGCAGATGCCGATTTATGCGAATTTATGATAACATATTTTTCGTCAAGTTTGAAAGTGCTAACAGGTGAGCTGAAAAATTTACGGAAGAAACTATTTGCAATTGCCGAACGCTATATCAAAGAAAAGAAAACCTCAAAGGACGAGGATTACAAAAAAGTACCAATAGATGATCATAACGAGTTCATCGTGAATTTCTCTAAAGAAAACGTCGATGCAAAAGACAAATGTTTTCTTGCATCAGTTGAATCTATAGACGATCTTCTCGATGAAGAAGATAACGAAAGTCTAGATGACGTTAAGAGCAGTATGACAGAGCTTCGACAATCTCTTTTGTCTCTTAAGCAAGATCCAACAAAAGAGAAATTATCTTCTTTAGAAGTAACAAACCCTGTGTTCGTTTCGCCTAAATGGGACAGTCCAACAACAGAATTGAGGTCAGATATTCCAGCAACAAACACTGGATCTATTTTTGATCGACAAACTCAATTAAATGCGGGATCAATTTTTGATCAGCCGATGCATGCAGACACTAGTTCGATATTTGATCGGCCTAATTATAACACATCAACAATATTTGAGCGGCCACTATACCCTACATATCTGGGCTATCGATCCGTTCGTTCTCCACAAACGTCATCTGAGTTAATGCAAAATCATAACAAAAAAGTCAATTCAACGGTGTGTTCATCAGAGGACGAAGAAGAACCAACTGAGAAATCTAAGCTACTCAGCAGTAATGAAACTGAATCTCCTTTATCTGAACATGAAACAGGAATGTCCGTTGAAGACCCCGTATCACACGAGAAGGAATCTTTATTGTAGCAGAACTCTATTAATTCGACATTTTTTTATTATTAGTTGTTAAGTTGAAGTCAGTTTAAATTTGTTTATTACTTCGGAAGTGCTTTTCTTATAAAAATACCACTGCAGCTACCCATACATTATTCTTAATTAGCCGAGTTCTGTTTCAATAAAAATGTTTCGTCGCTATCTAGTGCAACTAAACTCAACAGATTGTTAATCGCTACCTATTTCAGTTCATGTTGTCAGTGACATCCTTCGTCCTGTACTTCTCTAACGCCTGGGGGAGGAATCCGGGGATAAACGATCGGGAATGCTCGTCGAAATTTTTCAAAAATACCCCTAAAAGATACCGGAAGTTTTTCAAAAGGGCGTGGCTTCACAAAAAATCTCTAAGGCAGCGTTTACACGAAGCCGGCTATTTTCGTAAATGCACATTTTTTTATCCGTTTAGGTCTACCGTTTACACGAAAACGCTACTTAGCAGGCCTTTTTCGAAAATGCCTCTCAGAGTGGATATTTTCTAAAACGACGGCTATGCGTTTTCGTGTAAACGCTTTCGCCGGCTATTTTCGAAAACGCTGAAGTCATCACTTTGGCTCAGTCATAATGAGAGAGTTATTCACACATTCATTCACCAAAATGCTTACAGACGCTGTTCAAGCTACCGAAAACGATGCGAAAACGATAAGCGTTTACACGAAAACGCTATGTAAACGACTAAAAAAATAGCCAGCTTCGTGTAAATGCTGCCTAAAAGATACCAAAAATCAAACACGAGTTATTATGCTATTCAATCCCCAAATCATACCAAAAAGTGAGAATTTGGCAAATGTCATATTTTGAAATCAAAAAGAGACCAAATTGCTCATTTTTTCCCTATAAGAGACAACGAGCATCCCCGATCGTTCACCAAAGATCGTTTGTGATCGTTTACTTCATTTCAAACATAACCAATAATATCCAGCTATTATTGAAAAGGTCTTTCAGATCAACGACGTTCCAGTCAACAATAATGTCATTTTAAAATGTCAATTTTTCTATGTAATAGATACAAACTACACGTGTTATGTTGCGTATAGATTTTAAAAACTATAAAAGCAGCTTCAATTAGATCATTACAAAAAAAATTGATACAGATGTTACGCAAATGACTTTGTTATTGAAGGAAGGAAGTCAAATGAATGAACAAAAGGCATTTTAAGATAAGCTTTACGCAAAGTCAAGGTATCGAAGGACAAAATAGAGGTGTCTTTTTATAAATTGCGTAGCGCGTAAGTATTAACAGCTTATTCTAAAAAAGCAAAAATTTTCTGAAAGCTAAATAAACAAGGAATGTGTTTGTGTAGGTTATATGATTAATAAAGTTTTAATTAGTAATTTTTTCACAAAAAAAAAACGAGCGTCCGCTCTCCCTAAAAAAACTAAATCAGCGAGAAAACAATTTTGACCTGTCACCAAATTGATCATCTTTCTCTCACTTTCTTTCTTTATATTTTTTTGTGATTTTCAAATTAACTTTTAATCATTTTTTCTTGAAAAATTAAGGTTTTGATCATTTTCCATGTTAGATTTGAAAAAATAATCAGTCATGAAACCTAAACCTTTTAGTTTTTAGAAAATATATACTTTTGTAGGGTTAACTTTTAAACCATACCAATTTAGTGATTTTCAAAACGCGGTCACCTCGATTTTTTCCCCTGATACCTTAAATTGTCAATACAAATTTAAAAATTAATTTAAAGTCCCTTACATTCATTTCCATATGACGAAGTTATATTAAAGGTATATATTAACATGATTACAAACCTGGTTGGATAGCAGTTGGACGTTATTTTTTTTTTCTCATCATCAATACAGTCAGCTATCAACTCGTAAACTGGACACGCACAGGACTGTAAAGGCCGGTACACACTAGGCGACAAGACGCAGCGACTTGTCCCCACGACATGTCGCAGCGACAATTTCCTCCCATGTGTACTAACATTTTTTGGCGAAAATTGTTGTCGCCGCGACAGAATTTTATTGCTCCGACTTGCCGCATGAAATCCAACCGGTTGGGATTGCTGAACCAGTGCACACTGAGGCGACATGTCGCGGGGACAAGTCGCTGCGACTTGTCGCCTAATGTGTGCCGGCCTTAAAGGCCGGTACACACTAGGCAACAAGTCGCAGCGACTTGTTCCCGCGATAGGTCGTAGCGACAATTTCCCCCCGTGTTTACTAGGTATTTTTGGCGGAAATTGTCGCAGCGACAAAATCAGATGTATTGGCGACAAATATTGAACCAATACACACTGAGGCGACATGTCGTGACGACACGACTTGTCGCCTAGTGTGTACCGGCCTTAACTTGTGTTCGCAATTGCCTAAATTCACAATGACGTCATTCCTTGTTTACCTTGGGAATAGAGTCGTCAAATTCAATAGAAACCTCGACAAAATTTGCTCCTAGCAAAACCATTTCATTTAAAATGGCTTGGTTTTTAGATATAATATGTTGTTAATAATTGCTAAATAATATTGAGGGCGTTTGTGAGCTATTCTTCCTCTTTTCCTAGATTAATACGAGTTTAAGAACAATTGGCGCTGAATATGCGTTTAAACGATAGATTGTTGAAAGTTATTTTGATGTGACGTAATCGTAAATTAATGCAATTAACAGAGTCCCTTATTGCTAGAGCTACACTAAGATTCAAAATTAATTTAGACATTTGTTGTTTTACAACCATATTTTTGGCGTGCGTTTGGTATTTTCCAAGGTACCAATGCTGGTGTTATTGGTGATCATGTTGATATCAAATGAAACCACATTCACCATTTATTGCCATAATTTCCCCACAATTTTGAAGTTTAATGTAGCTCAATATATTTCTCTGTATGCGGCAATTAATTGGCTGTTTGCTATATCGAGGTGTCCGTAAGGCGATAGTTGACTGTATTCCATTCCTAGCCGTTTTATTCGATATCCGCAGCCGCAAGCAAAAAGAGGCAATTTCTTTCGCCATTTAGAGTGAGTTATTCCTTACCAACAGGCAAAATGCGCTCGTGGCATTACACCTCAATAATTCTATCTGTTTTCCTTTTAACTATTTTTTTAGAAGAAACTGTTATATTTGTAACATTTATTTTTTACGTCGTAAGATGATACCTTTTGTGCATCATAACATTGTACACAAATCAGTATATATACATTGTAGGGAACGGTTATTGCTCTAAAAGAGCAAACATTTTATAGTTTTGTGAAGCAATAAATATAAATCTTGGGAATCAGGGGGAGTGTTAATTCGAATATTACAATTTTTAACTAGTTATTTGACTATTTAACAGTCATGCATAATCATACACACGCAAAGAATGCCAAATGCTGGATATAGATTGCACGATCGAAAAGTCTGTAGGTAACAGTGTTTTTAATGAACTGCTACAGTCACAATTTGCTGTATTTTATAATCAAACATCAAAGATCTTCATTTTAAGAAGATGGCATTGATGCCTTTAATAATACTAGTTGAATTCGTGGATTATTAGTCATAATTATCGAAACCTCGCAGTTTATTTCGGTCTTGCAATCTTAATCAAAACTTTGGGAATCGCCATTCTTCTAATGCTCTCCATATCAATCTAGTGGGTATGTACAGACGCAAACTTTGCATTGAGATGTTTTAGATTTTCAACCATTTTTGTTTGCATTCTATTCAAAACTCCTCTCTTCGAGAAAACAAATCAAGTAACACTGCGTCAATGCAAGAGAGAAGATCAAATAAAATCTTTTTGTAAAGGGAAAGCTAATCGTAGCGTTAATATATCGGTGGTAGCGATGAGTCTGGACAGCGGCTCGTTTGCATACAAAAGAGTCACCCCCTCCCTCCTGGTCATTACTGACACTGTCTGTAACCATAAGACACACTACAAGACAACATGATGTATCTTGACTCAAAGTACTGGAACCGAAATTACCAGAGCAATGGTCGAATAGATGTACATATTTTCAACACAAATGTAATGATATCACAAGCTCAACAATCAATTTTAACATAAAAACGATCTAAAGCGAAACTAAATTGCCGAGACTTTTCGCATTTAATTTTTCATGAGTTAAGTTTAAACAATATTTTTGCTAGTTGATCATTTGAATGGTAAATATGTCTTTTAGAAAGATTTTTTCGAACAAAATTTAATTAAAAGGTCAGTCATATGAAACTTTTGTTGTCGATTTTGGGCTTCCTGTGGTGACATACACTGCGTTTTTGTTTTAGGCTCAAAAGTTTATTTTCGACCAAAGACCAAATCGGCTAACTTGTTGTGCATACTTTTACTAAAAAAAGCTGTAAAAAATTGAAGGATTTTGAGAGAAAAATAGCTTTTTTCGCATTGCTGATTTACTCCAATGCCCAAATATGGTGGCACAATCCTTATAAGGCAATACATGAGGCTTGACAGAAAACGACAACATTCTTAAGGGAAAAGCTTGATATGTCCTCTAATATTTATCGGAATTTTTTTTCATCATTCGTTCAGTTTTTAGAATTCCAAAAAAAAGATGTTTATTAAAAAAACAGTTTATAATCAAACTACTTTTCTGTTTCAAACGTTATCGGATATTTTGCAACCAACCTATTTTCGGCTGTGGGAGGAACGTCGCAAGTAACGTACTTTGAACAAAAGAAATTGTTGTATAGCTAGGAAAAATGGGTGTAACCTAATTTCGAGAGACAATGGGACACTCCCCGCCTCCCGATAATTATTTCGCAGTCGATTGTTTGTACATTGTTTTGTCACTTGTGTATTAACTTAGTTGTGATTTTTTGAACTATTTATACAGCGTTTATTGATTTATTTATTGTTTACATATTAATTCGTTAAATATCTATTTATGTAATATTTGTTAATTTGTGCGCTGGTACTTTTTGTATTGGTGTGGTTACTTTTGTGTTTTATAGTGGCGTTCCTCAATAAGTTCTATGCACACGCTAAAAACTGAGCAAGATGGTTTTGCTAGTTTGTTGCGCATGAGCACATGTATGCCAATTTGGAAATATTTGAAAATTGAATAGCCCTGAAGTGTGATGACGTTTTACCCCCGTCTCTATACCATAATAGTTTTTAAAACCTGTCATATTCAAATTTCATATTCCCTCGAGAATACAGGAACAATAGTCATAATTAGTGAACAAAAGCAATGAAAAAAGGATTCTGTTCTAGACACGGGGGTAAAACGTCCTCACGCTTCAGGCTTGTTGTGAGTACTGGCCCCTAAACCATAGATGGCTAATTCCACGTCCCGCTTCACTGCGATCTACCAATTATTAAGTTTCAGTAATACTATAAAGCAAGAACGTAACCCCACAATTATGCATAAACAAAAACGACCAACACACAAATAAATAAACATTGCATAAATAAAGAGTGAAAGCATATTGATTAGTAAATAATGTATAAACAAATACACTGTGTATAAGTAATGTTTCAAGACCCATAATGAGGACTGGACGTGATTTCAAAGTCCACGCAATTAGTTGAAACTAATCGGAAGGATTTTGAAATCCCAGTCTAGTCCCAATTGTAGGCCTTGAAACGTCTTCAATTTCGAATTCACATACTTGTGCCATACGTAACAACCGTGCAAGATCAACTTGCGCAGTTTTTTTTAGCGTGGTTATTATTCTTTCTTATAAACGATGTCATGAAAAATCATAGATAAGTAATAAAGCCATTTGCTGAAAAAGAGAAACAGACATAACAACTTAACTATTGTAAACATGTCCATCCCTCATTTGTTAGCGCAAGATGTCTTATGGTAAGTACTTGATTGTTTTCGGTCGTCATGACTAGGGGTAGATAATAAATTGTAATATTTTCATAAAATCTTCATATTATATTTTCATAATATTTTCACATTTCCCTTATGAATTATTAATGATGCTTAAAATAATTTTAAAAATCATAAACAAGTTATCCATACACAAATGATTAAACAGTTACAAATAAACAAAGAATCTACATACGGATAAAGATTACATGAGTAAATACAAAACGAACAAATGAATAAACGAATTCAAAGCAAATTGAAACTGTCCTACAACAACAAAATTGGCTGTAAAACTGTGAGACATATAGAGCATTTGTTAAGGATTGGCACTGATTATATGTGATGGGAAAGGGGGTGACCACTTTGAGGGGTTTAAAAATTATTTTGAAAATATGAAACTCATGAGACTGCTGCGTCCCACCCCTGGGAATGAATAATGACCTACAATGAGTGATGTTAATTGGCGCAAAAAGCTTGAAAGTATTAACATTTAATGTAATGTATAAAGAACGAAAGAGAGTGTTTTATCGGCTGATAAAGATTCGAGCCGAAGGCGAGAATCTTTAGCGCCGATAAAACACTCTCTTGAGTTCTTTATACTACTTATCAAACTGTTATAATTCATAATTCATACAGTTTTAGAATCTGAAAAAGCAAAATCTTATTTTATCGTTTTTAGTAAGGTCATAAATGCAATTAGTTGTAGGAGCTTTCAAACAATACCTCATTATTATATTTGTGTCATTATCTGTAAAGAATTTAAAAGATGAAACAATAAATCAAAGTTTGAATGTGTTTCATTCATTTAGATGAATGAATAGGTAGCATGGTTAAGTAAATATATGAATCGAAATTAAAACTATCGAGGGAATTCAATCTAATTAAATATTCACAATACCGAAAGCTCAGTTTGTTGAGGCTTTTTAAGAATAAGAGACTGTTGTTAAACCTAAAAAGCTAAGAGACTCAAAGTTAAAGAAATCTCTATATGATAAAATGAGACGACGTTTCAGAAAACCTAAGTCGACAAGTGAAGAAGCAGCGTGTCTGAGCTCAAGTATTCCGAAGAATACGAAATACGTAACGAAATGGGGGGTCGGATGTTTTGTGATTGGCAAAAGACCCGCAGTAATAAGAAAGCAGAATATGAAAGCACAAGATTCAATTTTGGTGATATGAAATTTCTCCAAGACTGTGATACAAACCTGGAGGAAATGAAAGCTTCCAAAACAAGTAATGAACCTGAATTCGGTAAAGCTAGTAATATCGTGTTTAATAACTGCACATTTAGTAATGTTACATTTAATTCTAAATAAGTAAGTATAATAATTAACTAATGTAATAGTAACTCAGTACTTTTTTCTATAGCATGTATGCATAGTTGAAAATTAAAAAAAATATTTTGTCTTGCCTTTGTTGCTAGCAGCTTTTGATAAAGCATTAATGAATAAATCATTAGGTCTTTATCAAAAATGAAAAAATGATAAAGCATTAATGTTTTATTCATTAATGCTTTATCAGCCCCGCGCTCCCCTGAAAATATTCAAAGCCGCCCCCGACTTCTAGTTTGCTGTATCTTTACCTGGCACTAAACATACCGTCACATGATCAGATAACAGCATTACATTGGACTACAATCTTATGAATTATTAATGAGTTTGATAAGACATTATAATTTCCAAAAAAAAAATGATAAACGGAAAAATGAAAATAAATATCGGCATTCCATAAAACTGGAATAAAACTTGACATATTTTCACACTGTATAATTATTGTCTTTTGTTCTATTAGATGAAGGATTCAAATTAGAAATCTTATCAAAACATAAAACAATATAGAGTGGTACACGTTTTGAATGTAAGTCAATGCGGCGTTCTTAGCTGCTCTGTGCTTTTCTCAAAGAGTTGTGGTATATGTACTGTATAGAAAACGATATCCGGCCACCCGGTACCCGGCCTCCGCCATTCTCTCATAACGTTTTTTGAAATGAATACATACAGTATTGCACATATTTATTCAATCCCTAGTTTGACAAACGAAAGCCAGTTAATACCATTATTGGAATCGAAAATGAATACGATGCATTGATATTTCATTCCTTTTCATTCTGTTCTATTATATCCCATTCAATGCTATTTGATTTATTTTATCCATTTTCACTCAAATCCACTTTATTTAATTCTATTCCAATCTATAATATTCTATTTTATTTAATTTTTCATTACACACTTCCAATTTAAATTCATTATGCTATCCATATCTATGGTTTATAATATTTAGGGGATTAACCATTAGTTATAATTACGTATTTGTTCAACAAAGTATTCAATCATATCAAAGAGAAATTTCTAACTGTTAAAACACAGAGAAAATTAAAAGCGACTATCGCCGTCAACACTTACTAGCTTGAAAAGTATTGTTGATAGAAGGTAAGTTTTATTTTGACATATCACTAGATAAACCATCCCGTACATTGGCAATATATTTCATTTTTTATTTAAATGTCGTCATCCTTGCAATAAAATCATACAAAATTAAAATATATTGCATTGGTCATGTTGGAATACTCAAAGCACTGTTTCTACAAAACAACGACGCTAAAATTTAATTTAAAATGAATGCTTTACTTTTTTCTTTTTTAATTGATTGTTTTTGTTTCATTACAAGGTCATTCTGTGAAAGTTTTTTATATCAAAGTTTTTGTCAGTTAATTCTTTTTACTCAATTCATTCATTCAATTCAGCCGAAAGAATTAATAACTAACAAATTAAAATTATTTGAAAAAGGCTAAACTATAAAATTTAATGTGGGGTGCTTATATAGCGCATTTCATACATCTCAATGCGCTTTACAGTTTGAAATTGGTGAGCGTCATTTTCGTCCGTTTCTTATATTATTTTTTTAGATCCTTATTTTTGTTTTGCTGTTTTAACTTTTATTGCGGAGTAAGCAAGTTATTATTAAACACTATATGCCATCAAAAATTGGAACAAATTCTACGTTCGTTGCCAATATTAATATGAACTCCCAACTTTGAATTTTGTGATTACCAAGCTTTGCGATATGCATGCTAATTAACAATTAAATGAATAAATAAAATTGAAGAAAATCGATGAATCTTGTTGAATATCCCGACACATATATCAAAAGTGGTATTTCGTCTGCGGACTATCGCACTCACTACCACACAACGTATTACCCAGTGTTGATTGTAATGAAAATAACTTTGTAACGTTGTACACCGCATTAATTGGCAGTATTTTAAACATACACGGCGCTAAAGGAATACATCAAATCTGGACTGGACGAGATTTCAAGACTGGAACTCATTGCGACTTGATGGACTTGAAATCAGACGGAAACAATGATTTATTGTTTGACAAGTGTTAAGACTTGAACAAAATAGCTTCAGTTCGGAGAATTAAGATTTAAGATTTTGCTCAAGTCCTTTAAAAAAAAGTAACTGTATTTCCAGTGCTATCATGTGGCCGGGCCCTAGCTGTGTGGTTGGCTAATTCCGTCACGAATTATCGATGGGTATGAGAATTGTAAGCAAAGTAAAATACATAATTATTCAAGGGAATAACTATGAAAAATCTTTTCAAATTGCTCACAGTAGTTTGTTAAATGTGAGAACGTACCGTTTTGAAAAACGTAAACTAAAGTAAAGTGAATGTCAATGTTTAACTTCCAAAGTACCTTCAGCATCTGGAAACCAGAGCTGGTCTACCTAATTTATACACCTGGGTGATGAGAGGCACTAAGAGAGTAAAGTATCTTGCCTAAGGACACGACGTGATTACCCGGTCTGGGAATCGAACCCGGGCCAGTGGATCCGAAGTCCGATGGACCACTACCACTAGACAACAACTGCAAAATAGTGTTGCGGATCAATAAAAACATTTTAAACCGTATGGAAAACGTCACACCACGGCTACAAGTTTAAAAAAGCGAGAAAGACTTATCATCTCTCTAATTAATAATAAAGTCAGATGCTTGTCGGATTCTAAGCAATCGCTAGGGAACTTGTATAAATTTTAGAAGCTTCGAGTGCTTTTAAAAAATGACTTAAATTGTTTTGATACACGCTCTGTTACTGGGCCACTAAGAATAATCGGAAGAAATGAAGGCAAGAAAGATAGAAAGAAAAGGGAATGGAATAAGAGAAAAAGAAGAAAGAACATATGTCAGAAACTAAGGCAAGGGACAAGGGAAAATGAGATAAAAAAATGTATGCAAGAGAGGAAAGAAAGCAAAATGGCAAAAAAGTATGAAAGAAAATAAGCAAGGAAACAAAGAAGGTTAAAGGTTGAAGATTTCTACTTAGCATCAATGTGGGACGACTCTACTGATTTACGTGCAAGTTTTGTTCTATTATCAATGTGGGACGACTATACACCTACATTACCATGTATGAAGTATGGGGAATCAATGTCCCACATTAATAATAGAATTCGCTTATTAGTAGCTGAATATTCGTCCCACATTGATAATAGAATAAGTTGCTTGACAAATATAGAGTTGTTCTAAGTTGATACAAGAAAACCATGTAGCGTTTTGTTCATTGGCGTTAATGTCCAGTTATCAGTATTCTAATGATTTGCTATTAGATTTTATTAATTGTTCCTGAAAAATGCCAGTGATGAGGAAGTAATCTTTGGGAAAAGAAAACAAAATATTTATAGACTTATGAGTATTGTACATAAGTGTTTCAACAACGAGTTATCAAGGATTTATATTATTAAAACTGAAGATAAAAATAAGCAGACCATGCCTCCAGACACATATAGAGCTGAAGCGTCACATGGCGGCTTTGCAGCACTTACGTATAGGCCGAAGATTTCGACAACAGCCGCGCTATCCTTAATAGCAGACCGAGCTAACAAGGCTAACCCAGCGAACCAGGTCAGTGAGGGAGAAATAAGCCGGCCCCTAGACCATAAACGGCAAATTCCACGCCCCGCTTCACTGCGATCTACCAGCAATTAAGGTATAGACACCTCTTTTATACCTCTAAATGTTTTACGGTCAATCCATGTGGGATAGATTTAGCGAATTGTATTGTTCAGGAATACGAGAAGCACACATGCGCATAGAAATTATCGAAGAACGCAACTATAAAACATGAACAATCTAACCACACCAATACAAACACGACCAACGCACAAATAAATATTGCACAAATAAAGAGTTCAAGCATATTGATTAGTAAATAATGTATAAACAAATAAACGGTGTATAAGTTATATTTCAAGGCCCATAATGAGGACTGGACGGGATTTCAAAGTCCACGTACTTTGTTGGAACTAAATGTAAGGACTTTGATATCCCAATCCAGTCAGAAATGGTGGCCTTGAAACGACTTCCAGTACTCCCAATTCCTATACATGTGCTCATGCGCAACAAACTAGCAAGACCATCTTGCACAGTTTTTTAGCGTGGTTATTCTTTCCTATAAACAATTTCATAACAAAAATCATAGGTAAATAATAAAGATATTACTGGAAAAGAGAAATTGCTATAGCAACTTAACTATCACTGAAACTTGTTCATCCCACATTCGTTAGAGCCGGATGTTTCATTGAGTTAGACTTTGGATTAGTTTCAATCATCGATTGTCATGACTGGGGGTTACAATGACCTCAGGATGTGGGAGTTGGTTGTAATTCTTGTGGTGTATAAGTTGAATAATTTAATTAAAGCCCTAGGAGTTGGAACGCATATTTCCAAGAAAAAAAATTTCAAGAACGCCACAGCGGCCTCATTTCCGGGAGCTCGAGGTACTGCACGTGATATGATAAAAATTGAGATGCGGGAATGGTTATTCCACTTATGAACTATTAATGAGTGCTTGAAATAATTTTAAAAATAACAACTAAGTTAATCATACACAAATGACTAAACCATGTACAAATTGATGGTTTTCATCCATTCCCAGGAGACAATTTAAACAAAAGACATGGCAGCCATGCTGGTGGACTTTTCAAAGGAAAATAGTCAGGGGCCATATGTCATCCCGTGGGAATTTTGTGATTAAAGCTGGCAACTAGGCTAGTTGTTTAGAGGATCACTCAAGTCTCAAGAAAACGTTTGTTGCCAGTCTTTCAACTCGCTCCTTGGTCATGTGACCGTTATTAAAAAAAACTGATATAATTGGTACTGCATGGAAACGAGGCTGGGTATCAAAAAGCTTATTTATTCTTTCTTTATGTAGAAGACATGTCTGAACTAACACACAATACTTCTCATACCACATTTAACATGTCCTGGGGCTTAGTGCATGGAATCGAGGCTTGAATGTAAATACCAATATACGCCAAGTCACTGGGAATCCACCTTATGGCCTCTGTTTGATCAATGGTCCTTGAAAAAAGATCAATCCCATAAAACTCTAGAAAAATTTAAGCTCAAACTTTTCAAATGCCAGCCGCATTTTTTCAATTACGTTGATGATTCTTATGAATGAGGTAACTGGATATATCACTTACTTCTGATGTTATAGGACTTTGTAGGCATTGGTTTTGGTAGATGAATAGTGCATAGTTTTAACTGACTTATAATTCCAATAAAAACATTTACCAATAAAGACATTGATAGTAAGGCTTGTACCAAAGTGGAGAGCATCTTGCTTTCAAATTCAAAGCTGGTTTGTGGTTGGTTGCATAAAGCTTGTATATAGTATTTCACCGGCTGATAAACCACTCTTCTGCTGTTGAATTATTCAAACAAAATGTTATGCATTGAAAGCTGCATCCTCATTTTCAACTAAAAAGCTTGCCTTGCTAATCATAAAGCACCCAGAGTAAGCAGGGATTGAACCGTGTGCATGGTCCATGTATGTACTACCCTTTAACAGAAACCTCTTTGGAAAGGTATGAACCTTTCGAAACAAGAAATCACGTTTTTATCATACTTTTCTTCTTTCGTCTTGATATCTATTGCAAATACAGGCACGTCTTAGCATTTAAATTTAAAAGTACGATAAAGATATTGATAGTAAGGCATGTACCAAAGCGGAGAGCATCTTGCCTTCAAATTCAAAGCTGGTTTGTGGTCGGTTGCATAAAGCTTGTATATAGTATTTCACCGGCTGATAAACCACTCTTCTGCTGTTGAATTATTCAAACAAATGTTACGCATTGAAAGCTGCATCCTCACTTTCAACTAAAAAGCTTGCAAATCATAAAGCACCCAGAGTAAGCAAGGATTGAACCTTGTGCATGGTCCATGTATGTACTACCCTTTAACAGAAACCTCTTTTGAAAGGTATGAACCTTTCGAAACAAGAAATTACGTATTTATCATACTTTTCTTCTTTCGTCTTGATATCTATTGCATATACAGGCACGTCTTAGCATTTAAATTTAAAAGTACGATGGCCGAGAAGGGACTTCAGACAAGTCTGAAGTCTGAAATATGCGAAAATAAATTTCAGACCTCAGAGATAATTTTCTCTGAAGTCTGAAATGCGCGAAAATGAACTTCAGACTGCAAACTTCAGAGATAACTATTTCATTTTATCTATTTCTTTATTTTTTGTTTATGTTCATAATTTAAAAAAATGGTTATATTACTATCATTTATTGATAAAGAAACAGTGAGCAGCATATATTCTTATTTCTCCGACGCCTTTATGTATATCAAACTCTATAGATTTCTTCAGAAAGTTATACAATTTAATACCATGCACAAAATAGGAATGAAGTAGTACGCCGAACTAGCATTTTGATGAATCAAAAAAGAGCTAAAAAACCAAGAGTATGCATGCTCATTGACACGGATGAGTGTGATACATAGTATATGACTACGATATACGAACGGGTCTACATACATGATATAGAGAATAGTGTTACGAAAAATGATTTCATATTCTAATTCCGTGCATATCATGTACCTATATACATATTTTTTCATTCATTCATTCATTCATTCATTCATTCATTCATTCATTTGTTCGTTTGTTTGTTCGTTCGTCCGTTCGTTCGTTCGCTCGTTCGTTGGTCTGTCTGGCTGGCTGGCTGGCTGTTTTTCAACAAAAGCATCGACTTGCAGCATGAACTTCAAATGAATTGAATTGAAATTTTTGGTTCAGTGTCAAGTTTAGTTATTTAATCAAAGATAGAACATAAATAGAACAAAATAGTGCTAAATTACGTTAATCCCTATTGTTTGTTATTTGCCACTAAATAGTGAATAAATACACGTTACTTATGCTTTGTATAACTAGCTCCCTGAAGAAGTCTACAGAGTTCGACATAAACGCGTCGCCGAGAAATAGAAACATGCAATCAATTTCTGTATCAGGATAGTGCTGCTCACTGTTTTTTATCAAGAAAAAAAAATTTAAAAAAATCAAACTAGAATTTAAAAAAAAAAAAAAAATAAACAATTAACAAAAAAAATAGAAAATAAAATATGAGATAGATATATCTCTGAAGTCTGAAGTCTGAAGTCCCTTCTCGGCCATCGTATAAAAGTTGATAATCTTTTTCATTGAGGAAGAACAAACAATTCAAATTTCAAGATTTATGCTACAAAAAAAATGACAAACATTGGCGGAAAGTGTTCATGAATTAAAAAGATAATGAATTTCGAAATGCATTCCGTGCACCAGGTCACATGACCTTGTTTATTATATGATATGACTTGTAGTATCTGTAGTATCTAGATGAACACGTTTCTACTGTGTTTGAATTATTCTTCTTGAAATATAAATGAATGATTTTCAAAAAATAACTTTTGCATATTAGCCTCGCTTTCATGCCTTTCAGTCACTTGGTCAAATTTGTAACATCACTAATACAATTTTGACGTATTATTTATAGCATGAAAAGTATTTTAATACTTAATATTTTACACTTAAAAGTGTTAGTTAAGAATTGTTGTGTTTATAAAGAATGGAGAAATAAGCTTTTTTGATACCCTGCCTCGTTTCCATGCAGTACCAATTATATCAGTTTTTTTAAATAACGGTCACAGGACCAAGGAGCGAGTTGCAAGATTGGCAACAAACGTTTTCTTGAGACTAGTTGAGGGATCCTCTAAACAACTAGCCTAGTTGCCAGCTTTAATCACAAAATTCCCACGGGAGCTAAAATTCCTACATATGGTCCCCGACTCTACTGTGACTGGTGGACCCTTTTGTTCCACTCACTCTCCTGGGACTTGGTTGAAAACCATCAATAAACAAAGAATGTACAAATGAGTAAACAACGCACATATTAATAAAGGTTATGGACACCGAAAACGCACTAATCAATAAACGAATACAAAGCAAATTAACCTTAGTTCTATTGAGATTGCCCTATTACAACTAATTGGGCTGTTAAACGGTGAGAAATATAGAGCATTTGTTAAGGATTGGCATTGATTAAATGTGATGGGTAAAGGGTGCAGTCAATTTCCAATCTTTGCAAAGGGAGTGTCAGAGTAAAATGACGGACACTTTGGGGGGTTTACTCCGCCCCACCACTGGCGATAAATACTGACCGATTCCTTAATGTTGGTGACAAAGAAATACATTCATTGCTCAACACGTTTGAAGATATTAATATCTTATGCTATTATAATTAAAAAAGATGAAATGATAAACAGAAAATTGAGAACAAATCAGCATTACATAAAACTGGAATAACACTTGACAAGTTTTTACATTAAAAATTTTTTTATTCTATTAGATAAAGGGTTCAAATTGGAAATCTTATTAAAACATAAAACGATAAAGAGAGGAGCACATGCTTTGAATTTAAGTTAATAAGCAGCAGTGTTTTATCAAGAAAAAAAAGCTTTTGACATCTGGCTGCTCGTTACCCGGCCTCTGCCATTCTCTCCTATAACGTTTTTGGTATTGCACAGTATTGCACATATTTATAATCCCTATATTGACACATGAAAGCCAGTTAATACCATCATTGAAATCGAAAATGAATAAGATCCATTGATATTGCATTCCTTTTCATTCTATTCTGTTATATCCCATTCAATGTCATTTTATTCCACTTATTTTATCACTTTTCTTTCAATTTCATTATATTTCATTCTATTCCAATCTATAATATTCTATTCTATTTTATTTCATTCTCAATTACACATTTGCAATTTTAATTCACCATACTATGCAGATACGACTTACAACATTTTGGGGATTAGTTATTAGCTATAATTACGCATTTTTCAACATTGTATTCAATCATATCAAAGAGAGTGTTCTAACTGAACGAGCTTATAGCTCTTGGAGTTAAAACACAGAGAAAATGTACATTTGAATGTAAAGAGAATTAATAGCGACTATCGCCGTCAACCCAAGACTTACTAGTTGAACGTATTGTTTATAGAAGGTAAGTTTTGTTTTGACGTGCATTAGATAAACCATACAGCGTAGCAATATATTTATTTTTAAAACTTAAAAGTCAGTCCGCGCAATAAAACCATCCAAAATTAAATCGTCGTAATTATGTTTTTTTTATACATTGAATTGGTCTTGTTGGAATTCCCAAACCACCTGTCCGTGAATTCCTTTTTTTACAAAACAACTGAGTTAAAATTTGATGTAAATTTAATGTTTTATTCAAGTCCTTTTTTATGACATTGTTTTTGTTTCTGTACTACAGGATCATTTTGTCAAATCTATTCATATCAAATGTTGTTTGTCAGTTTTTAATTCTTTTTACCCAATTAAATTCAATTCCGTTCAATTCTGTTCGATTCCGTTCATTGAATTCAATTCAATTCAATTCAGCCAACAGAATTAACAACTAACAAATTAAAAACTTTTTGGAAACAGGGAAACTATAAAGTTTGAATTGTTAGGCGTCACTTGGTTCGTAATTTTGCGTGCCTTTGTTATATTATTTTTATAGTTTCTTTTTTTATGTTTTTATTTTTTATTTATTTTATTTATTTTATTTTTTTTTTTTTTTTTTTGCTGTTTTCGGACTTTTATTGCTAAGAAAGTGAAATAATTGTAAAAAAATCCAAAATAATTGAACAAATTCTAAGTTTGTTACCAATACGAACTCCCAACTTTGAATTTTGTGACCACCAAGCTTTATGATATGTATGCTAATGAACAAATAGTGAAATAAATAAAGATAAGCAAAATAGATCAATCTTTTTATCGTGGCATATCTAGACACATTATATACCTCTACATTATGTGATATTCAAATCACACATCGCAGCACTGTTGATTACAACTTAATTTTCTTTGTACACTGCATTTATTGACTGTATTTTAGGTATACACAGTACTTTTAAAAGTTATACTTCAAATCCGACAATGAGTACTGGACGGGATTTCAATACTCATTGCGATCGAGGACTTGAAATCCCGTACAGGCAGAAACAACAATTTATTGTTTAACAAGTCTCAGGAAAGCTCGATTAGTTAAATATCAAAAATTAACAGGGTTGAAGTATCAAATAATATTACAATGAAAATTAAATTCAGATCAGGGACTTGAGTCCCCGGACAGTAAATTAACTTGAAAATGATTGAATTTAGAGTTTAAATAAAGGTGTTAATTGTTTGTTGTTTAAATGCTTGATCTGATTGGCTAAAAAAGAAAATTGACCTTTTTTCAAACTTTTTGGATATTTTTCCTTTATTTTATTCAAAATCTCATTTCAGTTTTATTAAAGCGATCTTATTTTTATAAACTGGAGAAATGATAGTTGAATCATCAGCGTAT
The DNA here is from genome assembly GCA_918843875.1 of Diadumene lineata. NCBI lineage: Eukaryota > Metazoa > Cnidaria > Anthozoa > Actiniaria > Diadumenidae > Diadumene > Diadumene lineata. The sequence goes on along the minus strand of OU974074.1, from coordinate 10,139,700 downwards.
TTTATAGATTGACTATTAAAAGTAACGTTTAGGTCATTCAGGAATACAATGAAAAGGTAAGGTCCACTGACACTTCCTTGAGTCGTCCCTTTGTTGACTGCTTTCCATTCACAGACGTAATTACTCCATACGACTCGCTGTTGTCTTTCCTTCAAGAAACTTAGATACCAATTATGTAGGTAGCTATTTAATCCTAATGTCCTTAGCTTTCTTGCCAGAAGATCATGCTTAACCGAATCAAACACTTTACTGAAATCCATTGCAAACAAGCGAACAGCTTTACAATGACTATCGTCCAGATGTTTGTAGACCTCGTTTTGAATGGGCGTTTGTGCAGTTTCCTCCTTGGCGATACGCAAACTGAGTAGGGGTTAGATTTTTCTCCAAAGTATCCTTTATATAGTTGTGATACACAATCCTTTCAAAGGCTCTCGCGATTACTGGTGTTATATTTATCCCGCGATAACCCTGGTAACTTTTAGGGATCTCTACTTTCGGTAATGGCTTGATGGTACCTCTTTTCCAAGACGTGGGCCAGGTATGACACGCAAGCGACAAATTCCAGACTTTCGTCACCACCGGAACTAAAATTTCGGCATGATCTTTCCAGACCCAAGCAGGTATACGATCTGGGCCCATAGCGGTGTTCTTTAAATGAGTAAGGCAATGCCATGCTTGCTGTTCTATGAGATCCAGTACTTCTTCATCATCATCGATAGCAAGATTTAATGGCTCTGTGTATGAGTTGTCAGTGCATAGGTTACTGAAATACTCGTTTAGCTCACGAAGTTCTGCATTGCTGAGTGACATGTTGGTAGAAGATATATATACTCTGACTATATATTTACCCCAAGCCAATGACGGTACCCATTTGTACACCTGGGTGGAGAGAGGCACTGAGAGAGTAGAATATCCTGCCTAAGGGAACAGAGTGATTGTTCCGTCTGTGAATCGAACCCGGGCCAGTGGACCCGAAGTCCGATGCATTTACCACTGCACCACCACAGCTGTAAAGTAGTGTTGCTGACGTCACACCACGGGTACAAGTTTAATTTTTCTTTATGCATGGTTCTCTCGAAAAGTGTAACTCTTTTAGAATACGTAGAAATATGGGTCCGGTTGCACGAAGCCTGAATAGCACTATCCACCGGATAAATCGCTATCCAGCGGATAACTTCTAAAGAAATCCTTTGGAGTGGGTAACTTTATCCAGTGGATAACTTTATTCAGGCTTCGTGCAACCGGCCCCTGATGTTTACCGACGATGTTATCAACAGTAGTATGAGAAATGGGACTCCGGCGGCCGGCGGATCACGGCGGATAGCGGATCAGCCGCTAAGATGACGTCAGAGTCTTAAGCATGGCGTCACAGACCCCGAGAACCAATCAGCGACCGATTTTGACATTACGTCATAAGCTCTAGGAGCCAATCAGCGACCGAGATTGCTATTACATCATAAATTCTAAGAGCCAATCAGCGCCCGATTTGTATATTACATCATAAACTCCAGGAGCCAATCAGCGACCGAGATTGCTATTACGTCATAAGGTCTAAGAGCCAATCAGCGTCCGATTTGATTATTACGTCATAAGCTCTGATAGCCAATCAACGCCTGATTTTGATATTACGTCATACACTCTAAGAACCAATCAGTGATTGTCTCTAGGTATAAAAACTTTGTTGACATCATTACTGTTTTTAGAAACATTGTAAAGTTCTTGTAGCAGCGATAACGTATTGTATGATGAGATTTTTGCTTAATTCTTCCTCCGTTAAGTTTTCGAATAAAACAAACAGGAAAATTTGAGGAACGGACACTTGTACAATATTGTCGGCTGTTGAGCACCACATGTGATCTATGCATGGTCTGATAGTGCTATCGATTAATTGACACATAGACATACTTTGGAAGCTTTGTATGAGTTGATGGCTTGATGAAGTTTCTGAGTCCTTTAAATTGATGTGTAAGTCTCCAAGAACATAAAGTTCCTTTCCTTCGAAGTAACCTTGAGATATGTTAGCCTCAAGCTTAGAATCAGTCGATGATAGAGTATCAGGTGGACGGTACACACAGGCTGCTAGGATGGACTTCGCTTTGGGATGTTTGATCTCCAGCCATAATATTTCTTTTATTTCCATATTTTAAAAGTCCCGTGATTCCTTCTGTTTTTTCATTTCTCTTTTACATTCAAAACGTTCCGCGATCCCCTCTGTTCTCTCATTTCTCTTTTACATTACAAAGGTCCTGCGATTTTATACATTTAATTTAAATTTTCAACGCAACTCCTGAAATTCCTTCCATTCAATTCCTTTTATTTTATTTTATATTTTTTATTTACTTTTTTTTGTTCATTAGTAGAAATAATTAAGGTTCATATATATATATCATATCGAATGATACTGTTATTAAGAGATCTATTTTATCATCATTTGACCATGAAAAATCAATGATTGTTTTAAGTGAATATCATACGCAATTCATCTTTGTATACAGCGTTCTTACGTGTTTTGATGACTATTTCGATTCCAATAATGCTGATGTACTTTTCAATTGATCAAGGATTTTTGCAAATTAAGGAAATTTTATACTTGCATAAGTATTACAAGTATAATCAGTATCTGGTATATCACAATATTGTTAGGTTTGAGTCTCGAAAGAATATATAATGTACATAAATTGTAAAATTTCTTATCGTTGTAAAAGAGTGTAACACAAGATATTTTATTTATCCACGTCAGAAATGTCAGAAATATAATCTCGTACTGAGTTGTGGTCGGGCGGCCTGTCTTTTCCGATCGCTCTACTACGGCACAGCTTACGTTTCTAAAACTGTCGACCTACGTTTTCAACAGCCCCAAGAATTCCACTCTTCGAGGCTCGACCATGCCCTTATGTACCCAACCCCGAGGGAATACAAACATGTAAACACACATACACACACACACACACACACAATACAAGGCAATTCGCCGTTACACGTTTCCCTTTTTTTTTTTTTTTACGTGGTGAAGTCTTTCATCCATCTGGGCTTGTTCCTGACGCGGCCTGATCTCCTGGCAATTTGTATGGAATTTTCTTGTGGCACATCCGGCACAACCGACACATCCTGGGGTGCACTGTCAGGCGGGAAGGGACAAGGCAACAAATGATTCCGGTGGATCATCCTCTTGCGACCTTGTCCATTTTCTTTTTGGATCTCAAAAACTGGTAAATCATTATTGGGCCTCGATATAACCACATACATATCCTCCTCCCAGAAATTGTCAAGCTTGCCACTCGGGGTCAGGTTCCTCAATAATACTCTATCTCCCTTCCTAAGACTGGATACCATTGGTCTTCGGTCGTAGATATTCTTCTGTCGCTTTGATGCCACCTTTGAATTTGTCTGGGCAACGTCATATGCCTGTCTAAGTCTTCGCTTTAAGTCCGCTACAAATTTTGACATACTTCCTGCCTTTGTGCGGTTATTCGGCGTCAGACCCAAATAAACATCAATGGCGAGCCTTGGTTCTCGGCCGAACATTAGATAGAAGGGTGAAAATCCCGTCGATTCGTGTGTAGTAGCATTGTATGCGTGAACCATGGGGGCAATAGCGTCCTTCCAGCTTTTTCTTTCTTTCTCTGGTAACGTACTAAGCATATGTAGAAGGGTACGATTGAATCTCTCGCACATGCCGTTCCCGCTTGGATGGTAGGGAGTTGTACGTGATTTCTCTACACCAGCCAGACTGCAGAGTTGTCGGATTATCTGTGACTCGAAATTTCTCCCTTGGTCGCTGTGCAATCTCTCAGGGAAGCCGTAGTGCACAATAAATTTGTCAAATAGGACACGAGCAGTTGTCTTAGCGGTCTGATTGAGAGTTGGGATCGCTTGGGCATAACGGGTAAAATGGTCAGTGATAACCAGAACATTCTCGTAGCCACCTGCAGATCTTTCAAGTTTTAGGTAATCAATGCATACTAGTTCCATTGGAGATGAGGAGACAATTGGTACCAACGGTGCTACCCTGTGCGGTCGTGGAGATCTCCGTAGTACACATCGCTTACAGGTTTTTACCATCTGTGTCAGCTCTTTTGCCATTCCTGACCAAAAGAATCTAGAACGTGCCAAGGCCAAGGTCCTTTCGACTCCAAAATGCCCCATATTCTCGTGAATACCTTGGAACACCTTTAACTTTAAAGCTTCTGGTATCACCAGCTGAATCAGTTTTTGATCACTTTCACCACATTCGCGATACAGGACTCCGTTGACCAGATGCAATCGATCAAGCTGTCTCAAATAATCTCGTACGCCTCTCTCCTCTCTCATCAAATCGGCGCGTCTTGGCATCTTTTTACTCTTTAGAAGCTGAATAACTCTTCCTAATATTTGATCGCTTTCCTGGTGCAATCTGAGCTCATCGATTGAAAGGGAGGGCAAATCTGATGTTCCAGCTTCAGCACAAATTCCCATCGCCAAGTCGACACCAACTTCATTCATACAGAAGCTCTCTATCAATACGGGTTGATTCGTGTTGTCTCTTGTGGTGATGCCATTTGACATCGCAATCATTTCCTCTCTGGAGATGGTGCACTCTTCCTCGTCATCTACTTCATGAGGTCGGCGAGACAAAGCATCGGCGTCTTGGTTCTTTCTTCCAGCACGATATATTATGTCAAAATCATAGGTAGCCAAGGATGCAAGCCAGCGATGACCGGTTGCATCAAGTCGTGCGGTTGTCGTGACGTAAGTTAGTGGGTTGTTATCGGTTCTCACAGTGAAGCGATGGCCATACAGGTAGTCATGAAACTTGTCAACTACAGCCCATTTCAAAGCTAAAAATTCCAATTTGTGAGCGGGGTAATTCTTTTCAGCCTTTCTCAGAGCCCTGCTGGCATAACATATCACCTTTTCTACTCCATCTTGTTCTTGGCTCAACGTTGCTCCCAGTCCGTCTTGACTAGCATCTGTGTTAACAATGAATGGCAATTTGAAATCCGGATAGGTGAGTACTACAGGAGAAGACAGAATTTTAACGACACCATCAAAGGCAGACTGACAATCGTCTGACCACTTCCAATCCTCTGTCCCACGTTGTCTCTTTCCCTGTCCAGGCTTTCCGAGCAAGCTTGTCACTAGATCGTTTAGAGGTTTTACGAGCTTGGAGAATGCAGGAACAAACCTCCGGTAGTATCCACAGAAGCCAAGAAATGTCCTCAGCTGACCCAGGTTTTCTGGTACTGGCCAATCCCTGATCGCACTCACTTTCTCTGGGTCTGTTTCAATACCATCCACTGAGATAATATGTCCAAGATATTTGACTTTTTCCTTGAAAAACGAGCACTTTGATGGTTTCAGCTTCAGTCCATACTGTTCAAGTCTGGCGAACACTGCTTCTAAACGTTCCAGGTGCTCGTCGAATGATCTCGAATAGACAATTATGTCGTCTATATAAACAATGCATTTCTTGAAATTGATGTCGGCCATACAGTGCTCCATGAGCCTTTGGAAGGTGGCTGGTGCGTTGGTGAGACCGAAGGCCATTCGGTTGCACTCAAAGAATCCTAACGGCCCCACAGTGAAAGCTGTCTTAGCCTTGTCAGGCTCATCTATCTCAACTTGCCAGTAGCCACTTTTGAGGTCTAAAGTAGAAAACCAGGAACAGCCTGCCATTGCCTCCAAAGCTTCCTCCATTCTTGGTAATGCATAAGCATCTTTCACTGTCTTGGAATTCAACTTGCGAAAATCAATACAAAAGCGCAGAGATCCGTCCCTCTTTCTTACCAACACAACCGGTGAGCTATAAGGACTGTGCGACTCTCTTATCACTCCACTGTCAAGCATGTCTTTAAGATGTTGTCTTACTTCGTCATATTGTGAAGGAGGAATCCGCCTGTGTCGTTGCTTGAATGGAATTTCATCTTGAAGCCGAATGCGATGTTTAACAGAAGCGGTACAACCTAGGTCATTTGGTCCCTGTGCGAAAATGTGATTCCATCTCTCCAGTGTTTCTCTTGCGGCAATTTTCTGTTCCTGATCCATTCTTGCATCATCAAAGTCGACTACTGATGAAGAAGGCTGGCTGAGAGCCTCAGAGTTTTCCGCTGCGTCCATACTATCCACAATACTTACTTGCTGCAAGGAACAAAGTGCAGTACCAGGAACAAGTGTTACTTTACCAGTAGATCCGTTATGAAGCTTGATTGGCATATAAGTCTTGCTGCCATCCATCTTAACATTTACCACAGCAGGCACGACTTGTAAAGCCGCTGGAACACTATCTGAGCTCTCCATTAGTGCAGTTACCATACCACCAATCTTCCGTGTCTGGACCGCTGACCACAAAACAATTGTTTCATTAGGATGGACAACCACTGGCGCTGATGATTGTGTCTTTAGCTTAGTGCTTTTAAAGATTTTGTGATATTTACGTCTTACACGACTCAAGTATTGGTACGCTGATCTCCATGCCAAATCCGGTTTAACTTTCTGCATAAAACAACTTCCGAAATTCTCAATGCAGTCTTCTCTACACTTTCTTATGACATTGGTTCCAATCACTATCGGCACTTGTTTATTGAAAGATGTATCACGAACCACGAGCAACAGGGTGGGAACTCGTCTTTGACTTCCACATGTTTGTTCAGGAAAAGAGATGTCAGCTTCAATATATCCTAAGATTGGCACATCTTGTCCACCAGCACCCTCGATCCTTAGGATATCATCAAGCTCTCTTATAGGACAGCCATCCAGATACTCTTCTCGGAACCCCTCGCTTACGGTGCTTATTTGGGACCCTGTGTCAACTAGAGACAGACATGGTACATTATCAACATAACACATACTTACGTTCACGTCGCCTACCAACTCTGGAATGGGACTTATCGCTTCGCTGGTCCCTGGGCCCTCTGAACGTCCCTCACCAGAGGCCCTTTGGAGTTTGACGACGAGCTGTCGGCTCCCTTTGCTTGGCTGTTCTCCCCTTCTCGGTTCGATTTCTGCTCGTTTTTTTCCATCTTTTCGACCTTCTCGAGGATTCTGTTCAACAACTTTGTTGTATCTGACTGTCGAGACACCTTCTCTTCAAGGGTTTTTACTTTTTGCTTTAACTCATCGAGAGACTTTCTTGATGGGTCCTCAGTATCCTCACCCCTTATTTGTGGCATATGCGAAGCTCGCTGATGTTTTGGGTTCTTGTTCTGTAGGCAATCTAGCTCCTTGATCTCCTGTTCCATTGCTCGAAGCTCAGCCCGCAGTGCATCAAAGTCGTGGATCATGTCATACTTGTGCCTCGTGGCATTCCTTACCCTCTCGTCTTTCAACCCTGTCCACAGCTTACTTCTCAGCATCTCATTTGCTTGCTCTTTTGCTACAGCACCTCTAGAAATGGCTCGATTTACTATTTCCTCTAATCTGCAACCATATTCTGCTACCGACTCACTACCTTCTTGCTTGGCGTTGTAAAATTGCTGCAGTAGGGTCGTCCCTCTTTCCACAATGCCATAGACACCCTCAAGTTTACGGAGTATGTCTTCGATGGAAGCATGTTCCCCCAGGTGCATACAGAGAGTTCCAGCTTCCCCCCTGAGGGACTTCCTTACACCCTGTAGGAGGAGATCTTTATTGTAGGAGTTTTCATTCATTAGGCATTTGACTTCGAACTTCCAGGATTCAAACGAGGTATCAGCTTTCGACGTACTTCCTGAAAACGTTGGGATACGGGGAACTCGACCAAACAATGAAACCATTTCGGCACTAGGTGGTGGTGATAGGTTACAAGGTTGTGACTGATTAAGCAACTGAACATTTGAAAAAGGCAATTGAAAATTTGGTAGGTCTCTCATGTTTGGATTAGCATCAATGGGAGGTCTAGTTAACGATGCGGTCGCAGGCGTTGAAGTGTGTAGAGCAGAATTCTTGATGGTTGTAAAGCTAGAAGGTGGCAGTAACGGCGGTGAAGCAGTATCCTTGGGGAGGCCAAAGTACCCAACAGTCTGACCAGGGTGTCGCACACGCGCCCTTCTCCCCGTGACAAATGCATCCCCAGGAGGTCGGAATACGCCATCAATGTTCAGCATATCTTTCTCCTCGCCTCCATCAGAACCACCCTCGAGGTCGTCGTCTACAGGTATGACTTTGAAAAGTCCTGACCTATTTAGCGTCATCACAGCTTCAGCAATTTTATCCACTTCCTCATCATTCGCAAGTCCTCCATGCCACGAGTGAGCCATGCCTAAAGAAAATCGCTCACACTCCACACTCAACTAACTCAATGCGAATGCCAATGACAAACAATAAAAAAAAAAAACAACAGACAAGAAAAAAAAATTGCTAAGGAATTCAAAAAAAAAATAAATAATAATAATAAAAGAAAAAAAATAATGGAAAAAAAATTCCGACCGACCCGGGGACAAAATAAGAGCCCGGCCGAAGCACGCGGAGAAGGACCTGGTGACTGCAGCCCTCCCCAAACACCCCTACACGTGCCGAGTAAGCGTACGAAATCAACAATGCGCCTCCAAAAATATTAACGAGTAACTGGAGGGCCTTTACAATACAGAATGTAATAATAACGCTAGATCTATTGTCCCTTGATGTTTTCAGTCCCAATGGTGGTTTCTCAGCTTGAGTAGCCACTTAATTAATTGCTATTGTTTATCTGAGTAAACAGTTCTTAATAATATGCAAATTCAGGTCGGTTTTGTCGTACAAAAATAATATTCCTTGCAAATAAGCAAAATTTATACGTAGATAATAAACAAAATTTACAAACTTCTTCCACACATAACGTAAAATATATATCAAATACAATATAAATACAATGACTCAAAGATTTAAATCGATCAACTAAGATACTTGATAAGCAGTATAGCGTAATATTGAATACAGCTATTAAACAAATATATTTGATTGATTTTGCAATTGTTAGACTTTGCACTACTAGTTCTTGTACACTTAGCTGTAATTCCGTAGCGACTGGTCACTCTTCTTCAGGATATAATAGAGGCTTGTGAAAATTTCTCCAAGTTGCGATAGCACAGCGTAGTTCATACAACTTTCCAAGTCACGGGAGCGTTGTCAAACCAGAAAATATGTTATAAGATGCTGGGCGTCAATATTTCCAGTCTTTAACCAATTTCTTTTAATTGACTTCACCAACACAAGCTAATTTCCTTAGTACAATTCCAGATACTTATCCACTGGGTTGAAAGGGTGAAGCAGTAATACAGATTTTTTTTTTTCAACCTTACGCGTTGGCACACAAGTCTTGAACACTAGATGAAAATAACTTAATAACACCAAGATGAAGATAACTTGGTTTCCTTTCCAAAATGTTAATTTTGAAAGCTCTTTTGGTACTTCAATCACTTTGAAACGCTTCGAGCTGAACGTAGTTGTATCACTCAACTGGTTTCACCGATTAGTACAAGCTGAAGAATCTTGGCTGTAATCACGTTTCGAGGAGTAAGACCTTAAACCTCCGGTCCCACATTGGGCGCCAAATGTAACACAAGATATTTTATTTATCCACGTCAGAAATGTCAGAAATATAATCTCGTACTGAGTTGTGGTCGGGCGGCCTGTCTTTTCCGATCGCTCTACTACGGCACAGCTTACGTTTCTAAAACTGTCGACCTACGTTTTCAACAGCCCCAAGAATTCCACTCTTCGAGGCTCGACCATGCCCTTATGTACCCAACCCCGAGGGAATACAAACATGTAAACACACATACACACACACACACACACACAATACAAGGCAATTCGCCGTTACAAGAGTCTCTATCGTCTTTTGTAATGTTTGTTCACTAGCATCCACAACATTTTGTTCTGTTTGTAAAGGTAATCGTAATCCTACTTTGCTCCATTTTAACCATTTAGCACGTTCTTGTGTATCCATATAATGAATTTACTCTGCAACTATTGATTTTACAATGGCCCGAAAAGGCTCGATTTGGCCCTTGGAGGCCCTAAATGGCCCGGAAGGCCCGATGGGAGGGACAGTTTTGCCGAAATTTTACTCAATCTGCGCATTGTTTCCCGCTCTCATTTTGTTCTCATGAAATTTTAACATTGAAGTTAATATATCAAAATTCATTGCGTAGCAGTTACTGCGAAAATTTATTACGACATAGAAATCAGATTAGATTTGTGACCTGGAATCAGATTTTCATGGTCATGAACGAATAAGTTCAACAGAGGTTCAGGGATCAGGAACTTGTAAATATCTTTAGTTTTATTAGCTGAAGATGATGTATAATTTTTTTCGTCGTATTTCATATAGCCTTTTATGAAAATGTTGACTGAAGAGAATGATATAAAAATGTCCTTGTGTCCCCGCCATTGAGATGTGCAGGTGAGCAGACTAGTCATTTGCGCATGAGCAGTCTGCTCACCTGCACATCTCAATGGCAACGACATCGGTATATGTATACCGTTTTTGTAAATAATGAGAAAAAGTGTCCCTGCTTTTGAGATGAGTACGTGTATTGGGTCTATAAAGTACTCTCATTCGCCCTTGGGATTTTATACCTGATAAAACACTGCTGCTCGTTTACTAAATAGTACATAACTGTTGCACACATTTTGTGTTTGCACTCTATCACAAATAGTTCTAGTTTGTATTCATTTATAAAAAGGTGGAAATAAAACTTTGCCTAATAAAGAATATACTCTCTGCGGGTTCTCATAAAATATCAACCTCAAACATTTGTTTGTTATCAATGGAGGCTACTCCAGCTTTATCAGACTGTTAAAACCAAGATAAAATTTTAAAAAGCGAGAAAGACTGATGACCTTTCCAATTAATAATTAAGTCAGATGCTTGTCGGATTTTAAGCTATCACTTGGGATCTTTCATGAATATTAAAAGCTTCGAGTGCTTTTAAAAATGACTGAAATTGTTTTGATTACACGCTCTGTTACCGTGACACTAAGAATAGTTGAAAGGAATGACAAAACTCAGGAAAGAAAGATGGAAATGAAGTAGGAAGGAAAGAAAGAAGGAAGGAAAGAAGAAAAAGGTAGGAAAAAAAGAGAAGAGATACAAGAGAGAAGACAGGGAGGAAAAGAAAATGGAATGAAAGAAGAGAATAAGAAGGGAAAATATATAAGAAACTAAAGTAAAATAAAAAAGGTATGCAGGAGAAGAAAGAAAGGGCAATAAAATAAAACAAGTGAAAAAAATATGAAAGAAAATAAGCAAGGGAACAAAGAAGGTTGAAGAATAATGAAAAATAGTAGCAAGAAGAAAAAAAGTAAAAATGAAAAGACAAACTACAAAAAAAGTAGAAAGAAATTGTTTAAAAGATGGGAAAAGGATGGAAAGTAAGAGTAAAAAGATAGTGATGTATGGTTTCCAATTAATAGGAAATAAAGAAGTAAGATTACAAATCATAAAAAGATGTATTATATCTAGTTTACCCAACGATAACAGCAAGCTATAATAATTATCATTATTTCTCGACATTTGCTTTCTGTCTGACAGCGCCAATTATTCAACTGTCTTTTTCTTTTTTGCATGCATCAATATTTATGAAAATGTTGGCTGTGTAGCTACACATACAGTGCAAACTGCCCAATCAACAGATGAAAAACAAGTTTCAGTTTGTTGTTATGCCTGCCCCGGGAACTAAGTCGCTGTATTTTACTGCGACTTAAGGCAAATTAGGGGTTTGTAAGGCGATTTATGGAAATATTCCTCAATTTCAAACATGAGTTTTTAAAAGGCGAAATAAGGCGATTTTAGGCGATTTAAGGCTTTTTAAGGCATATTAAAGGCGATTTTAGGTGATTAAGGCTTTTTAAGGTAATTTAAGGACTTTCCTGGGTAAATGAAGTTCTAATGTCATTTTTATGAAACTTTGTACAGAGCTATGTCATTATATGAGGATTTCAGAAATGCAATAAAAATGGGGGGTCACCGAGTTTGTTTTTGAGGAACAAGGCGTAGAAAATGGGGTATTTTGATGAAAAAACGCGCGTATTTAAACACTACCTTTTTCAAAGAATAAAGTCATAAAAATGTTGTAAAACAGAAATCAACGCTCTTTAAAATTTGGAAAGAAAATTGATAAACTGCTGTCTTCCATTTCCAAGAAATAATAGGATTGTTTATGCCTTTCTTTACAAATAAAGATGCTTTTAAGCTAACCGATGTCGCTGGATTCGTTCCAAGGTAGTGGTCGATTTATTTTACAAAAGTGTACTGTTCTTCGTTTCATGTAATGTCATTTTTTTTGTGTTTCACATATGTTGTAGTCTTGATAAAAAGCTTCATTTCACGAAAGAATTTTTCGAGATATCTTGCGGCAAAGTTGAAAAAAAATCTGGCCATCTTGAATACCGCGCGGAGACTGGGTTCTAATAATTTACTGTTTAGCGCATAAAACGTTTAATATTTGCTCTTTTTGTAGCAAATTGACTTTAAACTACAGAAAAATACACTCAATTGCTTTTCGATCGAAGACAATTGGGAATTAGATGAAAAAAAATGAAGGAAAAATTATCATTAATTTGACCAACGGTAATGAGCGCGCGCGCTCAATCTTGCGCAGTAACGATGCGCGCGACCAATACCCAGGAACGTCCTTAAGGCAGCTTAAGGCAACTAAAACGTCGATGTAAGGAAATATGACCAAATTTCAAGCGAGATTTTAGGGCAACAGGAGGGGATTTAAGGCGACTTAAAGTCCCAGGGCAGGCCTCGTTGTTAGATGGCCATGAACATCATGTACCTGATTTAGTCATGAAGGGTACCTGTGTTGCGCTTTAAGGTAATTCCGTAAAAAATAAAACTAGGCCACCTAGTCATAGAATTTTGATAAAACTTTCTACAGTACAACTTTGTGTGTTTTTCATTAAAAATTAAAAAAATAAAAAATGAGGTCACCGTATTGGGTTTTGAGAGAAAAATATTTAAAGTAGACCCACATTTGTTAATTTAGCGTCTAACATTAGAAAATGGTCATCATTCACAAAAGTGTCTCTTTACTGAGCTTGGTCAATACCAAATGTTTTTAATGCACTGTACGGTACTCCTTATACATTGGGCTACAAATGTAAAGCAAAATATTTTCACTAAAACTCAACAACGAAAAGAAATAAAGCAAAAATTAACAAAATGTTGGAATTTTTACGAGCTGGATCGATGCTTTGTCCGTAACACTTTTCGAGATATCTAAAAATCTAGCCATAGAAGTTTGTCATCAATCACATATGTTTTAAAAAAAAACATAATTTGAAATGATATTATGGAAAAAAAGAAATAGGTGCCCGTATTGGCTTGCAAGATATTTTAAGAAATATCCTGAAAATTCAATGAAGATCAATGTTTTACCGAGTGTAGACTGGGGCGAGTTTAAAGAAATTCGTAATTTTTCGCTTGAAAATGTAAAAACTGTTCGTATTTTTACGTTAAAGTCATTTCCAGACATGTCTCTGTATTCATTGTTGATGAGAAATGTAAACCTCTAATATTCGAAATATGCGCAAAACTGCGCGCAGTGCAAAACTACGGAAGGAGCAAGGATGTCGCAGTTGGCTAGTGCGCGGCATTCTGCGCGAGAGGTCCCGAGTTCGATTACTAGAGAATTCACATCCTTGTTTCGACTTCTTTCTGTTCTGTGTAACTTGTAGTAGCTTTAAATATCTGTAAAAAGGGGGGAACCGTCGGCTTCTTGGGAGACCAGCTTACTTGTAGATGAAAGAACTACCGACGTTAAATAAAGTGCTTTTCCTTTTCCTTTTTACCTTAATTCACATACCGGATAAAATCGTTACTATAAATGAGTTCTCAAACGTCAGCTCTTTATATGAGTCTCAATTGTTTTAGCAGGTGTTCTACTTAGTGCGCCCTTTCTACAGATGGCAATCATCTATGATTGAAACAAAAACGTAAAATGTCGAGCGTCAAATGCAATGAATATGAAGATTCTGTCAACACAAATTATGAATAATCGATGAAATTGAGAATGGGATTCCTATTTAAAACTAATGCAGTAAATAAGTCGACAAATAATAAAGACATGTAAAAAAGGACAAATGGATGAAAAAGTATCAAACTATAGACTGCATCTAGTAAGATAAACCGTAGACATAACGTAGAAAAGGCAAGGCATTAAAGAAGGGCGAGAGCGTACGCAGGTATCCAAACATAGCATGAGAAGAGAAGGAAAAGGAAAAAACGTATAGGGGAAACAAGGCGAAGAGTGATTTTCAAATAAAAATGTCAGGAAGTCAAACCGAAATGATAAAAAATCTCCTAAGAAATAATTTATGATATCGGGTTGTTGTATTGTGACCCTGCAGTGGATTAAAAATACAGCAGCGTGAGGCATTACAACTTTTAGATAGAGCTAAGCCAATGAAACAACACTACTTTTTATTAATAAACAATTTGTCGATTTTTCTTTACATGTCATTTATTGCTATCTGTGAACAAACGTCGAAAAGAGATTGGAATGTAGATATATTCTATTATCATGGTATCTATACGTATAAAAAGACAAAGAGAAAATAGAAAAGACGTATGTAAATAGAAGTGGTCTTGTTATTAAAAAAGATTTTGGATGGCCGTATTATAATTTCAAGGGCCACATGCAATTGGGCATTCCTGATACAAATAAATTACATTGAATGACAAAAAACCAAGCCAAATAATAATATGTAGTTCCTTTTGATATACTTTGATCTTATTACAGAGAAAAAGATATTTCTAGAATAAACATAGATATGCAAAACCTCAGTTTACAATTGCATAATACTACAATTATAATCAACTTAAAAAAATATTGTCGGACAACCAATACCAACGTATAGCAACATCAGTTTTTTTGGTTTTGATTAGTTAACCTATCAAAGCTCTAGACGTCGCCATGGATTGCAGAGCAACGGCGACTTTACCAATTATAATGTTAGACGGCTCATAGAGCTCCGCGATAAGTTGTGTCATAACCTTATCGACGTCTAATCGAGCAAAACTACGAGGTGGCACATCCTATTTTGATAAGAATTCGAAACTTAGTATCGGAGAATAGAGAAATCAAATCGCGTGCTGATACCTTCTATATGCTAACCCTCACTATTCTATTATTTTATCGAATCTTGGGATATTAACAATCTTAAGGTAATAGTTGGAACAAATTGATATAGTCTATTGCAGTCCTTTTCTCTCTTCCATTACGTTGATAGTTTTCTAACAAATACAATAATGATTGGTGTTTTCCTTTTCTTTATTCATTCTTTTCTTGTTCTTAAATATATGTTAAGGTAATCCATTTTTTCCTGTTTCTATAAAACAACACTGTTTATGTTGGTAGAGTAATGGTTTAATTTGTAGCATTGCAAAATTGATTACAGAAAATACATAGCAAAAATTGATGTCTTGTCTTGCATGTATTTTGATGGGTGGAGATATAGAACGTTACGTATAATGTAATAAAATTCTGCTATAAATTTTCATCCTTGAAAGCACTTAAACAAAAATTCGAAAAATCCTAATTGATTAACAAATAGCGAATGGAGAGTTCAACATAATAAAAGACAGTTACTTAAAATTTTGATGATTATAGCGTTGAACACAAGCGACCACTTTTGATACTACTGAATCGACAGTCCTCTGCTATGTTATTAAATGTATAATGCTAAAATTTAACATTTCTGTTTTTTTTGTTACAGATGGGGAATATGGATATTTTTCACGATGTTGGTAAGTTTGTAAACACTAGTAACCTGTATACTATTAGATATTAAATGCATCAATGAAATAACGCTGCAAGCCAGGCCACGTAAAATACACCTGTCACTGATGTTGAACTTGTTTTTGATGATGAAAAAGGCATGCTGTTGTAGTCATTTGTCGAGACATTTTAACTAAACCGCTTTAACATCAAAATATTACAGGTAGACCATGAGGCAAACTCCAAACAATAGCCTGTGAAGATATATATTGTATACACAGTCCTTATAACAATGATTCTTCGGTTGTTGTTCCACTAGTGCAACTAATGCTTATTACTTGTGACGCTCAAGATTGGCAGTTAATGATTCGTATAGTCTTTAAATATTTTTTATATATTTTTCATAATTATCCAAGATACCCGCAAAGCACAAAGCATTTGAAATAAAACATTTATTTATTCATTCATTCATCATATGTCAATCTAGCGCGACAGCTTTCATTGAACAGGGTCCACAACGTGCTGCACAATTTATATCTTCGGAAAGCACGCAGTGAGTTTGAAAAACAACAAACCGCGAGGGATAGGAAAATATGCTATATTGGAAAAAGTATTTAACTATGATAGAAAACTTTATTTTATTGCAATTGTTACTTGTTATACATCATAAATATAATTCGGCTTCCTAGGATTTCTTTAAACTTTGATCTATCTAACATATGTGTTTTATAACATACAATAGTTAGTTTTTAAAGTTAGTGCTTAATCCAGATTTAGGACCAGATTTTGAGTAATTATGCAAAATCTAAAAAGGGGACTACCATACAAAAATGAAATTAAGGGAAAGCTCGTGTTTGAAAAATAAAATGATTGAAAATAACTTTGATCGATTGCCTAGTGTTTGAGTAAACAAAATAGAAAGTTCATTTTTGATACAACGCTAGCGGCATTTTTTAGCTCAAAGGTTTCCTAGTGTTTAATAAACTGGAACGAGTCGCCTTAAAGTATGAAATTTTATTTTTATCATTTCTTTTCATCAATTGATGTTTCTCGTCTTCAAGAAATGTTTGAACAAAAAGCGAATTATCCCTTCAGATCTATAATTTCTGTATTGAAAAAGTTGCAACTTTTTCGATACACTTTTTTATTCAAAACATGTACTTACATATGCAATATATAGTAAGACACAATTTGAAAAAAAAGGATTTCGACTTTCAACAAATGGTCGCCACTAATTAGCTTAAATAGTTTTCGAGAAAGATAATATTTTAAAAACATACATTTCTAAACTAATAATAAGTTCTGAAAGTTTGACAGAAAAAGGTTAAATCCCCTTACCGGAGTTTGAAAGGGCCAAAAAACACCAAAACGAGTCTACAAAGGCCTCGGCAAAGAATTCCATACAAATCCTTGTATTTTCACTCCTCCATAACTTTGTTGATATTTTGTGAAAAGTTTCAACAATTTTCAGAAGTATCTATTTCGGACAGATCTTTGACGTAGTTTTAATGAAAGTATTTAGGATATAGTCAGTGTTAAGAAATAATTGTTGGTCGTTGTAAGGCATTTATGAAAGTGGTGTATTTAAGACTGCTTCTACGCTACACACTATATTATTCTTGTTATTAAGGGGCGTCGGCGGTGCCATGGGGCGAGGGGTGTCCTCCCCTCCCGGTTAGCAGACAAACTTTTTGTAAAGAGATTGGATTCTTCAAAAATACTCGCACTACTTCTAAAATCACCAAGACTCGCCAAAATAAAAAAAAAATAATTGCAATTTTGCATCATAAACTTCCATGGCTTAAGTACTATCAGGTTCTATTTTAAGATATAAATTGTTATCTGTTTGGTATCGAAATCTCTTATCACGTAAAGTATGCATTAATTTGAATTTGATTATTGTCTTGACTAACACGCATTTGAATAACTGACAGCTACACTACACAGAAAGGATTTTCAGGTAAAAATTGACAATTTTACCAAATATAGAGAGCTTTTTTTTTATATTATCAGATCCGATGAACTCGTAAACTAATTAACAAAATTTTTAATTGAATTCTTGTTGGTATTTGTTGCCATTATCAGTGTCTATATTCCTGGAATACCAGTAAATGTATGCATTTGCAAATCTGCCATTTCATTAATATTTTGACTACGATATTGAAATTGTCGTTTTTGAGTTTAGTTTCTATTTTCATAAGTAAAATTTAAGACATTGTGTAGTGCATCTGCCAACAAAACGAAATATTTTCATGTTAGTTGCAACCTTGGACTTGTTCATCACCGCAAATGTTCATAATGTGTTCGATATTTTCCCTTTGCCATTTATTTGTAATATATGTTTTCATTATCATTATTAAGTAAGTATCATTAAGCATTCTTTAAACTCGGTACTTTCGCTGCCATTTCAACATAAAAATATAAGAGCTTGGTAACATACCATGCCAATAAGAATGACAGCACTCATTTGCATTAATTTAGTTTTCACCCCAGCTCCAAGCATTGCTATATTACCAACACCAAGTGATTGAAAAAGTTATCACTATTTAATAGAAACACTGAAAGAGAGCAACGTCAGTACCACTAAATAATGCTATTTTATGCGGATAGAATTGCTTTTTTTTGTTTAAATAGTAATCATTTATTACTAAGTGACAACTATTGCATACAATTGGTGATGATGTTTCCAGTAATTATCAATAGATTGAATATAAAGTCCCGAGAGCATAGTTTGCTTGAAAATTGGGTGTGGGATTGTGGGTGGGAATATTCGAAAGACCGAACATAAACATTGCCTACCTTTAACGGTCACTTGCTGATTATGTGCCTTATAAGATACTGTATGTCATATTTCTTGTAAAAGTCCCTATTCAACTTGACTGATGTTTGAAAATCGCCCGAAGTTGGTCAATTTTGAATTAATCACAATAATTATGCGTATTTTTTTAGGATTATTTTCAAAACCGTCCGTCGAGACCCCCCTGTCCACTTTTCTAGGAAGTCCCTAGTAATGGAAATCAATAGTCAGTGTGCTGTGCCAATTTCCAAGTTTATTGCCATACTTGACATAAATTATCCGCATAATAGTGATTCTTTTGTTGTATTTGTCCGTAGATACTGATCAAATTTGATAGAATTTGTACAAGACTGCAATACTTATTTTGCATAGCGTTTTAAAAATACTGTTCGCTCGAGGCTAGACTTACAAACAAAGAAGTCGGAAAAAGAGAATATTTTGTATTTGTCCGTATATTTAGATACTGATCAAATTTGATAGAATTTGTACAATACTGCAATACTTATTTTGCATAGCGTTTTAAAAATACAGTTCGCTCGAGGCTAGACTTACAAACAAAGAAGTCGGAAAAAGAGAATATTTTACAAATTCTCACCAAGCAACCCAGTCATAATACCTGCTAACACTGATAATCAGTTTCTTAATAAAACTATGATCAATCAGCAGGTAGTAACGCCTAAGTATGTTTTAAAGTATAAAAATTATTTCAAAACGAAAAGTGACTAGTTTTATCATTATTATTTTTTATAAAACTGCTGTTTTACTGGGACAATGGTATTCAGACGCTAGAAGACGCCTATGCTAAAATATTCAAAGTAAACAATCAATTGTTATAAATCAGCACGTGTATTATATAAGTACGTGAAAGAACGTCATTATATAAACCTTCAATAGATATTGTAGTCTTAAGAAATAGCATTGCGTTGATCAAAACCTTTATACGTTTGGGTTAGTGCCTTTAACATTTTAAATGCTTGCAAAAATGTGCAAACAATAACAAAATATCTTATATAAAAAATACAAAAAGAATAGCGAAAACAATTTATCTGTTTACGGTACTCAAATAGTTGTCCCAAGTCAGGACAAGTCGTGTCTATTTGACTAATGATTTCTTGTTACTAGGAATACTGCTCATGTTATATATGTTAATCATTGTTTTTTTTTTCTTATTGGCAATAAGGATTTAATACTGCTCTTCACTACAATAGCTTATTGTCAATAGAACCTCCTACTTCATTAGCTGTAGACTGCAGCATAGTTCTAACTATAAATGCAGATTAACAGAACAATTGAGAAGACTTTACAAATACTTATAATAAAAAAGAGAATAAGAGACCGGTTTTCGTCACTACGTTTAACCCGCGTAGTAAAAACATAGCACATCTTGTCAAAAAACGATGGAACTTTCTCCAATCCAAAACAATTCAAGACTACAGAAGATTTTTGAAAGTTGTCACAAACCTGAATTGCAAAAGATTTTTGGAAGTTATCACAAACTAATTGCTTATCGACGACCTGAACAAGTTTAAAAGATCTTTTAGTCAGTGCAAAAATAAAATCACCAAGTAACGCGACACAGGAAACTGGTGCTCTTGGGGTCCTAAAGGTCGGAACACACTAGGCGACAAGTCGCAGCGACTTGTCCCCGCGACAGGTGGCAACGACAATTCTCTTCAGTGTGTACTAAGTATTTTTGGCGGAAATTGTTGTCGCCGCGACTGAATTTTGTCGCTGCGACTTGCCGCATGAAATCCAACCGGTTGGATTGTTGAGTCATTGCGACTTGTCGCCTAGTGTGTATCGACCTTAATATGATCCCGGGTAAAAAATTCCAAAGTCTTGCGACGGGAAGAAAATTCAAACTATGGCACACACTTAATTCTAAAACTCAATGTGTCATCTATGCCTTAAGTTATCTAAAGTGTAATACGTAGGGAAATGCGAAACAAGTCGTGTCTATTAGACTAATACATAATGAGATGTATGTGACATATAAACCACCATTTAATATATGAAATAACATGCTAAACAACTGGTAATAAAATGAAATAAAATTAAATAAAAATTGAAATGTCTGCAAGACAACCCTTGATAGGGTTTTTCAGTGTTGGTATATAAATATATATAGTTATTAAGAAACCCAACTGGCTAGGAGACAAACCAGTTGGCTATATACAAAGCATGACCGATAAATTATATTATGACCAAATCGAAACCCAGACAAATACAATTTCTGTGGCCAGAGCGGGAATCGAACCTAGGACCACCGGATTGCAAGACCAACGCTCTGACCACTCCGCCATGCTGCCTCCTAAATGTACCTAATGTAGCTATGTTGTATCCACAGCTATTACTGAACATTTTGCAGTAACATTCAGTGTACACCATCTCAGTTTGTTATGTTATGCATCTCATTATATAAATGTATATGTGTATATATGCGCATATCTGAAAACTACTACCTTTTTGAAATCGGCTGTATATTAAAGTATTTACAAGTTATCTAATGTCTGTTGTTTTTAGATTTACTGTAAAGTCCATTACTTATTATTTAGTCATTTTTCTTGTAAAAGGGTGCTCGATAGTCACGTATGCAAAGACTTATTGATTTATTGATTTCAAAGGATAGTGTTGTCCATATATATGTAATTTTTTCTGCGTAGCTTTCTCCTTCTCGTCGCGATTTTTTGTGGAGTATGTACAATTCCTCGCAAGTATACTTGTGCAAATACGAACATGATGATGATGAATCTTTCTTTCTGTTTTCTTGAAATTTCTATAGGTGGATTTTTTAAAAAGTTTCTCTACTTCTAATTCGATCTCTGTATAGTGCAAAGTTTCCCAAACTACTACCAAGTTTTCTGCCATAAAAATTCATTATATAAAAGATACAACAGAAAGCATGAAGTATCAGAAAAAGAAATCAATATAAAAAAAAAAACAGAAAAAAATATTACTTTTACAGAAATTCGGTTTAATTTTTTCACGATCTACACTCGTACATCAACTTAATATTGTTTTCGTTCAGATCAGAAATACATTACAAATCTTTTCATGCTGTTCTTAATTGAAATATAAAAGGAAGATATTAATACTTCACACTTTGATATTTTCAATTTAATACAGCCTAGTTCATTCTCAATATTTGAATAACATACTATCTGCTAGTCTACAAATCACACCATGTATGAAACATAATTAGTGATGGGCGTACAACAGTTTCAAGAGATTTTCAACAAAAAAAATTATATTAGTTCGGCATTAAACAGCTTCAAAACACACCGATTCACCAACAAAGAATGCCGCAACAATTTTCAAAAATTTAAAGTAGAACGGTCTTGCTGAGAGGATAGCGAACACAATCTTACAGTAATTTGACTTTTAGAAGACCACGAGAACAACTTTTAGCTGAGCCAAAATTATTTATTTACCGATTTGTTTACAAAAAATGATATGTTTTTTTTTCTTGAATTATTTATCATTGATGGCCTATCAAATACGAACGAAGTTGGCGTGAGTCAAATCTCCGTCCTTTTCTTTGTGTTTTTCGTTACAAATAAAATATTATTTCTCAAAACCTACCATTTTTTACGATGATTTTCGCACTAATTGTAGTAGTTTATCAACCAAAATCCGATAGGAAATAAACGAATAAAGAATTTTGTTGCATCACTTGCGTGAGCTGGTAGCGCTATTTAGGGACTAAATGAGCCCATATAAACCGCCAGAGACGCAACCTGAGATCGAGCAATTTTTAAACTTGAACATTTGGCGAGGGACCTTTCTGGAAATGTTCCATAAAGCTGTAGAACGCAATGCCACTAAACAATCAGAAATTTTCGAAAATAGACTTATGACATTAATGTAAAGAGCTCACCCAGTGAAACACTATATTTCGCTATTTTCTTTTTGTTCTCACAGATTGTGCCATATTTTTATAGATATTTTAGATATAAACTTATTGCGGATATTGATTTTTTTCTTGTTTTGTAAATAGCATTGCGATTCTTTAAATGCATTGCTTAAACAGCCTATTATTATTTTCAAATGTTTAAATTGGTTTTCCCACCTGAAAGATATACACTTGTAATTGAGACTTGAAGAAACTTCTCGAGTTCAACTGACTACTAACAGTTTGAATAAAATAGTAAATAAGATGCAATTACATACTTTTAAAGGCGTAGTTCCGTTAAATTGTGAGGACCACCTAATTATAAACTACTTCATTTTACAACACAATGACAAGTTCACCCAATTTTTGTAGCTTTATTTGCACGTGGTTTCGATTTTGAATGTCTTTTTATTAAAGATAATAAGGGATCTATTTCTTACATAAGCAAAATTGGGTAGATACGTTTTTAACACTTTTCCATTTCTACTTGTTTTGCTATTCAAATATTCAACCTTTTTTATTTCTAATCAATTTTTTGTGATTTTAAGCCGATCAACAAATTACTTAATACATCTTCTAATGATTCATGTCCGACGCTATCCTTCGGACTACACATACAGCAAATTTATAATTGTAAAGACTATTTTCATCAAGTTTTTGTTATGTGTTCTAAGGCTGTATTTTTCAGTAAGTGTACTGCACTATCGTTTTCTTGGCCTACTGGTAGAGATAGGCCCCCTGCAAAGGGGCCAAAGATAAATCTTCGAGAGCTGAATGCCTGCCAAGTTCAGATAATAATCAACATAAAGATCGATCGTGATAATTGGAAGATGAAAAAGACGTAAAGCCTCCTGGAGTCCCGGGAAGAAATAAAGTACTATTGGCTCAAAACAGAATCGTACTTGTCTTGTTAACTAAACTAATAGGGACACCATAAATATTTGATTTCTGGATAGTTCTTTCGCTGTTTTTGATGTATAAATACCAAGTACACTCCAACTGTTTTTTAACGATGATGATGTTGATACTGGAGCATCGCGGATTGGGATGCTGCACTCACAAGCAGCTTACTATGCACGTACGTAAATAATCTCTTTCTCTTTTCTTTCAGTTCGAGTTATCATGCCTAGTCCAGAAAAGCAGGCTCAACACATTATATTCTGCGTGATAGTGGTGGCAATAACTTTAGGAATGCCATTATGTGGAGGTAAGACAAAACTAGATCAGGAAAACCTGGGTAAAACATTGTTTTTTTTTTATTTACATCATTTGTTCGTTTGTCTTTCTTTTTATGTCTATTTTTGTTATTTTGTTGTTTTGTTCTTTCTTAAGTATAAAGCTAAAACCTAATACATTGAAAAAATATTTTCTGAAACTAATTATAATAAACGAACAATTACGAACTTTTTACGGTTGTTTATACATATGGCGGAACGGTAGTTTTTATGATAACATCAACCAAAGTTCATTTGAATTGGTGTGCGTTGCTCTTGAATGTTACACTACAATTACTAACAGCTAAATGTGTTTTTCATTAATATTAATAAAGTAATATTTCATCTTCGTCTTCGCGGCAGCTAATTGACCGAGTACAAATTGAATTTTTATTATCCTGTGTAGCTTACAAACATCACGGCAAGATTTCGCCAAAATAAAACAATGACAATAGCTGATGAGCTTTGGTGGGTACGTGGAAACGTCGAGACGCCTTTTGAGGTTTTTCTTAACCAAAATAAAACTAATTCCCTCAGGAAAGTGTCAGTTCTACAATCAATCTGTGGGCAAAGTTATCGAATAAAACTTATTGAATAAAAGGGTGTTTTTATCCAAAAGTAAGCGGCTTTTCTAAGCCCAAAAAATCTAATGACATCTAATAGCCAATGGCGAAATAATTACAAAAAAGTGTTCGAAGCACGTATCTTTTACAAAATCCCCAACAAATGTTTTTTTTAGCATTTCCAGAATGAATGAAATATGTTTGTATAGCTTTTATAGCTGAAAGGAACGTTAGACAAATTTTCGTATTGTAGATGCTTAAAAAGAAAAACTAATGAAAGGTACGGTTTTTGTGGATTATTGATAAATCAGTATAAAATAATTCCACACGTTAAAATTATAGCTCTTCCTTTATAGAAGAAATGTCAATGCTTTGTGCTGTAAGAACATTAATTGGTTTATATTGATTACGTTGATTTACAATGTATTTTTACCATCTAAATAAAAACTTGAACAACGGTGTCAGGCTTCAAAAACCCTTTAAAAAATGAATAATATTCTGTAGTGAGCATTCATTTCACTAGTCTCCTTTTGTAGTTATTGTCGAAAGCAATTTGTATATTGTTGTTCTGCGCGTTTTTGAAAACTGTTCTTAATGATTTTCGCTTTTCCCGTCATTGCTTGTATTTAATTTTGTCCTGTCTCTAGTTGTGTAAAAGTAACTAAATCGATTTTAAAACTTAAAGTTAACGCTTTAAAGAAAATCGATTAATGTCCGGGAAAGAATCCCGGTCGACTCTAATGAATTTGATGTTTATCATCGCAGTTTGGTAGTCATGATCAATCTGACAATCAAACTTTGATTATTTCAATACTTCAAGTTAGTTTTCCTTTATACTGTTTAGGTTCTGAATACATTATGCACTATACCTAAAAATATATCAAATATCTCAATATTCGCTCCGATAGAATTTGTTCAAAATTAAAATTCAAAATAAATGTAGGTATGTAATATACCTTTGAATGCCTCCTCGGGCTAAAATTATTATTTACATCATAACATGAATCTGACAAAAATTTCATATGTGACTGCAGGGGTGTATCCATGGAGGGGGACTGGGTGACTTCCCCTCCCCCCCCCCCCCCCCCTCTACCCCCAAAAATGTAAAGATTTTTTTACTTTTTTTTAAAAGCAACTTTAATTTTTTCATTTCATTTACTGAAATAAAATAAAAAACATCAACCGAATACATTTTGAGTGTTCTATTCTCATAAATGAATTGCAATGAATGACGTACTAGAAAATGCTAATGAGAATCCAAAAAGGGTTAAAACGAAAATAAAAATAAAAATTCCTCTTTTTAAAAATCCTGGATCCGCCACTGACCTGACACGTAAAACATATTTGCCATCGAAGATGTTTATGCACTTTCTTTACAAAAGCGGATGTTAGCGGTTACTGAATCGTGAGAGTGTCCAACCACCTTAACTAAAGTTTTCATCTTTACTCTGAATCTTTGAATTGATATTGCAATGTTTTAGCAAAAAATATTTAGCGCGTTGCACGTTGCGAATAAATTCAGATATAAAAGCATGTTACGAGATTATTTATCATCAAATGGAAGAAAACACCCCCGCAACGCTTGTGTGTGTACTTATTCTTACTTCTATTTAAAAATTTATCGAACTTACGTTTTTTTCGAATTTTTGAATAAGGAAGTTGACTAGAAATAAGCTAGGCTGTGTAATAGTGCAGTACCAGCTATGACTCGCGGAATCTCAGCATGCTCAACCAATAGCTCACTTAGTTGATCTAGAAATGGGAAGAGCATATCAAAACCTGTTAATGTACAAAGCGTAAGTTTAGTTATCGTACATAATGGAACAGAAATAGTTCTTTAATTCATAAAATGAACATATAGATGAATATTTGTCATGGAAAAGTCATATTGACATAATTTGTAATAAAATCTTAATACGTATGATTAATGTAATAAAATTTCAATAAAAAGGTATAATATATGATAAATCTCGCTTTATCTTGTCAGACCGGATTATCAGTCAATTAGAGATTAGGTTATCCTTGAATCTTCAGTTTATAAATCCATTTATTATTGTAGTGCTGTCTGGTCCAGTACATATCCATTAAATCTTAATCGCATCCTGTTATTGCAAAATGAACAATTTGTCCGTATTATGAAGGAAATGCTGATCGTTATTATGCTCACGCTAAACTATTCTTCTATCCTTAGATCTTAGATAACTTCGACTAGCTTTAAGTATTTAAAAATAGTTCGTGTAGTGTATGGTTCCAAATCAAGACAAACTCATCACTACTTAACAATCTTTTCCTGAGAAACAACCAAGTACTGTACTGTATATAATAAACAGCAAATCAAAATCTTCCCTAAAATAAGCTTGCTAGCTTTCAATTAATGTTTCCTTTTTTCTTGTATCAGATTATATTATTTTAATTAATCATTAATATAAAACAACATATTAGTAGATTCCTTGTTGAATATGATATGTAAGTAATTAGTTTGAGGAGGTCTCCATTTAAAAAAGTTGATATTGTTTCTGGAGACCTCCTACTTTTTTATAGTTTACAATTTATTTCAATTAAATATCGTTCATCAAAACGCGTTGGTAAGAACGGATTGGTACACCAGCCAATGTCTGTATTGAGCATAAAAATCTTAGTAAAGTAAGCTGCTACATGCAAAACATGTCGTCAAACCCGAGAAAAACCCTCGTGGCATGAGAGAGAGAGAGAGAGAAACAACACATTATAAATTGAATCGAACTCGGATTTCATACATTTCTTGACAAATTTGTAAACGGTCATTTTATTTTCATTCACTTGACACTAAACGTTTGATTTTTATTGATTTTTTATATGTTGTCGTGTATAGTAGTGACCATTTTTTGTAGATTGACTTAATATAAGCAAAACGTACTAGTTTCACGCCACCCAAGGTATGAAAACGGGCAATCAACCATTTCACCGTGGAACAAACTTCGTAGGGCAAGTTGACTAATTCCATGCTTATAAACGTTGCCATGTCAAACGGTTGCAATGGTTGAGGCAACAACTTGTTTAGCAATAGGCTGCATGATTATCTAGTGATACAGTACCGATTGTAATCCTTTGTCTGATTGGCTATCACTGGTTTGACCATTTTTTCGATCCTTGGAAACAAACCAGATTGTAGCGATGTAGCGGTTGTAAGGGTACTTGCATTTGCTAGTCTTTGATGCACTAAACGTGTAAAAATGTATCGACTGTTATGGTTCTAGGGTCGTAGAGATACTTGTAGTTTTTAATCTTTGTGGGCAATGAAAACACCATGAGTGTAGCGGTTGTAGCAAATCCCAAAGTTTTGTGTTGATTGAATGAAATCAAAGTAAGATAAAAGCGTTCAAATTTACTCTTTTACTGATTGACAAAATGTATGGGAAATTCTCCCCAGGCCTCACGTTATGAAATCGGGCAATGGTGTGTTTTGTGTATAAAAGTCTTAAAACTGCAAGTACCGCTACAGCCGCTACACTATGGTGTGTATTGTACTTAAATGTCTTGAAGCTGCAATGCAAGTACCGTTACAACCACTACAGCCTCTACACTATGGTGTGTATTGTACTTAAATGTCTTGAAACTGCAATGCAAGTACAACCGCTACAGCCGTTACACTATGGTGTGTATTGTACTTAAATGTCTTGAAACTGCAATAGAAGTACTGTTAAAACCGCTACAGCCGCTACACTATGGTGCGTTTTATGCATAAAAGAACAGAAACTGCAAGTATCACTACAACCGCTACACTATGGTGTGATTGTGAATAAAAGCATACAGCAAATACGTTTTTCCTGAGAAACGCATTAGTGTCTACAAGTTATGCAGGGAACTTTGGTTATTAGAAGGAGCTGCAAATACGATCACTCATTAGTAACCGAGAAGAACACAGACACACATTGATAATAACAATTTAAATTCTGATTGTTAATGCACAACAGCCAATCAGAAACAAGCTTATAATCGATATTGTATGGCTGTAATTAGCTGCGCTCACTGGACATGCTAGATTGTTCCGAGACTTCTTCTTTTTTTCTTCTTTTTTTTTTTTTTTTTTTTTTTCTTTTGACTAGTCGTGCTTGTTACGAAACATTTCACTTATCCTTTAAAAGCCTTTGTTTAAAATATTATATCACTTCATGATAAGATCTTGACGTACATATCACAAATACTATAGATCTACATAAGATAAATTCAACTGACGGTAACCGCGGCACTCATAAGACAATGATGCAGTCAGGAAAATGTTTTGTAAGCTTCTATTGTTAAGCTGAAAAAACAACAGATGAACATGTCCCCAAAGCCGGTCGCTGCACTTACTCGTCACGTATATTTATTCAAAACTTGAAGATAATTCGTATCTCCGCGTGGCCATGTAATATTCTATTTAGTTAAATCACTTGTCCTCCATCAGGCCCCAGCTTGAATTGACATACAGAGGGCTCTTTAGTAGAGAATCATAAGTGCTTAGTGATTAAAGCTCATTTACTTTTATAAACACTATTGTACTATTCGTGTTAGAAGAAACTCTTATAAACCTGTCTTTAATGTAACAGGCATTTTCATTCATTTTTGACCATAAATGGTAAAATGACATAAGAGTCGTATCGTAATACATCTTATTGTGGCCGTACGAAATTAGAGTCGTTTTCGTATGAGTAGTAAACAGTTTTGTGGATTCTTGAATGTTCCTTGGTGTGTAAAGTGTGATGAGACCATAAAAGACTTCAAATTCTAACTATTTTTAGAGTAAATCACTGCTCAGTTCGTTTTTATTAGTATTACAGGCAGAGGCGGATCCATATGGAAGTCATGGGGGGCTGGTGACCCACTTTTGATTTATTTTTATAGATAATGCTTTTAATTTTTGATTGATAATCAGTATTTTTTTATTTGTGCCACTCCCTTCAAAATGTCCGGAGCATTTTTTGATTAGTGCCCCCCCCCCCTTTCAAAATTTCTGGCACCGCCCCTGACAGGTATAATATTATGATCACCTCGGGATCTATTGTTTTTGGAGGGACGTTTAATGGCTAACATCCCTCCCTCATAAATAACATGGGGGACGATTAGTCATAAGAAATTGCACGATCTCGAGTACAATTCAGGATTAATAGGTACGACTAAAGTTTTCAAAATTTTCGTATTTGGACAGTGGGTGAATGAGGGATGATTAGAAACTAATCTTCTGTCATGTTATTCATGAGAGTGTGTCCCTCATATGACAATCACAGGGACACTGAATTCGAACAAAGTCGACCCAGCTCGTAAATTTACTAGTGCAGTTGTATTTGTACTTTCTTCAGCAGCTAACAAATGTGGGATAGACATGGTGAGGTTCGCTTACAAATAAAATCCTCAAAATGTCCCTCAGTAGTCGGGAAGTTAAGTAAAAGTCCCTCCGGCCTGCGGCAATCGGGATTTAACTATAAACTTCCCTCGGCTTTGGGGACATTTAATCCCTAATATCCCTCAGAGCCATGGTATTGCTTCTGATTACATTTTGTAACACACTGTTTCTTATGAAATGAAAACAGATAATTTCCACGATAAAACGTTAAACACTTGTTCTAATGATTGCAAACGGTTTAAAGCTCATTTAGTATTTTAATAGAAACAAACTGTTATTGACTTTCAAACAAATCACTGATAGATTGCAAACAGTAAATCTACGAAACATTCTTTACCATTTACAAGTACTTATAAAAATAGTGCTTATCAAACAATAGAAAACAATAGAATTTTCAAAAACATGTACTACTTAGCATCCAAACCTTCACAGATATGCTGTTGACACTCTATCATTGAAAACAAACTAGTCATTTAAACAAACAAGAGAGTTTTCTAGAAATCAAACAGACCGCATAAAAATATTTTGTTTTTGTGCTTGTTCTGATACAAATCTTATTGCAACAAAAGAAAAAACGCATTTAAAGCAAGAGTATCATTCATGCTTACAACATTGTTATCCTGAGCCAATTACAAGTACAACCAATAGCATGTTTGCTACATGATCATTTTTATATCCATGTTCAATTTTTAATAATTTCATCCCACTTAAGTAGTAAGACAACAATGACACGTCAACTCATCTACGTTCAACCTTACTGACCAACTCCGGCTTCTATTAGATGAAAATCTTCTACCTGGAAAATTGTGAGGTCACAATTATATTCATATAGTTTAATTTTCATTGGCTAATACTAATAGATTGAAAAAAACTGATCATCTATAAATGATTATTTAATGATAATAAATCATTGTAATTGATCTACGTCATGAGTTCGTTCAAAATCTTTATTCAGTGGTTATCAGTTGCCACTTTCACACTATTGGGTGATTTTCTCATGGTATAAACCTCGTCATTAAACATTTAGCACTCGGTGTAGGTATAATGGTAACATATGGAGAATAGAAAGGCCATATAGCCCGCGATACAATTTTTTTGTTCGTTCATTTGGGTAAGACTGCGATAGAGATGATAATGGCGAAATGTATCAAATTGGTTTGGATCATTCTAGCAGTTTTCTTTCCTGTAGCCTTGTTCTTCAAACCTTCTTGTAGTAAGTAAAGATTATTGACCGATACTTTATCAATACGCGTGCATTTTAGCATTCCGCTGAGTTAAAACTTCATTGATGGTTTTGGATATTCTTATTTTGCAAAGATACACTAAGCTGTGCTTGATAATACATTCAAAATGTAGGATTTATACTTGCCCAATGTTCATTCGAATCCTAAATGTTCACAGCAAGTAATTAAGCAGATATGCATTAATTTGTATCAATATATCAATACCAATAATGATATCATTTGATTGTTAGTTTTGTGTTAATTTTTGCAATGTTTTATAATCATAACATTTGGTCTTTCATGCTTGTTTTCATTTCTCTGTGGTTATTGTATTTAAGCAATTACTGTTTACACGTCAGGTACAATTCTCAACATTTTATGAGTTACGTGTGGAATTGCTCTTTTTGCATCTTTTTTTTGTTCTTTCATTTGTATTCAAGTTGAAACTATTTTGACTAATAATTTCCTTTTTAAACGAAACATTTACATGTCTCATTTCTTTTTTTTTATTTCAAAGTGCGCAGTTACGTCGCGATGAAGTTATAATAATGGAAAGATTGCATTTACAAGTAGCTCCATGTAAAATAAATCGACATAGAAACGAAACTAAGAAAACACGGAAGAGCGTTGTTGAAATAGCATCCAGATTTAAACAGATTCAAAACAAATCATGCATTCCATTTTATAATGTTTGGTTTAATTTTCTGTCTCTAAGAATAATATTTTTCTGTAAAATGACTAAAATGCATGAACCAACCATATCATATAATCCTTGAATTATTTGAAATTGATAAGATTGAATTTGCATATTGCGTCTTAGATTAAACGGCATTACCGAAACTCAAGACCAAACCAGGCTGATTACAGATGACAATATTAATCTGAAGTAAAATGCACGTAATATTCATTATAGTGAAATCGATGTACGGAGCCTGACAAGCGACATTATTGTTCTTTTCATATAAAAAGTGTGCTTGTACTTCATAAGGATTTAAATCCATTTTTTTCTTCCATCAGATCATTTTATTTTTATGCACGAATGCTGCTAAAAGTTGAATAACGCAGATGATTAAAAAGATCATCATAATGATTAGTTTTAGTGACATTAAATAACTTTGGCAAAATAATTGTCAACTATTGTTTCTCCTTTCTATCCGCAATTGTTCACATCGCTGCAAAGTTTTCCTTATGGTAGAGTAATTGTAATTGGTATTAATAAGGATCTTTACCTTTTAATTCGAAAAGAGCCATGGATGTTTTTTTCGTGTTTTAAATTAATTCTATTTGTATCATGTCCAGTAAATAAAAATATATGCAAATCCCAATTTGGCGCACGTTTAAGTTTTACTGCTTTTATAAGTGATAATGCAAATCGCTCAAACCACAATTTGTAAGCTATAATAATCTACTGACCGCGTCTGACTAGGAATGTTAAAGAGATGAATAGCTTTATGTATTACTAACTTCAGATTCATTTGATGACAACTGTTCAGTAACTTTATGTTGTTTTTTAAAACAAAATCATCAAGTATTTATGAAGCCACTATCACGTACGAGCATTCCAATGAACTCTCAGAGGGAGAAATCGGTATCAGTCTTTCGAATGATTTCTCAGCCTTGTATAAAAGATATGGATTTTAATCTCACAAGTTTATGTTACCTCACCTAACAAAGTGACAATTTGCATCAATCAAATAGTGATGTTATTCACAAATGTATTACGGGTGTTTCAGTATAGAAAAATAACAAAATCCTTATGAAAGCTACCACAAATAATGTTGAAAACAGCAGCTAGCCGTGACGCCACCTGCTTATTGTGTGTAGTTTCATACTGTTACTATGTTTGGCCTGCTAGTGATTCAATTTTAAAAAATGGCTTTCAATGGAGTCTAAGTACGTGCCGCGTAAGATGAACTAAGTCAAGTTACCTTGTACGTTGTCCGTTTCAATAATTGCATTAGTATGGAGAATTCTTGTTCAGTTTCTAAGAGGACTTTTAACACTTGCGGTTACACTTGGACATTTACCTACGGGTAAACGAGTCTTTCCCAGGGCTAGACATTTTTGTATAATCAGTGTAATTACCCATTACCCAAAGGGTATGTACATGGATACATAAAAAATACTGAAAAAAAACGAAATAATTACCCATGATAGATCAAAGTAGGGTTTATCAAAACCTCAGAGCAAACTATCAATTAGACTTTATCTCGATAGATAGAGAAATCTAAAAACCGAGTCACTTCCCTTTAGATACCTTGGGGATAGGGCCTAGTGTAACTACCGACAATAAACATGTACTACCTAAAAACGACCAGAACTGTTTTATATATCAAGTAACAAAGCAAAATTTTCATTATTTTAAATTTTGCAATATATAATATACATTTTGTTTGTGTCAATTTTACAGATTAGGTTATTTTGTATTTGTATGAATCACACGCCAACCTGATCGTATTCATGATTTCTTGAGAAACATGTTCAAAAAGCGGTTTACGTAGTTGGTAAATAAGGGTTTGATTTGTATCGAGGCCATCGAATCATTTTTTGTAGCAGCATCATTTTTCCATAGTGACGCAAAAAAAAAACAAGAGTCATTTATCCAAGAATGACATCATGTCGTCATATAGACGGCCTCTAGCGAGAAGTCATTTAGTAAGTATCAACTATTTTTCAACAAGGACGGCGACAAAATTAATTTTGTATAATAAGCACGTCTAGAACCGCTGCTGTTTTGTCTATTCAGCTAAAAATATATAGTCGAGCTATTACCTAATAAATTATTAAATTCATAGATAGCTCAGCATGATTTACTGGTTGGTCAAAGCCATAGACAACCCCACTGAACCAAGCAGGTACTATGTGAATCTGTGTATACTCCAATACAAATATTCATTTAGTACACAAACCGCTAGACGAATCGTCTGCCAATGCAATGATCAAAACGCTGAAAACAATGAAAACAGTCGTGGTTGTGGTTAGGATAGTGTCAAAATGTGTCACGTTAACATTGAGAAATTGAAAATCTATGTCTATCTACGTTTTACTAGCTGGAGAATATGCTCTTTATCTACTTTGTTAGAACACGCATTTCTAAATATTTTATTAATTTCATAATTCAATAGTTAAGTATGTTTTGCAGTCATATTTGCAGCAAGAGACTATGAAAAAGTACACAACTATAAATGGATATCGATTAGACCGCAGTAGCTTGACGTCACAATAGTTCACTAAAATGAAATATAATTAGAATGATGTTTACTAGATTTACTAAAAATGAAACATTTATAATTGTCATAAGTCAAATCTTGAATTATTGTTAATAGTGAAACGCATACCATTTATGGAGTATGTTTAAGCTATTTTGAGTGACAAATGCTAAAGCTTGTAAGGACTTATATTTTAAGATTTTAGAATAACTTAGCAAGTGTGTGTTTGAGCTGATTGTAAGTTAGAATGCGTTAGTGAATCATCAGTCGAATGTAACAAGATAACCGTAGAGCTAGCTGGAACAATGTCGACCGTAGAACAGTACTAAAATAAAAGATATTGAAAGGTACACCATCGCCACGAGTCATCGATCCCAAATACATGGGCTAGTCTAACAACTTGCGACTTGAAAACAATACTCCCAAAACACTTATATATCGTTTTCGAACATTTTCGTTCTTGAAAGCACCGGCTAAGAAGGTCATTTTTATATGCAATATTCATTGCCTTGATAATTACAAATCAATAGCAATTATAGCAAAATATTAGTGGGAGATCTTCATTGACATTCAAACGGTGAAGCATAAGTCAGTATAACATGTTTGTTTGTTTTTTGGTTTTGATTTTGATTTTTTTTTCGCTGTTTGACCATCTTAACCATCTCGACCATGTCAACAGGAAAATAAATAAATATGACAATGGCCTTAGCTACTTGTTCTTTTATGTTTGTAATCTAAAATGCTCTAATAGCTCATGTTTTTTGTGTTTTTATGTAATACAGGTGGATGTTTTGCGAGTTGCGAGTGTATAAGAGCAATGAGTTTGCATGTTTTTGTTGTTTTTTTTTAAGATTTTTTTTCGAATAAAACGCAAATAGATAGTTAAGGTTTGTTAAGAAACGCTAGTAAGAACTAGGGTAGTTGATGGCATTGAAATGATTGGAATGCATAAGGGTGTTAATTTTAGATTGTTTAAATGCTTGATCTGATTGGCTAAGACAAAAAAATTGGTCGTTTTCAAACCTTTGGGGTATTTTTTTCCTTTATTTTGTTTAAAATCTCATTTCAGCTTTATTAAACCGATCGTATCTTTTTGTATGAGAAAATTTTACCGTGGGACTACGAAAAGCAAGCGTCTCTTAGCCATTGTTTTGAGCAGTTATGATTATGATCTTTAGACACAAAAGAAACACTGCTCGTAAAAAGAATTTTATGTCTTTTATATACCAACATCGTGTAAATCAAAGAATTTCTATGTAGGGAATGGCAAATGCCGCAAAACAATACAAACCTCCTTACTTTTTATGCGCATTGTCACTTAAAGAGCAAATGTCTTTGAAAAGCGGCTTTTCTACCGTGTAATTCTGGTTTCCGAAGGTATAATACGGCTTGCGCTGGGTAAACTAACGTCTTCTTTAATACTTTGCTCATATATACCTAAAAAACGTCAGAAAAAAATGGGAATACCGGATTCCGGAGGTACATATATTTAATGAACGAAAGGTATTGTGGCCTTCCAATAATGATAAGAAATAAGCAGTAATTTTTATTCAAATCATGCACATACCATCGGATGTGTCTCACAACTTGAGAAAATGACTCTGAATTGAATAAAATAACTGCTCATGTTAAAATGACGTAAAAGTCGTCTAATAAGTGGTAATAAGTAGTGAAATCTTTCAATGATCTTCCCAAAAATTGGTAAAAAAGAGATTAGAGATATCAGACTTGTTGATCTTGAATTTGTCCAAGTTGTTTGCAAACTGTGTAATCTTGAACAATGATCAGTAAAATAACTAGACGCATATCTACGTGAATTAGGGCTATTCTGATCGCTGCGATAAGTTTCTTTTCGTTTATTTTTCAGTGATGAGAAAAATAATAAAAACTCTAATATTACGACAGCCATTCCAGGAAGTTGTAGCTTGAATTAAGTAAAACATTGCTGCATCTTTCATTTCAACAGATTATATATCTCCAGATAACAACGATAAATAATAAGAACTCTTTATTTTAACTTTAAACTAAAATAATTACCACAAAAAGACACTTTCCTGTGAGTGCGAATTACAAATTCCAAATTCCGTTTGATTGTAATAATAGATACTAGCCGAGATACAACTCTAAAATTGTTGGCATTTTTGAAGCCATCTTATCAGGGAGAAAAAAAACAGATAGGTAGTAAAAAAATCACGAGAGAAAGGTTACAGCACGCACTGAAATACGAACCCACTACCGCCCGATCGTTTTCCTTTAGAGCCCGAGTAATAATAATAATGATCAATAAAAAATTGAATAATACAGTCAACCTTATTAGTCCTGAAACAAGCATTGTCTTTCCAAATCACTCCACTACAACCGCACGCAAAACTAGTTGATTCTGTGCATTGAAGACCACAAATATCCAAACATTAAGATTATGACTCATCAACCATAGTTAAAAATATAATTCCCTGAAGATGACCGGTAAGGTCGAAAGCTCGGAGTAAATCTGATATTTTTGACTATGGTTGAGGAGTCATA
Source organism: Diadumene lineata (assembly GCA_918843875.1). Taxonomy (NCBI): domain Eukaryota; kingdom Metazoa; phylum Cnidaria; class Anthozoa; order Actiniaria; family Diadumenidae; genus Diadumene; species Diadumene lineata. The sequence continues at coordinate 10,103,255 of OU974074.1, read as the reverse complement.
ATCTTAGAATAATGAATACTACAACCAACAAAGAACTTTTAAATGTTTACAATCCTTCAATCCTATGCATTTTCTGTTTACTAAACGGTATTCTCTCCCTCATTTGTTTGTGTATTTGCTTCTTGTTGTTTACAAAAATAAAATAAACTAAAAAAAGAGATTTTTAAATTACATTGACTTACTTCAAACATAGGCAATCCACTTTTTTAATTAGAGATTTACTGGCAATTCAATGCACGATGTTTTAAATACCTCATCATCAAATGCACGTGTCATAATAACCACATCCAGCAAAAAAAACTTCCGACAACCAATTACTGTTAATATTTTCTTACAAAAATGGTTTCCGGATAGATTTTTAGCAATTAAAAACTTGATTTAGTTTTATCGCTAAATGAACTAGATGTAAAATATTTCTATGGAAGCCCCCCAGCTACATTCAGTTGTGATCCTTTTTTCTACTTGTGAGATTAAATTAATCACATAAATATATCTAAAGGTGGCTGATGCGTTACTAGCTCGTAACAAAAAAATATATCCATATTGACAATTAAATTCAGTAATGGCTTATAATTAATGACTATAATTAATAAAAAGACCAAGGTTTCACTCCCCATACACAATGAAACAAGAAGTGTTTTTCATTTTTTTTTTCTGAATAATCGTTCGAGAAAACGCGTTGGGTGGTACTTTTTACCACCGGTCCCAACGAACGAATCCTGTGCCGTGTATCTGATGCTAAAATTTTGAGATGTTAGTAATTTTGATATGCTCTTTTCGTTTCTGTACTTCATTTTTACCGAGCTGCTTGATTTGGTCATGTGACCTCTTAGTGCAAGTAGCCCATTGATCTTCATTGAAACCACAAGGAAAAAGAAAAGAGGAAGTCCCCATTTACTGTGGTGTGGGTTAGACACGACGGCCACAGCACAAAGACTTCATTCACTGAAGACAAATCATCCAAATTTTCTGTGTTTCGATCAGACGTAACATTTGATCTTTTTGTGGTCATCAATCAATTTCACGAGGGGAAGTTTAGTCAGCCTCGTCCCCAGGGCCACTCTGTTCGCTCTTTTTTTAATGGCGGTCGCTCACATCGCTCACTGGTTTGACACGTGACTCTCGGCCATATTGATTTGATTGGTCACGTGGTCAAAATCTCCAAAAATCTTGGAGATTTTGATCACGTGTCAAACCAGCTGGTGCCAGGGTCAATGTGTGAGCGTCGACCGCCAATTTGAAAAAAAGAGCGAACAGAGTGGCCCTGGGGACAAGTTTGAAGTTTAGTATGACACGTGATTCAAAATAAGCTCCGCCCTGAACGAAGATGTTAACCGGAGTAATGCAAAAGCATTTCTTTAGTGTTCTCCTCAATTATGTGACATCACGAAAAGAAATAAATCTACAATATCGATTTACCTGGTTCTTTTAATTAGATGGATTTCCCTTGATTAGTCGAGATACTGAATGTTCAAATATTGTCACTCAATGCAGAAAATGATCTACGTTTTGCTCACGTATTATTCTCGGTTTTAACGTATTGTTACCCTATCACAACGTAAGACAGCTAATCAATAAATTATATCTTTATGTAGTGCCAGTAACTAATATATGTTAAAATACATAGAATAAGGCACAAACTAACTGCAACAGATAAACTGATAGAAGCAGTTAGCTATTTTACTATTTATGATATGAGGGTCTTACACACAAGAATTAAAAACAACAAAGAAAGGAAAAAAGAAAGAAAGTGAAAAAGGTTGAAATGAAGTAGAGCTCAAGAGCATTAGGTAACATAAGAGTTATGCTAGAGTAGTTTGCTTGTAGGAAAAAATAATCTTGTTGAAAAGGTTGTTTGCTATATATTTGATTGTTAATTTCAGAGCCATGCAATTCACCTCTTGGCTTACAAAGTGGTCTTATAGAAAATCATCAGATAATAGGCCATAATAGCTACGATAATAATCCTGAATATTATGGAGCTCAATTGGCCAGATTAAACGCACCGATGGGTTACAGAGCAAATATCAATAGTCCTTCACAAGCATGGATAACCATCGATTTTCAGAGAGATGTTGTAGTAAGTGAAATCAGTACACAGGGTTATGGCGATAGTGAAGTATCCGAGTGGGTAACGAAGTTTAAACTATATTACGCCTTCGCTGTTGATGGTGGCTTTATCGCACTGAAAGATTCTTTTGGAAAAGAAAAGGTGTGTTCTTTTTTATAATAAAGACACTAAAGCACATTATTTATCATCCATTTGAAGTAGAAACGTCGTTTATTGTTGTAACTGAAAACATTTTAAATGCTAAATAACTTAATATTTTTAAATCGTAAAATGAATAATGACTAGTTAACATCTAGTGAAGACTGCGTCGATGTTTCTAATGAAACTTTTGGTAGAGCAACACTTAACGACTTTATTTCACAACCGAACTTTTACTTTTTTGTAGATATTTCTAGGGAACAAAGACAGAAACTCCGTTCGAAGAAATAAAATTCCGGTGCCATTTATAGCTACAAAGATTATGTTTATGCCTGTTAAATGGAATAACAATGTCGGGGTTCGCATGGAAGTTTATGGGTGTAATCCAGGTATGTATTGTTTTGGGTTCCCTGTGTCAGAGAGGTGGCTATACCACTCATGCTGTTCAATTATTGGGACATCGTGGTATCAGTTTGTTGTTAATAAGACCTTAAGCATGAGGTAGAGAGGCGATGATGACGAGTTTGGGCTTTTTTTCAGTGCCCAAAAAAAACATATGTAATGAGTCATGCTTAGTCAAACCGTGTTCACTGTTGACAACAACTACTGAACTACAATTACTACCTCAAAGAAAGACTCGGACCTCACATAAATCAAGTTTATTGCAACTCGTCGTCGTCATCGCCTCTCGTCCTCATGGTCTGAAGGTCCTTATTAGCAACAAACTAATACCATAATGTCCCTAACAAAACCTTAAAAGGTCGTTACAGACGTTATGGGCTATTTTTGTTCTTCTCTTTAATTATAACATTGTCCAAACCAAACCTCTTCCTTGAAACAAAACACGAAATATCATAATGCGATTGGAAAGCAATGAATGTCTATACCATTTTGCCACTGAAACTAGACTTATATCAGTCTTCCCATGATTCCATGACAGAAAACATCATTGACAATGGATCAAACCTCTTAAATGACTATTAAAAGAGCCTGATTTCATTGAAAGTATTTAATAAAAAAATACCAAAATGCATAAGAATAAGACTTGTTCCTATAACCCGGAGTGAAAATGTCCATGCAATCATGTAACTATTTACAACCATTATCGTTGAACCTCGAAGCTAAAAATCTCGTCTAGGAATTGGCATTTTGGTGGACCTTAATCAAAATCCGATCGACAAAGTGGGAGGCAGATGTCGCGTTGCTTTCACGGTGAACACTTTACTTTTTGATTGCTGTCTACCAAAATGCCAGGTTTTTAGACGAGATTTCGATGGGCACACTTTGGTTGTAAGTAATGTCATCAACTTGTATTGTAAGTGCATGCATATATATTAAAGAGGATGCCTACATTGTAAGTGCATGTATATATATTAAAGAGGATGCCTATATTGTAAGTGCATGTATATATATTAAAGAGGATGCCTATATTGTAAGTGCATGTATATATATTAAAGAGGATGCCTATATTTTCCTTATATTTTCAGGCTATGCTTTTAACGTGTGGTTGATGGCAAGTAAAACGCCATTTTCAGTTGACTACTTACACAATAATAGTGATAGTTACTATTACAAAGGTGAACAAATTATGTCTGAGGTATGTAGCCATTAAATAGCAATCAGTATATGTATATATTATTCATAGTGGTATCATGACAACGGTCACGTGTTTTGAGGAAACTTTTAAATCAACTGATAATATATTAAAACAAAGAATAAGAGAAAAAATAAGATATTTTCCCTCATTTTTTCTTTCATTACAGCACACCAAACTGAACATATTTATTGATTACTGCCTTAATAGTATATTAAGTCAATGTCGGCTAAACTTTCGCAGCAGCCTTTAGAACTTAAACTTAAACTTTAGAACTTTGTACACAATACAGCTTAAACATATGTCAATCATATGCCAATTAGTATCTAGTCGTTCACTGCATATAACATATTTGTCCTGTATCTTAATCACTGCAGAATTGCCAAATCCCTATAACATAGGTGTATGTTGGCATGATCTGTGAGAGCTGCTCGATCACTTCCAGTCCAAGATTGCTTTACCCTAGGCCTATGTTTCTTTAACTGAAGAATATTTTGATAAGCTATTTAACTCAATTTGATGGTTTATGCTTTTTGTGTTGTCGGTTTTGTTTACAGCTAATTGTACAGATGGAGTCGACATATGGATTCCTTTACGCCAAACTAATACGATTCAGTCCTCAAACTCAACCGCTAAATCTGCAAACCAATGTTGTAGCTGAGATAAAAATCTACACTTTGCCACAAAAAGAAGAGCTGATGGCCGGAAAATTGGACATTGTGCGAAAAAGTCTACCAGATTTGTTAGATCCTACCTTTTTTGAACTGCAGTATACAGGTATATACTGGCCATTAGAAAGTTTTCTCTAACTCACGTTTAACATCCAAATAGGCTTGATGTGTTTGTTAATCAAATTTGAATGAAAATACATACTCAAACTTAATCAAAACCTTGCATTATTGTGTATTTTATTTTCTCACTAAATAAATAAACATACATTTACTCGTTGTGCTTACTATAAGAATCATGTTAACCTTTTAATAATTCTTAATAATAGTTTTTCTCAATATTTTTTTTCAGTTTTGCGGATATTGCCGCCAGACAATATGCCGTTATATAGAACAGTAGCTGTTTCTATGTTGCTGAATATGTTAGCTGTTTCAATCATTAGGGTTTTTTGTTTTTTACTCGTATGTAACTGATAAACATGTTATTTTGCGCACAAATTCATTTGCATGTTAAAAGTAGAGTTACAGGAAAACGTTCTATTGAATCAGTAAGATTACAACCATTTATGTTGAAGTACGAACCTTGAAGCTAAAAGTCTCGTCTAGGAACTGGTATTTTGGAGGACGTCAATCAAAAAGCAGACAAAGTGAGGCAGACTGTCGCGTTTGTTTCACAGTCAACACTTTGTCGGCTTTTTCATTGACGTCTACCAAAATGCATGCCAGCACGTAGACAAGACTTTTAACTTACAGGGTCTCACTTCAATGAAAACGGTGGCAATCATAACACGACTGCGCTGCCCAATATGTACATACGTATGTAACAATCCACAGAACGTAGGGTATAAGAAGGAATCGCTGGTATTGGGCTAGTTATTTCTACCATATCACATTTCAATTCTTTTCATATTGGTTTTTTTCAGTTCTCTACATTATCTCAATTAGCACAATATTTATTTTTTCAGATAAATGCGATTGTCCTCCCCCAAAAGTGACTCTTGGCACGTTATCTAAAAGTGCGTCAAACCCTTATATACTGTATAAAACTAAAAGAAGAACTGTTATGGTCCTCACAAGTACATTTCAAGGACAATGTAATACTAAAGTCAAGCTTGTTACGTGGGAAATAACATACACTACTAAAGCTGTCAGAAAATTTTATCCTATCATGAAGAAAGAAAAAGTCACAAACGGCAATAGCTCCAAGCATAGAATTATACTTCATTTTCTAAGAATGTCTGAATTAATTTATGTTCGCTGTAAAGTAGACATGATTCATTCACAAGGAGCTATAGGTTATGATTATGGATTTCTAAAACTCGCCATTCCAGATCTTATTCCAAACATAACTGGCAAAAGAAAAGTTACTAGAAACGAGGTTATCGTGTTGAATGCGTCCGGTTCGGAAGATCCCGCCTATTGGGGTACTCTGGGAATGAGGTTCATGTGGAGATGCAAAAGAGTCAAGCCAGAAAAAAGAGCTTCTAATAGAAAAAGAACGTTTGATTGCAACAGTGTACTTCCTGCTAACAAAAAAGGGCGTTTAAAGGCGTTGCAAGTGGATAGTAGTCAGTTTGATCCAGGAATTTACACATTCACGCTGACTCTAACAAGGAGAGATCGACGGAAAAGCACACAATTTAACGTCACTATTGTGCCCACAGCAATACTTAAAATAAGGTAAATATTCAATATCATCGTAAGGTTATTTATATATTTGACTAATTAAGATAGTATCTAATCTCCTTAGCTGTACAGGGAAAAATCACAAATCACAAATGTTTCCAAAATGGCCTAAATCCATGGCCTTTCAATTTTCTAATGATCCATTACTAGTGGAAAATAGGTGTTTTCTGTTCTCGTACATATTAAACCCAAGGGCGGTAGGTTTAATTTCGGTTCGCTGCTGATTGAATCAAAGTACTTTGCGGCGATTCTAAAACTTTATAGATCAGTTTTGATTTAGGCGATTGATGACAATGATAATAAAATGACTTTTGCCGTGCATATCATTTATTTGTGTCGTAGCATCCTTTGCAACCTCGCTCCGCCCCATAAATAAACAATATGCCTCCAAAAGTCATGTTATTGTTATATCATCATGTAACCAGAGTTTAATAGACTACAAGGTTCTGGTAGAGTTTGTGGGCTTCTGCTCTGTATCAACTAACAACAACTCCTTTTCTTTTGGTTTCCAAAGCCGCATAAAAGTTATACTGCTAGCTGTCCCTTTCCTTACGCACACGTCACGTAACATACCAGCCCCTTAAATACATTCTCCCATTCCCTAGGGACACGCCCAAAGCACCATGCTACACCTTTCCCCCTTTTTTTTTTTTAAACTCACCTTAAAGTCTTGAATAAATAAATGTTGTAGTCACGTTCCTATTACTTAATTAAATTAACATTATCATTATTAAACTAATCATATCACTTACATTATGCTTAACATTCATCATCTTCGCACCCAATCATCGGTTCGCAGCCAAGATGGCTCTCGGCGACGTCGTGTACTCCTTCTAAGTGGTTTAGGGCTGGGTGAATTATTGCTTGGAATTGAGTCGATTGTCACAATGGTCTCATACGGGCAGGGTAGGAGCAGATTTCGATGTAACGTCCTCGTTTTCGTCCCATCTTCCCGTCTGACAACATAGACTGGAATTTCCTCATTCGGCTGGCTTTCGACTACGTAAACTTCCTTATCCCAAAAATTATCAAGTTTTCCTTGTGGGGTGACATTCTTGACCAAGACACGAACTCCAGGGTGTACTTTGTTCGATAGATGTCTTCGTCGATCGTACATCTTCTTCTGATGCCTGGCGGCACTTTCTGTTTTCGTCCTTGCTAACTCGTAGGCATAGTTTAGTCTTTGTTTCAGCTGCTCTATGTACTTCGAGGTGTTGTTGTTTTTACCATGCTCGTTTGGGTCGTGTCCAAAATATAAATCCACGGCAAGCCTCGGGTGTCGGCCAAACATAAGAAAATGTGGCGATGCTCCTGTGCTGTCATGTTTTGTCGCATTGTAGGCGTGTACGACGGCTGGTACATAGTCCTTCCAGTTGCTCTTCTTGTCTGCCGATAGGGTGCCGAGCATGTGAAGTAGTGTCCTGTTAAAGCGCTCACACATGCCGTTTCCCATCGGGTGGTAAGGCGTGGTGTGTGTCTTTGAGACGTTGGCAAGTTTGCATAACTCTTGGATCACGTTCGACTCGAAATTCCGTCCTTGGTCACTATGGATACGCGATGGAAAGCCATAATGAACAATAAACTTGTCAAAGAGCGCTTTGGCTGTTGTTCTAGCGGTTTGGTTCGTGGTGGGGATGGCTTGTGCAAGTTTTGTGAAATGATCAGTTATCACTAGTATATTCTCATAGCCACCTTTGCTACGCTCCAACTTCAGGTAGTCTATACATACCAGTTCCAGTGGTTCCGAGGTAGTAATGCTTACCAGTGGGGAGACGCTTGATGGTTGCGGAGCTCTTCGCAGTACGCAGGACTCACAGGTTCTGACCCATTCATCTATATCTCTTGCCATTCCTGGCCAGTGAAATCTCGTCCTTGCCAGGTCTAACGTGCGCTCATGAGCAAAATGCCCAACATCGTTGTGGACGCCATTAAGGGCTCGTTTTTTCAAGGAATCTGGAATGACGAGTTGACACACATCCTGTCCCTGTGGACCTGTCTTGCTTCGTCTGTAAAGAACGCCGTCTTTAATACAAAGATGCTCCCAGGACTTCAAAAGTCTTAATACCAGTTTGTCTTCTGTTTTTCTTTCTTTACGGGTAGGTTTCCTTCCAGAGGCAAGGTACTTCATGGCTTTTCCAACTACGATATCGCCTTCCTGTTCACGTTTAATGTCGTCACTACTCAATCCTGGCTCCACTGTCTGGCGCAGATGGCAAAAACCTGGCAGGTTATCAATGTCGACATGCAGTTGTTCTATGGGTGGTGATAATGAAGACTGCGATATAGCCTTTATACTAGCTGAGTCGATTATACGTGGCCTCCTTGACAAACCATCTGCGTCTGCGTTTGCTTTCGCCGGACGGTATTCAATGCTAAAGTTATAGCTGGCCAAGGCAGCTAGCCAACGGTGACCCGATGCATCGAGCCTTGCACTTGAAGTGACATAGGTTAAAGGATTGTTGTCCGTCCGTACTTGAAAGGTGTTTCCATAGAGATAGTCATGAAATTTCTCCGTTACGGCCCATTTTAAACACAGAAATTCCAGTTTATGTGCAGGGTAGTTGCTCTCAGATTTTCTCAGAGACCTACTTGCATAAGCAATTACCTTCTCCTTCCCATCACTCATCTGGCTTAAAGTCGCTCCTAATCCATCCTGACTTGCATCGGTGTTGAGTAGGAAAGGCTTGTCAAAGTCGGGGTAGCTAAGTACAGGAGGGGATGTTAGTTTCTTGACCACGTCTTCAAAGGCTTGTTTGCATTCTTTCGTCCAAATCCATTTCTCGGTCTCTTTTGTCCTACGATCACTAGCACCAGTCTTTAGCATGTCATTTAGAGGTTTGACCATTCGTGCGTAATTTGGTACAAACTTGCGATAATAACCAGCAAATCCTAAAAACGTCCTCAGACTAGCAAGGTTGGTAGGAATTGGCCAGTTTCTCACTGCTTCTGTTTTGTCGGGGTCTGTCTCTATACCTTCAGATGAAATCACGTGACCCAGGTACTTGACTTTGTCGCGAAAGAAAGCACACTTCGAAGATTTAAGCTTCAGGCCATATTGTTCGAGTCTTTGAAACACAGCTTCTAACCTTTCTAGGTGCTCTTCGAATGTTTTAGCGTAGACCACAATATCATCAATGTAGACTATACATTTCTTAAAATTTAGATCGGCCATGCAATGTTCCATGAGGCGCTGGAAAGTAGCTGGCGCATTTGTCAGACCAAAAGCCATCCGATTACACTCATAGAATCCTAAAGGGCCTACCGTAAATGCGGTCTTAGGCTTGTCTTCTTCTTCAAGTTCAATTTGCCAGTATCCACTCTTCAAGTCCAATACAGTGAACCAGGAGGATCCACCCATAGCTTCCAGAGCCTCGTCTATCCTCGGCAGAGAATATGCATCCTTCACAGTACGGGAATTGAGTTTGCGATAGTCGATACAGAACCTTAACGATCCATCGCGTTTACGTACAAGTACAACGGGTGAAGACCACGGGCCATAACTTTCACGTATAACACCGCAATCCAACATTTCCTTTAGATGCCTCCGTACTTCTTCGTACTGACCAGGGGGCACACGCCGATGTCTCAGCTTGAATGGTGTGTCATCAGTCAGGTTTATGGTATGTTTTACGGCTGATGTTCGACCCAAGTCAGTCGGGCCTTGCGAAAATACTCTATACCTCCATTGATTCAACATATTCAGGGCTTTCTCCTTCTGGTCCGCATTCACTGGCGAATTACTCAAATCAAAAGGATTGTCTTCCTTAATCGTGGTCGTGGCTGTAGCGGTTTCTGTAGCGGTTTCTTTTGCTTTTATTGTTGTAGAGTTTCCTTGCGATCTCGCCTTTCTACTTTTAAACGTCTTTCTTGCTTTTCTCTCTTGATGTACAGGATTGTCTTCCTTAGTCGTGGTCGTGGCTGTAGCGGTTTCTGTAGCGGTTTCTTTTGCTTTTATTGTTGTAGAGTTTCCTTGCGATCTCGCCTTTCTACTTTTAAACGTCTTTCTTGCTTTTCTCTCTTGATGTACAAGGTGTTGGTATGCAAGTCGCCAAGCCATGTCTGGCTTTGCTCTCTGAAGATACTGATGACCATATTCATCGATACACTTCTCTCTACAATACTTGATAACGCTCGTTCCAAGGACCAACGGTACTTGCTTGTTAAAGGTAGTGTTATCCACGACAAGAAGTAGTGTACTGCATGATGCACTCACTCCACTGCTCTGGTCTGGAAACGAAATGTCAGCTTCAATGTAGCCATGAAAAGGAACACTTTGTCCACCGGCACCCTCAATATGAAGAATATCACTTAACTGCTGCAACGGACTACTTACCATTAAATATTCGCGATAGAAATCCTCACTTACTGTGGAGACCTGGGACCCAGTGTCAATAAGGGCCAGACAAGGCACGTTTTCTACATACGACATACTTACATTAATGTCCCCTAGTAGATCGGTGACGTCGGGACTGCTGTACTTACCAAGACCTACTGCCTGTCCCTCGGCAGAGGTCGACTGTAGTTTGACGTCCTAGTGGGTTCCTTGCCATGTTGCTTTTTTTCCAGTATCTCAATCTTCTCTAGGATCTTGTTCAGTAACTTGTTGTTTTCTGCCTGATCTTTCATCTTCACTTCCAGCTCTTGCACTTTCTTGGTCAAATCATCAACGGTTTTGTCTGATTGATGCATGAAAATGGCTTTTTGAGGCTTAGTCCCCTTTACAGGCAGGCGTTCTAGTTCCTTCATTTCTTGTTCAACAGCTCTCAGCTCAGCTACCAAGGTATCAAAATCTTTAGCTGTTTCGTACTTATAACGAGTGGAACTTTTCATGCTTCCATCTCTTAAGCCAGACCATAGTTTATTTCTAAGCATCTCATCTACCTGGTGTCTCGCCACTGCACCACGTTGAATTGCTTTGTTGATTATGTCCTCTAACCGACACCCATACTCCGCTACAGGCTCTTGTATTTCTTGTTGTGCGTTGTAAAACTGCTGTAACAACGTCATTCCACTCTCCACTATGCCATATACTGTTTCGAGTTTCTGAAGAATGTTGTCCAAAGTAGCATTCTCCCCGAGGTGCATGGCTAGTCGGCTTGCCTCCCCCTTCAAAGACTGTCGTACGCTTTGAAGTAGCAAGTCCCGGTGGTAGATATTGTCTTTCATGAGGCATTTTACTTCGTACTTCCAGGCTTCAAAAGATACCTCACCTTTTGAGACAGCGCCAGAAAAATTTGAAATTCGCGGCGGACGGCTAAAAAGTTGTGAGTCATCAACATTGGCGGGCTTTGGTTTAGGCGTCGATTCCACCCTGTAAGTCCTTGTACGATTTTGTTCAGAATTACTTTCACGTGGCGTTGAATTACGAGGCGGCAGGCAGAAAGTTTGTGGCGGAAGTAAGACAGAATTAAATTCTCTCGGTGTTGGCGTCATTTCATATTGTCGACTTGCGCCGCTCCTACTGATGTCGAATTTGATGCTGAACGGGTTATCCGGATGTTCTATTGGCTCCACGGAGAATAAACCAGAATTTCGAAGAGTTATTACAGCTTCGGCTATACGATCCGCGTCTCCATCAGAAAACTCGACTTGTTCGCGATTTTCGGCCATGACGAAAAACAAATTAGCTAACTTAATTATAATAACGTAAATAATGCAACTCAAATACCAATTAATTCTAATTATAAATGTAATAAATGTAATAAACTTAGCAGATAAATGTACATTAATGTCATAAACAAATCTATACTTACCAACACTTTCACAGGTGAGCCTGCACTCTAACACTTTCACAAACTCTAACCCAACCCCTTCGTTCATACACTCGAGCATGCACGTGAGACGCACGTAGTCCGGGCAACCGTGCAGTCGCGGCAAAGCCAATTAGCGGCCAATTCTGCCAACAAACAAACCAAGACCTGCAAACATACAAACTTTCTTAAGATACTAATGTACAATCTTTAACAATGAAATAATGTTCAATATGTCCTTTACACAATGGCGATATAACAATGGTGTAGATTTCAATTGTTCTCGCTTCGCAAATTCTTATTGTTCAACGGTATAATGAAGCTTAACTATATTAGAAATTCAAATTCAATAACAAAATCTGTTTCACTACAAAAATATATTGCAAAATTACAAAATCAAATTGAAAAATATTTGTCAAATAAATGTTCATAAGCATAGAATAGCAATTTTGAGTACGTTGAGTGACTTTCAGCTTTGAACGTTATTTCTTGAAAACCTTTTCGTCAAGTGAATTATAGTATTCTTGAATGAAACTCTGTGGGTTTTTTTTTTAGTCTCACACGTGTCCTTGGTGTAGAAGCTACTCAATTTATTTTTTGTAATTCTTCAGTTGAATCTTCTTTTTCTTCTTGTTTTTTTTTTTTTTCTTTTTTTTTCTTTCTCAATAATTTAAATAAAGTTACTTATCTTTAAGTTTTGGTGTTTCGAGACAAAGACCCTAATTTTCGGATCACGTCGAGTCCAAGATCGTTTCGGTGTTTCCACGTTCCAACTCACAGTTTAACGGCTTTCAGACTTCACCATTAACTTTAGCAGGATAACAGCGTGGAAGTTTGAAGTAATGTTCAATTACCAACCATTAACTTCGTATAGGTTAACAGCGTAGACGTAGAAGTTTACTAGCCAGAGTGTTTCAACTGACGTGGACCAAGGTCAATCAAATACAATTAACTTTCACGGGTTCCGTGTAGACCTTTGCTAGTCAGTCGGAATGACTAAACGCGCCAAGAACTGTTAACTTTCACAGTTAACAACAGGCCAAGACTTTGAAGTATCGGTAGTCGTAGTAGTACTAATAGCAGTGGGTCCCACATTGGGCGCCAAATGTAACCAGAGTTTAATAGACTACAAGGTTCTGGTAGAGTTTGTGGGCTTCTGCTCTGTATCAACTAACAACAACTCCTTTTCTTTTGGTTTCCAAAGCCGCATAAAAGTTATACTGCTAGCTGTCCCTTTCCTTACGCACACGTCACGTAACATACCAGCCCCTTAAATACATTCTCCCATTCCCTAGGGACACGCCCAAAGCACCATGCTACAATCATAAGCACAAATGCCATAATACTAACAAATAGTAAATGTCGTTCTAGCTGTCCATTGTGCTCAAGGCGAGTCTCAACTAATGAAACTATCATGTTCGATGTCAGTTGCCAAGGTAAGAATTGTCATGGCAACAAGACATACCGTTGGACATCATACAGAGAAATCTCACAGAGTCAGTGGGAAGTTGTGACACAGCTCACAACAATGACATTAAAAAATGGCAGACAATTTCATATAGAATCGCCTGCAGAACTTCTACCTACAAATAATACTTGGAGCAATCGCTTCAAAGTCGAGGTAACATTGGGCGATTCCAAAGATCATATTTTCTTTACAGTAAACCGCAAACCTTATAAGTTAAACGAAAGTGCTGGCTGTTTCATAACTCCATCATCGGGTATAGGAGTTTCTACTGTTTTTACCTTTAAATGCACTGGCTGGTTTGATATAGACTTACCATTAACATATCAGTTCATTTACTATGAAGAGTTTGGTACTGTGATATTTCACTCTGGGTACGAGACCTCTAAGAATACTACCTTGCCACCTGGAAGGGAGGAAGATGGTTTCAAACTTAAGCTAGAAGCAAATGTTATAGATGGTCTTGGAAGCCAAGTTAGGCTGACCTTGGTTGCCAAGGTAAGTGTTGTTGCCAATGAGTCGGACATTAGTGTCCCAACGTACCAATGGTGTGTTTTAAAATGAACGTTTGGACATTTTTGCCAAATATTTCGATGCTTCATGAAACAGTGCGCAGGGCAGATGCAGAACGCTAACAAATGTATATTATAACAAAGTGCAGCCTTTGCATTTCTTAACTTAAAATATCTACTAGGTCAAAATAGCATAATGTAAGAGAAGGAATATGCCTGATGTTATTTTCAATCATATTACTTTCAATGCTACTCTTACAACGAAGAACCGGTTGAAATGATTGATTGCATAAACGCGTAAATACAGTACAATACTTTTCCAAAGCTAGCTTTTTTATGATAGAAATAATCCCCAATACCAGCCATTTGTTATCTTACTTTTTGACTCCCTACATAGGTGATGCCTTCCTACGATTTGAGCGATTTTCATAAAAGGCTTAAGAACTTCACTGATTCAGTGTCCGGACGTGTAAGGGAAGGGTATGTAGATAGCACAGCAGAAAACGCCTTGTCACTGATCCAAACAGCTTCAAAGGTATTACCCAAAGAATCAGATCAAGAAAAGGTTAGCTTGTAAACATTGATACTTTTAAGGTTTGATGTTGTAAAATGTAAATGAAAAAAAAACAATAAATAAGAAATGTAAAAATTAACGAAGATAAAAGCCTTGTTCGAGTTAATTAAGTTAGGACTTCTGTCCACACTTTTGAATACACATTAACCCAATTTTATATTGTTTTATTATACATTTTATCACGGGTTTATCACGGTTTCATTCGGTATGAGAGTAACGCCATTTTCAATTTATCAAGACTAGTGTGGATAGAGTACCAAGCCATGTATTCCGGATCAATTTAAAACGCAACTTTTGTTTTCCGAAAGTGTGCATGCACTTGTAGATATTTCTTTGTGTTATTTGTACGTCAATACACTTTCTCCTGCATAATTGTGTGCTTTGTGCTTTTTTACTTGATACGAAATGGTCCGGATAAGTTAGGATTTGACTTGTCTACTGCACAGCTAACAACTATCCATTCTATTCTAATAATAATAACAATAATAATAACTATAACACGAATTATTTCTATAGCGCATTCAAAACATGCTCTTCATGCGCTTCATTCATTTTTTTTATTCAAATTTGTCAAATCTTGCATACAATTCTAATATTGTTGGGCTATGTATTTGCCTTTTGTAGTTGAAAGATACGATACTATCGAGTATCCAGAGTATAAAAATGCAATCGATATCTCAAGTGACAAAAGTGGTCGCCATAGTTGCCTTGGCTACGAATCGTTCGAAAAACCTTCACCATCGAGTGCGAGTAAGTATCTTTACAAAACAAGAAATTTGGCAATTAAATGCTGGACAAAAAGAGGATAAAGACTGAAGGGATAAAGGAATGAGGAATTAGTACTAAACAACTGGCAAAAGACGATAACGAAAAAGTCTGTCATTACACTCAATGAAACATAGCATTCATTTATAAATAGTAGTGGAATTGACTAGGTTGTTTATTTGCTTTTGTCATTAGAAAGAGTCGCTGAACCTTTTAGAAAAGTCGCTACAGACCATTGGTGAATTACAAGAAGCTAGTACGTTTGGAGACTTGAATGTTGCTAAGAACATCACTACAACACTTATGTTAGGAATAGAGAAAGTCATTGTCTCGTCGATTGTTGAGCGCGACGCTTATGTAAGTATACTCGTGAAATCTTTGGGTTGACTTTGGTAATAATAATATTAGTTCTATCTCCAAATACCTTAAAGAAATGATAGCGCAACTCTTTTCAATTCGCGCACTGCTGTGGTAGGACTTTTTTACACATCAAAGACAAGGGACAATCCAGAGTAATGCAGTAATTGGACTCTTCCACAGTAATCTCCTGCTAACTAAGCTTAAAATCATTACCACGTTTTTCAAAGGAAATTGTTTTTTCAGTCGATTCCTAGGACAACCAAATGAAATCTATTTTTCGACGAGTGAATCAAATACATTTCTCATTTATATATCGTAGAAAGTGATTATTTTGATGGTTTATCATTTAAGAATATAGAACAGTGAACAAAAGACATTAAAAGTTCACCTACAAAAAATGTTGATTGATATTTCATTTGTATTTTATATCATAAACAGAACATTGCATGTCCGCTGGGGCATACGGATTTAATCTTCTCGTGTTGAAAATATCACACTCGTTCGCTGTTAGGTACCCCTGCATGAACGTCATTCCGTCATTCGAACGACCATGTAAAAATACAAAAAGATTGATAACTTTCGCATCGAATAACTTGGACATATTTTATCAAATACCCTTAAGATATACCTCGTTCGAAAGCTGACAGTAAGTAGAATTAACTACATAAATTTCACTGATTCAAAGGGTTATAACCACTTTAAACGCGTTGGCGAACCTCCTTCAGTGATCAAATCTGCATCCATTGATATTGTCATTTCAACACAAATGAAATCCGTATCCCTGCGCGGCCATGTAATATCCTCACTGGAGTTCTTTGCTCTGAGAATGGAAGAATGTACAGGGTCGACTATGATAGATAAATATTGTTGTTTTTTATTGTGATTTTAGTCAAGAAACGATACCAAGGCTGCTTTACAAGTAGCAGATCGTGTTGCAGATACACTACTGGCCCTTAAACGCGTTGGCGAACCTCCTTCAGTGATCAAATCTGCATCCATTGATATTGTGGTGTATCGCGCTAAGCCAGATGATTTTGGCGGAAAGAAGATTTCTGAAGGAGATGGTGGTGTCGAATTACCTTCAAAAGATGTACTCTTTGGTAAAAACAGCCAACTAGCATCTGTTGACTTTCAGGTAATTCATTACTCACACACGTCACGTTGGTTAGCCTGACAGACTGATTATACCAGTGTGACCATTTAAAAAATGGTTATAACCATGTTAAATGGTTAATTAATTCCGCCAATTTAATTTTTGGTATCCAAGACTTTACATCAACGAATTTATTCAGTTTGATTTAAATCACAGCTAATTGTTTGTTTTACCAAAATGTCATTTTAACCAAAATACAACTCGGGTTCTCTCAGATGCATTATTGAAGAGGATTTTTTTGGTTGTTTTAACCAGACAATTTTTACAGTGTAGGGCTGATCGATTTGTTGATCGTGCATAATGTAACTCGTCCAAAGTGATTTCTTGGCTATGGCTGGGATGATTGATTTAGTCAGGTGTGTGGGATTGACTGACATTTCATTTGATATTTTTTTATTTCTGCATGATCCGCCAAGTGCAGTCAATCATATCGACTATATGGATACCATGCTTGGCAGAGATCTCTATAGAGAAACCACTGCAATGAAGTGTTTACCGCTCCGTCGAGAACTGATGCCGACGGCATAAAACACCGAAAACAATTCCAACACGTCCTTGCATAACATTTTTATAGAAATCTTTATCAATTAAAGTAATGGCTCTCAGACGTTCTATTTCCAAAGTGATTAAAGGATAAAAAACAAATATCATAATGTCACCAATAAACCATCGTCAAAAGCCTCGTGATGGGATAATTACTTATTCAAGTATGGTGTCGATGTCAGATTGATAAATTGCCTTCTTATTTGTGTTGGTTTCAGATGGTAAAACATGCAAACAATCCATACACGTGGAGTGAGCAATCACCAGTCTTTTCCGGGGTATTGGATATTACACTCAAACATAATGGCAAGAAAATGGAAATCTCCAATTTATCAAAGCCAATAAGTCTTTCTTTACCATGTGATAAGGGACAGCAATCCCGACGTCCTAATACAAATACTGACTTCTTTATTAAACCTTCTAACGGCTCCAACAACTTTCGCTATCATCCATTTGTTATAAACACTGAACATAGTAATGTTCAGTTTAAAATTACTCCAGAAGATGGAACAACATTGGAAATATTTATCCAGGCGCAAGGAAGGCCAACAGCAACAAATTACACTTATACTCAGAAAATACCGGATATTTCATCTTGCAAGACTTTAGCGGACTCTAAAAGTTGTTCCTCTAAATACACCTTCACCATAACAAGTAAAATAACTGGTATGACAGGACTTCATTATCTTGGACTGCGATACATAAAAGACAATGACACCGATAAGCTGATTCATGTACGAAAAAGAAGAGATTGTACAAGTCACAATGGACGACAGAAGAGGTCTTGTGTTGGGGTGAAAGATCCCCCAACCACCCCTCCTCCGACTCCAGTCACAATAGTTCCTACTTTTAACGAACAAACAGATATAAACTATACTCTTACTTCAGAAGTCTCCTTTTGTGGATATTGGAATGAAGAAGAAGAAAGATGGTCATCCGAAGGATGTAAGGTAAGATCATTTGCACGCAAAAAATTACCCCGGGAAAATTACATTAATTTTGATCCATTCCGCTGTTCATGCCTTGCGTTACAGCGATAATGATACGTAAAAAATACACAAACGATGGTTGCGATACTTGTAATTGTGACATTAAAGATTGATGATGTTGAAGAAGATGCCGAGATGATTATGATAGCATGGATAATGATTGTATGATTATCTTGGTGTGATGTGCATACCGAACATGTCTATTTATAAGACTTGCGAACCCAATGATATCACAAGACGAAAACAAAACACAGCGTGAAAGCTGCAATATTGAAAGTTATTATAAAGGATGGCGCAGAGAGGTTTTTGCATTAAAAATGAGTTGAAGCTTTTAGATCAAAATGGAGCAATACACAATTTCATATTTCGGTTTTAGATTGGAATTCAAGACAGCAGCGAGCAGATCACTTGCCTGTGCACCCATTTATCGGCATTTGGCGGAGACTTCTTCGTTGCCCCCAATCCTATAGACTTCGATAAAGTTTTTATGGAATTTGGTCGACTTGGTGAAACTGGCAACTACGTGGTTCTTTCCACCGTGTGCATATTATGGGCTGTATATTTGCTGGGACTTATAATTGCAAGAAAGGCTGATAAAAAGGACAAAGAAAAGGTTTGTTTTCTTTGTTTTTATTCATTGTTTGTCTTTTGCTTGGAATGTTTTGTATTTCTTTTTCTTTGTGAATTTGTCTATTTTCTCTGTATATCACAGTCAATTTTGCAGTGACTATTAAAATTTAACATTACTATTACAAATCAAGAGTTTAAATTGCATGTGTCTCATATCACATATCCCATATATTGCTCAGAACGCTGAATGTATGACTTCATATCTCCAGCGTGACAACTATTAAGCGGCTTTCTCTCTCCCTCATTGTTTTTGTGGATCAGGATCGTAAATCAACATAAATAGAAAAAAGGAACTTATTTTTGGTTGATATTCTTTGTTTTAGATCATCATTCAAGTAATACCTTCTGAAACAGAGAATAGTCACTGCTATAAGATATCAATAGAGACGGGAATGTGGTACGGCAATGGGACAACTGCAGATGTCATTATCGATATTTATGGAACTGAGGGATCTTCAGGACCAATCTACCTCAACAATCCACACTCTGAGAAGCAATTCTTCTCTCGCAGTAGCATTAACATATTTTACGTAAATCTGCCTAATTCTCTTGGTGATTTGAATAGAATCAAAGTAAAACATAACAACGCAGGACCTGATCCGTCCTGGTATCTCAAAGATGTTTTTATTGTGGATATTACATCGAGCTCAAAGTTTCATTTCGTAGCAGATAGATGGATCGCTGTTCATAAAAATGACGGGAAACTTGAATGCTCATTTACGGAGACCAAAGAAAAGGGAAGCATTTCGTTTAAGAATGCCTTTCACTCAAGAATGTCCAAGAAGCTCGGCGAATCACATTTATGGATATCACTGTTTAGTCGCCCTCCACAAAATCCGTTCACACGTTGCCAAAGATTGTCTTGCTGTATTTCTGTACTATTTGCTGCGATGGTAACCAGTGCGATGTTCTTTAGGTTTGGAGTAGAGTCTAAAGATACAATACACATTGGAAGTTTCAAAATCAGTTGGACAGAAATTAAGATTGGAGTTCAAAGTGCACTAGTTGCTTTTCCAGTAAATATCCTTATAGTCATGATGTTCAGAAACATAAAACAGCCACGAAATGAGTCAGATACAGAAATAGAACAAAACATAAAACCGAGTGGGTTTTTACCAAGTTTTTTCATTTACATAACGTGGATTTTATGCATTGCAGTAGCATTAGTTTCATCTACTTTTGTAGTATTTTACAGTCTAACTTGGGGAGCTACAACGTCAAACCAATGGCTTAAATCTATCATGATTTCCTTCTTTCAAGATTCACTTGTCATTCAGCCCATCAAAATCGTTGGTATTGCTTTCGTTTTGTCGATGATCTTTAGAAAGGCGGACGATCACGAGACGATAGCTGAATCACCAACTGTTACAGCAAATACACTATCTTCACAAACATATGATGTACCTTCTCCAGATGAAATTGAGAAAAGTCGTCTATTCAAATCCAAAGCTGCACGATTGTCCATGGCCCTGATTGAAATGACGCTGTTCTTCGTGTTTGTGACCCTTCTCATTATTGTTGTCTACGGGAACAGAGGACCGGCACGATTTGACTTGACAAATCACTTGCAAGAAACATTCCAAACTTTCGAAACGGTAAGTGCGTTGCTGAAAATAATGTTCTAGAACACTGGTGACATTTGCAAACCCCTGCTTAAACAAAATTATGTACAAGTCTCATAGCAAGTTTTATTGCAAGTTCAATTTGCATTTTTTTTGTAAATCAGCTTCATTGCAAATGTGTGTGTGTAAAGGACGCTCTTATCTGTTTTGTTGATTCAAGTATGTAAATTCGGGTCATCTATTGTTATGGTGCTTTAGCTGTCCCTTTCCCTACTCATGCGCAGACGACACTGTGATACAAAAGCATGATGATTTGCTTTCACTGATGAACTAAAAATAAAACCATTTGCTAATTGTAGATTAAAACGCAAGCCATGTACTGGAGCTGGACAAGAAAGACCTTTGTTCCAGCAGTTTACAATGTCACTTGGTACAACAATCAACCTTTCCATGGTCCAGAAGGCTTTACTGGCAGTAAATCAGTGTTTTTGGTCGGAATGCCACGAATACGTCAAATTCGAGTAAAACCAGGTACGCAGCTCAATGTACATGATATTGCATACATGATATTTTTTTTCTTTTTAGTGCTCTTCTGAGCTTGCTTGCATCATTAGTATATATGTGCAGTTGCTTTTGGGGAGGTTGACTATCTGTCTGTGTACACGATTATTTAACCTGGTGCATGCTTGTTGTCAAGCTTGATTTCGTGTGCTCTTAACGAGATTTTTTACTGCCTAGATTGTTAACCACAATGTCTTCTTGGTCTTTTGTCGATAAATCGATTAACTTCGATCGTATCAGTACATTTCAGAGCCAGAGGTCATGCATTGTGTGCGACAGCTGCGCATCACAAATGGCAATTACGTGTTATGCGAGCAATGTATTAGGAATGAAATCTACTGTTTTGATTATTTTTTTGTAGTGAAACGAGTTTAAGTGTTGGACGTTTTTTGAGAATTTCAACACATGTCTAATACAAAATGGCTAAATTTGTTATAATGTAATAATGAATGTCTTACAAGTGAGAGCTTAGGCATGAGTATTTGTTCAACAGACCACAACTGTGCTCATTTAATGAGCGCAATTCAAGTGCTTTACTCAAGGAGATGCTTCCATTACTCTGCTGATACTGAGGAAACGTCAAAGTACAACTGGATGGACTGGACTCCAATCCTTAATAGTACGTCTTTCTACTCAGAATTCAAGATGAACAATATCTGCCCAAAGCCATGGAGATATAAGACAGCGAGAGAGCTCAAAACTCTACCAATCAAAGGCAAGTACAAGTACTACTATGGAGGGGGCTACGTTGCTGATTTAGGCTACAATCTTAAAACAGCAGAGAAAGTATTAGAGAAGCTAGACAATAACAACTGGATTGATTCACTAACTGTAGCTGTCTTAACAGAGTTTACTGTCTTTGAACCAGATAGTCAGCTATTTTCTATAGTGAAACTACTGTATGAACGATTGCCTACGGGTGGTTTGAATATAGTTCCAAGCATTGAAACCATACCCATTTATTTTCGCAAAAGCGGATCTTCAAATATTGCTGATTTGTTACAGCCCATCTTCATGCTCGTTGTTCTCCTGTTATTCATACTGGAAGTTGTACGTCTGTTTCTTCAGAAATGTTCTTATTTGAAAGTCTTTTGGAACTGGCTTACTCTGTTTCAATGTTTTGGCTCAGTAGCAATTGTAGTGATATTTTTCTGTAAACAGAAATATGCGTCAGAATATGTCAAGAACGTGCACAACAACCCATACAAAACGACCAGTTGCGACTATCTAATACTTTGGACAGACGTTGAAATGTACATGATCTCTTTCGTGATATTTGTAACCACAATCAAATGTCTGAGACTGTTTAGATTCGTACCACAAATATGCCAAATGACAGGAACACTCAGGGCTTCTGCAAAATTTTTGTTCTCTCACATTTGGTCATTCACTGTGGTTATGTTAGCATTCTCAGAACTTGCTAGTACTGTATTTGGCTCAGTAATTCCTTCTTACGCTACGTTCATTGGCACTATCAGCACGTTACTTCAGCAACTTGTTGGTGGTCGTTTTTACTTCACATCAGTTCGCTCTGTCGATCCAGTACTGGGACCAATTTTCTTGTTCTCCTATGTTTTTATATCTTCGTTTATCCTTGTCAATATGTTCATCGCTATATTATGTGAATTCTACGCCAATGTACGTCAAGACCACTTAACTAAGAAGTATGAAGATGCTGAGCTTGGCGAGTTTCTTTTAACGGTACTCAAAAACACGAGAAGAGAATCCATAGCTAAACTGTGGCGTTATTTCAAAAGTCTAACATGGGGCCGAACTGGGAAATATAATTTAAAAGATAAACCAACAACGTTTAACTCTAAATTACGGACCTTCTTCATAAATGTCCCTAGTGTTAACTTATCCAAGAGCCAAACGAAGGGTAGCTATACGTTCAACGTTATAAATCAAAGTAACGGCTATTGTTATCAGGTTATTCCACAAGAAGTAGTATTCAGTCAGCCCGATAACATTAAAGGTATTTCATATAAACCATTGATTGTGAACGATGTACTTTCCAACGGGTTGAAAGTGAAAATACCTAAACTAAATCGTCATAAACATCATCACAGTCATATGAATGGTGGACCGATGTTAGCAACGTTCGACTCTGATAGCAGTCTTGACACTCTGGGTACAGGGAGTATTGTTGATCTGGACTTCAAACCAGAACAGCACATGAAAAACGTCGAGAATATTGACTTTGTTAAAAGAAGCCTATTGGATATTAGGGAAGATCTTATATCCATGTCAACAGTAACCTTGACAACCAACAACGAGAGCGTCTACGACAATGATTCACGTGAAGACTTGTCCGACCTCGAATGATCAAACCCGAGATGAAAAGATGTCATATGAAATCCCTTTGCATATTTACGGTGAACACGTATGAATGTCGCTATCAACTGGTGTCTTGTCGTGCTTTGGGTGTCTGCAATTTTCCGTTATCCACCGTTATAATAGACCTTTTATACAATTTTGTACGTAATAACACGTAATAATGTTTGGCAGCAGAGGGGTTGCTATTGTACCAGTCAACAAGTAAGAATCGAAACAAAAAAAAAGTAACCAACGGCGACACGGGTGAAAAACGCACTACGCACACTCGGAAAATGGTGTTGTCATTCTCGGGAACGAGCGGGTTTTTAATATTTCCTCCTATAACACAATGTTTACCAATACAAAACTCTTACAAAATTATAATAAAACTAAAAAAAGTGTGAAAAGTTTTTAACTCGTGTCACTAACGCTACCTCGTTCTCTAGCTTACACTATCATGAGGCTTCAGACCTTACACAGGGTCCTGCACCGGGACCTTATGTCGCCTTAATTCGCCGTAATTCGCAGTAAGATACGGTGACTTGAAGTCCTGGGACAGACCTTACACAGATTGCAGTCCACACACTAGTGTCAAAAGATTGCAGATGCACCCAGCCTTCCTTTTCCGTTGATTTGCTCCACAATTGTTGAAAACGTATTATCGGGAAAAACTATAAATCAGTTGATAATTGTAGCGACTTTTATCTACATACGAGATCAAGGTTGTTTTACCGGCCATGCATGCAACACGCACTACTTCTACTCGTACTTTCTATTCCATTTAGATTGGTCAAGAATTCGCCAACATAGTGTGCAAGTAACATATGCAATATAAGACGAAGATCTGTATAAGGATACAAAAAAGCGAGTTGCAAGCGAGCTGTTTTAGACCTCACAGATCGGACACGAATATTGTATATTATTTATCAAATGTTTAGCTTATGCTGCTATTTCAAATTTTAAGTTTTGAAATTAGATGAAATTTGACTAAGATATTTCAAGCAAAACCTAATGCAAATCAGGGCGAATTCTGTATCAGTATTTACAGATGCCTTCACGGTAGTGATTTGGTATTGTTTCCGTATTGTTTAAAGATCATGTATTATTAATGAAAAAGTTATCTACAAAAGAAGTATACATAACAAATAAATTATATATGACAATTGCATGACGCGTGTAGCAGTACAGTTGAACCAATGGAAACAATGACGACTTTACTAAATATCCAACAGCAATGGAGTTGATCGTTTTCGGGTGATTGAGAAACGGTAAGGTTACGACCCGGCTACAATACAGCATTTTAATGGAATGCTTTCTTAGAAATTAAGACAAGACATAGTACTGGGGCCTGTTGTGCGAAGCGAAGTTATCCACAGCATAAAAGTTAAAATTTCTTTATTATGTATGTACTGGATATGGATTTATCCGGTGGCTTCGTACGACCCCTCTTTCCCACTCATACCAAATCGACTCAGGTTTACGTAGACTACTCTATACAATATTTATATCGTTATCTTTTTTAATGGTTTAACAATTGCCGTGGTTACTTGTTTTTACAAAACCCCATACATGAGTCGTGCTTATGTTGTAGGTAGACGCATACAAATAGTTTTTTTTAAATCAATCATATATACACAGACGAGAAAAAAATACGTATACTATATACAATGATACAAATGTGGGCCGGTTAAGTCTGGTTTTCACTAGCGACACGAGCACAAACACAAGGGGAAAATATGAAAAACCCTCGCCAATGCAATCATATAAGAACAAAGATAAAAACTTTGATCCTTGTGTTTGCGTTATGAAGGTGCTTGCGCTTGTGCTTGCGCTTGTGTTTGCGCTTGTGCTTGCGCTTGTGTTTGCGCTTGTGCTTGCGCTTGTGTTTGCGCTTGTGCTTGCGCTTGTGCTTGCGCTTGTGCTTGCGCTTGTGCTTGCGCTTGTGCTTGCGCTTGTGCTTGCGCTTGTGCTTGCGCTTGTGTTTGCGCTTGTGCTTGCGCTTGTGTTTGCGCTTGTGCTTGCGCTTGTGCTTGCGCTTGTGTTTGCGCTTGTGCTTGCGCTTGTGCTTGCGCTTGTGTTTGCGCATGTGCTTGCGCTTGTGTCGATAGTGAAAACCAAGCTTTAAATGCATGCATTAAGACTGCAACCAACCAGGCTAGACTGGATAACGCTATCCTTAAATGATAATTCCCTAATAAGTAGGTCACTTAACTAATTGGTTATGTGATCTCATCTTCCCTAAATCGCAGAGCTTTGTAAAAATAAGCAATAAAAATAACCACAAATTCAGATTTAGTAGAATTTATAAAATCGCATCATCTTACAAACAAAACAAAAAAATATTAAATTTAATTTCAATGAAATGTTTATAAGGTAGTTCGGGATCCACACTTCCCGCCGATAGAATTTTCTAAAACTTTTTCTAAGTAAGGACTGACACCTATAAAAAACAGAAATGAAATAAAAAATAGGGGTCACCGTGCTTGTTTTGGAACTGTGGGGGGTGGTAATAGGCCCATTTTTGCCCTATTTCAACTAAAAGAAGTAACATCAAATTTGTTGAAAATAAAATTATTGCGAACAAATTTGAAAGTTTTTCACAAATCTGCTATAAGAGTCTGACAACATGCTCCCTTCGCTATAGTTCTCATGAATTTACTCGTTGGAAAAGACATCGACTGAGATATTTTACGGAGATTTAAATGAAGAGCTTCATTAATTTTTTGTACACTTTACCACAAAAAAGTCAAAATTACCATGTTTTAGTCTCGAAGACCATATATTTTTTATTTCAAAATTTTAAAGCTGGGTTTATGCCAAATATAAAAATTGAAAAATAATTGGGTGTCACCGTGCTAATTTTGGAGCTATAAGCAAAAAACGCGCGGAAAATAAGATGATTTCAATGCTATGATATCATTTTTTAACAAAAAGTTCAAGAATGACCAATGTCTGTGCAAATTATTTCATTTTGATTATTCTTTTTTCATGTATTTATGATATTGTAGGGGACCCTGTGAATAAGCAGGTTTTTTTTTCGGTTACTTTAAGCGCGGTGGTTTCCGAAGTTTGATTTAGGGAAGATGAAGTCCCATGATCCATCGAGCTCTTTGTGAAAGTTGCTTAGGTACGGACCATTAGATATTTGATGGGGAGTTGGGCAAATACCCCAAAAAATATCCAGCAAAGCCTTAAAAAGAGAAAAAAATATCGTGCACGGCAGATGTGCAAATAAAAAATGTCGAGCAGAGAGGAAGAAAATATCCTGTACAATCATCACAAGGGAAAAAATATCCTGCACAAAAAAATTGCCCAACCCCACCCCCCTCAACTATCTTATGTTCCGTCCCTTATTTGGTATACATCCCGTATCCAATGTATCTGGTGATAACATTATCTTACAGTCGGACTTCTGATACAATTGTAACTATATTCATAATTCTTACAAAATATATAAGTGCATATAAGATTATATAGATTTATATATAAGATATATCTTGACTCTTTTTTTAAGTTAATTATTGATATTTTTATGGAGCTAATTTCAAAAGGTTCAATATATACGAAACATATATGTTTAGGATGGTGCTATATACAGTAATTAGATATCAACATCAAACATAAAAATTCGATGGAATAAAACAGCAAATACTATCATTTCAAACTGTTTTGTGTTTGATTCTTTTTTTCTTTTTTTTTTTTTTTTTCTTTTTGGCAAGCAGTTAGGTAGATAGAAATGCTTTAGTGACCTCACCTGATCATTTACAGATCTGGTCAAAGTTTTTTAGGATATTTTTTCCCCATGTGATGGTTTTGCAAGATATTTTCTTGATCCCTGCACAATATTTTTTCATTGACACATCTTCCGTGCATGATTTTTTTTCTCTGTTTAGGACTTCGCGATTACATCGAAGTGGCTATCATGAAGATAGTTGACCCCATTGGGCTAGGCATATGACATTACGTGATCAGGATGTTAACTGTTGCCAAGACACGGATTTGCTACAATTAAATAAACATTATGAATGTAGTAGTTTGTAACAACCTACTGCACCTATGATACAACTAATTATAGTAAGGAAGTGATGAAGATTTACGTGTTGGTCCCACGTTCCACTAACATCTCAGCCCACAGTCTTGTCGTCACGTAGCTACGTTTAAAACTGTCAGGCAACCCTGTTTAGACTCGTCATGAAGCGTTCAATCCACTCAAAGAAGAAAAATTCAAACACACTCCTGAGCGACATTGTTGACGTGATGTGTTTGATTTCATTTATTTCAGCCGAAACAAAGGAAAGAGATTCTAAAAATAGATCGTTTTGTTTTTGTGAGGCAGAGAGACTCCGGGGGGGGGGGGGGGGGGGGGGTATTGACTTCAGATCTGGGTAGAGGTGTTTCGCTGGGATCTTTTAGAGGTTACCCTGTTTATGACAAAAAATACCTAACTTCCATACTCTGTTTATGACAAATTACAATTGTTTACAAACATTCTATGATTTATATAAACATACAATTCTCACACACGTGCTGCTCTTTAATTTATATCTTTTTTTTAAAGTCATCGATCTTATTCCTGCCGATTTCCTGAATGCAAAATGATGTCTCTCGTCATTTGGCCCTGAGTACGAGAGGAAGTTTGGATTAAATCGGAAATAGAGTATAATTGGATACGCTTTTCATGACACCAAGGTCGCAAAACCATACCCTGTTCAGCGAACATTCTATGATTTATATAAACATACAATTGTCACACACGTGCTGCTCTTTAATTTATATCTTTTTTTTAAAGTCATCGATCTTATTCCTGCCGATTTCCTGAATGCAAAATGATGTCTCGTCATTCGGCCCTGAGTACGATAAGAAGTTTGGATTAAATCGGAAATAGAGTAGAATTGGATACGCTTTTCATGACACCAAGGTCGCAAAACCATACCCTGTTCAGCGGATCATCCCCGTATAGTCGATATAGGGTAGTACCCCTAATAACAATTGAGGCGATAAAAAAGGCCGTGTTTGCATTGCACAAATGATTGTTTGTTTTCTAGAAATATGTAATAATTGATAAATAATAAAATAATTGATTTCAACTCATAACGATATTACCTATTTTTTTTCCGCTCTAGCAAGCTTCAAAAAAGCCAATTGAACCTCTCATCTGAATTATGCCTTGTAAAATGAATTGTCCCTGATAAATTCAAACTAGCTAATGTCATACCAGTCCATAAGAAGGGGTCTGAGCTTTGTGTTGACAATTATAGGCCAATATCTCTACTATCAGTATTTAACAAATTGTTAGAAAACTTGATGTTTTCTAGACTAATTGGCTTCCTTAATGACAATGATACATTCATTATCTTCTTTTTTTCTGTTTGTATTTGTGTGTAATGTAAATGTACTTTTTTTCAAGACCTCCTGACCCATATATTGTAAATATCTTATTGACTAATTGTGTTTTTCAGTACTTTCTGTTACAATTAGTCGATGCCCTAAAATATGAAAATTTATTGTATACTTTGTTTACTTATTTGTAATTAGAGGCATTATCATTAAATATCTTGAATCTTGAATCTTGCTGTTTAAGAAAAAAATAAAAGTGAAAACTATGAGTAATGCAGATGTAAGGTCAGCTTGAAAAAATGTAGTACTTCACCTTAAAGAAATGGACTAATTAAAAACTGAAACACATGTTGATTTGCGATTTATAACTATAGCCGCTGCACTGTATTTGTATATCAATTCCTGGACAAAATTCCTTGACAACTCAGTGCGAACAAATAAAAATAAAAAAGCTCGTCAAAAACTCCTGAGACAAAGCATGATAGCTAAAATATAATAAGGTAAGTTGAATAATCTTTGATACACAAAAAACATATAAAAGAAAATCTTTAAAGTATGCACAATAACGCGTAATAAGTGTAATAAATGAAACGCTTAAATGGGTTTCTGAAAACCATTCTTCTTTATTTTATTAGTTGATGTCTATTTTTCCCATGCTATACAAATTCATAACGATTCAGACCTGCGCATAATTCTACTTCTAAATTCTAAACTGATATAATTAAACACGTTAAAACACCCTACGTTGTCTAATCGTTTCTCTTTAAAAATGGAATAGACAAAGTAATAATTGGCTATTGAGACCTGAGGAAATAGATGGGGAGTTGGTAATGAGAGCAGAATTCTATTTGGAGCAATACGATCAAGATTTTACAATGAGAAATTAAGTATCTCTCTAACATAAAACCCTATTGTTTAATTCAATACAGCGCTTCAGTGGAAAATGGAATAACTCCAGAGCGATCATACTTTGAAACAAGCACACATTTTAACGGAAAGAGGCATGCAGAGGAGCATAGCCAGCCACTAACTGCACAAATAACCTCGAATTGGCTAATAAAAATACTCAAATAGTATATGTGCTAATAATGAATAACTGTTTAACAAATCTTACATGATTCCATAGTTGTGACGAGTTTCTATGATTAGTATAAAGAAAAAACGAGAAAAAAAACCCTGTCTGAATTGCAGTTGATGGTGAAACTCGACCTTCAATGGGCGTGGCATACACCTTTCCCAGCCTTTCCGTTTGCGCGGATTAATTTTCTTTTTGCGCTATTTTGGTCAAATCACTTGATATTGAATTAAATATATTATTTCATTTATTTTTTTGTCACTTTACATATAAGAACGAAATTCACAATTTGACAATTTATTGTTTTTCTTCCTTTTTTTTTCATCGGCATTTGAAATTGCATCAGTATTGAACTCTGCGTGATAACTGCCGATTACATTCATGCAATACTGTTGTTCTATTATTTTTCCTGACTCCTCTTCCAACAATTGTGAGCTTATGTAAAAAAATTCTCAACTATTTTGAGAAAGAAAGTTTTTGTTTTAATTCTTTCCGCCGTTAGAACAGCCAATGACCGGAAATATCATATGGGCACAGTCAACGCAACGAAGAGCTCGAGTGTATAAATATAGCTAGCACTGCATACGTTTTTTCACAATATCCAAAACGTTTAGCGCTAAACAAACTGGTAGAGAAAAAGAACGAGACTATTCAACTTTATACCCGAAGCCATGAATTTGAGAATTATACTGGTAAGTGTAGTTATCCTTGCAAATATCCAAGTTTATGGACCTTACACCTAATTCACCTTAGTCAGATTGGAAGACACTACACCAGTGAAATATACATTTGATCTAAAAAAATGATTTAATTTTATTGCTACTTTTTTGACAATGTTATTGGAAAATTCGTGATTCCGGCCTTTCGCGGTTAGGTATCGTCTATTGGAATTTTCTCCGAGTTTTTTTTTAATAGGTGTATCTAGATA
Organism: Diadumene lineata; assembly: GCA_918843875.1. Taxonomy (NCBI): domain Eukaryota; kingdom Metazoa; phylum Cnidaria; class Anthozoa; order Actiniaria; family Diadumenidae; genus Diadumene; species Diadumene lineata. The sequence goes on along the minus strand of OU974074.1, from coordinate 10,072,578 downwards.
TTAAACTAATGCGTACACAAGCACTGAGTGACGACGTTAAAACATCTTTGTCTTTTTCAGATTTGCATGTGCCTGTTTCACATGGGCTCTCTTAAAAGTAACAATTTCAAATACTATAATTCATACAACGCTAAAATATATGGTATCAGCGGGACTGACTCTAGATGTGGTGATGTTTTAAGAGTGACACCAAATGGTCAGCTGGGAATCGGACATTGTTGTTCGCCAGACAATGAAACAGGTAAAAAAATCTATTTTTCATTTTCATACCGTACCGTACAATACGTGTGAAGCGTCAAGGCTAAGCCTGGTTCCCATATAATCGCTGAAAATGATGTGAGCGATCGTGACCTATTGTATGGAAACACTTTTCAGCGCTTGAACCTCATGGAAACAATTGACAGCAATCGTGAGCGATCCTCGCATTAGTAATTTTAGCGATATCCGGCGATCGTGAGCGATTACATGGAAATCAGGCTTAAAACCAATCCACGATCAATGACGCCCCAGTTTTGTACTGTATAGATGTACTTCCCTGTTGCCGACTGTTGCCGAAAAAAATGGTGAAAAATGTAGCACATTTCATGATAAATTATTCAGTGTTATAAAGGCATCCCAGTGATTCAACTTTATCAATACAGCTTTCACACATCAAATGCAAATATGCTTTAAAACATGGTTTTACTAGGCTTTCGTAATGTTGCTTAAAATGAGAAACACTTTGTCTCTAGCTATCCAAATTGCAGTTCAATGCTGTTCTAACTGTCTATTCTCAAAGCTTTAGATACAAATTAAAGGGGTTGAATCATGAATATTCTTCATGAAATGTCCAATTCTATCCCGATCACATACTGATAGACCAGTTTCAAGTTCTTTATTACGGGTAAATTAAAAAAACACATTTATATTGACTTTGGATTAGCGTTTTAGATTCAAACTTCTTTCAAAATTTGCGCATTAAGAACAAGTGAGACGCATTAAAGCTAGTTAAACATAGTATATTTGCAATATTTGGTTATTGACAAACACAAAAACAATTAAGGATGTGTGAATAAAACACGGTTCCGTACACAAATCATATCTAATAAGCGACATCCCTAAATTCTCTGTTGCCTTTCGACTTTTTGTTTGCAGACTTTGAAGTATCGCTTTGGGGAAAATCGGGTAACCGTCCTGTGAAAACCATCCAAACAAATAAAGGCCCTGGGAGCAGGATACTGACAGTAAAGAATGACGGGAAACTGGTATTTGAGGTGAGCTAATAGAACTGAATTATATAAACCACTAGACGTCCTCACAGTTAGACGTTGTAGACAGACCGACAGATAGCTAAAGAACTGAATCATATAAACCGCTAGACGCGTCCTCGCAGTTAGACGTTATAGACAGACCGACAGATAGCTAAAGAACTGAATCATATAAACCGCTAGACGTCCTCGCTGTTAGACGTTATAGACAGACCGACAGATTAGCTAAAGAACTGAATCATATAAACCGCTAGACGTCCTCGCAGTTAGACGTTATAGACAGACCGACAGATTAGCTAAAGAACTGAATCATATAAACCGCTAGACGCGTCCTCGCTGTTAGACGTTATAGACAGACCGACAGATAGCTAAAGAACTGAATCATATAAACCGCTAGACGTCCTCGCAGTTAGACGTTATAGACAGACAGAAACAAATAGAATAATAGACAGGCCGTCCGAGAGTTCAGATAGACAATCAGACCGACAAACTCGTACCCAGAGCCCGCATTTTCTTGTGGCATGCGGCAAAAAACGAGGGCTCTGGCATAATCCGATACCGGAAGCCTTGTTTTATTGTTTCCGGTTTAAGTTGTTTATGTACATATTTTGCTTTGAGAACGTTTGATAGCGTTTTTAAAGTTTCATCTATTGTTAGATGAATCTTTAATTAATATCTCTCCGGTCGTCATTTTGAAGACGCAGACACATATAAAGATAGACAGACCGATTGATTGTTAGACCGCAGGGGCCGGTTGTACGAAGCTTGGATAAAGTTATCCACTGGATAAAGTTATCCACTCCAAAGGATTTCTTTAGAATTTATCCGTTGGATAGCGTTTTATCCGGTGAATAGCGCTATTCAGGCTTCGTACAACCGGCCCCTGATAGACAAACCGTCAGACAGGTAGAAAGATAGACAGACCGATTGATTGTTAGTCCGCAGACAGACAGACCGTCAGGCAGGTAGAAAGAAGACAGTTAGACCGATTGATTGTTAGTCTGCAGACAGACAGACCGTCAGACAGGTAAAACGATAGACAAAGATGGCTTGACAGACAAGCAAATTTGACAGATAATACTGAATAAATGAAAAACCTCTTCTTGCAGCCTTTCAATTGGACGATTAACACCCCTACAGCCTACCAAATGTTTCAAACGAAACGCCAAGTCCATGTTATTGGCCAAACGTTAGAATCTGTGGGGAAAAAAGGTTATTATCTGTATGCTGAATTCGGGACCGACGGCAGTGTTCCTGAACTAAGAACCAACCCACTACCAACACATAATCATTTTCGATTTGTTTTCATGATAAAAGGAAAAAGCTCCAAATACCCGAAGTTTGCATGCTCCAAAAGAAAGCGAGATAATTCAACATTATGTGCAAATTGGACAAGTTGTTAAAATGCAGCACCACTTAATATATACTTTGCATGGTAACAAAACAAATCTTTACATAAACTTTGAATGTATAAACTTTTAGACTTCAATTTTCCCTAAAATGAGCACGAAATTGTTCATATAAAGGTCTTATACATTCACCCTGGAAGGAAGAGGAAACTCCCATTTGAAAATCTATCGGGTATCCTCGTAAGACTATTTTTTTAAAACCCCTAAGAGATACCAGCCGTCCTTTGAGAAGGGCGTGGTCGAGAAAAGTTTGAGCCCCTGAAGGATACCAGCCATAGATTTTTTGACAATCGTTGTTTCTCAAATGCCAACTTGATGGCCACTTTTGTTAACCGCTAAAAGATGCTAAAAGTTGTTTGAAAGCTGAAACTTCGGCTATCTGAACATCCTAAGAGATACGACGAGCATCCCAGATACTTTTAAATGGGAGTTTTACCCCCCGGGAACACATTGGATAATTTACTAAAGAATTGCAGAAAAGCAGTTTATATATAACAGCACAATTCTTCGTTTGCAACCACGTGATAATTCAGGCAAAATGTTTTATTTTAAATCTTACTGAAAAACTACATTTATTATTTTTTGACTTTCGTTGAATGAATCAAACAATATTTGATTATATGCAAAACAGAAAACTCGCTTTATTCATTGTTTGTTTCATTCAATGAATGTCCAAAAATATTTTTCCTGTTTATTTTATCGTACAGATTATAAAGCCTTTACAAGAATAGCTGTATAATATATGTATATATATAAACATTGTATGGATTCTCTTTAGCATATCAATAAAGTAAAGATTTATGAACTGTAAAGTCGTTGCTGCTGAAATATAAAGTCAAAAAAATGTGAAAACCATTTTAGGGATTTCTATAGTAAAACACTGTCTCGCTGCTTATTGTGTATTGTTTTGGGAATAAAGTAAAGAATGAGAGAAAAAAAAAATATCACGTGATCTTGGTGGGAATCCAACCCTTTTAGAAACTTTCTCAGTTTTTAGAGCTTTTCAAAATCAGTGAATATTCGAATGAATTTATAATTGTAATTCATTGTATCTTTATTATTATCATTTATTCATTTATAATATTTTGTAGAGAAATCATAAAAATATCCTTGGTCTGTATATTCGCAGGGAAGTAAACCATTGGCTCTCAAAGAGCATTGATGCACACAAATACTCTAATAGTTGAGTTGACAACATCATGACAACAGTGCTGGTGTTGCCATGACAGCATTGAAATCCAAATGACAACATTAGAATTATCATGACATTACTATAACCATGACAACATTAGAATCATCATGACATTACTATAACCATGACAAGATTAGAATCATCATGACATTACTATAACCATGACAACATTAGAATTACCATGACATTACTATAACCATGACAACATTAGAATTATCAAGACATTACTATCACCATGACAACATTAGAATTACCATGACATTACTATAACCATGACAAGATTAGAATCATCATGACATTACTATAACCATGACAACATTAGAATTATCATGACATTACTATAACCATGACAACATTAGAATTATCATGACATTACTATCACCATGACAACATTAGAATTACCATGACATTACTATAACCATGACAAGATTAGAATCATCATGACATTACTATAACCATGACAACATTAGAATTATCATGACATTACTATAACCATGACAACATTAGAATTATCATGACATTACTATCACCATGACAACATTAGAATCATCATGACATTACTATAACCATGACAAGATTAGAATCATCATGACATTACTATAACCATGACAACATTAGAATTATCATGACATTACTATAACCATGACAACATTAGAATTATCATGACATTACTATCACCATGACAACATTAGAATTACCATGACATTACTATAACCATGACAACATTAGAATTATCATGACATTACTATAACCATGACAAGATTAGAATTATCATGACATTACTATCACCATGACAACATTAGAATTATCATGACATTACTATAACCATGACAACATTAGAATTATCATGACATTACTATCACCATGACAACATTAGAATCATCATGACATTACTATAACCATGACAAGATTAGAATCATCATGACATTACTATAACCATGACAACATTAGAATTATCATGACATTACTATAACCATGACAACATTAGAATTATCATGACATTACTATCACCATGACAACATTAGAATTACCATGACATTACTATAACCATGACAACATTAGAATTATCATGACATTACTATAACCATGACAAGATTAGAATTATCATGACATTACTATCACCATGACAACATTAGAATTATCATGACATTACTATCACCATGACAACATTAGAATTATCATGACATTACTATCACCATGACAACATTAGAATTATCATGACATTACTATCACCATGACAACATTAGAATTACCATGACAATATTGAAATCCCCTTGACATTACTATAACCATGACAACATTAGAATTACCATGACAATATTGAAATCCCCGTGACATTACTGTCACCATGACAACATTAGAATTACCATGACAATATTGAAATCCCCTTGACATTACTATAACCATGACAACATTAGAATTACCATGACAATATTGAAATCCCCGTGACATTACTGTCACCATGACAACATTAGAATTACCATGACAATATTGAAATCCCCGTGACATTACTGTCACCATGACAACATTAGAATTACCATGACAATATTGAAATCCCCGTGACATTACTGTCACCATGACAACATTAGAATTACCATGACAATATTGAAATCCCCGTGACATTACTATCACCATGACAACATTAATATCATCATGACACCATTGAAATTCCCATGATATTATTTCCATGACAACCTTGCAATCACCATGACAACATTAATATCACTAGACACCACTGATATCACCATAACAACTTAGAAGTCAGCCACATATTTTTGGGACTAACATTTCATATCCATTTCTTTATCAGTAGAGAGCAAACACTAGCAGTGTGCAGACCTGTGCAACATTAATACCATTAATAATAGTGTTATTTCATGCTAATTCTATTGTTTTCTTTTGTTAAATTAGTGCTATTTACAACTAAATAGTGATAACTATTGCGCTTATTTTCTTTCAAAAGACCATATACTATAGTTACGACGTTCAGTTCAAAGGGATTCTTGTAAAGTTTATTTATTTATTTATTATTTATTTTTTTTTATTTTTTTATTCATTTATTTATGTATTAATTTATTTATGTTGTTGTTTGTTTGTTTGCTCAGTTTGCTTGCTTGTGATATTTACAATTCTAGTACCAAATATTAGTTTCATATTCCAGGTCAGTACATCAGGTAAGAATGCAAATTGGTCTAAATTCGTTACTTTTTATCGAAAAGATAACGTTGGGGAAACAACAATTTTTTACAGTACGAAAAGTTTGTTAAGAAGTACTCACTTTAACTGAACCGGTAAGGGTGCTCGATGGACCTTGTAGAGCAAATTTAAAATAAAAGACCATCGGGTACCTTCCAGAGTCTTCGTCTCACCTTTCATTCGCTAAAGCGCTAAAACTAGCGATATTTTGTTGATTTTTAAAAAAATCACCATATTCTTCAGTTATTCAACTTTAAAATGATATATAATTTCTTCAAATAGCAATAGCTCCGACGCGCTGGCGATTTGTTTTACGAAAAGACCCTGTGAACCTTTCCTGTAACCTTAAAATAGATTAATCATAATCGATCGAATTAAATAGCCGTTTTTCTATAGACGATAGCAGCCAAGTATATTTCTATCCGCCTTTTAATGAGCTTTAAAATCAAATGAATAGCACCCTGATTGTATTATTAAAACAATCTCGTGAGCTTTTGAAAACGTAGAAGTTGTTCTAAATGACGTGGTAAATGAAGCTTTTTCAATTTTCTTGAAAAATGACATCCTAATATTTTTCTCGTTGCTATTAAACATAAAACTTCCAAACGCATGGGAAGACTGCAGCGCGTTTTATCTAAAAACGTCCACATCTTATTCTGGGTCGAATTCTTACAAGAATCACAGTCCTTAATGTCTGATATTTCGGACAATTTGGCGCCTGCTGACACCAACAAGTGTGCACAGGTTAAACTTGTACAATATAGCAAAACATTTTGAAGAGGAGTGCGCTGATTGAGACTTTTGGTATTTGGCAATGAACCGTAGCACAGAAGCATTGAGATACACGTAGAATGACTTCCAAGTCTCTCTCTTATCTCGCGGTGTCTACTAGAACTTGTAGCAACTAATAAAGGTGTTTCTAGCTTGTTATTCACACAGTTTACATCAGCGCGATGCTCACAAAGAAGAAAGATCAAATCAGGAAAGAGGTAGTAGGCAGCTAAATGAAGGGGAGTGCTATTGCTTTGACTTTTTGTGTTGACATCAGCTCCATTCTCAAGCAATAAAAGAGCTGAAGCAACGTTGCCGAATTGAACAGCATAGTGCAGAGGTGTGAAGCCGTAAATATCTTGACCATTGATCATTGTTTTGTTCATCAATTTTAGCAAAACTCGAAGTGAGTCAGTAGTGTTCCAGACAGCTGCAAAGTGAATCAAGCTCATTTCTTTACAGTGGCTAAAAATAAGCGTAACATCTCTGTTGGAATTCAACTTTTCCTGAAGGAATTCATTTAGTTTTTCTCCATTGTTCATAAAAATGCAGAGCAAGATCCTTACTTCTAAATTGTTTCCGTTTGATAGCATTTTTGCTAGTCCAAGCACTGAGGCAGTTGCCAAACTGGTACTGTTATTCCATCTATGCATTGTCGTAATGCTACTGCTTTTAATGTGATTACAAATAAAACTGCTAAGCTCCTTCAAAACGTCCATTCCAATCTTCCTGCTGTATGTTTCCTAAAAGTCAAACATAATTTACCCAATACATTATTAATCAAATGAAATGTTTCAAGTCATAGCTTGACACTATGCCTTATAAATTTAAAAACACAACTTCAGTTTGTTCCAAAACTGTGAGAGAAATTTCTCATTATACAATGGTCGAGGCCAGCAACACTAAGGGGCTGTTTATATGAGGCAAGTAAGCCTGTTTTCTTTTGTGTTTTGAAGCTATCAGAGAGAGAAAAAAAAAACAATCAAGCCTCATATAAACAGGCCTTTAGCTACAACATAAGTTAAACTAAATACGAATGTGACCCATTGTTGGTTGCTATGTGTTCGGTAGGGTAGAACAATAAAATTTAACAATGTGACCATGGTGTAGAGCAGGGTATAGCCTCTGTTTATGACAAAGCGACCAGTAAGATTCGATCTCAAGCGGGCAACTTTCGTAACTACGGTTAATATCGTAAATGTGACCATATGTGTGCTCGGTTACCGAAACTAAAGTACATCTCCAGTTGAAATTACATCACTAACTGAATAACGTTTCATCGGTAATTAAACCTGGCAGTGTGGCCTCAGCCAACATGAAAATTTGCATAAAATTGTTTCATACTTATTCGTTTTGGTGGAGACACAAGGCCGTGACGTGATTAATAAAGTTATTGTGGACAAGAAAGTAGTATCTTTGTTGACTATACAGATATTCTTGAAATAGTTCCAGTTGAAATACCCATTTAGCGAATAGCAAAGTCATTTGCATATCTCATCATTTTTATTTTTTAAGAAATGAGTCAAAATGTACAAAATAACTTTATCACATAATTATAATAAACATGTAACTATATAATATGTGCAGCTTTGTATTTAAAACAAGAAAACTTGATATATGTAAATGACATTGTTATTTGCTAAATCGGTATTTCAACTGGACAACCATTTCAAGAATAGCTGTATATGTCAAAACGGAAAGGGGATTCCCTTACTGCAGAGTCCCCTGGGTCGTTTTCGCTTGATGAGTGGGAAATGGTGCGGTTCTGATTAAGATTAGGTTACGTTCAGTTGCTTTGAAATTATTACGGTTATAATGCGATACGTTACTGTTTTACACATACACAAAAAAGACTCATACAAAAACAGGATTCTTGTTAATTTAAACAAAATCTCATTAAATTACTGATTTCTTCATCAATACTTTTTACACACAATTAAAATAACAAAGAATAGTATACCACGACCGAATTGTTTTTTTTTTTTTTTTTTTTTTTTTTTTTGTTAATTTTTGATTGAGAGTGGATTTTATCGATTCTAAAAAAAATAATTCGGCACCTTCAAAATCAAAGAAATGCCTAACCAGTTTGAAATTAAAATATATACCAGTTTTTTTGGCTGGAGCGTGATGGAGTAGTGGTTTTGAACATTTTTCTAACTTTTCTGGTGATCATCCTTAGCCTTTCGACCCCGGAGAATTGCTTTCAACCTTTTCACTGAGTTAACGAATAAATAAATGTAATCGAGGTAAAACCTATAGCTACACTTGATCGACAGTTTTCAACCCAAAAAATTAAATTTGTTTATATGTTGACTAAGTTATTATTATGTTGATTAAGTTATGGCTTAATTTAGTATTATTATCACTTACTTGTCCAAAAATATCCATTGCCACATTCTTAGCACCTTGAAAATGATTCTTGGCTAAATTATGATACAAATCCTGCCAAGCACTTTGTCGTTCACTTATACGCGGTAATGTTTGTTGTTTGGGTTCGATATCGGCCAAGATGACTTTCAGTAGATAAACAAAAGACTCGAAAACAGCCTCCTGAAAAAATAGAGAAAGTGAATTCATGACACAAATAGAGTCATTTTCGCATGAGTGGGAAACCGCGCAGTACTGTATCGTATCGTAGCAGTTATAAGCCAGCGTTTACACGAAGTCGGCTATTTTCGTAAACGCACATTTTATACCCGTTTAGGCCTACCGTTTACACAAAAACGCTACTTAGCCGGCTTTTTTCTAAAAAGCTAGCTGAAGCCATCACTTTGGTCTAGTCATAATGAGAGAGAGTAATTCAAACATTTATTCACCAAAATGCTTACAGACGCTCTCCAAGCTACCGAAAACGATGCGAAAACGATAAGCGTTTACACGAAAACGCTGAGTAATCGGCTATTTTTTTAGCCGGCTTCGTGTAAACGCTGCCTAAGAAAACATTCGAATTTTCTGCCGTATCGTAGCGGTATTGTAACTGTACCGTTTCCAACTCATGTGAAAAACGACTATATACAATATATTCCAAGTATGAAAATATATGGGCATATGAATCGAGAAGCAGCAAGTTTTTTACTGAGACGACAGGGTCTAATTTCAATAAACGTACGACTGTTACGCATGTTAAAATCCACCAGTTCCGTTTTATTTATTTATCGAGATTTCGGTTTCATTTAGTTATATTACTGTTAGTGTATATCAGAGCATTCTAAGCACAAGCGCCAAGCTACTTAGTATTCACGCACTCTGCTACTTTATATAGTCTTTTACTTAGTGACATGAATTTTAATTAACAACTACCGGGCTGAAAGAATAAATTATCAAGCGAATGTGAAACACTTTTAACTGCCATGTCTAATTCTATGATTGTCAGTTATCGATATTTCAGTACAGCTAATTTCAGTCATGATAAGAAAGTAAACAACTGTCAACCGTGAAAAAGTAGGAAAGTCTGGTGAAAATCTGAGCAAGCAGTTAACGACTCAGTCAAGATCAGCCCGTCAGATGGTTTTTATACCAATTTAAAGCGTTGCTATTTAATGTCATTATCAAAGGCTTCGACAAAAAAATATTGAAGAGAAAAATAAAGGAGTTTTTTGGGGGATAGGGGACCACGCACGAAACAATCAAACTAAAAACTGTCAAAAGATAAAATTATACCCTTACCATCGACCAAACGATCAAAGCATTGATGTTTAATTTTGAGTCTCAGCAACTCCCGAGGTCGTGAGTACATTTTTCGTATACTCGCACTGATTTATTATTACTTGCCGAGAATTTTTTTTTCAAATATTGCGCTAGGGATGCGCGCGCGCAGATCGACCGTCACCGCCTACGCGATCTTAGACTACCCATGATGCTAAGCGACACGGCAGTATCAACCGCCATGTTTACACAAGGAAAATTTGACATTTTTTTCGAAAAAAAGCAGACTAAATTATCAGATATCTGCACTGTTATCGGATTTTTAAATCATTTTTCAGATGAATTGTTCACTGAGCTGAAGTACAGTCCGAACATAAAATAACGCCAAAAACTATTAGCTCGTCATAAGAATGCCGGCAGTCAGTGCAGTCCGAGCCGAAATATTTCAACTTTTATAGCAAACAGTTTTAATTTTGGGGAATGCTTTTATAATGCGGCCCCCCACAAATTACACAGTACTTGATTTTGAATCACTTTGAGCTTCTGACGTGGTCATGTGATTTATCTATTTCGGCAGGCACTCTGTCTTCACATTTTAGTCTTGAAACGTTCTAGAAAGACGAGTGGAAAAATAGTCTTCGTGCATGGGAATTCTTTCAGAATTTATTCTAAAAATCAGATCGTCAGAATGGACCATTGGAAGATCATCATATATCAGTAAAATCCATGGGAACCTGAAGTTCCGCGGTCTGCGATGTGCCGCCGGGAATCGAAGGTATTGTTGTTGATCATTATAATACTGTTTTGTTTTTTTTAATGAAAATATTATGCGCCATCCTTTAGGTACTATAAAAACGTTGACTTTTATTTTCGACATTTCCCATTTTCCGTCATTTTCATGAATCATTCATTCATGTTTTGTTTTAAATTTATTTATTCTGTGGTTTACTGGAGGTCAGCGGTAATGTATTCATAACATGCGCGCAGTTTAAATAGTGGCGCACGCGCTGTTGTGTTCGTTCTAGCGTGCACCATTCATAATAATATAAAAGGTTTATTTTCTTGTAGTTCTCTGTTTTGAAAACGAATTTCTCATGGTGGAGACTTAGGATGAAAGAAAGTGACTACCCAGCTTGTCACGAAGCTGATAAGGAGGGGAAAGATACTGTTTTGGAAGGCTCAAACCAGCTAGAAATGAAACAAGAAGCTTCACAAGAACTAGACTGTGAAAACAATTGTTTGACGGGCATAAAATGGCCGCCCGAGAGCCAACCTAAAAATGATGGCAAAAAACGAACTGTTCTCAATGGTTTTCGTAAGATTAAAGCTGAAATTGTGACTCACGGTGGTAGAACTTCAAAACTGCCAGCTCGCTATTTGGAAACTGACTCGGAAAACGAAGGAACTTTGAAGCAAAAGCGAGTTCGCTCTCGCAAAGACGACATTGAGACATCTGGTGAAAGAAGCAGTATGTGCAACTCGACAAGTAAACGGAAAATATGCAAAAATGGACGTACTGAATCGCTCAAAAAGAAAGCAAATCAAATGGAAAAGCGAAGGAGAAATAGCAAACCATTTTGTGAGGTTGATTTAGACGTCGAAGCTTTTGAGAATGGTGACTCGAATGGTGACGCTACGGAGTCACCGAAGTCTTTATCAAATATCTCAACTCTTCCGAATACACTGAAAAGAAATTTTTTCTTCTCTCGCTCGGATACGGAAAGTTCAGGGGGAGAGACACCTAGTAAAAGAGGGCGTACTGCGAAAAATTCTGGACATTCTACAAAGAAAGCGAGAGGAATTAAAGGCAGTAGTAAAATGAACGTTAGTGACTCGCCACATGGCGACTGTTGTATTAGTGCCACGAATGCAAGCCTAACGTCACCTAACTTGAAACCGAAGAAGAAGAAAAGAAAACTCCTTAATGGTTTGCGCTCTGCGAATTATCAGCACGGAGTTAGTAGCGATGAAAGCAGCGGTGAGTATTCACCGAAGAAGAGAGGTCGTCCCCCAAAACATTCGTATTCAAACAAGAACAGCGAAAGATTCTCTCGCGACCATTCTTCAAAGAATGGCGTAAGAAAACCTTGGGTGCGGCCGTTGATAAAGTCTCTACATAAACGAGCATTATATCAATCTCACGAGCAACATTTGCAGAACTGTATGAGCTCTTCAAAACAGCAGTTAACAAAACAACAACTAACGAAAGCGGTCTCTGGTAATTGTACGAACGGTGAAGTTGTGAAACCGAAACGCGGTCGTCCTTCGCGACTGGATTTACTAAGGAGAAAAGAACTCCATTCCAACGATCTGTACTCTTTTGCTGATGATGATGATTGTGTAGATCCTAGCAAATATAATAAACAATTAAAGAAGATGAAGAAGTTGAAAATGTCCAAGAAATTTGGCAAACGACCTCTCACAGCTACAAAGGTAAACAAAGCAGAAAAACTACTTGCAAATAAGCTCAAGAAAAAAGCTATCAAGCATAAAGTTGCACAAAATTTGAGTGAAAGGCGTAAGGATACCTTGGACTCTAGTGATAATACCCTCAATGATAGTTCTGAGAGTTTACAAAGTAGCAGAAGACGGAATAGAAATAAAATAGACAGAGTTTTAGGAATGAGGTTGAATACTACTGGTACTTATGAGTATTTAGTACAATGGAAAGATGGTACAAGCTGTTGGACTTCCCCTGATCAGACTGCAGATTATGAGCTGGACTTGAAAGAATTTCTTGGCCATGAATATCAAGAGATCAGTAGTATAAATCGACTAGTTTTTAAAGCCTATTTTAATGATAACTTGGATAAAGTTCACACTAGGCTGTTGATGTCTGAAGATGAAGCTCCTTGCACATCGGATATTGATACCATGGATGACTATCATGAAGATGATGATGATGATGATTTGTTTTCTGATGCCGATGATATATTCGACAATGATTCAGCAATTACTGAGAGTCCTGTTGCTACACCAAAGAAGCGAGGACGCAAGCCTCCCGAGTATGAACGTGAATATGTCTGTAAAGAAGTTTCTGTGCAGAAGTTGAAAGACTGCATTCATATAACTGTTAGTCGTTCATCTGGGAAACAGATGAGAGTTAATTTGCGAATTATTGATTCGTTAACACTTGCACTAGAGGAAGCTGCAGTTGATCCTTCAGATACTGTTGTCATCAGTGGACTTGGCGATGATGTGTTTTGTGGTGTCGACTTAGAGACCATAGTTACAGTACCACTGGAAGGTGAAGTACGGAATTATCGAAAAGATGTCGACAAGATAAGGTAGGTCTATTGTCATGTTATTATTAGTGCAATACAATGATATTGTTAATGATCACCCTCAATGAAAATGTTGTAACCATTTGATGGTGATCATAATTAATATGGCGATGTCAGAGATTTGAAAAATTAGTGATTGTATGATGATTGTCTATGCATAGCCAAATTCAATGTACTGAGAACCAAAAAAGTATTTAAAGTCACACTTGGACATTTCTTTCTTTAAGTCTAATACACAGCATTTGAAAATGATAGTTTTGCTTGAGTACAAACAATAAATACATGAAACAAAATATTTACTACGTAGTGTCAATCAAACAATAATTTTTATAGAATTTTGTGTTTAGCACTACTAGACTTTCATGGTTATATTGTTTGCACTCTTTGATGTTGATGACAAATGAGACGAGACCAGACTTCATGGTTTTAGTTTTTGGTAATCAATTGTTAAAACGCTTTTGATGATAGTTATGATATGGATCATAATATTGTATATAGCAGTGATGATTGGTTAGTTTGTTGTTGTCAGTAGACACTGCAATTCAAATACATGACTCACTATGACTCATCTCAATAACAGCATGTAGTTGTATCTCAAAATGAAACTCAGTAATCTGGCCTTTTTTACATCATTATTATCAGGGGCAGATCCAGGACTCAAAAAGGGGGGCATGGCCCATTCACATAGACAGAGTCCTCTAATCAGTCTAGTAAAGCTAAATATTCATTAATATTTTTACTTAGCCTTCTGCTGCCCCTCCCCCCCCCCCCCCCCTTTATCCCCTAAATCTACCCTGATTGTCTGCTCTATTACTGCATGGATACACCCCATGCTTATTGTTTTTATGCATAGTGATATAGTATGGTCATTGTCATCTTGCATGCCGATTTCTTGTCATTTTTTATGTGTGTTTTTATATGGTTACAGTTCTGAGTTTTGTTTTTCTTAATTCATAGGTACATGATTCAAACTATCCAGTACTACCCAAAGCCCATAATAGCAACAATTAACAAACCTGCAGAGGGTGTTGGTGCACAGCTTATTGCTCTGTGTGATATGGTTTGTGATAAGGTATGCAAGTAACACATAAAATTATTATCTATTTGATTGTGATTAAATTTATTGCACTTGAAGAGTTCATTATAGATATGGGAATGTATATACATTTTATAATACAAATCTTATAAATCTTTGAAATTTCAAATTGCTATAATTTTCCAGCTATTATTGGTTAATAAATCAATACAGCCAATTTTTACTACAGTAGATGATTGTAAAGTTAATCTCCTTATACGACTACTGGCATAAGGTCTATAAGTCTATAAGGGGCTGCAAAAGGAACATCCAAAAAAACATTTGAGTGTTTAATGTAAACATTTTTATAGTTTCTTTTGAAATTTTCAACTTACTGTTGTTACTTGAGATGTCAAATATTCCTAGGGGGCCGAGACATCTTACAAGACTTTTTCATTGAACAAAGATTTAAATGATATATTTGTTCCTTAGAAATATTTGACATTTAGAAAAACAGTGTTACTGTGTTACTAAACACTTAAATGGCTTTTGCTGTAATGGAAGGGAATGATAATATACTGAAAAGTGTTTGTTTTGTTAGGCGGCTCTTGGTGATCCTGTGAACCTTGCCGTTGCTAAAGCTAATGGTACCATACCCTATTGCTTTCCACGTCTAATGGGTCATGCAGCAGTCAGTGAACAGGTACTTATGGGGCAACCATTATCCACACCAGTTACAGATTGGCAGAATACACTATCTGAGGTATTCAAGACCACCAAGTTTACATCAGAACTTTTGTCGTCTGTTGAGGCAATGTCAAGCATTCCAAGTGGTCAACAGACAGACTGTTTTGGTAGTGACTATGGTGGTGCGTGCTCATCAGAAATAGAACAGAAACTCTCTCGGGAAGTTGAAATAGAAAAGAGTAAAGTAGAAGAGTCAATGAAAGAACTAATGGCATTTTGGGAGGATGTGACATCAACAATGTCATAGCAGTAATTATAGTTTATACATGGTTTGTAATCAAAAGTTAAAGTGTCAATGGTTATATAAACTTACAATCAATGTTTCAATCCAGGGGGAGAAATCCTATTTATAAGAGAGTGGTGATGGGCATCATAAGTTTTGAAAATGACTGCTAAAAGGTAGTCTTCTCCAGGTGGGTTTGGCAATACATGGTTTATACCCTTAGTAAGGTACCAAATCAGGGCAATCAATTTCAGATTTTCCACCTTTTAACTGTATCAAAGACCATTTCACAAGACACCTTAACCCTTTCACCACTCTATCCCTGAAAACAGGGATAATGTAACTGCATTTGGGACAAACTTTCCCTGTTTTCAGGGAATACACTGTGGGGAATATAACTAGTTATTCTGTCTGCAATGGGATTTATGGTAGTATATGAGTTATCTTATTTAGCAAGTGCACATGATAGTTGTTCAATAATACACACAGTAATTGTCTCATAATTAATTTTATTTTTTTAACACAAAAAAATGGACTTTATAAAAAGTGATATTTTTCCTTTGCTGGTTTTCCCACGTTCTGGGAGAGGATTACAACAGTAGATGATTGGTGAAAGGGTTAAAAGGTGTGACCATCATCCCCACCCTCTTGTATCTAGGAGTCTTTTCTTTGTGTTTCCAATGGACAATGACTAATATTCTACCATTGCAAAAATGATCAAAATAATTATAACATTCATGTCTTAAGAGAGTCTATTGGTAGTAAAGAATAGGGAGGCAAATATGGTGAGATATTCTTACACAAAATGCTTGAACTATGCAATTCAATCCAGTGTTGTCAAATGTAAAGCAGGATTTACCTACAAACACACAAAAAAAACATTAGGATTTTTTGAAATTTACACACCGTCATGTTTCCAAATGATGCAGTTCAGGTCACCTACAGTGGAGTGACTCCTATACGTCATATCATATTTGCTCTGTGTGTGATAAAATAAGAGTCGAGAATTATAGGTATCGTCATTTATATGAAAATCCACAATTGTTCATTCTTACCAGTGTTGTATATTAGTTACATTCATTTTCGTTCAAATAAAAGTCAAATGTGCAATTAATGGGTGACGCAATACCCAGGTGGCTTTCATCTTGTCAAATCATGGTGGAGGTTAGCACATTTTCAAAAAACTAGAATTTCATTCAATTTCACTTAATGAAAATTACTCTTATTATTAACACATTTTGGTGTGTTTACCAGCAATATCCATACATGTTTGGATTTGTTTCCATTTTACAGATGGAAAATGACAAACATCCATGAATAAGACACGTTCATTTCAAATTTAATGTTAACATAGGTAATTTCCACTTTGTGAACTTGTGATGTCCAGGATCTATCAAAATGTTTAATCATAAAAGAAATGCAGTTATTTATTTTTCCTGTGCTTGAGCTTGTTCAGAAATGGCCTAACAAAGAACTGTTGGATAAAATAACGATGTATTTAAATAGAGATATATTTTTTGTAAAAACTTTTGTACTCTAATCCAATGACACTTGTACATAATGATTAATCTTGTAAAAAATGTTATACAGGCAATTAAAAAAAAACAGTTGAGTGTAAACTGGAAGTTTATAATACAACACTGTGTATTAATTTTTTTTAATGCTGTGGGTGGCCTCTCACCGTTGTGACACCTCGTCTATCCCTGGATTGGTCAAGGTGATATGTGAGTTTGTTTGATGTGTTGTTTCTCTCTCATGCCACAAGTGGTTTTCTCTGGGTTCTACAGTTTTCCTTTCTTATCAAAAATCAACATGTATGGAAAGATGTGTGGAAAATAATTAATGTAGGGGGTAGTGAGTATGAGCGACCATCTCAAGAATAACCAATATGTGGATGAGGTGTAAAATATTAATATATTTATTTATTACCATGCGAAGAGAATAACCATGCAGATTTCATATGTTCCTTACTTGTGTGCTGGCAAACCCATCCAGAATTGCATTGTGGTTCGAGTTTATTAGTGTGGTGTCTGTGATTGGCCAAGGAATCAATAGCCAGTTCCATCTTTAGTTTATGCAAGCAGGGAATCATGGGAGTTGCATTAAACTTTTATAGTGGAAGTGTTGGCATCAAACACATTAGCAAACCATCCTTTTGCACAAGAAGTGTAAAAAAACAGCCAGGTCTTATATGTTACATGTATACTATCAACTTTTGCTGCCATTGTCTGCCAGACAGTGGCAATTCCTCCAGGCCATGATTTAAACATGATCCCCAGTGCTCATCAGCTAAAGGTGGAATTGTAGGGCCTGCTCTGTGAGGTAGGGTGCTAAAGGATAGGGACAAGTCTTGTTTCTAATCCCGTGATGATCAACAAGAAACAGTCGGGCTCTAAGTCACCAGTGAAAAATAACATTCCCCAGTTCATTGGTCTTCTAAAATGTTCTAGTATATTATTTCTGTTTGATATAGCAAATGGGTAGTTTAGCTCATATGGGCTGTTAACCGGGACGCTGCAGTTTCAAACTCTTAGCCATCCCGTCACTCGAGGTATTAAAATAATTGAGAATGTTCTTCGATTTATAATTGTTACGCTTTTCGTCTTCTTGGTTAAACTGGAGGTTTTGTCTCACCACATTTATATTTCACATTGACCGTTAACAGGGGGAATGTAAATTAAAGAATGACTGAAGATGCAGGTCACCCAGATTCTTTGTAATAGGCCTACACTAATACATACTAATTACTAACTAATTATCAATCGCATACTTGTAAATATTGTAAAGTGCATTGAGAACATATTTTGCATCTACATGGTTGCTGGACTTTGCGTAGTAGTATGTTTCCCAGATAAATGATGTACTCTAGCAATGCCAGTCCTAGTGCATTATGACATCATTATTATTATTACTAAAAGCTGTGTGGAACAGTTGCTACTGTGTAGTGGCATATTTTGAAAGGTCAAAGGGTTCCTGTATGCGAGCAATTAAAGCCTCTTCAAACCCAAGAATTTAAAGAAATCCCTGTCATTAATGACTCCACAAAAAATAGTATTCAAACAAGAATAGGAACACACTTTATTGACAACTCAAGAATAAATATTATATTTTTAAATAGCTTGATGTTCAATTATCAATACAAGAACAACATTCTATTCTCCAAGGGATGGAAGCATGAAAAGATGTGAAAATCTCTCCTTTCTTAACCCTTTCCTTATACCCAGAGATCCAGTAGCTAGATTTAGCTTATTTGTTTGTAATGTAATAGTAGAGTGCAAACAACAAAAGTGTGCAGTTGTCACATAGTAAATAGCACTAATTATTAAACAAAAGAAAACAATAGAATTAGCATAAAATAGTGCTATTTAGTGGTATTTATGTTGCACACTTTTAGTATGTGCACTCTACTTTAAAATTTGTTCAATTAGTATTTGTGACCAGAAAACAAACTCACAATCCTGAAGGATTATCTATACATTTATCCATAAAACTTCCTTATTTGCATAAGCTAAGTTGGTGGGTTTAGCAAACTACATGAAGAAATGTCTGTGATCTATACTACACAGAAATTTTAAAAACTTACCATAAATCTTACCCACCACCTTAACTTCTTGACATTTCTGACTATACACAAACTCATTGTATCGTGACCCACCAATTCAAAACGTTGATTTGGTCTTGTCACAACTGTCAATCAATTTCAGGGGTGGAGTTTATTTCAAATTAACCAATGTCAAAACATGTTAGAGCAAGCTCTGCCCTATGAAATTGATTGTCAGTTCAGAAATGACCAACATCAAAACAAAGTTTTGAAATGGTGGGTCATGATACAATGAATTTGCCTTATAAAAAAAGAAAATTATATACAATATTATACATTATTTGGATCGAGCTTGTATGTGGTTTAAAGCATGTCTGACTAAATTTCCTAATAAACCAGTTTTGAATTCATGTACATGTAAGCCACCGATTGTGTATAAACTAACAAAAGAGTAAAGGTAAAACCACTGATATTTAATATATTGTTTTTGCATTCACACTGTTTGCGGAAAACAATTATTGGTATAATAATACATGGTATTGAGGCTTAGCCTGAGCAATGGAGATCTCAAAACTAGTAAGTCACTAGAAGTTCATGACCTACACTAAAAGTCCTGAAAATGTTCATTACTTAATATGAAGAACAGCTAAACAACAAAATGCAGTAGAATCTGAAGGATTAGAAAATATTCCTTTTGTATTTTCAAAGAGTATTTCAAAGTACAATCCAAATCTGAGCATGATAAATGGACATTTTTACAATCTGTTGCTTCCACAGTTAGCACTACTCAATACTCACTGTCTTGATTTTTGTCAAATTTCCACCATAATTTATATTTTTTGCTGACATTGCTGAAAATGCAGATATTAAAAAAAAGATTTTTTTGTGACTTCACATGGTGTCAGAGAAGGACCATAAGCAAATAAGAGCACAGAGATCTAGGATTTCAAGCTAAAATGCATAGTACAATATCTAACATGTTTCAATTTGAAATATAGTAAAATCATTAAAAAATTCTCCTAAATTGTCACCACCACCAAACACAGCTATTTGTTCCTTGTCAGAATTATCGTGATGCACCAATATTGCTGAGTGGCCAGCCCTTGCATATAGTCCTTCTGGTGTTCTTATTCCAGTCCACGTCAGAGATCCTACAATAATAAATAAATAAATAAATAAATAAATAAATAAATAAATAAATAAATAAATAAATAAATAAATAAATGGATAAATAAATAAATAAATAAATGAATAAATAAATAAATAAATAAATAAATAAATAAATGAATAAATAAATAAATGAATAAATAAATGCATGAATGAATGAACAAGAGCAAACAAAGACATGACTTTAATTTATAAATTACCTAGTAGAAATTCCTTACCAATATTAAAGATGAAACCATCAGATAGCGTCTTGATACCATTATATCCTCCATATATAAGCAGCCTTTGTCCAGGTAAAGTTACAGCAGTGTGCCAGCTACGGGGTGATGGTGGTGCTCCAGTGGTGGTTGGCTGTGTATATTCCACAAGTGCTGTGGTATCAATATATATTAACAATCCATATGTACATCCAGCACAGAATATTAAGTGTTAAGTAACCTCAGGTAAAGACTAAATATTAGTAGTATTCATTGTATCACAACCTGCAACATCCAGTGGCAATAGACTGCTGTCAATCAAACATATTGATGAGATTTACGTGCATTTACATATAGGTAAAAAATAGAAAACAGGGGAAATACAATTGCACTTGGAGAAATGAATTGTTAAACTGAGGTGACTTAACTAGTCATCCTGTATGCTGTGGGAATTTATGGATAAGTATAGAAGTTGGCCTATTTGGAAAGGACTGTCATCAGTGTTACATTTAGTTGTTAAATACACAAAGGAGTTGTCAGCTCCTGAAAAAAATAATAGCCAAGTCACAACTGTTTCACTTTTAGCCTTCTTGTGTCACCTGGGAGGGGATTGTTTATTCATTTATACTATAATGTTTTATCAAAATGGGAATGATACTCACTGAGGTCAAAGAAGAACAAATCATTATAGCATGTTGGAGCATCCCAACCACCAAACATCACTAATGTGTCATCTACTAGACTGGCTGTGTGCCTAATTACAAAACAAAATAACAATCATTAATATATTAGTTATTAGAGCGTTTTAACATAACAAACTAATAGCTTAATAAGCTAATGAGTTCAAAAAATGCTAATGGATCAGAGGAGCTCTGTTAACGAGAATTAGAAAATGAAAGAATGTCTATGTTTAACATTTAAAACCCCTTCAGCACATTGAAACCAGTGCTGGTCTGCCAGGGAGTGGATGATATATATACTCTGAGTATATTAATCCCCAGCAAATGCCATTACCCATTCATACACCTGGGTGGAGAGAGGCACTGAGAGAGTAAAGTATCTTGCCTAAGGACACAACATAATTACCTGGTCTGAGAATCTAACCTGGCCTAGTGGACAAGACCGATGCCTTAACAAATTGCATGTGGAATTGTACACTTTGATGGAAAAGACAAAGACATGTTCAATCAGCTGATTATCATGAAAGTTTTTACCTTTCATTGGAAAAGCATTCAATGTTTGTTTGAACTTTACTTTCGTGCAAGTTTTTTACTGGTCATTTTTGCTTGTTGTGGATCTTACTGAACAGACTCACATGTAAAGCATATCAGCAGAGCTCCTCTGTCTCTTTAGTATTTCTTTGAACTCACTGGTGCAAGATAGTTTGTTTCATAAATCTATCATCTATTGATGGTTTTCACCCATTACTGAAAGTCAATTAATAGACAGACTAGAAATAGATATCATGATGCATGTTGGTGGATCAAACAATAGGCTCTATGCAGGCCATGGTCACATGACCTTGTTAATCCAAGGATTTTATTTTTATTTCTAATGATTACCACCATCATTATCAACATCATCACTGCCTACCCAGATCTAGGTAATGGTTTTAAGGAGCTAATGATTGGTTGATACCAATTCTTTGCTTCAAGACTCATCACAAACATGTCATTACTGCATCCATCAGGCTGTGGGTCAGGGTTTGGATATACACCTCCAAATACCCAAAGCTCACCACGGAATAGATTACAACTATGGTAAGCTCTTGTTGGAGCCTTGCCTTTTGTCTGAATCAGATAAAGAGAAAGCAAACATATTACATGTATGTTAAACAATAACAAAAATTAATTGGTTATATGCTAAAAGACAGTAATGAGATAAATTACATTGTAAATGACTCTACAGAAAACAGAATCCAGTATCGTTGTACTATGGCTACAGCAAATAACCAACAGACTGAGCATCCTTAACACTTTACAATATCATACATTACTTCATCCAATAACTGTATTTTTTTGGGGAGGAAAGAGGAGGGCTGAAAAGGAGGGAGGGATGGAACAAAGGAAATGGATTTGAGAAATCACTGTGATTGCAAATGTTAATTATTATTTGTAATAATAGCAGGCAAAATAAAATAATATGCTCAGAGTCCAAGGGAAGCTGTGACATTGAGTTTTAATTCTAAACTACTGAAAAATGTTGTTGTGATAATTGAAATGTTTTTGGTTTTTCACAATTGGCAATGTGATTTTATTAGTTCAAGTAAACAGTAAGTGAATGTATAATGTCTGTTTATGATGATAACAATATTATTTGTAATGATACATGTAGTTACAAGATATTGTATCTTTTACCTGCAATGCCGACCATGTCCAAGTTGTTGTATCTAGTTTATGTACATCACTAAACCATCTTTTGTTCTTTGATCCACCAAATACAAATATTACTTTAGACTCTGGATCATAACACAGAGTATGACCCATCCGTCTGTCTGCTCCTGTACCACAACTAGATGATGGTTGACTCCAACTCACTTCACCAGTATCTGAGTTTGTTGAAACAACCCACAGAGAATCTTTGACCATCTGTTGCTTTGTACCCTGTCCACCAATCAAAACTGTCTTGTTTTCATCGATAGTGCACATTGCTTGGCCCCAACGCCCTGATGGACCTGTGGAATTATGTCCTGGGTTAAAATCAACATTTGTAGCCAAAAGGGGATTGGGTAAATGCATCATGTTTCAAACATCAAAATTATAATACTGCAGAAATTGACACAAGACAAGCTAATGAAGGACCTTGCTGGGTTTTTCAGAGTTGCACTGCACTGATAAAACCATAAAAAATGGTGCTGGTGAAACCCAACCCAAGCACACTTTTATATTCATTACTCTTGTTAAGTAAATGCTAAGTAAAGTATCCTCAAGCATTCACTATCACAAATCATGCACATTTTAAAAAGAGAAGAAGTCATTCATTACCTTGTCCGTCAGAGATGGTTTGAGAGCAAGGTGTACAAGGAGTTGATGGTGGTGATGATTCTTTTCGACTTAAAATGGTGTTCCTTGGACTGCTTACTGGTGATGAAGCCTTTGAAAACTCTGAACTGTGTAGGGCTTTTCTTCTTTTCCCTGATGGACTGAAAATGCAAATAGAAAATGACTATTTATTTTGGAACATTATTACAATTTGGTTTATTAATTACTACTAGCAAATGTTATATATATATTATATTGGCATTATGGGTCCTGATGCATGCCTGTAGTACTACTAGTTGTCTAAAGAAATCTTTCAGCAAAAGGACTACTTATTACTCAAAATGCAAGCATGGTTTTGGTCTGTTGTTGACTTGACCAAAACAAAAACAGATTATTTATAGTTACTGTAGCAAACAGTTCATTTTCTCTGGCATCATAATCAGGCTAAATTTATGCAAACCTCTGGTGCTGTTGAATAGAATTACAAATGTGTGAAACTTCAAAAATGGTAATTTGGAAAGACATTTAGTAATGCACAGAACATACCAATAGAGGGTTTACATTTCTGCCCACTGCAGTTTACATTACTCACATTGTTGCAGAACGAGGTGTTCTTTTTCGTCTACTGTCACTGAGGGAGGGAGGTGCAACTGGAGTACCTTGTGTAATCTCTGGGCTTTCTTCATGATTGTCAATATTCCAAAAATCTTCTAGTTTAGAGGATTTGTTCTGAGGAGTAACAGTGCCTTTGATACTTTTACTCTTAGTCTGTTTTGATGCAGATGATTTTGGGGTCTGCAGTATGTTATTTTTCTTTCCTTGACATGAGCTAAATGGTGTTCTTTTGACATTTATATTTTCTTTGTTTTCCTGGGAACTTGAAACCATTGTAAGTAGAAGTTTAGCCATCCGATCCTAAAAATAAAACCATAAAATTATTGATTTGAGTCATTTGGACATGACAGCCTTATGGAATGGTTAGAGTTCTCACTATCATACGTTTGTCAGCTACAAATTCTCTCAGTTATGGAATAGGAGGGGCAAGGGGAATAAGATCTCTTGAAAAAAAAAATCCAAATGTAATACAGGCTACAGAAAGTAGTAGTTCATTCTGACTAACAAATTATAAGTGAGTTTATAAATATCATTATTGTAAAGAGCATTGAGATATCATGGGATGCACTTAATACGAAAAAATTATTATTATTATTATTCTGTTTATTTCAAATTCCGATGATCTTATTCAATTTTTTGCAGAAAATTGCGGACAATAGATTATTATTATTATTATTATATATGTTATCTCCAGCTATAACTAAGGCATGGTTGACATATGACAAATTTTGATCAGAATTGGTCACCAAAATTTGACAGCCCTGACTGGAAGATGAAATTTTGGATGTAAATTTCAGAGTTTAATGTTCAACCCAAAAACCTGCATGAATTGTATTTGTAAACAAATCTTCCCATTGTGTGATTTCTTCCATGGCTATGGGAGCCAGTTGAAGTGAAAGGATTATGACAAGTTTTGTAACACGTAGCTGTTGTATTGGGGTTATTGCCAAATAGTTTCTTGTAAGAATGAGGAGCTTTGACATAGGAAAGAAAAAACCTTATATATTACAGGACAGATCCACTCAAAATCTTCCATAACTGAGTTGCCTAGTTGCAGCCTGGCATCAGCTTTGAAGCTTTTGTTATTTTCCTACTTTTTGACAAATGAGGAAAATTGGAGTTACCGGTACTTAGATCAAGTCATAACAAAAAAATTGGCATATATTATTCAGCCATGCCTATAATATTAATTACCAACCTCTTCTTCTAACTTGAGGCTTTGATCAATGAACATTTTCCCCCAGTCACTTTCCCAGCAAAGAGCTCTATTCTCTCTGGTCAGCACTCCAATCTTCTTGGGTGGGTTTTCAGAGTCCAAACAAACTTCAACACTGATGACATTAGAGTCTGGAGCATTCCACTCGCCCACGGCAAACACAATGACTTGTTTAGGAAGAGGTAGTGCAAAATGGCAGTAGAAATTTCTCTTATTGTCTTTGCTGTGGATTAAAGTAAACACCAGGAGTTGGTTGTGCAAAGACTGAATAAAGTTATCCATCATATAGAATTTCTATGATAAACCAGTTACTTTGTAAAAAGTATGCATATAAATAAGCTTATCCACCCTATAGGATTTTTTTAAGAATAATCATCTGCTGGATAACACTAGTCAAGCTTCATACAACCAGTCCCTGGTGAACCATTACCCATATGATAAAATCTTTTATTCTATATTAGCTTTATCGGCAGACATCATGCAACTGGCCCCAATATTGAATGAATTTATACGTTTGAGTATTAAGGTCAAGTCTCATTGCAGTTTTGGATCAAAATGCATCAATTATAAACTCTTTGATATTTGTGTGCAACATGAGACTTCCATTATAATGCCCCGTGTAAACAATCCACGATCAGAAATCCAATGGCCAAATTCAATGAACATTGAAAAATGCTTTTTGCTTTGATTATGTTTCACAATCGAGATTTTTAAAATATAATATAAATGATAGAGCATTTTCATAAAAAAAGGCGCGATCGAAGTTTGTGTTTGCTTCGAACAAACACCCAAACAAAGTAATCAAGTTTATCTTCTCACCTTAAAAGTTTTCGAGGAGTCTCATGTAGATTAAGTATGGAATATATCTGCAGTCCATTGTCTTTTCTTGGACTTTCGTACCACGAGGAAGTCATATCATAAATTCGACAAGAAAGCATCAATGATCATCGATTTCTTTTTTTCGAATTTCGAGAAAAGCGCGCGCTAAATGCAATGCCTACTGGGATACACATCCGGGTATCTTCACAATATTTTTCTGCTCTTGGAGGGGAGGGTAAAGAAATACTTGTTCAGTCTCAGGTCTCTGTCATCTTTCATTGTAAACATTTTCTTGATGTCCTTTTTCTTCTTCTAATCACTCCTATTTTATTTTTTTCCCATTGAAAATACCATCTAAGGTAAAGTAAGCGTGATCTCAGGGTACGAAAATGAAGCGCGGGCTGATCCGCAAAACATCGCTATATATATATGAATCCAATTCATACTGAGTTGTTTAAACATATTTTGAACTTAAAAGGACGAAAAATTGTAATGATAGGAACGGGATCGATCGAGTCATAAATCACTTGCTTCACGGATGTTAAGGACTCTACAGGTGAAGTCCACAGGAAACCCGTTATGAACAGTTGTGCCATTAAAATCAGACAAACTAATTTCATTCAATATAGTATTTTATAAGATTTAAAAAAGAAAAAACGACGAAATAGATGATATGCTTGATGATCTGAGTTGCTGATTTTTTTGTTTTACTAGCTTCTAACGTGCGGTCTTCCTGTGGTGTTCGAAATTTACGTCACGGCAAACTACGTCATGTAAGTGATTATGACGACACAGCGCGCTAGAAGATCACTTATCGTTAGACTTGATTAGAGTCGACACATACTTTTCCACAGTGATAATTTATACATTGAGAAAGCATATCTTCTGAGCTATTTTTAAACCACATTTTGATGTAAAATGGGTTGCAACCAAAGCAAAGCCGTTTGTGCGTGCTTTGGAAGCAAAAACTTAAAAGATGAAGAGGTAAGGCCAGTTTCTATTTTTCACGGAGCAGCTTATGTTGCATGCTCAAAACTTTGGTTTTGGCTAACATCATTTTACATTTTGTAATGCCGGTACGTAGTTACATTTTTTTTCTACCTTCAAAGTTGCTGTTTCCTCTTTTCTCTCTTTTCTTCTCATTCTAACTCGGTTCCAGTTGTACTGATTGTCATTGATTTCAATTTTTCTCAATATCGCACTTGCGTACATAATTGATACTCAGTCTTGCAATATCATTATATAAAATCGTAAAATTTCTGAGAATGCAATGTCGTTCTATACCATGAATACTCTAGCTTTCACTTGTTTTGACTCAATTTTAATTTTCTAAAAGAGAGAAGAATATCAAAAAGCTCATAACTTTGAAATTAATCATTTTTGTTTTATTTTCATTCAGTTCTATAAAGCCAAGTGTTGTCAAACTGACTTAAGTATACTTCAAAAACTTAGATAAGTGAGGGACCATTAGATATTTGAGGAGGGGGGGGGGGGGGGTGTTGGGCAAATACCAAAAAAATATCGAGCAAAGCCTTAAACAGAGAAAAAGTTATCGTGCATGGCAGATGTGCCAATACAAAATATCGTGCAGGGAGGAAGAAAATAACCTGCACAACCATCAAATCGGAAAAAATATCCTGAACAAAAAAATTGCACACGCCCCCTCAAATATCTAATGGTCCGTCCCTAAGTACTAAAAATACAATTTTTAGCAATAATGATACAAGTATTGTACAGTATCAATATTAAAGTTAAATACTACCACAGCAAATGTTTGAACCAAACTATCGCCGGATTGCCATTTGCATTTACAGGAGTAAAATTATTTAGAATTTTGAATGTTTTATTTGCAGCGATTTCTACTATTTCAGTCAGTCAATCGGAATGTAATTTGCTCGTTTAGACGGAGTAAGCGAGTGCGGAGTCTGAACAACAACTCCTATCATCGGTTCGGTATTGAAGAAAACTACACTCACTGAACAAAAATAACAAAAAATGGATGCAATAAAAATCATGGCTTCAAGTTCTAGTGAATAAAGCAATTAATATAAATGATTTACGAAGATCAGATCTTATTTCCATACAAAGAAAAGCAAGAATTTCATGATCGAATACACTGGACATGCTGCGCTGACGATCTCGTTTTGCTGGATCCAGTAAAAAAAAACCGGGCAATAATTCGGATTTCGTCAATATTTTGCAATTGAAATTTATGTACCATGTAAAAGGGGAGAGTAAAAATGATAAGAATCAAACGAAATATGAAATTGAATCAAATGTTTTAAAAATTCTTGTTTGCCCTCTTTCAGTCTGACTAAAATAATTTAAAAAAATTTGTGCGCCGTTTTTGATTACCAACAATTCATACATTACAAAAAGACATTTTCTAGCTCAAGGATGCAATAACACTGTTTTCTTGCTTATTCCTTGCCTTTGTGGTTAAGTTGAAGAATTGAGTGCCTTGTTCAGCCATGCTGAATACCTCAATGATCAGCACTTCCACAAACTGCATGGAGAAGGACTTCTCTTGATCCTCTTAACCAGATATTTTCCCAATGAAAAATCACTCTTAGTCCATTTATACTCACTGATAAACATATGACAATTTTTAAATGGTATGTATTGAACGTGACCAAATTGTTGAGACAGTGATTAAACAAACCTTTTACAATGAGCTTGAAAAATGGCGCCAAAATGTGACGCGCGTTCATACGTCCCGGAAGTGAAAAATAATTTCCGCTGAACAAAAACGCAGTTTTTTTCTTTTGAACATTCAGATTGCCATCGAATCCTTCGACAGAGAATTGTCAAGATTCATGCACCAACAACATTTGGCAGTTCGACGAAAAACTCCGAGCAATGCGGGTAAGTAGAGTAATAAATGATGATTGATTGATTGCTTGTTTGCCGTTTGCCAGTTGCTTGCTTCTTTGGCTCAGCAGCTTGCTTGCTAGCTTGATTCCTCATTGCTTGCTTATTTGTTTGTTCGAATGCTTTTTTTGCTGCATTGTTTGCTTTTTTTTTTTTTTTTTGCTTTTTGCTTAATAGCTTGGATGGTTATTTGTTTGTTTGGTTGTTTGTTGGTTGGCTGATTTGACCTTTTTAAAACATATGTTATCTGACCCACAGATTTAAAGACAACTCTGGCATTCCCTGGAATAGATTCACACAAAAAACTAGAGTATGAGCTGATGGCACCCATTGCACCCACTATAGACTGTGAGGTGAAGACAGGTCCTATTGCAACAACACAACCACAACCAGATATAGAATACCAGCTGGTGGCACCCATTGCACACACTATAGACTGTGAGGTGCTGAAGACAGGTCCTATTGCAACAACACAGGCACAACCAGATATAGAATACAAGCTGATGGCACCCATTACACCCACTATAGACTGTGAGGTGAAGACAGGTTCTATTGCAAAAACACAACCAGAGATAGAATACCAGCTGGTGGCACCCATTGCACCCACTATAGACTGTGAGGTGAAGACAGGTCCTATTGCAACAACACAACCACAACCAGAGATAGAATACCAGCTGGTGGCACCCATTGCACCCACTATAGACTGTGAGGTGAAGACAGGTCCTATTGCAACAACACAACCACAACCAGATATAGAATACCAGCTGGTGGCACCCATTGCACCCACTATAGACTGTGAGGTGAAGACAGGTTCTATTGCAACAATACAGGCACTACCAATGATAGAATACCAGCTGGTGGCACCCATTGCATCCACTATCGACTGTGAGGTGAAGACAGGTCCTATTGCAACAATACAGGCACAACCAGATATAGAATACCAGCTGGTGGCACCCATTGCACCCACTATCGACTGTGAGGTGAAGACAGGTCCTATTGCAACACAACCACAACCAGATATAGAATACCAGCTGGTGGCACCCATTGCACCCACTATCGACTGTGAGGTGAAGACAGGTCCTATTGCAACACAACCACAACCAGATATAGAATACCAGCTGGTGGCACCCATTGCACCCACTATCGACTGTGAGGTGAAGAAAGGTCCTATTGCAACAATACAGGCACAACCAGATATAGAATACCAGCTGGTTGCACCCATTGCACCCACTATAGACTGTGAGGTGAAGACAGGTCCTATTGCAACAATACAGGCACTACCAGATATAGAATACGTGATGGTGGCACCCATTGCACCCACTATAGACTGTGAGGTGAAGACAGGTCCTATTGCAACAACACAACCACAACCAGAGATAGAATACCAGCTGGTTGCACCCATTGCACCCACTATAGACTGTGAGGTGAAGACAGGTCCTATTGTAACAATACAGGCACTACCAGATATAGAATACGTGATGGTGGCACCCATTGCATCCACTATCGACTGTGAGGTGAAGACAGGTCCTATTGCAACAACACAACCACAACCACAACCAGAGATAGAATACCAGCTGGTAGCACCCATTGCACCCACTATAGACTGTGAGGTGAAGACAGGTCCTATAACAACAACAAAGTCTCTACCAGAAATCGATGAATCGATGTACAACCTGGTGAGTCCACAAGTGCCATATCTCGATGCAGTCAACCAGAAAACTGGCCACTTACCTGTGAAGAAGACCATTACGCCGGACACAAAGGAAATGGTCCTTGCCCCTGCATGGAAAAAGAAAACCACTTCCCATTCTCTTCGATCTACGTTTCCATGTGCTGCTAAGCCACGTGAAGTAACAAAGAGCTTGCCTTCCCATGAACCTCCACGAAGTTGCACGCTAGCTGAGGTAAGCAATTTATGTCTTGTTTATCTTGTTTTAATTACTATCTAGAATCCTGACAAACCTATTTTTACGCAGATACAACAAAAACTACACAACAATTATCATCATGGAGATAATAATTTGTTGATAAATGCACAAGACGATAACAGAGTACGCAAAGTAACCATAGAGAGACTTAACGTTGATGAAGAAATTGAGGTAGGTTGAGTTCAATACTGATCAAAGTAGCGGAAGTATGAACAGGACTCCCTTTAAACTAGTCTTGCTAAATGGGACATTCCTGCATAAGTATTGTTATAAATAAATAAAATAAATAAATAAATAAATAAACGTTTCTGGGAGTAAATACTAGTGCTAAATTCTGTAGTCTCTAATTCCCTTAATGTTGTTCTTTTATTTTAAGAAACAAATGGTTAAATCGACAATGATGGAAATTAACAGACATCGAGAAAACTGCGGTCTTAGTCCAATCAGCACTGGCTATGCCATGAAGTTTTTAAAGGCAACAGACTTTGATTCTGATGACGCTGTTGCTCTGTACCACAACTATATGGTAACTATAGCAACTTCTTAATTGTTGATATTATAAGCGTCGATGTCGCCCTTTTTGTTATCATAGGGTAGAGATCTCGTGTGCGTTACTTTTTAAACAATAAATTATAATGAATTAAAGAAAAGAGAACAATCGTCATTGTTGGTCATGTTTTTCTTTAGATGAAAACGACGCTGCACTTTGATGGTAGTTTGGTACCAACAAGACAACCTTTAAAAGCAGAAATCATGTCTGGCAGATTCACCATTCTTGTAAGTATGCAAATTAAGAAAATACGACTGAGGAAGGGAGGGAGAATGATGGAGAAGAGGGAAGAACGAAGATAGGAAGGGAGGGAGGGAAGGAGAAAGAAAACAACAATGAACGGAAAATAGAAAGGGAGGGACAGTATGGTCCCGATATAATTCTAACAACAGTCTTCGCCTCTACTTGTAGGACAAACGTGACGCAAATGGTTCAGCACTGGCATTGTTTACGGTTCAGAGAAACACTGCTGAAAGAAACCGTAAAGTTATCATAACCAGCATATACTTGCAACTCGACGAGGCTCTCAAAAGGTAAGAACACACCATGCGAACAGATTACAACATCATTAATTTATTTATCATCTACGACAACAATGCATGACATGATATTAACCATGTTAACAACAATTATGGACATTGTGTTCACAGTTCACAGACCCAAAACAATGGGATAGTACTAATATATGATTTCTCGAACACGTCATATATAAATAGTGATGTACAGCTCTGCGTCGATATCATCACAATGTTGAAGGTATGCAAATCATTTATGCAGTAAAATCCCTGGTATCATGGAGATTCAGACAGAAAATATTAAATGTTTCAGTGTGACTTTGCAAAGCCTCGAGTGTATGGATGGGGTGAGGGCGACAAATAACTCTAGGCCCCCTCCCCAAATTAACGTTTAGAGCTAATCAATCACTGAGAATTAGTATGCATGTAGTGTAAAACAATGTTGTTTTCTCTTTGTTTACAGACAGCGTATCCAGTGCGCCTAAGACGAACTTTTATTGTGTCGCCGCCATTTTGGGTCCAAACTGAAATGTGTTTATGCTCTGATTTGTTGAAAAACAAGAAGAAAGACCACATCTTCACAGTTGGTCGTTCAACACTGATACAGTACCTCCCAGAAGACTGTATTCCTCAGAGTCTTGGTGGAGAGTTATGTGTCAATCATTTGCCATGGATAGACCAATGCATGCTGGGCTATTCAGAGATGGACATGGAATAATACTCATTCAGCGGTTAACATTTATTGCAAATAGTGTAATACATAGTGTATTTAGAATCTTGTAAATACTAATGATATGGTGATTAAATTAATTGTTTATTATTGTAGTTGTGTATATATTTCTGTTTTGCCGGGGATTTATGGTTGCTTTCACGCATGCCCGGCGCGCATGCCTTTAATAAAAAGTTGTATTCATGTTGATTGTAACGAGATTAGTCGAGAATTGGAAAAAGAAACCAAGGCTTGTTACGGAGGTGGGCGTGGCACTTCAGAGATGTTAACCTGGCACTAAAATTTAGTTTTAAAAATAGCTTTTGACGTTGAGATTGATTTTGGTGAGACTGACATTATAAAAAGAGTGTTGCTTTACAGTGCGGCACTCGAACCATGAACACTTGTCTTTATTTTGCTTTTCATTTTCTGAGATTGCTACTGCTTCAAATCCCCCAAAAATAGCTTCGAACTCAAATGCAAAAATAAAAACGTTTTCATATCTTTTAAGTGAAAGGAAACATGTTAGAAAAAGTATAAAAAAGACGGTGCGAGTGCCCTCACTGTTATTCAGTATGATTTTGCAAGTAACATATCAGGTGGGTGTAAGTTGCACTTCAACGTGATTGAATACGGATCATTGGCGAATCCAGGATTTTTTTAAGGAGGCGCCACCAATGGGAATTTTCCAACTATTGTCGTGAATATATCCCTTATTTTTGGATTCTCATTTCCATTTTCTAGTACGTCATTCTTTGCAGTTCATTTATGAAAATAAAACACTCAAAATGTATTCGGTTGATATCAATCATTATATTTTAGTAAATAAAATGAAAAAATATATTAATGTTGCTTTTAAATTATAAAAAAAATAAATAAATAATCATTATATTTTTTGGGGGGAAGGACAAGTCACCCCAGTCCCCCTCCTGCATCCGCCCATGTAGATCACTTCAATGTATTCGTGACTTGTTCAGAACAAAAATGAAATTGGAGAAATGACTGTAAACAGAATTCCGGAGTATGCTTACGTTCTTTTCTGTCGCAACGAGAATGGATGTACAATATCGGGGCTATAATTCATGCTTTTTAAGGTCCGGGGATTAGAAAGAAAAGAAAGAAAGAATAAAAAAGGAAGGGAGGAAGAAAGAAAGAAATATCAGGAAGAAAAAGAAATAAAGGCTGAACCCGCGATCATACCTTGTCAGCTGTCATTCACGCGAGCTCAGCTTTGGGGGTAAGTACTTGGTGTATGCAGCACCAAGTGTATCAAAAGGCCTTATTTATAATGCCATAGCTATAGCTATACTATATCTCTGGTTATCCCATACATCCCTGGTTATCCCATATATCCCTGTTTATCCCATATATCCCTGGTTATCCCATATATCCCATATATCCCATATATCCCTGGTTATCCCATATATCCTGGTTATCCCATACATCCCTGTTTATCCCATATATTCCTGGTTATCACATATATCCCTGGTTATCCCCTATATCCCTGGTTATCCCATATATCCCTGGTTATCCCATATATCCCTGGTTATCCCATATATCCCTGGTTATCCCATATATCCCTAGTTATCCCATATATCCCTAGTTATCCCCTATATCCCTGGTTATCCCAGATATTCCTGGTTATCCCATATATGCCTGGTTATCCCATACATCCCTGGTTATCCCCTATATCCCTGGTTATCCCATATATCCCTGGTTATCCCAGATATCCCTGGTTATCCCATATATCCCTGGTTATCCCATATATCCCTGGTTATCCCATATATCCCTGGTTATCCCATGTATCCCTGGTTATCCCCTATATCCCTGGTTATTCCCTATATCCCTAGTTATCCCATATGTCCTTAGTTATCCCTTATATCCCTGGTTATCCCCTATATCCCTAGTTATCCCATATATCCCTAGTTATTCCATATTTCCCTGGTTATCCCATATATCCTTTGTTATACCATATTTCCCTGGGTATCCCATATATCTCTAGCTATCTCCTATATCCCTGGTTATCCCATATATCCCTTGTTATCCCATATATCCCTGGTTATCCCATATATCTTTAGTTATCCCCTATATCCCTGGTTATCCCATATATCCCTAGTTATCCAGTATATCCCTGGTTATCCCATATATCCCTGGTTATCCCATATATCACTGGTTATCCCATATATCCCTGGATATCCCCTATATCCCTGGTTATCCCATATATCCCTGGTTATCCCATATATCCCTGGTTATCCCATATATCCCTGGTTATCCCTATATCCCTGGTTATCCCATGTATCCCTGGTTATCCAATATATCCCTGGTTATCCCATATATACCTGGTCAAGAAAATAGATCAAGCATGATTTGCAAAAGCCATACCAGCGAGACCATAGGAAGCCCAGACAATAAATTGCGCGTGGTGGTTTGATTTTTACACAGGAAACCCAAAGACAAAAGTATTTTCTACGCGCGCAATATATTATTCTTTTCTTTTTAATATGTGATAGATTAGGGGTCCCTGTGATTATGGTGTTCCGCTTGTGAGTGCCCTGGGCCCGCGCGGAGCTCTGCTATTAGAATGCAATTTTTTGATGCTGAGTTCAATAGAGGACAAACATTGCATTATTGTGTCCACATTAAATTACTTCAACAATTTCATTTACAAAAAAAAATTATAATATCTAATTATTTTGATGATATATCACCTGCACATTTTATTTTGAAAAGATTTTGTAAAGTTTGTATGTAGAAAATCTGATCTGTCTGACTTGCGATTAATTATCCTCCATCATTAGCGAGGTAAATACTTTATGTTTTGTCTTGAGTGCATTTAATTTACCTACAATTTGTGGAAATTTCTTATACGAAATAGGTATTGCCATATCCTTAACTTTATCAGAACAAGCTATAAAATTAAATAGCTTGCAGACGTTTTTAGAGTCAAGTGGGACGTCATGGTGTTGGATGACTTCAATAACAACTAAGAGAGCGACTGTTTCCCAAAACGTCCATGGACCAGTCTTCATGTCAAAGCCTTTGTCACTTAGAAATTCTTCGCTTTTTAGACGCTTGTAATCTTCGTGTCTCGTCCTTTTTCGTGCTTTTCCTTGTGGCGTCGGAGGTGTTTTCTTGGCACCAAAAGTATTGTTGCAGTTATAACACTGACAACTATATGTGCATCCTCTATTATTTGCTAGACATGGACATCTAGACATTCTTGAAGTGTGATCAATGCAGGATTTGTAATTTGCATCGTGTTTTTTGGTTGTACCGCATTTACATCCTTTGCCAGCATTTTGTGAATGTGGTGACTGTTTAAATGTATTCACATTTTTGCATTGTACACACCTGCATTTCCGTGTACATTTATTGCCTGTTTTTACACATGTGCAGCGTGAGCTTGTACAAGAAGTTGTTATTTGTTCTTTTCCCCTTTGTTTTGACATCAAGCCACAATTGCATCCTTTGTCTATTTGCTGACATGTTTCTTCGGTGTCTTCTATAAGCATCTCTATTTACCGAAAATAAAAACATGTTAATACTAAATTAGCATTCATTAAGGTGATCAATTTTGTTGATACGTCAGTGCTATTAGATACTAAATGATGCTTATGATAAGTGTTTTGTTTGTTTGATTATCATTGATCACAGCATAGTTTGAAGACCACAGTGGTGTGACGGTGTTAAAAAACCCCATTAGCATTTGACGGTTATGTATTCATCTGTCTTACGTGCATATTCAGAATTTTCATTTTCTCGTATAATGGTAAATATTGTTTTTCCGTTTCATGATTAATTACATTTTAGGTGAATCGTTATCGCGAAACCCATTATACAGTTGTATTGTTTGATTGAGATTGATTGTATTATTGAGTGTATGCCGCATACGCTGTTCAGCGGATCACCCCCTTATGTTATTTATCCCCCCTCCCCTTCCCGGCTCAATGCCTTATATGCTACACGAGTGACAAAGCTTAAAATTTGCTTGTGTTAGCATGGAGAGGAATAAGATTTAAAATATTATTAAATTCAATTACATTTCTCGATTCGTTTTCACAAGTACAAAATATATTATTGTCACCTCATGTCAACTTCGGTGGATCTGAAATAATACCACTTCTACCTTCTATATATATATATATATATATATATATATATATATATATATATATCAGTATCAAGTGTAAGTAATCCAGTATACGTTTTCTTGAGAAAGAAATCTGAAGAAAGCGATCGCAAATAAAAGAGATGTGTTTTCTTGAAAACGAATGTCAACTTTCTCTTTTTTCGCAACCGCTTTCCTAGACGACAGCTGACAGAAAGCAAATCAGTCTACTTTTAGACTAACCTTTTGTTCCATCATAATGCCCTGGAGAAGTATGATTGAAGGCTATATAGAGGGCATCTTTTTTGAGAACGTCAGGTGGTATGAAAGGAATAAATGGTGTGGATGGTAGAGATGTGATGACAATGATTGGAACTTTGAGCAAATTACTGCAGGCAACGGCACAAAGATCACCAAGAGAGCTGTTAAACCATCCTTCCTGAGAAAACCTCTCCAGTTCCAAATCGATATCAGCCCCCAGCCAAGCTGCGTATTTTTCAAAGTTTTCTGTAATCTCTCGGCAAAAGAGCTGCCTCAGCAACACGCAGTCTTCTCCATGATTCGCGCAAATCCCCAACCCTTTCGCATGTTGTTTGAAAACATCGTCACCGTCAGTTGCTATTACTTTGTGCAACTCTTTTACAATACTGGCGAAGCAACAGTTACCATCCCCTTCAACGCGATCTATTTCCAGTCCAAATGATGCTAAATGACGCTGAAGACATTCCTCATTTAGGGACAATTGGAAATCGCTTTGGTTTGATTCAGTTGGATGGATTCTTTCAACTAATGTTTTGATGTCTGAGAAAGGAAAATCAGCAATGTTGACATCCCTCGCTATACATTTTTTGTCTACAGATTCTAAAACTTCTGATAGATGAAGGGTTCTATGACTTTCATTCTCTTGGCCTAATTTAATATGCAGTATGCAAATAAATACGAGAAGAAAATTTCTCAAATAAACAGGAAAACTCTGAACTGGAATTATAATTATTCAATTTTATTTAGTAAAAACTAGGTATATTACCATTGACCGAAAGGATTTAGTAAGAAATTTCCTGTAATAAACAAAAAGAATTAAATTAAATTAAAATGTTGAAATATTACATACAATAGAGAATGGACCCGTTAACCTGAACATGAAAAGGAGAACTGCTAATATTGTTTTTTTTTTGTTTTTTTTTTTACAGCAGTTAAGAAGCTCAAGAACTGAATAATAGCAGAGAATATGGGATATCTATCCATATTTCTTTGAAATAATATCATTTAGCAAGAAGGGTGTAATTGTAATATTGAGGTGTACGTGCATGGATCTCGGCCCTCTCTAAACCCATCGACAAAACGGTGTCTTATGATTTCAAATATGAACAAAACTGAATTCCGTCAATCGTCTATATAATTGATTTGATCGTGATGTTTTCACTAATTATGAAAAACGTACTGTAGTGAAACGTACTTGAAAACAAACCACTCACTGATAGGAACATAACTACTTATGTTAAAGTGACATGCAAAAATTGTTATTTGATATATGTGAAGAAAAAAAAAGAGAATTCTGAATCCATTTGTGTATTAGTTAAACCGACATAGTGAAGGTTAAATACATGAGTTGGTATAGTAATCGTTTTGTTAAAGTATTGAGTTTGATAAGTATTAACAAAAAAATACATATATTATATACATAACAATTGTTACAGTTAAGATGGAATATCAATATTAGCAATAAGCTCAGGCATTAATTATCTGATAAATTTGTAAACTTTCATATATAACAAATATGCGAATTTAACACTGAATAAAATTGAAGCTGATCACAAATATAATTTCATTCTAACTAGCGATACATGGGATTACCATGATATATGGGATAACCAGTGAAATAGGGGATAACTAGGGATATATCGGATAACTAGGGATATATGGGATAACCAGGGATATAGGGGATAACCAGGGATATAGGGGATAACCAGGGATATAGGGGATAACCAGGGATATATGGAATAACTAGGGTTACATGGGATAACCAGGGATATAGGGGATAACTAGGGATATATGGGATAACCAGGGATATATGGGATAACCAGGGATATATGGGATAACTAGGGATATAGGGGATAACCAGGGAAATATGGGATAACCAGGGATATATGGGATAACCAGGGATATAGGGGATAACTAGGGATATATGGGATAACTAGGGATATATGGGATAACTAGGGATATAGGGGATAACCAGGGATATATGGGATAACTAGGGATATATGGGATAACCAGGGATATATGGGATAACCAGGGATATATGGGATAACCAGGGATATATGGGATAACCAGGGATATATGGGTTAACCAGGGATATAGGGGATAACCAGGGATATAGGGGATAACTAGGGATATATGGGATAATTGGGGATATATGGGATAACCAGGGATATATGGGATAACCAGGGATATAGGGGATAACTAGGGATTCATGGGATAGTCAGGGATATATGGGATAACCAGGGATGTAGGGGATAACTAGGGATACATGGGATAGCCAGGGATATATGGGATAACCAGGGATATATGGGATAACCAGGGATATATGGGATAACCAGGGATATATGGGATAACTAGGGATATATGGGATAACCAGGGATATATGGGATAACTAGGGATATAGGGGATAACCAGGGATATAGGGGATAACCAGGGATATATGGGATAACCAGGGATATATGGGATAACTAGGGATATATGGGATAACCAGGGATATATGGGATAACCAGGGATATATGGGATAACCAGGGATACATGGGATAACTAGGGATATATGGGATAACCAGGGATATATGGGATAACCAGGGATATATGGGATAACTAGGGATATAGGGGATAACCAGGGATATATGGGATAACCAGGGATATATGGGATAACTAGGGATATATGGGATAACTAGGGATATATGGGATAACTAGGGATATAGGGGATAACCAGGGATATATGGGATAACTAGGGATATATGGGATAACTAGGGATATAGGGGATAACCAGGGATATATGGGATAACCAGGGATATATGGGATAACTAGGGATATATGGGATAACCAGGGATATATGGGATAACCAGGGATATATGGGATAACTAGGGATATAGGGAATAACCAGGGATATATGGGATAACCAGGGATATTTGGGATAACTAGGGATATATGGGATAACCAGGGATATATGGGATAACCAGGGATATATGGGATAACTAGGGATATAGGGGATAACCAGGGATATATGGGATAACCAGGGATATATGGGATAACTAGGGATATATGGGATAACCAGGGATATAGGGGATAACTAGGGATATATGGGATAACTAGGGATATATGGGATAACTAGGGATATAGGGGATAACCAGGGATATATGGGATAACCAGGGATATATGGGATAACCAGGGATATATGGGATAACCAGGGATGTATGGCATAACCAGGGATATAGGGGATAACTAGGGATTCATGGGATAGCCAGGGATATATGGGATAACCAGTGATATAGGGGATAACTAGGGATTCATGGGATAGCCAGGGATATATGGGATAACCAGGGATATATGGGATAACCAGGGATATATGGGATAACCAGGGATATATGGGATAACCAGGGATATATGGGATAACCAGGGATATATGGGATAACCAGGGATATATGGGATAACCAGGGATATATGGGATAACCAGGGATATAGGGGATAACTAGGGATATATGGGATAACCAGGGATATAGGGGATAACTAGGGATATATGGGATAACTAGGGATATATGGGATAACTAGGGATATAGGGGATAACCAGGGATATATGGGATAACTAGGGATATATGGGATAACTAGGGATATAGGGGATAACCAGGGATATATGGGATAACCAGGGATATATGGGATAACTAGGGATATATGGGATAACCAGGGATATATGGGATAACCAGGGATATATGGGATAACTAGGGATATAGGGAATAACCAGGGATATATGGGATAACCAGGGATATATGGGATAACTAGGGATATATGGGATAACCAGGGATATATGGGATAACCAGGGATATATGGGATAACTAGGGATATAGGGGATAACCAGGGATATATGGGATAACCAGGGATATATGGGATAACTAGGGATATATGGGATAACCAGGGATATAGGGGATAACTAGGGATATATGGGATAACTAGGGATATATGGGATAACTAGGGATTTAGGGGATAACCAGGGATATATGGGATAACCAGGGATATATGGGATAACCAGGGATATATGGGATAACCAGGGATGTATGGCATAACCAGGGATATAGGGGATAACTAGGGATTCATGGGATAGCCAGGGATATATGGGATAACCAGTGATATAGGGGATAACTAGGGATTCATGGGATAGCCAGGGATATATGGGATAACCAGGGATATATGGGATAACCAGGGATATATGGGATAACCAGGGATATATGGGATAACCAGGGATATATGGGATAACCAGGGATATATGGGATAACCAGGGATATATGGGATAACCAGGGATATAGGGGATAACTAGGGATTCATGGGATAGCCAGGGATATATGGGATAACCAGGGATATAGGGGATAACTAGGGATTCATGGGATAGCCAGGGATATATGGGATAACCAGGGATATATGGGATAACTAGGGATATATGGGATAACCAGGGATATAGGGGATAACTAGGGATATATGGGATAACTAGGGATATATGGGATAACTAGGGATATAGGGGATAACCAGGGATATAGGGGATAACTAGGGATTCATGGGATAGCCAGGGATATATGGGATAACCAGGGATATATGGGATAACTAGGGATATATGGGATAACCAGGGATATAGGGGATAACTAGGGATATATGGGATAACTAGGGATATATGGGATAACTAGGGATATAGGGGATAACCAGGGATATATGGGATAACTAGGGATATATGGGATAACTAGGGATATAGGGGATAACCAGGGATATATGGGATAACCAGGGATACATGGGATAACTAGGGATATATGGGATAACCAGGGATATATGGGATAACCAGGGATATTTGGGATAACTAGGGATATATGGGATAACCAGGGATAGATGGGATAACCAGGGATATATGGGATAACTAGGGATATAGGGGATAACCAGGGAAATATGGGATAACCAGGGATATATGGGATAACCAGGGATATAGGGGATAACTAGGGATATATGGGATAACTAGGGATATATGGGATAACTAGGGATATAGGGGATAACCAGGGATATATGGGATAACGAGGGATATATGGGATAACCAGGGATATATGGGATAACCAGGGATATATGGGAAAACTAGGGATATAGGGGATAACCAGGGAAATATGGGATAACCAGGGATATATGGGATAACTAGGGATATCTGGGATAACCAGGGATATATGGGATAACCAGGGATATAGGGGATAACCAGGGATATATGGGATAACCAGGGATATATGGGATAACCAGGGATATATTGGATAACCAGGGATATATGGGATAACTAGGGATATATGGGATAACCAGGGATATATGGGATAACCAGGGATATATGGGATAACCAGGGATATATGGGATAACCAGGGATGTATGGGATAACTAATGATATATGGGATAACCAGGGATATATGGGATAACCAGGGATATATGGGATAACCAGGGATATATGGGATAACCAGGGATATAGGGGATAACCAGGGATATAGGGGATAACCAGGGATATATGGGATAACCAGGGATGTAGGGGATAACCAGGGATATATGGGATAACCAAGGATATATGGGATAACTAGGGATATAGGGGATAACCAGGGATATAGGGGATAACCAGGGATATATGGGATAACCAGGGATGTAGGGGATAACCAGGGATAATGGGATAACCAAGGATATATGGGATAACTAGGGATATATGGGATAACCAGGGATATATGGGATAACCAGGGATATATGGGATTACTAGGGATATATGGGATAACCAGGGATATAAGGGATAACCAGGGATATATGGGATAACCAGGGATATATGGGATAACCAGGGATATATGGGATAACCATGGATATGTGGGATAACCAGGGATATATGGGATAACTGGGGATATATGGGATAACCAGGGATATATGGGATAACTAGGGATATATGGGATAACCAGGGATATATGGGATAGCTAGGGATATATGGGATAACCAGGGATATATGGGATAACCAGGGATATATGGGATAGCTAGGGATATATGGGATAACCAGGGATATATGGGATAACCAGGTATACATGGGATAACCAGGGATATATGGGATAAACAGGGATATGTGGGATAACCAGGGATATATGGGATAACTAGGGATATATGGGATAACCAGGGATATATGGGATAACCAGGGATATATGGGATAACTAGGGATATAGGGGATAACCAGGGAAATATGGGATAACCAGGGATATATGGGATAACCAGGGATATAGGGGATAACTAGGGATATATGGGATAACTAGGGATATATGGGATAACTAGGGATATAGGGGATAACCAGGGATATATGGGATAACTAGGGATATATGGGATAACCAGGGATATATGGGATAAACAGGGATATATGGGATAACCAGGGATATAGGGGATAACAAGGGATATATGGGATAATTAGGGATATAGTTGATCTAGTACAACCTCGTCCCCAGGGCCACTCTGTTCGCTCTTTTTTCAAAATGGCGGTCGCTCACACATTGACCCTGGCACCGGCTGGTTTGACACGTGATCAAAATCTCCAAGATTTTTGGAGATTTTGATCACGTGGCCAATAAAATCAATATGGCCGACAGTCACGTGTCAAACCAGCCGGTACCAGGGTCAATGTGTGAGCGACCGCCATTTTGAAAGAAGAGCGAACAGAGTGGCCCTGGGGACGAGGTTGGATCTAGTATAGCTATATCTATCATATTATAAATAAGGCCTTTTGATACACTTGGTGCTGCATACACCAAGTACTTACCGCTTTGTGTACGACATTATTGGCGCTTGAGGCAAGAGTGTATTTGCTTCTTTGTAGTTTCCGAATCGTGCGAAGCCTGTTGGATTGAAATTCAATATATAATTTCCTAAACCCCCCAACTAGACACCTGAGACACGATGACAGTAAAAGTTCACGTTGTTTACTGGTAAGTAATAGTTTAAATTCTGATAAAGTATCGTTTTGAAGTCGTTTCGAAGTTGTCTCTTGCTCATTGTGCTTTGTATCTCTGTCGAGAATATATCTTTCTCTGTACATACACTGTACAACGTGTTGATAATTTCCGAATGCAACGTTTCCACTTAAGAATATAGTTATACTTGCAGGAGCTTTTGTAACTTTTTCTTTGTTAATTACAACTATAAAGCGAACTAGAAAAATTGCTCTTTATTTGTTCGTTGTGTTGTGTAAACGCTCATGAGAGCGTGTCA
This sequence comes from Diadumene lineata, assembly GCA_918843875.1. NCBI lineage: Eukaryota > Metazoa > Cnidaria > Anthozoa > Actiniaria > Diadumenidae > Diadumene > Diadumene lineata. The sequence continues at coordinate 10,028,138 of OU974074.1, read as the reverse complement.
GAACTCGCTGGGCATTTCAATAGTAATTTATGTATACTTTTGTTGCATTTGTGAGTTAACTTAAAGGTTTTTTTGTCGCGATCAAAATCGCATGTGGTTGCTCCACACACCTTACAGCACCTTCACAGACTGTGTTTTATCATAGGAATCTCTTGAGCCATGCAATAAGCCTGAAGCGTGATGACGTTTTTACCCCCGTGTCTAGACCAGAATCTTTTTCACATTGCTTTTGTTCACTAATTATGACTATTGGTCCTGTATTCTTGAGGGATTTTAAAATTTGAATATGAAAGCATTTTAAAAACTATAGAGACAGGATGAAACGTCATCATGCTTCAGGGCTATTGAAGCATTGGTTTTTGTCTTTGTTATATTGTTTGTTCAGTAGCACTTTGTTGAGTCAGTAGAGTGCACGCACTAAAAGTGTGCAACATAAATACCACTAAATAGTGCTATAGTGACAACTGTTGCACACTTTTAGTGCATGCACTCTAGTTCGGTGGTTTGATATTTCATAGTATTTTCATAGCTTTTTATAGACAAGTATTCATTTGTGTTGCTTTGAGATCACAATATGGCCCTGGCCAAAATATGCACTCGAAACCATCTTTTTGTGTATGCCTATTGCGAATGGTAATTTCCAGTCTTGTATTGATTACTAATTCAGTTATGTCTTTGCAGAGGTGGATGAGGCTACAAGCCAAAGGTAAATATCATAATAAAGTATATTGTGTTGTTCTAAAAAATATCACCACCTCAGATAACTCTCAGCAGTGTGTGGTCATTCTACAAATAAAATATATATATCTTATTAGACAGTTGGATGTGGAATATGGCTGGATATTTTTACGAGTCACGCTGTATTTTGACGAGCCTTCAGGCGAGTCAAAATGCAAGTTGACGAGTAAAATATCCAGCCATATTCCACATCCAACTGTCTAATAAGTTATTTATTATCCAACTATCTCGTAAAAATGAAAAAAGGGTCGAAAAAATCGAAAAAATAGTAATTTTCATTTCCTTAAAAAAATTAGTTGGACATTGCGTGACGTACGTATTGCATTCTGATTGGCTCATTTTTCATACAGGTCAAACAGGTTTTAGCAGCTCACACAAACACGCCGTTTTAGCCGATTATCAATGTAATTTTTTTCGACTGTTTTTGCACAAATTTTGGCTGTATTTTGAGAAAAAAGAGGTAGAAGACAAATGAAAAAATGGCTATCGTTCGGAAACTTTGATGAAGTTGAATGAAAATGCAGTAACAAAGGAAATGTTGTGTCAAGAACTTGCAGCGATTGTAGTGCTTTCGTTTCCATTCGTGGATCGTAGTTGCTTGCTTCAATTAGCTTTACATTTCTACTATAAAGGACATTTTTGCAGCTCTTCCACTGAAGGATTACATTTTGTTGTATTAAGGTAAAATTTCATTTTTTTTTCTTTTCCTTTTACGAGGTAGTTAGTCAGCTTATTTGTCAATTAACTTGTGAGCTTACACAGCATTTTCTGTTCTCTGTGTTTACATGTTCACTTTGACTCTGTTTTCAATTTTAATTTCGACATTTTCGTTATCTTATTAACAGAAGAATCGAAAGCGTTTCTGTAAAAAACGTTCCAAACTAATTCAGTTTGCCTTGCAGACATTTTAGCTGTAGATGCTGTAGATGAAAACCTGTTAAACTGGTTTAGACAGCGAAAAATATCGCTGTATATTTTTACTCGATCCAGTCTTACTCACGCGTTATTTTTTACAAGTTGGATAATAATTTTGTTTACACCAATTTCAATTCTGACAAAGAAAAAGTATTTTAGTAGCTTACAGACAAGAGATTTTTGATATTTGAGTGCTTTTTGAGTTTAATTTTTTACATTGAAACATTTTTCTTTAGTCAAAAGTCTTCTTTACTTTTTAAGAAATCACTTTTTTAAAAACTTCAGTATTACATTCACATTATCACAGCATCAAAACCAATATTAATGTCCCTTTAGTATGACATTTAGCTTACATATAAACAGAGATTTACCCTGTTTGGTATAATATTGTAAAGGTTCTTTTCTTCTTCTTGTTAGTACGAGTTCTTGAAAGAGGAACTTGTCAGTGAATTTGGTGATAGCATTGAAGTGGTAAGTAGATATTCTAAGCAAAGCAGACAATTAGGAAAAACTTTGGAGTAGAAAAGGCAGCAGTGAAATACATACAACTTGAAGTTGAAAATAAACAACAGGAAAAACTACAGTGGACTGGAATATCATTTTATTCTGCACATTCAAACAAATAAATAACTGATCAAGAAATGATCAAAATTCTGTTCATTCTCTTGATTAACTGTGCTTATCATTAACATCTTTTAGACTGGTTATGGTACTCCCAATATCACTGGATATTTGGAAGTGGAAGTGAATGGAGTCCTTGTTCACTCAAAGAAGGTATTAGTTCTTTGTTGTACAATCTCTGACTCGGACAGTAGAGTGCAAACAATAAATCCATGAAACACTAATTACTAAATAGTACAAAATAGTACTAATTATTAAACAAAAGAAAACAATAGAATTTGCATAAAATTTTCACGGATTAATTATTTGCACTCAATATTTATTTATTTATTTTTCAATGAAATGATACATATTTCTGACTGTCTTTGCATAGATATTATTGTCCTGATTGTGAGTAGCCTCCATATAAAAATCAGAATTCATTTGCTAAGGATACTGGTTTTAATAAATATTTGAATGGTTGACAATTGCTATATGATGGAAATAATCTTGTGGGTCAAGACAAATAGGGATACTGTCAAAAAAACTATTGAGTATCATGATAATTTCTGTGATCATGTATTTTTGTTCTAGAATGGTGATGGCTACATTGATTCTCATAAATTGAAGAGGATAAAAGAGGCCATTCAGAAAGCTCTGTGATCAATCCGACAGAGAAAAGCGTTGGTTTGTTCAGGTAATTAAGCCACCTGAATACTCAATGTACCCTTACAATGTATTGATTCTGATAGATTACCAGTTAAGGTTTCCTTGTAAGCTCTTAGGAGCTGGAACCCAGTGTTCATTATTTTAATTAAACTTTATATGATCTCTGTTTTTAACAGAACGACTGCACTGTAGCTTATTTGTTATTGCTTATTCAGTATTATATCATCCATCAATGAGACATAATAACAAACGTGTAATACAGACTTTAAAACTAAAGATGCCATTGGACATTGTTGTTACATCTCTGCTTTTAAACTGTATTTTTGTATATTATTGCCAGTTGTATACCAACCCACCCTTTCAAAACTTTGTTTGGTTTTATCTTTTTTGAACCTTAATCAATTTCATGATTTGCTGAGAATGAAGTGTAGAGAGACATGACCTCTGGTTTTACGTCGTTATCCGAGAGGAAGTGAAGATGTTACCATTTGTAGATGAAGAAACAAAGGCAGCAACCTCTCCTCAATTATATTAAGACCCTGAGTGTTGGTTCAGCCACATAGATCGAACCTGTGATCTGCCGCATTGAGTCCGATGCTCTACATACTGAGCTAACCGGTCGGCTGTTAAAGTGTACAATTTCATTTTTTTTTTGTCTGAAAAGTTCAGTGAGCCAGGCCACTGATCAGAAATTCGCAAACAGTTTGCAAAACGTTTTCTTATTTTTGTTCTTCACAGCCTTGTTGGAAAGACCATTTGTCAGTTGATGTGATACTATGATAGATTTGGCTTAAACACTAACTGTGCAGCTAAACCTTGATGACATGCCATGTCTCCTGATGAAGACTTTCTACTAGCTGAAAGACCTATTCATTAAATGCACTTAAGCACTCAAGTAAAGAATGATGATAATGTGTTTGTACTCTATACTGACCACTTTGACATAATAATAATAATGTATTAACTCCACCCTTGCTTACAACAGAGATCAACAGTCTTTGGGGTTCTCTGTTTTCCTCTATACAGCTACATTCAAATTTGTAATCTTATTTTGATTTAACACAAGCAGGGCTTAACAAAACAATAGAGTTGATCCCATGCCCCACAAATGTATCCGACTACACTATAAGCACTGGATGTACAAATCATTTGCCAATTTACAGTTGTATTGTGTTTGTGTTGTTTGTAAAGCTGTATATCTCATTTTGTAATATGCAATAAAACTAAGTTTAACAATAATAAGTTTGGAATTCTGTTTATTTGAATTGTAAATTAATGCAAGCAGACTGAAATTTATCCAATGAAGCAACAATGCAGACTCCGGGGATAAATAATTGGATACCAAACATTTTTCAAAAGGGCATGGCTATGCAAAGTTTTCATCTCTTAAGGATACCAAAATCATGAGTTTCCTTGGTATTCAACACCTAAAAATCTAATATTTTAAACCCTAAAAGAGATGAAATCGCTGGTTTTTACCAATAAAAAAAACAACAGGCATCCCCAATTGTTTACCCCTGAAACCGTTCCCCCAGGATCAGGATGAGTATTCTTTTCTTCTTGCCCATAGTCCTGTTCAACTCAATAGATCCACTGTTTCTGGACCTTTTAAAAACAGAGCCAACTGCTATCTATGCTAAAGGCAGGCCCATGTCGGAAAGAGTTGCAAGCAGATCTCAAGGAGTCATTTTAGTCTCTGTTTCTGGGCTTCCTGTACATACTAGGTTTCAGTCCCACGCAGTCACGTTAAGAACGCCTATCGTTGGTGAATTCGAAGGTCAACTATGCTGGTGAATCTCCTCGAATATTAGTTCCAAATTGTTTTGATATGTTTTCAAGAACTCTTTGTAATGTTCGATGTAGAACAGCAGGCTTTAATGAGCTATTAAGCCAAAATTTGAGCCGTGTTTTTCAAGCGGACAATCATTCAAGGTATATAAGGTTTTAAACACACTTTTTTTTTTCCCTGTGTTCGTCCCTTTAGGTTATCCGCGCTTGTATAACAACTTCAAGAGTGATAATTGAAGGTATAATAACATCTTTATCAGGTCTATTAGTACCAATCACACCTATGATGTCGCTATTGTTGGTGGTGGAATTATTGGGCTAGCTACAGCAAGGCAGCTCATTACACTCTATCCAAACTTGAAGTTCTGTGTTTTAGAGAAAGAGAAAGAACTTTGTAAGTATTCAAAACATTTATGTGTAAATTTATTGTGATTAATTTTGATAAACCTCATCCAAATATAAACAGAAGCATTAATTATCACTGGTCAAAATGATAACCGAGGCAGGCCAGGTGTATATCTTCTCCATTACCTTCTTGGTTTAAATGAGAAATAGTTATAAAAAGGCATCTGAAAAATGTTTACCAAAAGGCAAGTTCCTTGGTTACCTCAGTGTAGCTACTGTTTCGATGCAAAAATCTATCTTCAAACAGTATTTTAATGTTTCAAATGCTGACATAGTAATCACTTATTGGTCTTAATCTAAGTATCCTAGATCATAGACAGGCTCTTTTATAGAAATTGAAAATAAAGATCTGGGTCACCTCTCTTTATAAGTTTATATAAAAAAAAGACATAAGATATTTTGGAATAATCAATGGACTTGTGCTAACATCACTTGGTTCAAAGTTTTTCTTTGAGCAAAAATGATGTACTGAACAATGCCCTTTAACACCCTTTATTTATTTTGATTTAAAAGATGAATACTTTTGATTTCAAAACAATTATTTTGTTGCTATAGCAACCCATCAGACTGGCCATAATAGTGGAGTAGTGCATTGTGGGATATACTACAAACCAGGAACACTGAAGGCAAAACTTTGTGTTGAGGGATTAGATTTGACATACAAATACTGTGATGAAAATAACATACCATATAAGAAATGTGGCAAAGTGAGTATCTTTAGCTCAAATCCAGCAAGCTGTATGTGCAAACTGTTATTTCCATGGTCGTGATAACTTTCTACATGCAGATTGCTCAAAACTAAATCACATTCATATTCAGATGGATATTTTCTTTTTAATACAATGTATGAAAATTTACTGTGAACAGTTAAATGGGAGAGACCATAGACCATACAAAATATGTGCATATTTACAAACTAAACAAACGCCAAATACAAAAATTATGTAGTGTTGAACATATATCATGAATATTAAATTTTCTCAGCTTTAAAGAAATGAAGGGATACCTCCCAATTTTCGAGCTGCCTATATCAGTGTTATCTGAAAACTACAGTGGTTGACATCCCATAATTTCTTCTTTGAAAAACACGTATGATTGTCCAAAAAAAAACCCCACAGACTGATTTTGCAGTTGGCTGTGTCTAGAATCAACAAATGAAATTGGGGCTAAACTGGGAAGAAAATGAAAATCTAAAATACATTTTCCATCAGTTTGACAATAAAACCATATAACATTCAAAATCACTATTCCAATTAAGTCTGAACAATGAAAGTTGTTGTTTTATAGCTTATAGTTGCTGTGGAGGACAAGGAGATTCCACTATTGAACAATCTTTTTGAAAGAGGTAAACTGAATGGAGTTAGAGATTTGTCAATGGTTGATAGGAAAGGCATCAAAGAAATTGAACCAAATTGTGAGGTATTTTATCTTTTATTCATGTGAATGTTTCAATAGACCATTTCTGAAATAGCAAACATGGTGCATTATGGTCTAGCTTCAGTACAAACACCTTTTGTTTATTATGCCATATATGGTGTTGTTTGTACTGAAGCTAGACCACAATGCATCTTTTTTATCCAACTCAGAAAAGGCCTATTGCAGAATGTCATTACAATCATTATTTTATTGTTAGCTTTAATTGGTCTGAAAGTTATCCTCCACAATGCAGAGCTTTAGACTACCAACTTTAGACAGTATACCTTAAAACTAAAATAGTAGTTTACTATGATCTTACAACACTAACCACTGTAATCCTGTCTGATACCAGTGTTTATTATGAAGAATTTTCATTGACAATGTGCTGCAAGTCACTAATATCATTTGACTGTTTGATTTATTTGTTTGTATGAATGTCTACATGTAGGGTATGTTTGCAATTGTTTCCCCCAACACTGGCATACTGGACTGGGCACAAGTTAGCAATTCCTATGGAGAAAACTTTGCAAAGGCTGGAGGTGATATTTTCACTAGTTATCATGTAAGTACACAGTTTTATAAGATGACGCTAATTAATCACAGCAACAAACAACAGGCTGGGGAAGGGAGGGGGGTACCGGAATTGTTCATGGATGATTTGTTGTTAATTTAACAAATCAGAGCAGTAATAAAAGCATTTCACGAGTCAAAAACTTTCGCACTTGGAATCATCATGGCATATTTTTTTTCTTCTGCTTTTCACGAATCATGGCATAAATATGGGTCAAATCACGGATCACAGAAAACACCTTCCCCAGCCTGAAACAAAGGCACAGGCATGAATGAACAGGCATTAATTAGTCAGTCATGGATCCTGAAAGTGCTGACTGAAATCTTTAAATGTGGAGAAAAAGTTTTTAAAAAAAAGCTGGATATGTTATTTTTACTACAGTAATTATCAAGTAAGTTTGAGGTGACACTGCTTTACAGACAGCTACAAGCAAAGGCGCACATATGAACAGACATCCAGGAATTTTTTTAAGGGCATGACTTAAATGTTTTAATGTTGAGTGCAAACTACCAAAAAATAATGCTGAAATCTAATGAGGGTGGCTGGTCACCCCTACCTCTTTCCCCCTCAAAATCTGCCTGATAGTGCACAAACTATTAATAATTAACTAATTTTTACTAAAATATGAACAACCAAATCAGGTGCATTGATTACCTAAAACCAATGCATGATGGACATTTGACCAACAAAGTTCCAATGGAGTTTGGTAATTTCTGCACCATCAATCAATTCAGTTGTGGAGCTTTAAAGGTGACTAATGCTGATGGGCAGATTGACCAACATCAATATAAACCATTGTAAATTTTTCCAATGTTCTTCTCCTCTGCTTTGTGTTTTTAAGCTTTAAGTTAGGACTGTTAAGTACAGAAAGGGACTTGCAATAGCTGGCTATTCACATATTCACATTTTATGGGAAATCCTACTTTGTGATAATGATAAAGTCTGCCGGGTAATTACCAAACCTTCAGGGACTGCACAGCCAGGGGGACTAGGGGGCTAGAGAAATGACTAAACTTGATTGAACCTTTGAGGCAAGTTTAAGCACTTTAACATACAAGCAGACCAACTGATAGACTTGCCCAAGTCAACCTCTCTGATATTCACAGGGAATTTTGAAGAGGATTTATGGTCCATAATGAATTTATTTTAATGTCATTAAATTCAGCGCGATAAAAGCACAGGAAGCCTAACAAGCAAGCGCGCGTACATTGCACAGAATCTCCACAGAAGAGGTTGACTTGTACAACTTGCAGGATTTCCATTTGCGTTTCCCGCCAAATAAGCACGCAGATTATTTTAAAACATGCGCGATCTGAATTGATGGCGCAAAAACGATCGCGCGCGCGTCTGTTTTTCAACGTCTTTAGCCATTGTAACCTCGACCGGCACTTTATTTTTGAGTTTTTCGCCCTTCCATTTTACAAAATATGACAACAATTCCGAAAAATCTTGATCAGTATCAAGAACGCGTTTGCTCTCATTGTTTACAAGAAGTCGCGATCGTTAACACATATTATATAGGTAAGTTTTGTTTCGTCCGGACAGAAAAGTAAGGCTTGTTACAACTTTCAACTTCCCACAGGAACTTTTTTTTTAGACAGCAAGAGATTTTCAAAACTTTTTTTGTGAAAATTGGGATGACAAAATAAATAAAAAAGAACCACGTTGTTCCTTTGCGTGACAAACTTTCTTGATTGACAGGTTTGTGGAGCGCGCTGATTGACTTATTTCACTTATCTATAAAAATCGTTTGCTGACCCAGTCCTTCGTCCTGAGGGAAAATTTGATTGGGGTTCCTGCTTTTTTAAAGGCGCGCGCAGGAATGAGACGAAGGACTTTGAGAAAGTCTAACCAACTGATTAAAACTTTGAAACAACTAGGTGACCAATTTCACTTGTGCTCCAGAAAGCAGTAGATCACAAGACAAAGAACAAGGTAACACTTTCTTACAGTCCTGACTAGCAAGTGTGTTGATTTCATCATTATCATGTTTTCTTGCCATTTAAAATATCTACAAGTTATTGAATGCATGCATCTCCTTTGGGTCCCTGTGTGAAGCAAAATAGACCGAGAGCTACTAGAAACTAGCCTAAAAAAGACATTGGGGAAGACTCTCTCCATTGTATCCACAGCAAACACAAACAGCACCAAAACGCCATAGAAAGCCAAATAGAGAAAGGCGTAGCCTGCGGAGGAGGATAATTGAAATGTTATGTCACTCTATAATTATATATTGTTAAGCACATTCAATGATTTCTTGCTGCTTTAATATGATTGCATTTGTTACAGGTTTAACTCATCCTGTGACGATACATGGAAAACATGTGGTAGGCCATCTTAATCATATACCTTGATAGTATGATATTGAAATATCAGATAAAATCAGGATTCTGTTAGTTAGAGAAGCCATGCATGAAGGTTATCCCATGATTAGACAGATTTTTGACCATACTATTGATGAGCTAAATAAATAACTGTACAAAAGGTTTTTTTAACTTTTGATGTGAAGGAAAAATGGGTCATTTCTTTGATACATATTTTATTATTAATTGTTTGAAAGTTTTGCATAGCATAATTCACAACTCTCCAACTGTGCTATAAAGTGGCACTGATTGAATTTTGCTCTTAATAATCAATCGTTTCACATTCCATGTACACAGACAAGTCATTTTTAGACCACACTAGATTTAGTGTGATCTAATAACATTGCATTTCTGGTTTCCATCCAGTTGAGAAATTTCATCAGTAGTAGTCATTGTGTTGGAAAAGCTACTACAGCATGGAGTTCCATTGGTTTCAGTTGTTATAGCTCCCATAAGAGTAGTCTACTGGGTCTTGTCAGCACTGTCAGCAACATAAATGAAAATAGTCTTGAGAGTCTCTTGGAAGACTGCTGGTCTAATCTTTTCAGGGAAAATTAATAATTAATAATTTAATTAGTGCATTAATAATTTTACACACATATCTTTTCAGACATGTTGATTTTGATCTACATGTGTTTATCACACTAATGATATCTGATATTGTCAATACTTTGTCTACAGCCTCCTATCAATTGTCGATTTGTTATTACATGTGGTGGGCTGTACTCAGATAGACTGGCAGAGAAGTCTGGCTGTAATAGGGTGCCAAGAATTGTTCCTTTTCGTGGAGACTATCTTGTACTTAAACCAGAGAAAAGTAACTTGGTTAATGGCAACATATACCCGGTGTGTAGAGCATGTGTTATTGCTAAGTTACGAAACTTAAGAAAGGTCTAATGACAGTCTTCAAGGATTTACTAAGCCTTGTAACTTACCTTTTACACATTCTCTTATCATGACGTTTGAGCCTCTCACATGGCAAAGTGCCTCAACGTACTTGTATGTAGATGTCCGTTTGCACTAGTAACTATGTAACTAACCCTACAATGAAAACATAAGAATACTGTAGGAATATAAGTTAAATATTAGTATTTCAGTGTTGTACTCATTAGAAAGAACTCTATTTGGTGGTACTTCTGCCCTAACATATGAGATAATTTTATTGACAAGGTGTGGTAATGGACATTTTACGGTATTTTAAGCGAAGTGACCTCTTTAGGTCACTTTAGGAAAAAGAATTATAATATGCATTTTGGGCGTTTCTATCTGTTTTGTTTTGTCTGTCTGTTTTTTTTGTTTGGTGGTATAATTGTTAAAGTTCTGATGAATTAGTAATAATATATTAATTGGTTTTTAGGTTCCAGATCCTAATTTCCCATTTCTTGGTGTTCACTTCACCCCTCGTATGGATGGTAGTGTATGGCTAGGCCCTAATGCGGTACTTGCCTTTGCTCGTGAAGGCTACAAACTATGGAATGTAAATATCCGTGACCTTGGTGATGCACTAGCCTTTAGGTGAGTAACCTTTCAAGTCTGGTATTTTTTCTATTTTCAGTTCAATACAAGGCAGATCATTTGATATTTTGTAGGGACAATTGTCAGCATGCTAGAATGTATGAGAATTTTCTCGCTTTTTAAAAAATTATTTTAGGTGGGTTACCTTTTAGGGAGGAGGCTCACCCACACCCTACAATGTCAAATGATCCCTAAAAACATATCGTACATGTAGAGGGTGTTGAGTGCATGCCTTGTGACAAAAATGGATGGATAGAGTGCATTCCTTGTTCCAGCTGTAAGATGGTCATTCGATTCACAGTTTAGAAGACCAATTTGCTGTGTTTGTGTACTGTCACTGATCTGCTGCTATCAGATTTTCTTATGTATTTTTTTCAGTTTCCTCCTTTATACAAAAATCAGTAAGTTGAGAGTTTTATGTTGAATTGGTAGTGTGTGACGTCACTGCATGGAGGAGATGTGGAAATCATTGTAATAATTAATCTTTTTTTTTCTCAGAGGATTACGCAAACTGATGACCAAGTATTTTAGTTTTGGGGTTGGTGAATATTACCGGGGTATATACATAGCAGCACAAGTAAAACAATTACAGAAGTATGTCCCGAAACTCACCTTACAGGATGTTACAAGGTAAACCAAGTTGAAGATAATTATTGTATCGTTTAAAATTTGATGTCATCAGATGTCATCAGAGCTAATGATGGTGATTCAATTGATGATGACAGATGATCTAATGATTGCCATTAGTGGTGTAGCTCAGTAGTTGGGATGCGGAGGACTGTTTGTCAATGAAGTGGACCTTATATTTTAGTGTAAATCAATAGCCCTGAAGCGTGATAACATTTAACCCTAATCTCCTTTTATATGTTTAAATTCTGTATTCCCTCAAGAAGCATTTTTTGACTGCTAAATATATTTTTTCGTGACCTGGGGTGTTGTGGGACATTTTTCCAGGATTTTTTGCAACCTCCCCATCAATTTTGTGGTCCATAATACCATATTTTGACTTTTATGGCCCTTGACTGTGGTTTATGCCACTTTCTGGGTAATACTAATAGTCCAGTTTCGAATTATCTTTTACAGTCTTATCCTTAAAGGCGTGTTATATAAATTATGATTCTTTCATTTAATTAGTAGTTATCACCCCTAGGGTTGTCCTCTTGCATCCTCCACATTAGCTGTAATTTTTTTTCTATATGTACATTAATATATTATAATTAATATTTTAATATTTATATAAATAATTACGTATGTCCATAAAAACCTTTGTACCTTATCAGGGTAAAAAATGTATGAAAAAGACAATTTTTGAATTTTTACACACAATTGAGACTGACGCTGTGTAAATAAGAATTCGAAACTGGACTATTAGGTGTACATTGAACAAAAGTTACTTGTTTTCATTAGGGGACCATCCGGAGTACGAGCACAGGCTCTAGATGTCCATGGCAATCTTGTCGATGACTTTGTGTTTGATGGAGGGGTTGGAGATATTGGTAGTCGAGTACTTCATGTAAGAAATGCTCCATCACCAGCTGCTACATCATCATTAGCTATAGCCAAGATGGTGGCTGAAGAGGCACAGAAGAAGTTTAACTTGTAGTGCATATTGATTGATTTTTATACTTTATGTATAACTGTTATCACACCATGAATGTGAAAAAATTTATTAATATAGTTATATTTTTAAGATAAAGACAAGCACAACAAAAGAAGTACTGCATGAAGTTAGCATTGATGTACGTTACAGTGAATCAGTGTTTGTGTAAACAGCAAATTACTGAAAAATAGAAAAATATATAAATCCAGGAGTAATTAGCAAATTTAAAAACACCTTAAATAAGTGGCTTCGCGCCAAATTGTCCAAAGCTGTGCTACCGTTTTGAAAACGGACAGAACAACTTTTTCTGGTAACCAGACCTTAATAAGTGCAGTGTTGTTGTTGTTAGGTAATTTCTCGTTTTATGTTGTTACTACACATTTTTAAAGCTTTTAGTAAGCAAGAAACAATCAAATGGAGTGAAGTGGTTGTTGATGCTTGTGTTGATCAAGGTTTACCTCTATGAAAGAACCAAGGATTGAATCATGGTTTATGTAGGGAGGGCAGTCACCAAATCTAATAGAAAATTTGACAAAACTTGCTCCTAGGGAAAGTTTATTCTCAGACATAGTAAATAACATTTGAAATTATCCAACTTCTCTTTGTGAATTGGATCAGATGTTAGAACATTTTTCAGTGCAATTTTGTTGATTTGACCACCCTATTAAGACCATGCTCTTTTGCGTTTTTTATATTGTTTTATTTAAGTCTGTGTTTTCTCCAAGAGCTCATAGCTCACCTGGGGAGATTACACAATGTATTGTTTTGATGTGACATCATACTGCAATGGGAATTACCCTGTGATTGGTATTTTCACAGGGTCTAGTTGATAATAGCAAATAAATAACACACAGACAATATAATTTCATATAGAGCGTTTACTGACTTTAGTGAAAAAATATAACAACTTTTGTGAATAAATAACAAAAAAATCACTAACTTTCTTTTTAATATGTTTTCTAATCAAAATTGGGCAACAAGCCTCCAGTGTTGAAGTAGTAGGATTATAATAAAGGCTGATTTACACGGTACGATTTGTCGCATGCGATTTGTAGTATACGACTAGTCATGAGGTTCAAAACGTTCTAAAACTAGTGGTAGGACATTCTAAAACATGTTTTAGAGCGCGAGCGACTAGTTTTAGAAGCTACGACTAGTCGTATACTACAAATCGCATGCGACAAATCGCACCGTGTAAATCGGGCTTAACAGTTCCACAGATAACATTTTACTGGTCACCATGTCCATGCTATGCTGGAAGAATTTTAACATCGAAACTGTAACTCAAGTCTATTTAAATTAAACAATAGAATTTGCATAAAATTGTTTAGGTTTTATATGAATTAGTGTGGATTTAAAAAAAAAAGTTGATATATGGATAAATCACTGGTTATTGGTTATATTGCAAATATCAAAGAATTACTCAACCTTTCCTGACGTGATGGAATTAAATTAAAATGCCTTTTTAACTTGTGTTAACAATATCAAAATAATGCATAGATACTGCTAAGGTAGCCTCCATTGCAAATGATCTATGTGGTTCGTCAAAAGAAATGTTGTGGGAGCTTTTCTTTTGGCACAATACATAAGATGTCTGCAACAGAGGCTACCAATAAGGAGTATCTTGCAAAATGGACAACTGACACCTGCTTACTACAGGGTTGTATTGAGGTATATTCTTTGGAAAATAATCATTTTTAAGCAAACTTTTTAAAAAAATGTCCTGATCCTTGTTTGTGTTTCATTCTTTTAATACGATATGATAAATTCTGATCCAAAGGTACCGTTGTACTAAAGTGTTTTGATCCTGATCCTGGTCCCTAATCAGGATCTGTGATCCACATATCATTACAAGTCACCCTACAGTATTAGAGTCGTTTTCAAATGAGTGGGAAACAGTAGTTACAATACTGCTACAATATGGCAGAAAATTTAATGTTTTCCTAGAAACTATGGCTTTGATAAGGTGCGACACTCTTTCCCACTCATACGAAATTGACTATGTTGTGTTGAAGTTGAATGTGTGTAATATAAGTGCTTGTTATTATTGATGATACAAATATAGTGCACACCTTTTGAGAAAAGTAAAAAAATGTAAAATATGTGCTTCATTAAATAATTTTTAAATAGTTTAATCTCTTTATAAACTATCAAAACTAGATCTCATCTTTCAAATTTACTGATCACAGTCCAGCTGTAAATTTTTTGAATTTGTGAAAATCATTATGTCAATAATTGCAATATACATTGATCTAAATCAATTAGTGTAATTCAATGTTATGTACAAATATATAATTGGCTCAACTTCCTAAATCAACCTCTGCAATTCTAAAACGTTTCCCATTACCTACATTAGAAGACATAATGAACTTGTTGTCCTCTCATGCCCTGTTTTAACAGTCTGTCTGGGATGTTCAACACTTTTAGAACCATTTTTCAATGCAAACATTCCAGACAGCTTTCCACTTGAACTTCCACTACTTGATGACTTGAATTTTGAATTCTCAGAATTGCCAGAATTTGTTCGTGAAAGATGAGAATGTGACATATTTATTGGTTCTAAATGTACTCGCGAGACCCTACTGACATGTGAACAGTGTAAATCCTCAGCATTTTTCCTCAGGATATCTTCAACAGATGGTGTAGGTGTGTCTGATCCATAAAATTCAGTAGATTTCCGAGACAACTCCAGCTGGGACTCCAAATGTTTAACTTTTTGTGACAGTCGTTTGTTTTCTGAACCAAGTTCTTCCATCTATGACGAGATCATGGTATTATCATGGAGTTAACTATAAGAAGACTAATTTATCAACAAAAACCATATTTTTAGGTGGTGTTTTTCAATTTTTTACAGATGCTGAATGACAATAGGCAATCTGCATTATGACATCATTTTACTACGACCACCAGCATTCTATGCAAATTCCTTTCCATATTCAAATTCTTAATCCTTTTGGAGAAAAACAGAACAATTAATGCTAATTGCACTACAAAAGAAAGCAAGCAAAGCAGTTTAGTAGTTGTAGTATATGACATCATAATGCAAATCGCCCATTGCATGATGGAAAGGTCATCTTTATTGATATATCTTATTTATCAAATCATTGCTGGTTCTCACTGTTACATTTGAAACAACTGTCAGTAACTCTTTGAACAATCATTGTTACTCAACTGACTTTTCTTCTTTTTTTTAATTATTAGTACTATGGTTAAGTTACTCAGGGTAAGACCACATCTTTGGGGGATGCTCTGCCCAATCTCCTAACCCCCTTTTACATAATAGAATTTGGAGAATCTTGTTTCTAATCCTTTCCCAAACACAGAGCTCAAATAATGACCCTTTTCCCATACCTGGGCCCTAATAGGTGACCCCTTTCCCAAACCTGGGCCCTAATAGGTGACCCCTTTCCCATACCTGGGCCCTAATAGGTGACCCCTTTCCCATACCTGGGCCCTAATAGGTGACCCTTTTCCCAAACCTGGGCCCTAATAGGTGACCCCTTTCCCAAACCTGGGCCCTAATAGGCGACCCCTTTTCCAAACCTGGGTACTAAAAGGTGGGGGCTGAAACAAATAGGTACCCCTTTTAGGCAAAGCATTGCTGCATGTTCCATTATAAGGAGTGACCCTTGATGGTTCCAACAGTATACCATGAGTGAGGCCCATATCCTACCTTTTTCCTGCTATCTATCAGCTCTTCATCTTTACTCTCCATTGCCTTTTTTAGGGAGAAAAGCTCTTCCAGTAACTGCTTATTCTGTAGCTTCAGTTCTTCGATCCTTACATCAGTACCACGGCTTGCATTGCTTACACGACTACATCGCCTGAATAACAACATTTCAGCATTGTTTATGAAAAATATAAATTTTTAGCTGTATTGGAATGATTGACACTTTTCTCATTAAAATTTATTTTCTTAAGTCAGCTGCTAAATATTGATATAAAGGAATGTTGCTTAAATTTCAGTAAATATATTTGAGAAGACTTGTTTGTATGGACTGTTAATTAGAAAAAAAGTTATCATGACAAAATTGGTGGTCAACCATACAGCAAAAACAAAATGAGTCACATCAGCCTGTTTTAGTGCTTATAACCACTAGAACAAAAGACGTTATGGATAATGTACATGGTTCCCAGTGTACATTCTCAAGGTTTGAAGTTGATGTCTTCAAAGCTGAATATATTTGATAGATTTTACATGTTTGGCAGATATAATGACAGGTCACACACAAACAGGAATTAATGCTAACATTTTACAGTTCAAACTCTTATGGCAATTTTTTCTGGTTTGTTGTATTAGATCTGTTGTCATTTCCAGCAAATTTGTAAAATTGTAAAAAAATTATAAACTATCCAGCTTTGAAACAATCGACTTCAAACTCTGGCAATGTACTCTGCCAATCTTCTGCACTGTCCTAACTTTTTATTGTTCTAAAAGTCGTAAGCAATTTAAAGCATTACTAGGGAACTTGGTGAAGAAAACTTGTTGGTATAGAAAGAAAAAACATACTGGAGTATAATATGGTAGTGATGTTTATGAAACATACCTCATTTTCATAGGATCATTTATTTGGGGCAAACTGTCCACAGTTACTGAATCATCCATTTCCTCCAGCTGTTTTTGATAACTTAGGCTTTTGTTGAGAAGACGTTCTTTGTTGACTTCTAGCTCACGAGCAAGCGTTTCTAGCTCCTATACACAAAAGACATTCAGTAAAATTATTATTTTAAATAAACCATTGGACCTAGATAATGACAATTTATTGACATCAGAAGCATGTGGATACCGAATGAAGTCATTAAGATCTATTCTAAATATTTTTTCTCAATTTTCCATGTATTTGACACTCTCAGAGATGACACTCACACTCGCTACCTCTGCATTCCATATTGACAACATTCAACTCACTGTTTTTGATTATCCATTCTTTTACAATGTACTTTGAGAGCAAAGAATTGTAATGTATTCATGACTATTCTCAAACTAGTAAGTGGTTGTACTCACATTTTGTAGAATAGTAAGATCTTCCTCTTTGCTGTTACAGACAGTGTGACGTCGATTAAGATATTCCTCACACTCTTGTATCTTTAGAAAGATAACATTATATCAAACTAACATTAAACAATAGCATTATTTAAAACTGTAGCAACCAATCAACAAAGCAATATGGCATTCCCCAGGTTGAGCATCTTGTTAAGATCTTGTAAGATCTGGTAAGATCTTATTCTAATCTTGCCATGGAAATGTCTTGGCATGATCTTGCATGATCTTGACAAGAACTTGCCATGATTTGAACATGATATTAGGACGATCTTAGCAGTTTCCTAACACCAAAACATGCCAAGAACTTGACAAGTTCTTGCATGATCTTGGCAAGCATTTTCATGAAAATTATCCAAGATCTTGACCTGATCTTTGTAAGATCTTCTCATGATCTTGGAATGATTTCCTGAAGATCTTGGCATGATATTCTGACATTTTCTTGCAAAGATCTTAGCATGATCTTGGCAAGTTTTTTCATGAAAATTATCCATGATTTAGTTAAGATCTTCACCTGATCATTACAAGATCTTCTCATGATCTCTGCTTGATTTACTTAAGATCTTGACATGATATTCTGACACTGACATGTAAAGATCCTTGCATGATCATGGCAGGACCCTGCCAAGATCTTGCCATGCTACCTTGCAAGACCCTGCATGTTCCTTCAAAAATCATGAATGAACTTGTTAGTGATCATGCCAAGATACTGTGAAGATCTTGCTATGACCCTGTGAAGATCTTGGCAAGGTTTTTGAAAGATCTTGTCAGGATCCTTTGAAGGTCTTGGCATGATCCTTGCAGGATCTTGTCAGAACCCTAGCAAGATCTTGCCATGCTACCTTGCAAGACCCTGCATGTTCCTTCAAGAATCATCAATGATCTTGGCAGTGATCATGTCAAGATCTTGGAAGATCACGCCTGGATCATGGTAGGATCTTGGAAGATCTTACATGTTTCTTGGCAAGACACTCAACCTGGGTCAGTACATCAATTTAGTAGCACACTCTGCATTTCTATGTGGCCACCCAGACAAACATTGTACCATGCAGTTTGAAGTGACTACAGTCAATGACAGTCAATTGAACTCAAAAGGGACTGCAGGGCTCAAAATAACGGCCGGTCAACGGACAATGACCGGCCAAAACAAGCACTTGACCGGTCAAACGTCCTTTAGGACGGTCAACGTCACCGGTCAGCTCACGAAGATAAACTGAATAAAACTAAACCCGTTTAAAAAGACTTTTAGGATCTAATCTCATCAAAATATCCTTTACAAAGTTGTGTTTACCTCTGAAAGATTTCTTTATGTTTTATGAGTGAATTTTATCATTTTATAGCGTAAGAATGTACTGGGAAACAAGCGCGTTTATAAATACGTACGCCGGCCATTTTGTACAAATTTATTGACTGAAATACGTGTTTTTCAACACACACACATAAAAAACGTTTGAAAGGATGTAGTGCCGTAAGTTCAATAAAAATAAATGTGAAAAAATTCCAAAGCCTTAGAGTAAGGACTGTTTAGTGTTGTGAAAGTTGGCATTTTGTAATTGAAGGGTTCAGAGCGAAAACGGCGTAAGTGCATTTTAGGATAACTTTTTCGAATTTTCGAATTGTCACCAAATCAATCAAAAAAGGCATCTAATGACTTATTTTGGTCTAAAAATAAACATCTTCTATTTTTTTCCGAAGAACTTGTCCGAAAAAGGTGTAATTCGGCCCGTAGTTACGCTTTCGCTTTGCTTGACAACCGTTCACTCTTGCGTGAAAAGCACAAATTTGTATAGGACGATAAAAATACCCGAGTCATGCATAAGTACAAATCTTAGAGTGCGCGCACTAAATAAATACCAGTAAATAGTGCTATTTTATGCTAATTCTATTTTTTTTTGTTTGTTTGTTTGTTTGTTTAATAAGTGCTATTTAGTAATCTCGACATCAGTGTTCATGGGGACAAATAAACCTATTAATATATATGTATTTTTTGGCTAAAAACTTGGCCTTCGAGCAAAAAGTTTAATATCCTAAGAAAATTCAGTCCTTCTTCTAATCTTATGCAAGTTTTTCAAGTTTTACTTCATTCTACTTACACCGCTAAATCACTACGAACATGCCTATTTCGAACTACACGTGTTTTGACAAAAATACCACTGCAATGCATTCTGGGAAATCAACCAAATTTTCGGCAGCCGTCATAGCCTCCCCCCATTTCAAGTTTTTTTTATAAGTCTAACGCTACCTCGGAATTCTGCCGAATTTTCAGGCTTGTTGTGTTCTTTGATCGCCAAAACTTGCAAAAATACCCGCGGCAGTCCGAGAATTTGCCTCTAAAACAGTCTTTAAGTGATGATTTCTTCAACGGTTGCCAAGATTCACGAGTGCGAAAAAAACACTAATTTTTACTCGAAATCATCTCACCTGCTTGATTTCTTTCAAACAGTAGACTCATCACAACTAGAAAGCTTAATGATGCTTTTCCAGAAGCGTTTAGAGGCAAAATAATAGCAAAAAACAACGACAAAATCGCAAATGATGCGACTTTGTCGAAGTCCTGATTAGACTGAAAACCAGTTTCAAACGTGTTAAACATGTTTACCAGTTTCATGCCTCCCCAGTAACACAAAAACACAGGAGTCTTGATCGAAGCCAAAAAGAAACTACCCTAGACGAGCATAAGGTTTGTACGAGTCAAAAAATCCCTAAAATCGCCAAAAAATGTCATTTTTCTGACAATTTCTTCGGAAAAAAATAGAAGATGTTTGTTTTTAGACCAAATTGAATTGTTAGATGCCTTTTTTTGACTGATTTGATGACAATTCGAAAATTCGAAAAAATTATCCTAAAATGCACTTACGCCGTTTTCGCTCTGAACCCTTCAATTACCAACTGGACCGTGACGATGGTAATTGAGACAAATAGTACAGCGGTAATACCGTACCGATCGGCGAACCAAACGAAAAGAAACGTAAATGGTCGTTTATTGACTGGTGAATAAGGCACTAAAACAAGACAAATTTACAACTGGAAATTCTTCACTTCACATAAGTAATGTTTGATTTACATATTTGATAGCAATACAACTTTTCTCGCGTTTTATTTATGTAGCGTTCTAGCGCCTTTGTTTTCATATACAGTACAAATTCCTAGATTGAACTAAAACGTTATCAACCAATTTCCTAGTCAATTAGTGTTTGCTTTAAACCCAAAGTTGTAGTACTAATAAGTTGTTTCGGAAAGATATGATTTTTTAAAAGTAAGGTTGTATTTTTCAAGCGGTGTAGGAGCGAAAGGGTGAACTGAGCAAGGCTCGTTTGGTTAGTCATTCGTTAGTCATTAGATAATTACTTTGTTCCTCATATCTTACCAATAAAGAGAATTTAAAATACAACTACACACATAATTTTCACATAATTTATATTGCACAAACACACACACATATTATATATTTTTTTCACGCTAGTTTGACCGGTCGAAAATTAGGAATGTTCGGTCAAAAATTGTCTTGAACGGTCATCTTGTCCGGCCATTGGCCGGCTGTTATTTTGAGCCCTGGACTGGTCAATATTTATAACAAAAAGTCCTTCAAATGTTCAATCCTCAAAAATTTTAATATCTCTACATATACGATATATGTTTTCAAAACTTATACATAACTTTTCAAAACAATATTAAGGTATCAGGATACCTTAAAAATCTATGTCTACAAAACGCCCTACGGCGCGCGAACTATTATTAATAGTTACTACTATAAAAGTATACATTTTCTTAAAGCTGAATAAATGGAGATTACAATGGTATATAAATTATTTTGAAAAAATTGATTCTTTTTTTTTCAATCGATTGTGTTGAAATGTTTGCATTGATGTAGCTTTAGATGTCAATACAAAAACGGTGTCTCAGCTTTTTGATATCTTGCCGCGTTTGTGAATTATCACCGATTAATGCCAAAAAATGCTAAAAACGACGCTTTTCAACTTTAACAGCGAATATTTTTGCAAAGACTAGACGTTAATCTAAAAAAGGAGACACCGATTTTGAGATCGGACTTTCCTCTAAACAACAATGTCATTTGTTAGTTTATGTAAAGTAATGCTGTGTTCCTGGAACTCCACGAAAAGAGGCGGTCAAAAATCATAAAACACTCACTTAAAAAAAATCATTATAGATCACACCAAAATAATTTTTATACCATTGTAATTTCCATTTATTTAGCTTTTAAAAAATGTATACTTATGTGGTAGTAACTATAATAGTTCGCTCGCAATAAGGCGTTTTGTGGACATCGGTTTCTAAGGTCACCTGATACCTTAAGTAATTGCCAAGGAAAACTTGCCCAGGAAATAATTCTCTTGTATATGGATGGGGCTTTACTATTACATCCTTTTTATCATTCCTTAACTAACACTACAGCAACTACAATCAGCAACTAAAAGAAAACCCACCTCTCGTTCCTGTTCCTCCAGTTGTGTTTTTCTTCTGTCTAATTCTTCTTCTTTTTCCCTGATAATAGCCTACAAATCAACATTATATTATGAATTGCTTTCCTAGAAACAACTATGACAATGATCTAGGGATGGGTACAGTTGGATCAAAGTACAACAAGCATGATTAAAAATATATCAGATCAGACCTACAAACACCAGTGATGCAGGGGTGGAGTAAGACCAAATTATGAAAACTGGAAGAAAAGTAAACCCGATGTCGCACAATGCCCATGTTAGGTACCTGCCTGAACGTCATTTCAGTCATTTGGACGACAATGTAAAAATACAAAAAACATATTTTATCAAATACCCTTAAGAAATACCTCATTCGAAAGCTGACAGCGAGTAAAATTAACTACACAAATTTCATTAAAAGGGTTATAACCACTTTAAATTAAAAAGCTGTACCTCATGTTCATAGTAATGCTGTCTTCGTTCTTCTAATTTCTTTTCATTTTGAAACTCCTCCAATTCTTCTTCAAACTTTCTCCTGAAATAAAATAATTCAGAATTCAAAGTTGATATAATACCCCAAAATGGTTGAAAAAAATCAAAATCATATAAAGTCTCAAAAATAAATGTGTTACATTAAACTTTGTTTCCAAGCCAAAACAAGCTACTAGTTTGCTTTTTGGGTTGATTTGGTGAAAATGTGAAAATTAGCATCAATCATTACTTAGACCATTATGGAATTCAACCCCTTAATTAACAATTATATCATGGACTTAACTTAAAATAAATTCCAAATGAAATAAAAACAATCCTCACATTTACCATGATTGTACTGTTTAAAATCATACATTTTAACATAAACCTGCACTTTGAAAAACAATTGTACGACTAATATATCATAGAGCTTAACCAATCGTTCACAACATATGATAATAAAGACGTAAAACCTGATTGGCTGAGCGTTGGTACATCTCTTTTGATTATTGGAACAGGTATTTGACCAGTACTGTAGGTAATATCATAGACATACCTTTGCTCATGTCTGTGTTTTGTTATTTCTTGTATTTCAGTGTTGTATTTCTCTCGTCTTGCTTCAAGCTCATTTTGCAGATGTATCATCTATAAATTAAAACAAAACAAAAGAAAAGTGGATGTTATATCCAACACTCAATAGAAAACCTTGATCACCATGATAATTGCAGCCCTGGCTAAATGAGTTTAAGACATCATTTTGCATTTTGGGACTTTGCACAAAGTTATTTTAATGTATATATTAAGTGTTTTAACAATGCCAATGTCCTCAAGCCAAGCTATCTTGTTGTATTCCTTTGAAGGGTTGAATTTGTTTTACAAAAATGGTCTATTTTTTTCACTGTCATTTTCACTTATTTTCCAATTCACATCATATTTTAGTCCTAATAACAGCAAGCTATGTTTCAAGAAAGAATGTAGCACTAATAATCTATTTTCTAATGTAAAACCGTTTAATGATTGGGAAAATATCAATCATAATACCATGTCAAAATGGAAAATGCCATGTCAAAATGGAAAATCCTTAATTAGACAGTCCCGGGACTGTCTCGGGACTGTCTCTATTTTCAGCCAATCAGAATAAGCCATTTAGTCAACTGTTTAATCAAGGGACTGCATCTTTGTAACGGGTTGTGATTGGTCAATTTCGGATACAGTCCCAGATAAATAAACAGTTGACTAAATGGCTTATTCTGATTGGCTGAAAACAGAGACAGTCCCGAGACAGTCCTGGGACTGTCTCTAAATAAGGATTTTCCATTTTGACATGACATTTTCCATTTTGAAATGGCACACTATTATCAGTAATTTGTCCAACGGTATTGTTCTTAATTATTAGTTCTGGGTATATAAAAACTCATTTCACTGACACAAAGACAATAGGACCTTTCAGGGAAAGGTCGTATATACGGGCTAGTTAATTTAAAACTTATTAACTAGGGTGATTATATAATTACGTATCCTTGTCCTTAACTGCTATTTTCTCATTTTACCTCACGATGTGTCTGTTCTCGGCACTCAACAAGTTGCTGTGTCAAAACTGAAATCTCTCCTTCAACAACATCTTTTCTGGTCTGGAGTATATTTTCGAGCTGCTGAAAATGCAAAAAACAATATATTCAATGATTATCAAAAGAATTTAAATGCTTTTAATGAATTTGATTTTATCCATTTAACACACTTTAATATTTTGGTTAAAGGTTGTCAATTAAAGTAGTCTATAGCTCTTTGGTTGATTGGCAATAATATAAGGTAAACTAGGCCAAACAGGATTCATGCTATATTTTTAGCACAACATTCAAGGACATTTTAAGCACAAAATTTGTATTTTCAAGGCATGATATTTCTCCAATAAAACATTTTTTGCAATGTAGACCTTTATGCAAATATTTTTCTATATATTTTATTGATTAATTTTCGAGATTCATTCGTACAATACATAAAAGGAGTTTTAAAGGTTTTTTTTGGATTCATCATTTTTAAGGTTTCAAGCGCCCTTAAATTCGCTAATTGAATTTAAGTAGTTTTCGAGGAGTTTGAGGAGTAGTACCAACCCTGGCCAAGGACCGCATGGTATAGAAGCCAGCAATACTTTCAAAGTTACTTAACTCACCTGTGTATCACTGTTGTTGATTGTTTTGCTATCAAACTCTGTATTCTCATTGTCACTTGTATTATTGGCTGTACTACATGAAGCTGTAGTTGAGATGCTATTTTCACTCTTGCTGGTATTTTGAATATCCTCTTGATCTTTCTCAGAACGCTTGTCAACAAGATAGCCATAGTTTCCATGGTAACTCCCTTCTTCACTTGTTTCAGATTCATAATCATTTTCATCTGATTCATCATCATCATCATCTTCACTATCAACACTCCCATTCATGTATTCATAGTTTACAAAGTTGATACTTTTGAGCTGACTACTGACTCTCAAACTTTCATCATCAGATGAATCATTGTGTACTGCGTAACTATAGCTGAACTCTTCATTGTTCTCCATGTTAAAACGCACTCGCTTTTTGGGCTAAAAGGAGAAAAAAAAAATTGGTCATTTTAGGTCACCTCAAAATAGCCATTCTCACCATATGACAGGGCCACAAAGCATCCTGGCTGAGATGGCTCCTTTAATACACTTTATAGACTGAGAAGAATAGGCTGATAAATGACTTATACTGTTAAAAATACTGTTACAATTTCATGCATAATCAGCAAAAGAACCTTGTGTGTGAAGGCAAATAGTTCATAAGCTTGGTAGCCCGCCCCTTTTTAACTTAGACTACACAAATCACACACAATTACCTTTTGGAGTACATTTTTCCCAGAATTGATTTTATCAGCAACTTCTAAAAGACTATCCAGTTCACGGGAATCAGTAGAACACTGGAAAGTAAATTCAGTGATAAATTCAACAAATGACCAAAAGGAGAAATTCCCTGAGGTTACCAACAAATTAAGGACTTGAAATAAATAATATTCATAGTGGAATTTAAGATAAAGCAGTTTTCAATCCAGGACTTCCAACTTGGGACAAAGGATGAAGTATCCCTTAAATTTAGATTACAGGGATAAATGACTATTTTTATATTCATTACAACCCACGAAATGCATTCATAAATAACTGTTGGATTATTTGATTACTTGAATGATAAGACTATTGATTGATTGATTATTAGCGGAGCTCCGCGCGGGCCAAAGGCCCACGCAAGCGGAGCACCATAATTAAGAAAATATGGTAAACCATCGAGCTCATTTGCAATCGACCACAGGAAGCCCGAATTTCAGGAATATGTACGTCCATCCGTGTACATTCACGCAAAATTTGCTGACCAGTTATAGTGGGCGCAAAAACAGTCATTATTTTTGCAGTTTGATGCAGTTTACTGAAATTTTTCTACAAAATGTATTTCTACACTGGACAAAGAGCACGAAACTGGTACAGCTAACCTGACGGTTTGAAGAGATTTGACTGAGAAAGAGAAACAAAGACCGCGGCGTGAAAAAGAAAAATAACTACGATTCAACGATGAAAAGCTACTTCAAAATATTTTCATTGACAAAATAAGTAAAAGTCCCTCATGCAGCTGTTTTTAACCATCCAAATGTGCTGTCATGCAGAGCTGTCATAATTCCTTCAATAGTCATTTAAAGCTGGAGATTTTACAAGTTGTATTTTCTGGAAGAGTTTATTTGACAAGTTTGTCAGATGGTAAAAAAGGCCGTATTCTTCATGGA
Organism: Diadumene lineata; assembly: GCA_918843875.1. Taxonomy (NCBI): domain Eukaryota; kingdom Metazoa; phylum Cnidaria; class Anthozoa; order Actiniaria; family Diadumenidae; genus Diadumene; species Diadumene lineata. The sequence goes on along the minus strand of OU974074.1, from coordinate 10,001,815 downwards.
TTCTTCGTGGCGTTTTTCAGTCATTTATACTTATCGACTAATCTACTTTTAAAAGTAAAATCGACGGCGACAAATTTTCATAAAAACAAAAACAAAACAAATATGCGCTGCATTTGCAGCAATTCAAAAGAGTTGAACAGCAAGACGAACACGACTCACGAAGATATATAATTTCACTCAGTTCATTCATCAATTTTTACGGAATATTCATACCACGGAGAGCTGTAGGATCAATGCAGATTTATCAACTATTCACGACAAAAAAACTTTTCACACAAGATGTTTGTCAACAAAGTAGGACTACCAATTCATGGAGTGGATGGAAATGCAAATTTAGTACAATGTGTGATCGAGCAACACGAGCTTGCCATCGCCGTTCAGTTGAACTGTGTAAACTTTTTAGAGGCGGTGAAAATGGTTTTTGCTACTTTTAAAATTCTAAAAACATGAACAAGCTTATTGTAATCAGAACTGAGTTCAGTGGAAAAGTGACAGTACAGGACAAGAAACGTGGCACCGGTATGTTTACATTTTTTGACGATCTGTAATGAATTTTTTTTACCATCCACATGAAAGCAGTTTGCAATAATTATATTCACTTGTTTTTGTAAGATATTTATCCATCGTTGATATTTTTATGTGTGTGGGTTTTTTAATTTGATTTTTGTAATTCTTTGATTTGTTATTGAAAATAAAACGCTTGTATGAATTCGTTAGTGTACTCATCTGCAAGTTAAAATTTCAAAACTTCATACTGGCTATTTTTTAATTACGCAGTATTTACATTTGATAATTAAAAATTCACAACCGTTTTAGATAGCTAGATTACCAATAAGTAATTCATTTCAAATTTCACCAGAAAAGTGAAATTTTTGTCGATATTGTTATAACATTTTTTTTTTCAACGCGGGGATTTGCTTACAACTCAAAGAAGCCATCTTAGTGCTTTTCTAACTTCTCATTGGACAATCAATTTTAATTGACAAGTGCTATTTTTACCATGCATAACAACAGGGTCCTGAAGGGGTAAAACGGGAGCCGGGATTGGCCCTATTTTAGGCCGGGAAAACGGGATTTGGGTCGCCGGGGACGGGATTTTCTCAACATGTCTCAAATCTCTCCTGTTTGAAGTGTCTTTATCAGAAGTGATAATAAAAAAGAGTAAAAGTCATGAAAGAATTGAAGTACTTTATGTTATTTTTAACATGTTGACAGTTATAACAAGGCCCATAATCAAAGAGGTCCCTAATCCGTAAGTTTAGGGCATTTTGGTCCCTTGAACCTGCGAATTTACGTTCAGCGGTCTCATACTGCACTAGCATACCGGGACCGGGATGTTGACCAAAAAAACGACCGGGAACCGGGATTGGGACCCCCCCTTCAGGACCCTGTAACAACATATTTTTCGCATTTTTGCGTATAATAAAATGTTGTCGCATGCATAAAGCTTTGTGCATTTCAATTGATTATATGATTATTTGATCATGAAAAGAAAATAACAGCAAAAAAAAAAAAAAAAAAAAAATTGATCAACAATTTGATAATTGGTAGTGAATGAGCAAATGAAAGAATGAATGATTGAATAAAAAGTTCAATTGATTAAATCGGAGCTCCGCTATTAGGTTTACCTAATTTTTATATTATACTAAATAATAGTTTGGCTGTACAAATGTTTTAGCCAGACAACCAGTACTCACATCAGAATTGGACCTCTCTTTTCCATAATAAGCACCATCTCCATTTAAATATCGGCTAGAATCCTTGGTCATGCTAATATACCCAGCTGAGTAGGAATCTTGCAAAGCCTGATAAACACAGAGTTAAGATAAATATATATATTATTATATAACTCACAAAAATAGCAAAAACTTTATTACTGCAATCAATCCACTGTTAGTGCTGAGAAAATAACAATCAATCATATTTTTAAACTTTCACTTCAGTCCTGTGAACTTTTGAAGCGCTGCAAAGGTAGAGGTTAAAAGGGATGACTCAAAAGGACCTTATTAAAAATTCATCCGAGATCAATGATTCGGTTTTCCGACAATCTAGCGAACATAAAGGTCACCAGGTTACAATGTCATATACAGGAAAAATAACGCGGGAATATATGAATAATGTTTATCATGCAGTATGGAGTCTAATTTGTTGATTTTAAAGAATTTGAAGAACTTTACTGTGTTAGGGGATTTATTTGGATTCACTAATAATATAGAGTCTGCCTATGAAGTCTGAAAGCACTCTACTTGTTCTCAATTAATTATTTGTATAAATGTGTACTACAAGGTTCTTGCAAACGAGTGTATATATCATATACATTGTAAGTTATATACAATTAACGCATTAATTATAATATACATAACTTCTCGATTACTAACAACCTTACAACAATACTTTATTTTCTTTTTTTACAGTAGTTTGGAAATGAAAACGAAAACAATAAAACCTAGTGAGTCAAATATGATCGATTGGGATTGATTGATTGATTGAAGTTAGTATTTGTACAAATAAAACGAAGTTGTGTACTATTATATAGCTTACCTATTTTAATTGTCTGTTTATCCTCTATTCACTTATAGTTTATAATCGAGTGACATTTGCAAGTAAGGTGGATATATATTCTTGATTTATTCGTATTGATTTTTTCGTATTGTTATAACTTTCGATAGTAAACTTTTCATTTCTGTAGTTAACTAATTCAACAACCTGGAATTGTAAAGGTGTTTCTTCTCAAAAGGACGGAAAGGAAGGGAAAGGCTGCCTGTAAATTCATAGCGATATTTTGTACGGCAAATTCTAAATGTGGCACAAAAAGCAACTGAAGTCACTAGGAACAAGCTACGTCATAAGAAACCCTATTGGACTTTGCTATACATTTACCGATGTAAATTATTTTTTCTGATGCTTTCGGTTCATTTAACACCGCCAGTCGGGTTGCAAAGGAATCACAAAAAATAAATATATAATAAATGACACCAATTTGTCTCAGTCAATCAAATAAATGTTTTAAAACATTTTTCAGTATATGATAATCATCTAGAATTACAAGGATGAATGAGATTTAGACAGATGATATTGAAGACTACATCAGCCGCTCCAAACTGGAAATTGTTACCCCAACTTTTTCAAGTTGACAAACAATTTCACCATTCGGACAAGAAAAATATAAAAAAATACTAATTTGTACTGAATAAGCATAATTTATTTATTTTCTTAACCACCCTTTCATGGGTGTTTGAACATAGTAGAGGAAAACGAATTAAAATATAACTATGGTCTAGTTGAAGTTGCAAAAACCCTTGCAAGACACACTAAAGAAATCACTGTCCCCAGCCAATTGATTGTAGAATAAAAATACTAAGTAGTTCAGTACTCTTTGTATGTCAAAACACACACAGCCTTCTGCCTCAAATAAATACAGCTACTATGTAAATTGAACATGTATAAAGCACACACCAGGGAACAAGTCAACCCTGCAAACAGAGTCTAGTATATATTTGTTACAACTAATAATTCTAGTCAATAGAAACGTTTAACACAATTCAAGATTTGGCACTGTTAAGTGCAAAGAAATGATGATGCTATGAAATTATTCGAGTTTGGTATTATTATCAATAAAAAATTAAAAAATTGGCTTTACATCAAGGAAGTTGGCTATTTATAAACACAAGATTCATTTATCAGGCGTTTGTTCATAAATTATAAAGATTATCAACTCTTCTAAAATAAATTAAGCTGTTGTTGAAATGCTAATGTTGTAATTCTAAAAACTTTACGAATATTTTACAGATAATAATCTCAATCAATTTAATATAAGGTTTAAAACTTAGATACAAAGACATATAAAATATAATAACTACATTTGTCTTATAGAAAACACACGAAACCTTATATAGGTGGAAACTTTTGAAAACTTAGTTTATAACTCAACGAGCATCCTTTTCTTTACCAGAGAACTTGGTATGGTTTCATTTTGGTTCATGGTGACAGATTTAGGGTCAAAGTTGTGCTTCTTAAAACGAATTTGAACTCCGTCCAAAAACAAAAAATTCGACAGTGTAAAGTTTAATTTGGACATATTTCTTTTGCATGCATGCTATGGTACTGTATCTCAGCCATTAGGCAAATACAGAATTCGAAGAAGAATCCTATTTGTAAGATGTTTACCGAACATTCCTCTGTAGTTGCATTATCACAAAGTCAACAATAACAACACTTTTACCTTGGAATATGTCACTTTTCTGTCTCCTACTGAACTGAAATTACTCATTTCTACCATAGCGGTGCGTTGGGTATGAAATCAAAGTGTCCTTCGAGGAGATACAGCTTTAAAATCGATATATTTAACGATACTTCCCCCATGTTTTTCCACTTATGAAACAATATGGCGGCTTTTCTCATGGGATTGGGGCGGTTGTCACTGACAACACTAGTACATGGTTTACCCACCGCGCGGCGCCTCTTGGGTCATTGCGGGTCTCGAAGTTGAGTTTGTCGAGAGTTCGTCAAGTTTGTCATCTTCCAGGACAGTGGATGCTTATGTTTTATCTTAGATCTTTAAGTTTTGAAAAAAGATAAAAAGTAAAATCGTTTTGTGAATCAATTGATATAAAAATAAAAAAAATATAAATAATGTTAATGATGATATCAATGATGATGATGATGTAAAACGATTTTCAGACATGATAGACTCTAACACAGGCAATCAATAATAAAATCTGATAATATTGACTGGCCACTGGTACCCGTCCTACCAGTTAATCGATAACAATTGTAACTTATTCATATCAGTGTTCATCACTGAGACTGCTCAATCAAAAATGCATGTCAATCAATGAAAAATAGTAAATATGTGGATATTTATTTTGATATCAGTTATAATGTATCCTTCTGATCTTCGATTGTTCAACTAAATTATGCACTACTTGCACCAAGAGGTCACGTGGCCTCACCTCCCCTAAATCATCAAGTGTAAAATATGGGCCAGAATTGGTCCAGAAATGAAAAAAGCTTGTATAATTATTAAAAAGACCAATTTTTAACTCGCCATACACAAGAAAACAGAAATAGGAGCGTTTTTAAAATTCCCGGGTTTTTTCCACAAGAATCGTTTGAGAAAACGCGTTGGGTGATATTCTTTACAAGAAGTCACGACTTCCACAAAGTTATTGTCATTTTTGGTGTGTTGTGTATTAGACACTGAAATTTTGCAATGCTACTAATTTTTATATGTTATTTTAATTTCTGGGGCTTGACTTTTACCGAGCTGCTAGATTTGGTGCAAATCCCGGGGGATATTAGTGCAAGCCCAGGGAAGGGGGGGGGGGGGGGGGTGACACCGGAGGATAACTATCATGGGTTTAAAATATGCGATTTGCCAAATCCTCACTTTTTTGGTATCTTTTAGGGGTTGAATAGCACTAAAACGCATGTTTTTGGTATCTTTTAGGAATGAAAAATCTATGAAGCTACTATATTACTATACTACTATATTATAATGATACTAATTATGATAATAATAATTTAATCATTTATAAAGCGCATTTTACATGGAAATATGTTTAAATGCGCATTACTCAATGTAAACCGACTGGCACTGACAGTGCATGCAGCACTCGTACAGAACTGAACCAAAAAAGGATTCCTGGGGAACACCACAGGGAGGTCGTTTAAACAGGCGAAAAGTACAATGTTGCGATGCGATGAGAACGAGTAGCTGGCGATTCCTCCGAGATTTCACGCTATACAGTAATGTTTGCGATCGTACGTGATCAATCGACTTTTTTTAATTTTGCTAAAGCCTTGAAACTAATTGTTTTATGTTTCTTTTCATACCAAAAACAGCAAAGGCCTTTCCGGAATTCAAAAATGGAGTGGAGACAAATTTAGAAATATTTATCTAACCAAAAACAAATCTCACCACATGAAAGATCGCACTAAAATTAACACGTTTTTCAAGTTTCAGAAAGTTTAAATAAATACTGACTGATTTGTAAGTTTTAAAGAAATCTTCAAAATTAAAGAGAATGTATGACCTTGGGGAATAATTTGGGGACGCTGTCTTCAAACCCCATACATTCTTTGTTATTTTTGCGACTATTAAAAAAATGCCACTCAGAATATATTCATCTATACACGCTGAAACTTGAAAATAATACTAAAAATGGTCCTCTCTTTCTTGTTTGGTGGTTGATATTTTAATTCGAGTAAAATTTTTACTCAGCCCCAGTGTTTTTTTGAGTTCCGGAAAGGGGAATTGTAATTACGGGGAATAATGGAGCACGAAATGTAATGTAAAGTCAATTCCAGATTTTTTTGTAATTGTGACTGCATGACAAAAGTTGTCCAAAGCATTGAGTCTGCCCACTGTTATCGGCAGAGTAGTGATGCGCAAAAATTAAGCTGGGTATACCACAAAGGGGCATTTTGAGAAATGCCTTTGAAGCAATAAACAGTTTTTCCGGATTGTGTAATTGCTCCACTCGTACAACTACTCCGGGGTTGGAACTCCTATCGGAATATGGCGGGGATGCTCGTCGAACTTTTTGAAAATGGCCCCTAAAAGGTACCAAAGTTCTATCCAGAAATATTTAATAAAGCTTCGCAACAAGATTTAAAGTTGGTAAATAATTGGATACAGGACCTAACTAATAACGGTTGCAGACGATAAACTTTTATAAGGGCCAGATGAACAAATAAATTGTTTACAAGAAAATAATAAGTTAAACAACAAACAAACAAAACATTAAAAAGTCTAAAAGTGAAATATAAAGCCCGAGTTTACCTACTATCATTTGATGCTAGTACGACTGACTCAGTAAAACATAAAGCCTAGCTCAATGAAAAGTCGACATTGTAACAACTTGATTCACTTTCACCCTCTTTTTATAACAAGTGTTTTAATTATCGTTGAATAAATATCGCCTCCCTTTGCTCGCGTCCGCCTCATGCCTCGCCAAATGCAGTGCAAGATTGAACGGCGATGTAGTTTGTTCTGCAGTGTTTACGTCATGCCAATTTTCACATATCTTGAAGTACACTATATATTGATCACTTAGTTTTTTAGACAATGATTTGATTCTTAGTCCAATATAATTGAAAGCTGCTTTTCAATTTAAAGCGGTGTAGCGGTTTTTCGTTTGAAAATTTCTTCCGGTTTTTTCACGCGTCGAAATCGGAGTGTCATTCAGGATAAATGAGCCTATTTACGAGCTTAGTTATCACCCAAATCCTACGCTTTTCTATTTTATTCATCAACTGAATCATCAAAAAGGTAAGAAAACGTTGAGTTGTAAGTTGGTTTTATATTTTCATAGGACCTATTCAATATTTTGTTAAAATAAACCATGAATTATAATTTAGCACCCATGAATCAAATAGTGCGCAAAATCGTATCATAATAACAGAAAAAAAACTCAGTACCACACATGCTACCTTGTTATGAAAATAATATACTGCAATCTCAGGAAAAAGAATAAAAAAGGTACTGATGGAAAGAGCGAGGTTTTTTCGATCATAACTAACTTAGCTGCAAACATGCATGCTCAGCATGCAGTTCAAATGTTATTCTAATTTCATTTCATTGACAAAACAGTATGTTTTTGTTCCTTAATATTTTTCAAAATTAGGGTTGATCGAGCGAAACCGAAAAGATTTGTGGGGATGAAGAAAAATGAAGAAAAATACAGTTAGAGTAACTAAAAAAGTAAATTATGATTTGTTGTTCAGTATATTCGTTAAAACAAGGACTTAAAGTTCTCATTAAAACTTTCATATAAGCGATTGGCCACAATTTTCTTGGATAAATAAGATTAAATTGGCTCATTTATCTTCAAAATAGGAAATATCCGTGGGAAACAATGTTTCTATCAAAGCTCCGGATATTTCGAAGCATTTGGTGTCAGAAATGACTAGTTCTAAAAACACAAAAACTGATATTAGCTATTTTCAATACGACTCATCTTTAAAAAATATTGAAACAGACTACGCCAAATGGCAAATCTCAACTACATACGCTTACGGCGGGCAACGATGAAAATGACAAAAAGTCTTATTTTTATAGTGCCAAAATATCGATCAGTTTCTTTTTTCGATCCTTTTTGAAATCGTAAAAAAACTTATCATAAAAATTTACTCCCAAAACAGAGACCACTTTTTGTTGTTTTGGAAAAAATCACTATCTTTTTCTCGTTAGTAAAAGTTGTAGCTCATATAATGATCAAATCAGATATCTATTGAGTTTTAAAGATAACGCGTCTGCAAGATAAAATCACCAATAATTGACATAAAACCGTCTGTCAATCGAGCCTTGGCAAAAGCGTTCCTGTTTTGTGGAAGAGATTAAAGTCCGACCAAGAGATCCGTGCGAAGAAATTAGTTTATTTGATAGAATTGAAATGAAAAACACCAAAATAAAGTGGGACACATAGAAATATCTGTAACTGGAAATTCGCGCATTAGTTGATACTTTCTCTGTTTATCGACTGCTTATCGAGCAGTTTTGTAAAGATTTATTTTAATGAAACAATTGGAGTCAGTGAAATCCCGAACGGACTTACTAACGAAGCGATGACATAATGCCTACGCCTCTTCGACATTGTAGCCTCAAAGAGGGAATCCCGGGGAGGGAATACTTGAAATCTTATTGATTGATACCCCCTGATATATCCTATGCTAGACACAACACACCTACTTTATTTTTTGTTTGTTTTTGTTTACTTGTTTATCAATAACTGATGTATTTTCTGTAGTAACTATTCATCTAAAATGACATTACCCATAGACATTTTTAGTCGTGTAATTGACATCGGTAATCCGTTATTCTCACAGACAATGCCGTTTTCTTACACTAGGTGTATATTATGTAATTGTGTGTGATAAATAAAATACCTATGTATCAGGGTCGAATCCAGGATATTGAGAAAGAGGGGCCGGCCAATTAAAATGGGTCAGTGTCCCATCGATCGCCGAATTAAATTTTATTCAAAACAATCTATATATCTATCAATTTATTTCATTGTTTCCCTACATCTTTTAATATTGGTCACGTTGTTCTATATACTTAATACTCTCTGCATGACGTACTAAAGTTACTTTTTTCTACCGAGCATAATCAGTCAATCGGCATTCTACTGTTTCATTAAGGACCTTAAGCATGAGGACGAGAGCCGATGACGACGAACAGTTGCCATAAACTTAGTTGATAATTTATAGGTGCACTGAGTATTTCTTTGAGGTAGTGGATGCTCAGTAGTTGCTGTCAACAGTGAAGACGTTTTGACTAAATATATATGACTCATCACCGACATGTTTTTTTTTAGCAAAATTAAATACCAACTCCAATTTTTCTTCGATCCCGCCCAGGATTGGCCTCTAACACAGCCTCTAAGATTTAAGTAAGGCTACAAAACAGGTACCAAGATCTTTATCAAGAGTCCTGGGATCCAAAAGCTTCTAAACTTGCAGTCGTATGATCATGACAGTAAAGTTTTAGAACGCCTGGGACTACTGAGTTTGAGAAGTTCGGTATACTATATCAATCGATCGCGACAAATCGCATTGTGTAAATCGCGTACACATACAGGGACGTAACCAAGGGGGGTGCACCCCCCAAAAAATCAAAAGGTCCGCTCATCATTCATAAAATCAATGTGAAAGACCACTGTGAAATGGGTTGCAATAAGATGTAATAATCACCGAAAATGAAAAGAATAAAGTAATTCATGCAAAAGGACTGTAAAGGTCGGTACACACTAGGCGACAAGTCGCAGCGACTTGTCCCCGTGACAGGTCGCAGAGACAATTTCCCCCCGTGTATACTAAGTACTTTTGGCGAAAATTGTTGTTACTGCGACAGAATTTTGTTGTTGTTCAAACAGAAACTCAGACTATCATGTTATTGCAAGCAAATTGAAAATCTAACAAACAGACAGTCAGATCTGTCAGATCAAAAGAGCGAAAGAACAAACATCATCGTCATCATTGTCATCATCCTCATCATTATCATCATCATCCTTCGGCAATCGAGGCCGGGATAACAACAATAACAATCAACAACCAAGTACATGTATTATGAATAAGACTATCAAAGAACTATTATAGTAAGCCAACTTAGTTGTTTATATTAATCGCAAACTTACCTGAAAACCGGGTTTCCGAGGATGTTGAAAATAATGTTTTGATTTTATTCTTTTCTGACGTCCGTGAATCAATTCTACCCGGCGACATGTGGTGTACAATCCTAATGAAGTTCTAAACGTTATTATTCTGCATTAGTGAATGATTTAAATCAGACAGTATAATAAGTTAATGATTAAAATTAATCAAAAACTCGATCCATTTATCCTAAAAAAACATTCTCAAAAATCCTTGATTTTTTATTTCAGTTCGGAAGTATCAATTTTTTTTGGGAAAATCATGTGGTTTTAGAATCCCTTTTAATTAGAAAATTGATTTTATAATTTACATTGTCATTGATAATTAAAAAATTGATAAGTCAGTACAGAACAACGTAAGGACTTTTTGGGGACTTGATCATGTCTAGGGCATTCTTCCCGTCAAACTTCCTGTGTCTTTTTTGCATAGGAAAATACGTGTTGGGGGTAATTGATTCCCCCCCCCCCCCTCCCCTTCACCACCACCCAAAAAAGGGAAAATAAAAAACAGCTAGAAAAGATATCAGTTCGGATATTTTGTCTTGGATTTAGAGTTCACCGAGGTAGCTTTTTCAAAACAGAGCTGAGTCAAAACAATAAACTGATAAACTTATAGATACCCAAATTGCAAATCCGTGACATCTTTATATTGGCCGGGTGTTTTGGTATGTTTTCGAGTGCAGTGTGGAGAGGCATTGACGGTGGCATGGAAACGAGCTTGTCATTGATTGACGATAATGACCCGGCGTGAGTGCTTGTGTCTCTTCATAATGTGATTCCAGATGTCTTCTGTAACTATTTCTCCTTAGGGATGGACAAAGAAAGGTCATTAGTGAAAAAGATGGCCTTCAGAAGTGTTCTAGTTTGTTTAGCAGTTTTTGTGGTGGCGACCAATTGTTCAAGATCTTCTAGTCGAGTAAGTGACCTAAAACAACTTAGCTTACAACTTTGTCATTTCTCTCGGCTATTTTCTAAAAATATATATATAACTTTGAATAAATATTTCTGCTATATTTCAGAGAAGTTTCAAGAAACTAAGAACTCTTCCACAATCAAGCATTATTTCTTTAGCTCAGATGACAAACTATGATGAATTTTATGGCAAAATCCTTCGTCCGTTGATGAGAGTTCGTGTCCCAGGTACAAAGGCACACGATGAAGTCCGCAAGGTAAAAGAATTACGTTATTGCTTTAAATGCTCTTAATAATCGAACGATATTGTAGTTTTTAGCCACGGAAATTTCATATTTAGTGTTTATTTGGGTTAATATTGGAGCTAAACTGGTAAAATGATACATAGTAAAGCGTTTAAAATTTTGTGTTGTAATTATTTGAATGGTTCAGTTACTCTGCATCGTGTTCTTAGAACAGATTTTGAATTGGCTGACTGACTCTATACAATGGCTGTTTCTCTGATGTCAGTTTATTGGCGTCCTAAATAATAGAATATTGTAGATTAGATAACTTTATTATCGTGAAAATAGGATGATCTATTTTCAGAGCTATGAAATGTCTCTATTTGGTTCTTGTTTTGTGGTGTACATATAACAGGTCAAATTATTGAAGCTTATTTATTTCAACAACTTGAAATTGACGCGCGGTTTGATGATGGAGAATTCCTGTGAAAATAACGTTTTTCTCTCTCGTTAACACTGACTTTCAATATTTGGAAAGCGTACTATGGTTAATCGTGATATCAGATAATTTATTTGATTTGGGTCAAATTTCACGTCCAATTCTCGGCTCAAAATGTAAAAACAAGTTATTATATAACATTTTATTTACGTTGTATGGCGACTTGAAAAGCGTAGAAAATATCAAACATGGTAATAATTCACTGTCTTTCAACAGCTTCAATGGTCGTAGATTGTTATCATTTTTGATCTTGCTAGGTAGGATCGCATATTGGAAATTAGTGTTAAATTTAGTCCTTGATTAAGATAATTAAGCATTTTCACCCAAATTGTACATATTATTACTGACATTTGTTTATATTAAGCTATATTCTTTGAGTATGTTTTAGTCAAATCAGTCAATACTCTATCTCTAAAAATTCATCTTTTAGTTCTCTAAAGAAGAAAGCTTTTTGCGCAAATTGAACATTTTTATTTTCGAACTACAGTTAAAAGCGCAAAACAAAAGCTTTTATACAAAAAGGTTTTAAGCTGCACAAAGGACGGGAATGATACACAAAACTCCTAAATTTAGAATGGCTTTCATTGGTTAAAGCTTTGACACGTTAGGTTTTTAACGCGCAAAGTTCGAGGCAGATGTTACTTATATATCTAGTAGGAGGAAAAGACTTAATAAGAATCTTTTTGTTTGGAAGCTTATTGGGCCTTAAGGGCAAAATATGCTTTTTAATTATTTTGATGGCTTTCTGTGGAGGTGATTTTTGCCTATTTTTCAGTTGTTTGTTTTCAATACTATCATGTGGATTTTATCGTGATCATCATGATCATCATCATCACCATTACCCTGTATCCCTGGTTCAGTGCTTTTATATTTACACAAGGACTTTTTGCTTTACATTATTTGTTCAGAATAAATATTTTTCTTTGGAAAAGTACTGTGATAAGCATAACTATCATCTGAATTTAACTTTATCTGTTTACCTAGGTTGATATTCATTTGTGTTAATTTTTGTTTCAGTGTGTCCTATAGAATAAATGATTAATTAGTCTAATGAGAGGGATTTTTTTTTATTCTGAGTCTTACATTTTGGGCATGTCTCTTGGGAGATGGAGTTGCCATAGCAATGATAATGAAAAAAATGTTGTTTTCATTCTGTGTCATTCTTAAAAACATGTATGTAAGCAAAAATGTTTTGAAAATAATTTGGTGGGCCTTTAAATGAAAATTGTTAGCTTGATAAAATCTGAAGAATTAAAATGTAAGCATTTATAAATAATAATTATTATTTTACAAAATTTCCACACAAGTTATTATTTGCAATACACAGATAAGTATATGTCTTCAATCACTATACTATGTTTTTTCAGTTTGTTTTTATTCACAATATAGGGTCTAACAAATCAGGTTTTACTCTCTTGAGTATGTATTTCACTATTTTAAATACTGGAAGAGGTTGAATCAATATTTGATTTTTTTGGATTGAAGCACAATAAGTTTGAAGTATTGACTGTTCGACTGTGCAGTGGCAGTTTTCATCAGAACAAGGGCAGTGTGTGTAAGAATTCTATATAGGCTTTACTAAAATAAATTGAGATAGTTGACCAATGAGAATTATTAGTACAACATGATTTGTGTAGGACATGATAAGTATGTTAAGAGTTGTAAAATTTCATTTGTAACAAGATGGTGGTTTTTGTCATTTTTGCTTTGGAACATGATAAGGGAGGATGCCCAACTACTAGGGAAGTCATGGATTGAGTCATTTGTCTATTGATATATTGATAATGGTCTGTGGATTCTGGGTAAATGTAATGTATATGTGCCACTTGGCAAGTTATCAGATTGATTATAGTTACAAATATTGAAAGAACTTTTGTATTATAATTGTTGTTGGCATTGAAGGTATAATTATTTATTTATTATTTTTAATGTTATGATCATACTTTTGTAAAAAAAAATAGATTTTTTACAATCTTCCTAATAAATTTTAATTGTGAACATTTTTAAGGCAAACTCAAACCAATTTTGATGTGGTTTTGTGATTAGCAAAAAAATAGGAAACTTAATGAGGATAAAACCTCCATCTTTATTTGAAGCACGTTCTTATCTTATTCACAAAATTACCAAAACCCAAAAATGATAATGAGTGAAATTTGATTTTTGCTCACATCTCAATTTGTCTGAAAAATGAGCAAATAAAAAAAAAGAATGATTTCAGTGTGACATTGTAACATTGCATCTGTCAATAAGTGAACACTAATTGAAAGGTTTGGCATTGGACAGGTGATGTTTATGCAAATATCAACTTTCCCTTAAAGCATGCATGATCACAAGGGTTTTTCATGAGTTTATGTCAATATTTAAGCTTATTTTCCTGCAGCATCTTAGTATTTAATCAAATATAGGGGATTTGAGGTGAACCATCACTTAAACTCAAAATTTTAATTATTATCTAGCAAATATTTAAAATGATGATTCATTTTTGTTTAGATTTAGGTTCTCACTCCTACACTGTTCAAACTGAGCCTTTAAAATGTTTTTTCTTTAAAGAAAGAACTATCTTGTTTCAAGGACAGCTACATATAAAAAGGACATTCATATAAACTATGATTCAAGTAAAATAGTTCATAAATAATATATTTTTTAAATTACAACATTTTCATTGTTAGTAACACAAGTCTATCAAATTTAATGTCTTGTAAATTTAAAAAAGTCAGTCATTGATCTCTTCTATATCGAGCCCTTTGTCTAAGCTTTTGGAACTTTTTTTTTTATTGCATGATATAACAACAGTGCTGCAGACAATTTGTCTAATATTCAACTCACAAGATTTCACAATACAATGCATGATGGGGAGTGAATTACTACTTTCTGAACACCCTGGTGGGACTTTTATTTGAGGGTTGTAATAGGGAAAATCATGTAGCCACTAAGATGCATAAGTTTTGTAACCAAGTCATATCACAATGTGATAATATAATATGTGGTATAGAAACCGTGGTATATACCCAGTGAATGTACTCATGCAAGTTCATCTGAGCAATTTTTTTATACCAAAAACAGCCTGAGGTGGTCAAAAATAAATAAATAAATAAATAAAGAAAGAAAGAAAGACAAAATTAAAATAAGAAGAGCCTTTTGAGATTATTATTTTTTATTTTATATTTTGCCTGAAAATGTCTGAATTTTTTTTCCTTGTGCTCTTTGAATTGAAGGGTTAATAAGAGAAACGAAATATGATAAAAAGGTAAAACTCTAAAAATGATATACTTTATTATGTGTAGAGTGCAAAACTGTTGATTTGCCAGTAGTTTATAGTTTAATGAAATCAGAATGTTGACTATTTTTGAAATGATCTTGGGTTGTTTCAAATTGCTCATTTTTGTTTGACAAGAAGGAGAGAGGTAGCTTCATTCATTAGGTACAGCTTACTTGTGAGCATTTCTGATCAGTATATTCACCTCTGGTCTCTTATCTGATATGTTTATTAGAAGATTTGATAAGAGTTTGTGGGTTTTGAGGGTGAAAAGCCTCTCAGATACATTGATTTGTCAATTATAAGGAAGTGAAATGTGGCTCTAAAAGGTCTCTTGAAATTAATTGACAAATAAGGTTAATATATATTTTTATCCTTTCTATGGGGCACATTTAAGCATTATTATCCGTGTTCTACAAAAAAAGGTTTCTGTAAATGATTTGCTAGCAGCCCAAAATTATGCTTTGATGATTGTTGCCTGCCAGTGAAAAACATTTGAATGTGCCAAAGTCCGCCCTATAGGAAAAACCAATATGGAAATAAAATGGGAAACTCAAAAAGTTTTACCATGCAAGATTTCATCAAGTGAACATTCAATAATTGTATGGTTTTATAAATTCTTTGATATTTTCCAAGTCCTGAGTATAATTGAGAAGTGACTTGATGTCTTTAATAATTATTAATTAAGCAAGCAATTGCTATCAAAATAGATGTTCATTGACTTCCTTAAAGCATTTGATGGTCTGAGTATTTAATCAGTGTTCTCATTAGTCAAAATATTTATTTTTTGTACTTTAAACAAGAAACGTTCAATTGTCAATGAGACAATGATGATTTTCATGAGGATACAAACACTTTTTCACACCATGGAGAGTTCAGTTGTGAACTAAAGGATGTAAGCTGAGAGTGCTCTGAAAAGATAAGAATTCTGCTAAGTGATTGGTTTTATTTTGATAATAAAAATAGTAAGACATCTTGATAGGTAGGATGTGATGCACTATATCATTCAATGGCTTTGTGTGGGATGTGAAAATAGCAATTTCCTTCAATTATTTCCTTAGTTAATGATCCAAAATAGGAAAGTCGGAGTTCAAAATTATAGTTTTACAGAAAATGGATTAGAAAAAAAGATTGTTATAACTTAAGGTTATTCCATAATACTAAAACTAGACATAGAATTTTAATAAAATTTCTTACAGTAAATCATTTTGAGTTTTCCATTAAAAAAAAAAAAAAAAAAAAAATGGGGTCACCGTATTGGATTTAGAGAGAAATTTTTTTAAAGTATATCCACTTTTGTCAATTTAGCAACTAACATTCAAAAATGGGCATCATTCATAAAATTGTCTCTTTACCGAGCTTGGTCAACACAAAATACATTTATGGGATCGATATAAAGCAAACAATTTAATTAATTTGTACATCAAATAATAAGTTGTAGTACTTATTAATAATTTATACAAAATGAGTTTTTTTTTACATATCGATTAATATACCATTATTACAGAACTGCAGAATTTATTCATGTATATTCATGGGTCTATTAATGTGAATATATCAAATAGACACCAAATGTCTTTTGACAAAAATTTCATAATAGATTCAAAATATACAGTGCAATGTCTATCATGTCTAGTAAGTTGTCTAGAAAGTATGGCATTGTTTTATCAGCAATTGTAATTATATTTATTATATAACATAAAGTGTTTCTCTCATGTGATTAAAATTGTATCAACACATGTGTTCAGTGGTGATATTCCTATTTATCAATTTGGATCAATCATTCTTTAATTACACTGTATGTTATATAATAAACAGAATAATACATGGTCGCTTGGAGATATGAAATTTATCTTCTTGTGTTCAACTCGATATCTCACTCATAAGCTGCGCTCACTAGTGAGATATTGAGTTGAACACTTGAAGATAAATTTCATATCTCTGCGCGCCCATGTATTATTCTCTATATACACCATAACACTAGAGTGTTTTATCATTTATAATTATTAATATTTGTACACCATGACACAAGAGTGTTTTATGATAATTATGTACACTATAAAACTAGAGTAATGCATTGTTTTATCTGCAATATGAGTACAATAATTATGACATTAGGGTATTCTTCTTTTTGGCTGAGTTGACATATTTGCTGAGATAATCATCCAACAGGAAATATATGATATGTCTATTATGTGCAGTGAATATTGTATATTTGTACACAATAATTATTAATAATACAAAAACCGGTAGTCAAGAGTATTAATTTCAAATCTCAAGTAATGCTTGTCTGTCAGGAAACAACATACAGTTTTACATCAGATTCCAATGTCTCATGTCTGCATTCCTGGGATCAACCAGTGAACTTTATAACACTGAGCTATTCATAATAAAAAAATGAATACTAGCTACCACTCGAGCTTTATAATCCCATTATTTCTAATCTCGAAATTTCTGACATGCTTGGAATCTTCTGTACTGCAGTTGATTTATCAAAACCCTCAACCCTTACCCTTGTACTGCTCCCCTTGCTCAAATTACCAGCTAGACAAGAATTCTGTTGGTTATCAGACAGTGAGTTCAATTCCCATTTGGGGAGCTCAAAGTTTTTGTTTCAAAGCTGACCATATCCCAGTGAGAGACAAATGGATGATTTATTTCAATAATGCTTGCCACTCTTGCTGATATATTTCAACATTATTTGATGTTACTTGTATTTCACTTGTCTTGACTATAATTTTTATCAGCTATTCATGCTAGGTGCTTGCATATCATTCATACATACGTTTGTTTTTCAGTTTATCAAAAAACAGTTTGAAGATTTAAAATGGTCTGTAACTGAAGATGTTTTTCAAGATAATACACCCTATGGAAATGCAATAACATTTAGAAACATTATAGCAACATTAAATCCTGCCGCAGAGACTCGTCATATAATGGCAGCTCATTATGATTCAAAGTTCTTCAATGATTCTGATAAGAAGTTTATTGGTGCAACAGACTCTGCCGTGCCTTGTGCCATGCTGATTGAGCTAGCAAAGAAAGTCACTCCTTTGTTCAGAAAGAAATCTTTGGTAAGAATTTTGAATTGTAGTAGAAATGAAGAGCTTGTATCAAACTATTTTGTCTTTCTTACTACAGCTTCTCACGGCTCTTTATCAAGCTTTTGCCAGTGTTTAAGTATACCTAAAAAGGTCACACAGTTTAATAATCAAATTTGTAGACTGACCTATTTATTTAAAAGAATATAATTTATTGCATTCAGTCCTTTTCGATTGTAATATCAACCTGTTGATTCTCTTTAATTATTTTGTCGTTTTTGAAAGAGATCGGCTAGCTTCAGCTGATATCAAGAAAGTAGACACCCTAATTATGACAAAAGCACAGACAAAATTTGGAAATGGGGTACAATTGGATTTTCCTGATTATTGCATACTAGCATTGATTATGTAAATTTATTCAAAAATGATCTAAATGTAGATCGAAAGATCCTACAATAAAACAACTTACATCATGTTAAGTTTTTTCGGGCTTGTCTTCATTTTATTGCATACTGTGTTCAGTGGGATCATTCCTATTTAGTCCATTATATAATATTATCTTCCATGCATGTTCTCAGTACTATCTGTTATTCAAATTATGAACTCCATTCATCATGTCACTATTTTTGTGGATACTGGTAAATATACAAGAAAGCACAATGCACTGCAAACCATTAGTTCTTCATGTATCAGATTCAAATTTAGTGTATAGCTCAAGACTGACTTTGTTTCGGAGAACATTTTGTCTGGGACAGGGTAAGGTTTTTGTGTGTGATAGGTTTTGGTTTTCATCACTTTTAATTAAAATCTTTTAACAGTAGCCATATTTAAGAATCATAATTTTAGGTCTGGGATAGGTTAAAGGTTTTGAGGACCTGGTAGCTCAATCCTACACAGGTTTTGGAGCCAGTGCACTTCCACAATTGTGTTTCCTCTTTGATTACATGTTGAATGTGCATAAGTATTCATGTAACATTTCTATACAATCATGCATTTCAGAGTAATACAGTCACATTACAAATGGTATTCTTTGATGGAGAGGAAGCCTTTAAAGAATGGAGTAAGACTGACTCTCTTTACGGAGCAAGACATCTTGCCAGTCTTTGGGAAAGCACAGAGGATGAATTTGCGCCTCAGGATCCTAATTCTTTGGCAACACCATCACTGCTAGATTCAGTGGTAAGGATTAAAATACAATGTTGTTCGGATTCAGGTGAAGTACATTAGGTGGATTTCCACCCCTCCCTCACCTCCACAACTTTCTATTCAAAAATGTGTCCACCCTCTGGCCCCTCGTTTTATGTTGCTGTTTATAAAAGGTGATTTACGCAGTACAATATGTTGCATGTGATTTGTATATGATTAGTCGTGAGATTCAAAACGTTCTAAAACTAGTTGTAGGACATTTTAAAACACATTTTAGAGCGTGAGTGGCTAGTTTTAGAAGTTACAACTAGTCGTATACTACAGATCGTGAGTGACAAATCGCATCGTGTATATCAGTCTTAATGAGGGTAATTGTTCTTGGTCACTGGTTTAGATTAATGCTTATTTCATTTTTTTTTAGAATTCCTTAACTCTACTAGACCTCTTAGGGGCTTCTAAACCAAAATTCTATGATATGCATGCACCAACAACAATCTTATTTCAAGAGCTGAGAAAAGCAGGTAATTTATTGTTTTTATTGCATTCTTGAATGTCCATAAAAAATTGTGATTTTTGTTTTTTTGTCTTGTTTTTCCCTTTTTGGTTTGTTTCTCCTGTTTCTGAAATTTCAGTTGTTGATGTGAAAATGGAGTGAATTATGTCTCATTAATCTAAAAATGAAGTTGTGTTATTTAGTCGCTGTGTTTCAGGGACTATATAAGTGGTGCAGAGATGTAGATTTTTAATCTCATCTTTATGAAACATTGTATAGTTTATTTGTGAAATGGTCCATTAAATAAACATTAAATAAACTCTGTACATGCATTTTAAGAGACAATCCAAATGACTACCCTTGTGTGATAGATACCTTTCAATAGTTTTGGTATTTTTGAAAGCTGAACAAAAACACAACCATTCTAGTCTGCATGAAAGAAGGTGTTTTCCTAGTAATCCTTGCCCTTTTCACGAGGTGGTTATCCCCATATTTACAGACTGAACAATCTTATTTACTGGTACACCCGTCTTCTTAAATACTGACACTTTTTTCACCGTTATTTAAATAGAGGATATTCTCAGTGGAGCTGGTCAATTACAGGAGTACAGTCGTCGTGAGAGATACTTCCAATATGCTGAAAATGTTCAAATTGAAGTTGAAGATGATCATGTACCCTTCATGGAGAGAGGTACTGATACTACCCGAATCACTCAAATGTTAGCACTGTGAACAAAAAGCAATCAATCAGATGAATTACAATTCACTCACATGACCATTTTTTTTTTTTGGGGGGGGGGGGGGTTGTAATGGTCCCATGACCTAATGTGACCAACCAAGCAATGTACACAAGTAGTCATGTGACTATTTGGAGCACTCTAAAAGGTCTTGAGTGCAGCACAATATCCAAATATGGTTGATGGCTATTTTCTCAGGGCTGACAATTGAATGATTTCTGTAACAAAATCACTCATAAGACTGCCATCTGTATTACTCATTTGGTGGAATGTCAGTTCAATCACTGATCACCCATTTGCTTTAATGTAATGTAGTGCTTATATAGCGCATTTTCACTAATGTCTCAATGCGCTTTACAATCTTTAATATTTATAGTATGTAATCTGGATTTACAAGCATGAGGTTGATTAGTAATTAGTATGTATTAGTGTAGGCCTATCACCGAGGATGGTCGTTACCTGCGTCCTCAGTCGTTCTTTTACGTTCCCCCGTTAATGGTTAATGTGTAGTGTGGCGAGACGGGACCTCTAGTTTATCGTCCTTATCTGAGAAGACATGAACCCTTACAATTATAAATCGAAGAACATTCTCCTCAATTATTAAAAGACCCCGAGTGGTGGTCTGGTTGAGGGTTCGAACCCGCAGCCTCCCAGTTAACAGCTAACGCTCACCCAACTGAGCTAACCTATTAATCGGTCAAGGACATAAATAAGGACATTAAATTGAAGAGAAATATTAAATGACATCGGTTCTATGTCACACACTGCTCTGGTAGCTCAATGGCCTATTTAATTTGAATAGTGGCCTGTGTTCTTTAATGACCCTCATAAACAGTTTAGGAGTGCTGAGAAACAGGACCTAATTTTCATGCTTTTATCTGAGAAGAGAAGAAGTTAAAACCATTTGCAGAGGCAACAATGTCTTAATTATTTTAGGACCCAAAATACTGGTCTCACACCTGCAAGCTCCTTCACAATATTCCAGAACTAAGCAAAATGGTAGCAGTCTTGCAAAATTAATGCTATTTTTTTTCTTCCCTATATTCTTTGAAATAATTACCTGACATCTTAACTTGTCATATTTTTATTTGCAGATGTCCCTATTTTGCATTTGATACCAGTCCCCTTTCCATCCTGTTGGCACAAGTTCTCAGATGGTTATGAATGCCTTCACAATGCTACAATACACAATTTAATCAAGATAATGGAAGTGTACACTGTTCATCTCTTCTCTTTGTGAAACATTGGTTCTGGCTATCTTCAAGGGCCAGATTACATGGAGGTTTTCAGCCTGTGCTGGAGAGCACAAGCCTTGTTTTCAATTCTAATGGACACAAACACAAGACTTTTCCTTTCCATCCCAGACTGATAATGTCCATATAAAATGTCCCTAAGATATATTAACTGAAAGAATACTGTCATTGAAATAATATAATAGATATATGATCATAGTTTTCTCAAGTCTTCTTCACAGTTGATATTTGTGATGTCAAGGCATCATTGTATGATCAATCAAACTCAACTGAGCAGGAGACTAAGTTTGATCAAAATTTAATTTTAATTCTCCAGAGAATATCATTAATCCCTGTACACAAGAACTTTTTTTATACAACCATTCTTTTTTCCTCAGAAGATGAAAGTGACCATAAGCATTTTTTGTGTTATAGCAGATTTATCTTTTTTGCAATGGGCTTTATGGGACAGAAATGATAATATTAGAGTTTCCGCTACAATTTGTTATACATTAGTCTGGCACTGATGTCTAACTTGATACTATATTATACTAACTCATTACATTCTTGGACTGTGATCATGATGTCTGCATGCATGTAATGTACTTGCAGAGTCATGTTTATCTTTAATCAAATGTACTAGTAGTGAATAGGTTACTAACAAGAGCATTTACATGGGAGAAATACATTGATACTGAGTCTTAAAAAACAATTCAAAGTTAGTTGGTTTCACAAACCTGTGAAATACTCTTCTGTTACCAGTTGTAGACAGCTTGGATAAATTTGGGTAAAACTTTATTCACCCGCTATAGGATTTATCTGCTGGATAGTGATTTATCCACTGGATAGTGTTATCCAAGCTTTGTACAACTGGCCACTGCAGTGTATGTTACACCTTATAGCTAACATTTGTTTTATTTGTGGACTGCATGTTTTAAAATAAACGGTAAATTAAATACTTATTAACCATAACATTTGTTGGGAGGGTTTGTGAAACCACTTTATCTAAATTTATTTTCATAGTAAATTGGAACAGATAATACACCACAAGAAATTAACTATTTTTAAGAAAATTTTATTTGAAAATATTTCAGTTAGATTATAAAAACAATTATTTTAAAATTAACATATTACGCACGTACACTGAAGTTGTCTAAGTACTTAATTGAACAATAGCAATTAAATAAAACACTTACATGAATGATATCATTGATATAATAATAAAAAGTAGCCGTATTACTCAATGGATGACAAATGGTTTCTTTTTGGTCATTGTTTAGATTTAATGGATTTCATCTCTTACCACTTTGGTGAGGGTAGACAAAATGAAAAGCTCAGTCTTCTACCACTCTGCCAAAAGTAAAATGCTATAGCCCCCCCCCCCCCTCCCTCTCATGGAAAGCCTGTTTTATGAGAGAAAACCCTCTCAGTTTTGTCAAACCCCTACCCCCAAAAATAATGAGCTCGCAAATAAAAGCCCCCCATGTGTCAATGTTGCAAAGAAATTAAATGGAATGTACCTACATTATTTTATACACATGGTGGTTCTGTTTGACAAACTAATATTATGTCAGAAATATATATTAATTATTAATCTGGGAAACACTTATTTCACATACATTAAAGAGTGACATTAAAGACTTGATTGTAAATCAAATTCCCCATGACCTGTCTCCATAAACAACACAGGATGTCAAACTTGTGGTATACTAATGAATTGATAATAAAATCAACTTTGCTGAACCGGTCAGAAGCCATGCTTTTCCTTGATGAGCCACATTGTGTCAATGACTTTTTTCTGTTGAATACAAAAGAGCATTTTTCAAAAACTTATATTAGATAGTGATGTTCCCCCTCATTTTCAGTGTTAAAAGGTCCACGAATGCTACATACTAGAATAAGCAAGGAAACAGAAATAGTAATTTCAAGATTTATACGATTTTTTCTTACAGAGGCCATCTCAACCACAATGCTTTGTTGTTTACGAGTAAAATACGCAAAACTCCTTTTAAGCCAATAAGGAACTCTTGAGAATCCACTCTTGGAGTAACACAAAGTTTAAGAAGTCGAGATTTTGTTTACAATAATGCTTGACTTGTTTACCATGTTTGATTTGTTTACAACAATGTTTGATTTGTTTACCACAATGTTCAGTGACCTGAAAAATACCCCTCTAAGCTATGATAGACCAGAGGGGCACCAACTAAGAATCCTGCTTGAGATGGCTTGTTTGGGAGTTGTTCAGAAAAACTGCCAAACTACACAGTATTTCTAATGCATTTTTTATCTGCTCTATTTATTTTTGCAGTTGTAAATATAACGATAAGTTGTACACTGTAGAGTGATTCGAGAAAGTAGTTTGAAAACAGATTTCTCGAATCACTCTACGGTGTACAACTTATTGTTATATTTACAACTGTTTCTTTAGAAACACCGACGCAGTCCATGAAATAAACATGCAAAATTCAAAGAAAAATTCTAAAGTGGACAAAAAAGAGATTCCCCATTTTGCTCTTTTTTAGTATTTTTGAAATTGGATAGACTATTCATCGCCCCTAATAAAAAACAGTCAATATAAATTCAGACTGCATATTTACCTGATCAACACTAAATTGATCCACATATAAGTGAGTGGTATTGAATGCTTGCATACGAGTATAACCATAGTCGGTAGAACGATAAGCAGTCCAAGGACCATCATATGTTTTGAATGGATTATGATCTTCTGAACATCCCTGTTAATGAGATTGCATAACATTTAGTTATTTAGACTTTTGAGCTGTTATGCATAAAAAAAATCTTCTAATGTACTCCTACAAATAAGAGATTAGCGGTCTTAGACGTGTTATTAAACAATTATTGGATGAGGCCTTGATGATATTATCCATAATTTTCAATGCAGAGTGCCATTAGCCAAAGTTGTAGACTACAATTAATGGGCAACAGCTTTATATTATTCCTATAGTTTGCTTGAGTACAATATAACAACTTATTGCCTTGACGGGTCCAGGCTCAATCAACCCACAATTTATCTAGTGGGCATTTCTTTGTTACGGACGTTACACTTCAGACATCATTTTTCATCATAACATGTTGTATAGCATAGAAACCTTTATTACTAAAACAACTTTTATGTTTTCAATTGATAATGGAATAAGAGCTTAAACTTCTCATGGGTTTACAGAATTATTATGTTTTGATATTTTATTAATTATTAATGGCAAACTTTGCGTTACGGACGTTACAAATATAACCCTGCATGTCAAACACTAATAATTTAATTCCAAATTCCTGTGAGTTAAGTAAGCTATTTGCCCTTTAATGTTGCTAAGCCTTGAGGTAGGTAAATAAAGTTTACAGACCAAAGAAAATTTTTGACAAATCCTTATTTATTATTTTATTATCACACCTTAAGTAACGTTACGGACGTTACAATTTTTTTGTTACGGACGTTACTTTCTGAATTATCCAGAAGTAATCCTTTGAAATTCTTAAATAAAACAAGATTACATGAAACATAACAGGCAACAAAGCTAAAACTTGGACTAGGCACTGTACATTTTTGAAAATAACACAATTTTGTTTTAATTTTATGCTTTTTTAATTTTAATTGAAATTCAGCCATTTTCTCGGATTGGGGTAACTGTGTTTGTTGTTCATGCAATTGGTATTGTTGGCAGTATTCACAAAAAGTCATGCTCTGTTTAAGTTCTCTCTGACATGGCTATCTCGTTATCTCTGTAAGTGTTCAGTGAGTGCAGCAGAATGTTTAAAAGTAATTGTGAAAGAGCAAGAAAGAGCAAGAAAGGAAAGGTTAAAAAATGATCCAGTAAGGTACAATACATACAAGCTAAAGACAAGGATTGGAAAAAAAGGATTAAAGAAAGAGTAGAATGCCTGGTTAGAGTGAGGACACACAGAATTAAACAAAGTCAAGTCAAAACACCACAAAGTTTGTTGAAAAGCCTCATCGAGGGTTAAAAGTTAGAGCCAGAGCAGTTCCTTTAAGAAAATAAAATTTGTCGTTGATAAGCTTACAAATGATCCTGATCATCACACACCAAGTCCTGGAAACAAGGCACAGCCTGGTGGGAAAGTCAATTCTGTGAAGACATTTTTCTCAAGACAGTCTCCAGGTATAAAAGATTATGTCATGGTTAGAGCTACAGCAGGAAAGCCTTCAAACTACAGAAACGACACCTTAATAATTGATTATTAATTATTAATTATTATTCCCTGAAAGAGGTTTTTTCAATGTTTAAGCAAGACTATCCAAACATCAAAATCAGTTTCAGTAAATTTTGCACTCTCAGGTCAATAAATGTTAATCTATCTTCAACAATGTCTTCTAATACCTGCCTCTGTCAGCAGCACAATACTATGAAGCTGCTTTGTGAAGCTATTCACAGGGCTGTACCAGAGTTCTGTTTCTACTATTTTGAGATTTGTTGTCTCTTTGTTGTAAGTCTTTCATAGGAATTAAATATTGAGTTCCAAAATGGAAAATCAATCTGTTTATTTATATAGAAATCTTGTGTTACGGACGTTACACCTATTGGTTGTAACGTCCGTAACACACATTTTGTAACATCCGTAACGCCATTTAGATATCAAAGCAATTTATTTTTCAACATTTTTCAACATTTTCCATTTACCCTTGACCTGTCTCTAAAGAATCTGACATATGAGAAAAAAAAGTTATTTTAGTCAGCTTGTAGATTTAAAATAATGACCTTTTTTGTTGTTATGGTGTGTAACGTCCGTAACAAAGAAAAATTGCAAAATCACACAATATGAATTTGAATCTTTTTAAAAGAGCTGTAAAGTTTCTTAGCACTTCATATGCCCTAACGAAATTTCCATACAAATTTGTTTTCTACTTCATTTCCTTATTGTATTTTAGGAGCAAAGTTCTTATATGTTCCTGATATTTTCGAGATCAATAAAACTGTAATGTTTGTGGCCCTACTGCTCCCCCCCCTGAGTGACACCCCAAACTTTCACTACTATTTTTTGAAAGTTTGATTATCATGTATGTTATTTCACACAACTGCTATGAAATCAGGATGCTTTTAAAACAATGGAATTTCCAGCTTCTCATGTGGAATTGCCCAATATCAGTATTCAATGCCACCTTGACAGTATTAAGTATCTTGACTCATAAAATTGAATTTTAAATCTTCTTTAATACAGAGCACAATAACACTCTAAAAGAGTTTGGACCATGCTGAGTCTCACAATGTTCTGACAATGGCATATAAACAACTCATTAGCATACTGGCTCCCAGTCCTCTTGCTCACATAGGAATACATTTCTCTCTCCATTCCAACTTACAAGCTTGTTGTTCATTACAAGAGAAATGGACTATTTAGATACTTCAGTTGGTTGTAATGAGTGATTTCATTAAAGAGAATAGTATTGAGTATAAGCAATTACAAACAATGAACATGTCACATATTGAATAAATACTTACTGCCGATCCAGTTATAATATGTACAGGAGCACAAGGATTGGTGTAAGGCTCTTCTTTACTGCCATTACAGATCTAAAAAAAATAGAAATTCATCACTGACAATTACATTTAACATAACATTTAACAAACATTTAACAAACGATCGAAACAGTCGCAAACAACTGAAAGAAGTTTCCATTTTGGGGAAACCAAACTTTTTAGATTCCTACGGCCTTATGATCTTTTACAATAGTATATGGATTGAAAATGGTCATAGGATAAAAAAATATTGGTTTCCCTATAAATGATTTTTTCCTGGTCGCTTGCGACTGTTCTCGGCAATATGGGCTT
Source organism: Diadumene lineata (assembly GCA_918843875.1). Taxonomy (NCBI): domain Eukaryota; kingdom Metazoa; phylum Cnidaria; class Anthozoa; order Actiniaria; family Diadumenidae; genus Diadumene; species Diadumene lineata. The sequence continues at coordinate 9,974,317 of OU974074.1, read as the reverse complement.
AAGTTCTACCCAAATCAGACTGTAAAATACTATTTTTTGTGAATTAAATACATTCAAAGGGACTCTTTAATGTGAAGAGGGATTTCTTGTTGTGTAAGGCCAGGTTGACAATATCACGTTAGCACAGTCAATTATAAATATAATTTGAAATAAAGAAACATATTTGTGTGCATCATATACCTGTCTTTTGTACACAGGGAAGAGACGCTCGTAGGAATGTTCATGAGCCCACAACTCCACATCAACACCTTCAATGACAGAAAATATAACACATTATTGAAATATTCTACAAAATTATTATGATCATAATACTCAAATGTGCATTTTCAACAGCTCACTCCTTCTGTTTAAAAGATGTTCTAATTTTCATCTTTCCTGCATGTGCACCAATATCATTATTCTTTTCAACTGTTTAACAGAGAGAATAAGTACATTTCCAACATTATTAACAGCTGCTGTCTCAACGATTTTTCAAAGCTGTATATTCAATAATAATTTATTGATGTATTTACACAAAAAATTAAGATAACTGAATAAAGAGGAAGAATGCTAAATAGCATACCATATCTATAGAAGAGATCCTCAAGAGCATATTTGTGTTCCTCACCAAATCCTGTTCGAATCTATGAAGTAGAATAATTTTAATTTAATTTAATAAAACAACACAGCAATCTTTTAGTATAATACAGAGTTTCATTTGACACTGATATTTATTGAGGGAATCTTGATTACCTCTGCTAAGATTCTAGTAGCGGATAATTTATGTATCATTCATGCTGGGTTGAACTAATTATATCTGAAATTGACCTTTTTTGTATTTTTTTGGAAAATAACTTTTGATAGATAAATCCCAACATCTTCAAATTAGACATGCTGCTGTTACTTATAAACCAGAACAAACTTTAGGTTTCATTTCACTAAAATGTGACAATTTTGATTGGAAAAGGACCTTATCATTTTTGAATAAGTTTTACTAAGTTTTTACTCACTATACTCTCATGTTTTGTGCAGTCATCACGATTATTATTTGAACAGTACATTGGTCGATGTGCCATGGTTATGATCCAAGGTCGAACAGTTCTGTTCTCAGGAGATGATGCTTCCTACACAATAATATCATGACTGTATTTAATATGACCATTTTGCTATAATGTCTTAAATTTATACTTCACAGGATATTAACAACTGGACAAGATTTTAAAACAGAGCAACTTAAGCTAAAACACAGCACAGGACTAAATCCATGCGCAAGAACAATGGGTCAGTACAAATTCTTAAATTGGGATTAAGATTCATAATTAGGCAATCATATGTTTGCGAGAAGTTGGTTAAGGTAGCTCTAGGCCAAAGTGGGTCAAACTTGTACAAAACGTCAACTTACTTTAGGAAGTATTATGACTAAGAGTGCATGTTTAACCCTTTCACTCCTGGAGATTTTTGGCGTTTTTAGGCGTTTTTTGACACATACAAACTTTTAGCTCGTCCAGAGCAGTTTGTTTTTTACTTCGATCAAGATTCCTGTGTTTTTGTGTTACCGGGGAGGCATGAAGCTGGTAAACAGGTTTAACGCGTTTAAACAGGTTTTCAGTCTAATCAGAACTTTGACGAATTCGCATCATTCGTGATTTCGTCGTTGTTTTTTGCTATTAATTTGCCTCTAAATGCTTCTGGAACAGCATCATTAAGCTTTCTAGTTGTGACGAGTCTACTGTTTGAAAGAAATCAAGCTGGTGAGATGATTTCGAGTAAAAATTAGTGTTTTTTTCGCACTCGTGAATCTTGGCGACCGTTGAAGAAATCATCACTTAAAGACTGTTTTAGAGGCAAATTCTCGGACTGCCGCGGCTATTTTTGCAAGTTGTGGTGATAGAAGAACACAACAAGCCTGAAATTTCGGCAGAATTCCGAGGTAGCGTTAGACTTATAAAAAAAACTTGAAATGGGGGGAGGCTATGATGGCTGCCGAAAATTTGGTTGATTTCCCAGAATGCATTGCAATTGTGTTTTTATGGAAACACGTGTAGTTCGAACTAGGCATGTTCTTAGGGCTTTAGCGCTGTAAGTGAAATGAAATAAAACTTGAAAAACTTGCATATGCTTAGTAGAAGGACTGAATTTTTATAGGATATGAAACTTTTTGTTTGAAGACAAGGTTTTTAGCCAAAAAATTCGACCTGCAAAATGTGTGGTTTTCAACATCTGAAAATTATTAGCGAAAAAACGTGATTTTTTTGCTTTTTATAAGGTTTGAACTGTAAGTTTTTGCCCAAATTGCTAGTTTCGTCGACCTGAATAGTACTTAAAAGTTAACCACATTCCTAGTGTTTGCTTTGAATGGTGATTTATGGCATGAATGACTCAATTCAGGAAGATATTATTTTTTTATAGCAAGGTAGTTGTCTACGGCCGGCTGAGGCCGGTACAGGAGCGAAAGGGTTAATTTGGAAATTGCAGAAAGCCCATACCTTGAGGTCATTTTCTAGCCAAGCATACTGCTCTCCAATTCTCTCAATGCCTTCCTGTGCCCAGAAGAAGTAGAATTCTGATGAAAAACTGATTAAATGGACTGGTCCAATGTTCATGCTAATAAAAAAGAAAAAAAACATCATCAACAAACTATAATCTTTGACAAACAGGTATCAAGCCAATATATAATACAGTTCATCTGCTAATAATCATTCTTTATATCTGTACTTGGGCTACATAAATTCCCAGTAAGGTGACTTTCAGTATTCTTCAGTCTACATTTTTGCATGACGTATCCCCCATGGACAAGCTCAATGCTTCAATGGCATTGATATCAGCAACTCCTAAATTACATACTATGGTAGGAATTCAGTGTAAATAAAAATGAGCTTCTTTGTTAATTGTAACCTACCTGTAATACATGTTCATGTTTTTATTAAACAATGGCATTGTAAACCTTGCCTTGTAGTTGGAAAAGTTGCTGGAAATGAAAAAAGAAATTAACCTACATTCTGATACTCATTTATAATTAGAGAAAACTATTCATGTGTCTAATTCTCATTGTTGAATTTGACATTATTACATGATACAATATTTTTGAATGTTTTGGAAACAAATTAACATCTACCCAACCCCTCATGAAAAAATGTGGTGACAGTGTTTTGATGAATTTTTTTGCGGTGTTGCTGTGTTCACCATTGGTTTTTTTGCGGTGTTGTGGTGTTTGAGATTCCCCAATGTTTCCCTCAAAACTGTCTATCACGCTATGCTAAGCTTAGCATTATTTAGTATTATTGTAATCATGTTGTGTGTCCATGTCTTGGTAAATATAAAATAAGCTTAACCATGAGCTAATAGAAGCCCTCAATGTTAAGAAAGCTGACAATGCTAATGCAAGCTTGATGTGAGTGCTCTTCAAGAGTTGCTTAAAAAATAAGTCTGTTAAGGAGTTGCGATGTCACTATTACATTACTTACTAAGTGTTTTCATGGTTACCAGGGCATGTCATATATGGCACATAAGCTGCTATAGATTCAATCTGTCTCATAAACTCATCTCCAACTACGGATTCATCCTAAAACATGGAAAATAATACACAAAACATTAGCTATGCCATCCTGGTTCATCCATACCAAAATCTTTAAATTGTCTTGACTGAATACAAATAAATTTATCAAATTGAATATGGAATCACACTTAATTTATAGTAAAATCAAAATGCAATTTCAAGAATTGCAAATTTTGACATATAGAGATAGAAGAAATTATTTTTCTGTGTTAAACATAATAATAATTCTGATAATGTAATGATCTTAAACACTGTACCATTTAAAAGTGGACTTAACCATTTAAAAGTGGACTTCGCAAAACTGGCACAAGCGCCCGGGATAGACCCGGCGTTTGACCAATCAGAGCGCGTCATTTTCTTAAGACTTAAAGCAAGGATATTTTGACCCAGAGATTGACCAATGGGAGCGTTTTGTCCCATGGATTGACCAATCATGAAAATCCTCTTAACTTTTTGTCCCATGGATTGACCAATCGTGAGAATTCTTTCCAATCTCCACTAAGTAGAAGCAGGAAAGTCGATTCAAGCGACAAAAAATTGGACGCCATTAGCGATAATTTCGCAAAGTCAAAATAAATTGTGTTCGTGTCGAGAATCTTGCTTTTCGTGCTCAAAAAATGTTGAAAAAAGGTCATTGCAAATTGCCAAGTCAATTTTATGAAGGATTTTCTTTTATCTGATCTGAGAATTAAAAATGAAAATCTGTTTGGTTGAAATTGACGGCTAGCGCTTTCGAAATGAATTTCACGGCAAGAATTTTTCTCCTTATAATTAATACTGCCTCGACATTCTTCATTCTCTGAATCAACCTCTAATATTTTCGATCATCAATCTATCATCATCAATTTATTTTTCAAAGAAAAATTTCCTAGACAATGTTTGGTATTATTTTCGCCACTCAATCCGCCCAGCTACACGGCACACTTTCGCTGACTCTGCAGTTGGGCGCCGAGTTGCATGGAGCAAATTGTTGTCATGTCTGTGAACAAGAAAACACTCGATCAATTATTCAGTTTATTTTTCTGAAACTAAAGTACGTCTTTCAACATGATGCACATGACAGCATTTCCTTTTTTTGCAGCAATTCAAAGCCTCATGATCTCAAGTGTGCCGATGAAGTTTATTCGCTTTGCGTTGTCGATTGGCTTTTTCGCCGTTTTTGTCCCAGCGATCAGCCAATGACAATTTGACTTCTAGCCAACTTTTGCAGAAATAGCATTCATAAACAAACAAAAAAACTTCTTACGAATTTGCGAAAATTCTCTTTACTATTTAATATTAAAAGTAGACGATTTTTCAATTGCGAAAGAAAAGATTTTTGTTTTGGATGTTGTTGTTAATTTTGAAATATTTTCTTACGATACACAAAAATAATTGCTAGACAGGAAAGCGATGATTTTGTGATAAATAAATTGAAAATCAAAATAATTTATTATCTTCCCATTACATGAATTTTCTTTAATTCAAAAATAACAACATGCTAGTTTTGTTTTTAGGATTATTTCAGTTAAATACGGAGAAAGCTTTTCAATTTTCATGATTACCGGCTGCCGATCTGATAATTTTTAACATTTCATAACTCAGCAAAACGTTCAATTATTACTAGTGAAGTCAGTGTTGTTCCGGAAAAAAACACCATCTACTTAGCAAGATCAGAAACGAATTTGTAGAAATCACAAGTAAGCTAAACTTCTGTTCGTCAAGAAATGACGCCAAAAGCTGCACACTCCAATGTATTTGTAAACAATAATTTCGATGGCTACTAAACAAAGATCGTTTCTTTAAATCTGGAATACCCCCATCGTAAAATTACAGTTTATATGAACTTGTTCATTTTTCACAGCTCTTTTCGTGTCGATTAATAGCGGTGTCAGTCTTGACGGCTTACAACTTCGAAATTTACTTAGACGAATAACCAATCATGTTGTTCTGTCTGCACAATATGTCAAAGTTAAGCCAATGACAAATCGACTTCTATTTAGCTTTAGCACGCAGCGAATGCAATTGCAAAGTTGTAAACACGCGTTTGAAGCCCTTCTCAACTCACGCAAAACAATTAATTTATCTTACTGCCATTGCAAAAGATAGAGAAAATTTTAGTTTTGTTCAAAAATAAAATAAAATAAATAAATAAATAAACAGCAACAAAACAAAAAACAAAAAGACACACACATACGGAACAGCTTTTCTAGTTAAAACAAGTTTTACATGGTTGAAAAGCGACCATGCAGTGAACATGAACCATTTTTTTTCCCGCCACATCAAAACGTTCAATGATTGCTAGTGAAGTCAGTGGTGTACTGAAAAACACGTTCTACTGCAAAAGTACAAAAGAAATTTTGCAAAGCACATCAGTAAAAAAGCTAAATTTCCTGTTCGTCAAGAAATCACCCCAGAAGCTGCACACTCCATCGTATTTTGTAAACAACAATTTCGCTGGCTACTGATCATAACAAATATTGTCCCTTCTAAATCTGCAACTCCTCCAGTTGCTAAATGAAGTCTATTGAATTATAGTAAAATTACAGTTTGTATTAATTTGCAAATCTTTATGTTTATCGGGGAATGCAATTCACAATTGTACACATGCACGTGCATGTTTTTGAAGGAAACTCAATTCACAGAGCTTGACCGAAAGCGATAATTTCGTGACAAACAAATTTAAATCAAAATAACTTATGATTAAAATATTTAAAATATCAAATTGCTAGTTCAGTTTTCAGGATTATTTTAACAATCAAAATAACTTATCTAATTATTACACAAATTTTTATGCAATCTCAAATTAAAATATCAATTTGCTAGGTTAGTTTTTAGGATTATTTTAACAAAGTCACGTAAAAATAAACCAATTTATACTATAAAATACGACATGTATTAAAAAATTGTATTATTTTCTTCTTCTTAGGCTAATTATCAATAAGGTTTCTTCTCCTGAGTTGCAGGAAATATTTTTTTCTGACTATTTAACCATTTCCACGATATGTTTATTTTTTTTACGCAAACTTTCTGTGCAGATTGAGCTCATGACAACTTCGCCCGCTCCCGGCCCCAATCATGCAAGTCGATGAAAATACTCAAAATGAACCAAACTCAATTATTTGTAGCCAGTAAAATGAACTATAGAAGCAACGTTTCTCAGTTTGCTAAAAGATTTATAAAGATATAAAAATACCGTATTCACTGAAAGTGATACTCATTAACTATGACAGCTATTCGAAGATATTAGCATACTTGTAAGCTACTCAAAAAATACGAGTCAAAATAAAGTGTATGTATGTATGTATGTATGTACAGCTAAACAATATTCTTTCTTCAATTTCAGTTCAGCTAGCAAGTTCATGTCCTCTTTGCAGAACGATGTTTTGAGAAACACATCGGTCTGCAATCCAGGGCATACTAGGAAATCTACAACATAGCCAGAAGAGATGCATGGTAATGGAGGAAGTTATTGCAGTGTAATTAATAGGAAAGACAATGTAGATAACACGATTCATAGAATAATGCATAGATCAGATTTTTTTTTAATTTCTACATCCAAAAGAAATTAAAGTCACATATGCCAACACTTTAAAGCAAAAATCACTCCCGCAAATTAAGAACGGGACACAAAAATATAATTGCAAAAACAGTATGTACTTTGATGAATTTACAAGACCATATTGATAAGCTTAATTCATTTGTTCCAAAAAGTTTACAACTCACAAAAGTTATGCATTTCCCAATTTTCAACATCAAAATTTGATAATAACAATAATTACTGTCCATATAATCAGTCAAAAATTGTAATACAATTATCTTATTTTTTAACATTAGAGTAATATCTTAGTCAATAAAACTCCAGATAAACCAAAAGCTGTCAGAAAACACATTTTTTTCCATCATATGAGTAAATATATCTGCTTGACGGCAATATTAGCTTTTGTCCAATCACAGGAGGAGGGCGTGGCCAATATGAACTTGAATCACAAATTCTGAACCACGGAGTCCCAACATTACAGGAAAACCCATCTAACTTGATATTTGGGCTTAATTTTTCAAAATATCCCAGAAAAGCTATTTTCACAAATCCATTCAAACTGAAACAGCCAAACTTCTCTAAATTCACAAAAACTCACAATAAAATATTTCAAATCACTAAATTGAGATCAGAGAGCAAAAGTTTTCAGAAAATACCATTTTTGCATCATTTGAGTAAACATTTCTACTTGACGGCAATATTAGCTTTTGTCCAATCACAGGAGGAGGGCGTGGCCAATATGAACTTGAATCACAAATTCTGAACCAGGGGGTCCCAACATTACAGGAAAACCCATCTAACTTGATATTTGGGCTATATTTTTCAAAATATCCCAGAAAAGCTATTTTCACAAATCCATTCAAACTGAAACAGCCAAAACTCTCTAAATTCACAAAAACTCAAAATAAAATATTTCAAATCACTAAATTGAGATCAGGGGAGCAAAAGCTTTCAGAAAATACCATTTTTGCATCATTTGAGTAAACATTTCTACTTGACGGCAATATTAGCTTTTGTCCAATCACAGGAGGAGGGCGTGGCCAATATGAACTTGAATCACAAATTCTGAACCAGGGGGTCCCAAATACACAGGAAAACCCATCTAACTTGATATTTGGGCTATATTTTTCAAAATATCCCAGAAAAGCTATTTTCACAAATCCATTCAAACTGAAACTGCCAAAGCTCTCTAAATTCACAAAAACTCAAAATTTAATATTTCAAATCACTAAATTGAGATCAGGGGAGCAAAAGCTTTCAGAAAATACCATTTTTGCATCATTTGAGTAAACATTTCTAGTTGAGGGCAATATTAGCTTTTGTCCAATCACAGGAGGAGGGCGTGGCCAATATGAACTTGAATCACAAATTCTGAACCAGGGGGTCTCAACATTACAGGAAAACCCATCTAACATTATATTTGTGCTTCAATTTGTAAAATATCCCAGAAAAGCTATTTTCAGAAAACTATTCAGGCTGAAACAGCCAAGTTTTTGTGAGTTTCGAGAGTTTTTGGCTGTTTCAGTTTGAATGGATTTGTGAAAATAGCTTTTCTGGGATATTTTGAACAATTAAGACCAAATATCAAGTTAGATGGGTTTTCCTGTAATGTTGGGACCCCCTGGTTCAGAATTTGTGATTCAAGTTCATATTGGCCACGCCCTACTCCTGTGATTGGACAAAAGCTAATATTGCCGTCAAGTAGAAATGTTAACTCAAATGATGCAAAAATGGTATTTTCTGAAAGGTTTTGCTCCCCTGATCTCAATTTAGTGATTTGAAATATTTCATTGTGAGTTTTTGTGAATTTAGAGAGTTTTGGCTGTTTAAGTTTGAATGGATTTGTGAAAATAGCTTTTCTGGGATATTTTGAAAAATATAGCCCAAATATCAAGTTAGATGGGTTTTCCTGTGTATTTGGGACCCCCTGGTTCAGAATTTGTGATTCAAGTTCATATTGGCCACGCCCTCCTCCTGTGATTGGACAAAAGCTAATATTGCCGTCAAGTAGAAATGTTTACTCAAATGATGCAAAAATGGTATTTTCTGAAAGCTTTTGCTCCCCTGATCTCAATTTAGTGATTTGAAATATTTTATTTTGAGTTTTTGTGAATTTAGAGAGTTTTGGCTGTTTCAGTTTGAATGGATTTGTGAAAATAGATTTTCTGGGATATTTTGAAAAATATAGCCCAAATATCAAGTTAGATGGGTTTTCCTGTAATGTTGGGACCCCCTGGTTCAGAATTTGTGATTCAAGTTCATATTGGCCACGCCCTCCTCCTGTGATTGGACAAAAGCTAATATTGCCGTCAAGTAGAAATGTTTACTCAAATGATGCAAAAATGGTATTTTCTGAAAGCTTTTGCTCCCCTGATCTCAATTTAGTGATTTGAAATATTCTATTGTGAGTTTTTGTGAATTTAGAGAGTTTTGGCTGTTTCAGTTTGAATGGATTTGTGAAAATAGCTTTTCTGGGATATTTTGAAAAATATAGCCCAAATATCAAGTTAGATGGGTTTTCCTGTGTATTTGGGACCCCCTGGTTCAGAATTTGTGATTCAAGTTCATATTGGCCACGCCCTCCTCCTGTGATTGGACAAAAGCTAATATTGCCGTCAAGTAGAAATGTTTACTCAAATGATGCAAAAATGGTATTTTCTGAAAACTTTTGCTCTCTGATCTCAATTTAGTGATTTGAAATATTTTATTGTGAGTTTTTGTGAATTTAGAGAAGTTTGGCTGTTTCAGTTTGAATGGATTTGTGAAAATAGCTTTTCTGGGATATTTTGAAAAATTAAGCCCAAATATCAAGTTAGATGGGTTTTCCTGTAATGTTGGGACTCCGTGGTTCAGAATTTGTGATTCAAGTTCATATTGGCCACGCCCTCCTCCTGTGATTGGACAAAAGCTAATATTGCCGTCAAGCAGATATATTTACTCATATGATGGAAAAAAATGTGTTTTCTGACAGCTTTTGGTTTATCTGGAGTTTTATTGACTAAGATATTACTCTAATGTTAAAAAATAAGATAATTGTATTACAATTTTTGACTGATTATATGGACAGTAATTATTGTTATTATCAAATTTTGATGTTGAAAATTGGGAAATGCATAACTTTTGTGAGTTGTAAACTTTTTGGAACAAATGAATTAAGCTTATCAATATGGTCTTGTAAATTCATCAAAGTACATACTGTTTTTGCAATTATATTTTTGTGTCCCGTTCTTAATTTGCGGGAGTGATTTTTGCTTTAAAGTGTTGGCATATGTGACTTTAATTTCTTTTGGATGTAGAAATTAAAAAAAAATCTGATCTATGCATTATTCTATGAATCGTGTTATCTACATTGTCTTTCCTATTAATTACACTGCAATAACTTCCTCCATTACCATGCATCTCTTCTGGCTATGTTGTAGATTTCCTAGTATGCCCTGGATTGCAGACCGATGTGTTTCTCAAAACATCGTTCTGCAAAGAGGACATGAACTTGCTAGCTGAACTGAAATTGAAGAAAGAATATTGTTTAGCTGTACATACATACATACATACATACATACACTTTATTTTGACTCGTATTTTTTGAGTAGCTTACAAGTATGCTAATATCTTCGAATAGCTGTCATAGTTAATGAGTATCACTTTCAGTGAATACGGTATTTTTATATCTTTATAAATCTTTTAGCAAACTGAGAAACGTTGCTTCTATAGTTCATTTTACTGGCTACAAATAATTGAGTTTGGTTCATTTTGAGTATTTTCATCGACTTGCATGATTGGGGCCGGGAGCGGGCGAAGTTGTCATGAGCTCAATCTGCACAGAAAGTTTGCGTAAAAAAAATAAACATATCGTGGAAATGGTTAAATAGTCAGAAAAAAATATTTCCTGCAACTCAGGAGAAGAAACCTTATTGATAATTAGCCTAAGAAGAAGAAAATAATACAATTTTTTAATACATGTCGTATTTTATAGTATAAATTGGTTTATTTTTACGTGACTTTGTTAAAATAATCCTAAAAACTAACCTAGCAAATTGATATTTTAATTTGAGATTGCATAAAAATTTGTGTAATAATTAGATAAGTTATTTTGATTGTTAAAATAATCCTGAAAACTGAACTAGCAATTTGATATTTTAAATATTTTAATCATAAGTTATTTTGATTTAAATTTGTTTGTCACGAAATTATCGCTTTCGGTCAAGCTCTGTGAATTGAGTTTCCTTCAAAAACATGCACGTGCATGTGTACAATTGTGAATTGCATTCCCCGATAAACATAAAGATTTGCAAATTAATACAAACTGTAATTTTACTATAATTCAATAGACTTCATTTAGCAACTGGAGGAGTTGCAGATTTAGAAGGGACAATATTTGTTATGATCAGTAGCCAGCGAAATTGTTGTTTACAAAATACGATGGAGTGTGCAGCTTCTGGGGTGATTTCTTGACGAACAGGAAATTTAGCTTTTTTACTGATGTGCTTTGCAAAATTTCTTTTGTACTTTTGCAGTAGAACGTGTTTTTCAGTACACCACTGACTTCACTAGCAATCATTGAACGTTTTGATGTGGCGGGAAAAAAAATGGTTCATGTTCACTGCATGGTCGCTTTTCAACCATGTAAAACTTGTTTTAACTAGAAAAGCTGTTCCGTATGTGTGTGTCTTTTTGTTTTTTGTTTTGTTGCTGTTTATTTATTTATTTATTTTATTTTATTTTTGAACAAAACTAAAATTTTCTCTATCTTTTGCAATGGCAGTAAGATAAATTAATTGTTTTGCGTGAGTTGAGAAGGGCTTCAAACGCGTGTTTACAACTTTGCAATTGCATTCGCTGCGTGCTAAAGCTAAATAGAAGTCGATTTGTCATTGGCTTAACTTTGACATATTGTGCAGACAGAACAACATGATTGGTTATTCGTCTAAGTAAATTTCGAAGTTGTAAGCCGTCAAGACTGACACCGCTATTAATCGACACGAAAAGAGCTGTGAAAAATGAACAAGTTCATATAAACTGTAATTTTACGATGGGGGTATTCCAGATTTAAAGAAACGATCTTTGTTTAGTAGCCATCGAAATTATTGTTTACAAATACATTGGAGTGTGCAGCTTTTGGCGTCATTTCTTGACGAACAGAAGTTTAGCTTACTTGTGATTTCTACAAATTCGTTTCTGCTCTTGCTAAGTAGATGGTGTTTTTTTCCGGAACAACACTGACTTCACTAGTAATAATTGAACGTTTTGCTGAGTTATGAAATGTTAAAAATTATCAGATCGGCAGCCGGTAATCATGAAAATTGAAAAGCTTTCTCCGTATTTAACTGAAATAATCCTAAAAACAAAACTAGCATGTTGTTATTTTTGAATTAAAGAAAATTCATGTAATGGGAAGATAATAAATTATTTTGATTTTCAATTTATTTATCACAAAATCATCGCTTTCCTGTCTAGCAATTATTTTTGTGTATCGTAAGAAAATATTTCAAAATTAACAACAACATCCAAAACAAAAATCTTTTCTTTCGCAATTGAAAAATCGTCTACTTTTAATATTAAATAGTAAAGAGAATTTTCGCAAATTCGTAAGAAGTTTTTTTGTTTGTTTATGAATGCTATTTCTGCAAAAGTTGGCTAGAAGTCAAATTGTCATTGGCTGATCGCTGGGACAAAAACGGCGAAAAAGCCAATCGACAACGCAAAGCGAATAAACTTCATCGGCACACTTGAGATCATGAGGCTTTGAATTGCTGCAAAAAAAGGAAATGCTGTCATGTGCATCATGTTGAAAGACGTACTTTAGTTTCAGAAAAATAAACTGAATAATTGATCGAGTGTTTTCTTGTTCACAGACATGACAACAATTTGCTCCATGCAACTCGGCGCCCAACTGCAGAGTCAGCGAAAGTGTGCCGTGTAGCTGGGCGGATTGAGTGGCGAAAATAATACCAAACATTGTCTAGGAAATTTTTCTTTGAAAAATAAATTGATGATGATAGATTGATGATCGAAAATATTAGAGGTTGATTCAGAGAATGAAGAATGTCGAGGCAGTATTAATTATAAGGAGAAAAATTCTTGCCGTGAAATTCATTTCGAAAGCGCTAGCCGTCAATTTCAACCAAACAGATTTTCATTTTTAATTCTCAGATCAGATAAAAGAAAATCCTTCATAAAATTGACTTGGCAATTTGCAATGACCTTTTTTCAACATTTTTTGAGCACGAAAAGCAAGATTCTCGACACGAACACAATTTATTTTGACTTTGCGAAATTATCGCTAATGGCGTCCAATTTTTTGTCGCTTGAATCGACTTTCCTGCTTCTACTTAGTGGAGATTGGAAAGAATTCTCACGATTGGTCAATCCATGGGACAAAAAGTTAAGAGGATTTTCATGATTGGTCAATCCATGGGACAAAACGCTCCCATTGGTCAATCTCTGGGTCAAAATATCCTTGCTTTAAGTCTTAAGAAAATGACGCGCTCTGATTGGTCAAACGCCGGGTCTATCCCGGGCGCTTGTGCCAGTTTTGCGAAGTCCACTTTTAAATGGTTAAGTCCACTTTTAAATGGTACAGTGTTCTTAATAATTCTAGATCTGATGTCACAAGAAAAGCTAAAAGTCAGAGTATATATCTAAAAGTGTATTCTTAGTATTGATTTAACCATGTTAAGGGGTTATGAGTTATGCTTCAATGTTTTGCCATCAAATAAGAATATGCTTCAGAGCCATTTAATTTATGTGACTTTGTGTTTAGATGCAAACAACTATACAACAGTCAAACAAAGGTGCAAAGCTAATGAAATCATTTAATAGTACTTACTGAATCCATGTCATAGGCAAAGTCACCTGAAATGATGAGAATATTGAGTATTAATCATATAGTTTTAAGTCAACATTACTTCTCATTAAGGTAGTTCGGGACCCTTGCTACTGCGCATGCTGCTCGCGCATGTGAAATCAAATAAAATTTCTTGTGCGATTAAAAATAAATTTTTTGTTAGAGCCAAAATATGGCCATTCTTGAACTTTTTGCTAAAAAATAATATCATAGCATTGCATACGGGCCTCAAAACCAACTAATGTCCATTCCCGCGCTTCCAAAACATTGAAATCATCTTATTTTCCACTCGTTTTTTGCTTATAGCTCCAAAATTGGCTCGGTGACACCCAATTATTTTTCAATTTTTATATTTGGCATAAAACCAGCTTTAAAATTTTGAAATAAAAAATATATGGTCTTCGAGACTAAAACATGGTAATTTTGACTTTTTTGTGGTAAAGTGTACAAAACATTAATGAAGCTCTTCACTTAAATCTCCGTAAAATATCTCAGTCGATGTCTTTTCCAACGAGTAAATTCATGAGAACTATAGCGAAGGGAGCATTTTGTCAGACTCTTATAGCAGATTTGTGAAAAACTTTTAAAATTTGTTCGCAATAATTTTATTTTCAACAAATTTTATGTTATTTCTTTTAGTTGAAATGGGGTAAAACAAGCATGGTGACCCCTATTTTTTATTTCATTTCTGTTTTTTATATGTGTCAGTCCTTATTTAGAAAAAGGTTTAGAAAATTCTATCGGCGGGAAGTGTGGATCCCAAACTACCTTAAATAATCTAATTTTTCTTTTCTTCCAATTTTTTTCTTTGTGTCCCCAATTAGCTTCTAGTTAGCTAAATGATATTGACAAGGTAATAAATTTATCATCTTATCATTATCATAGAACTAGTATTTTATATATAGCTCCAACAAGTATAGGTTTGAGGGTGCGGGAAATTAGTAAGCATGTGAAACAGTGAAGGAGATTGGAATTTAACATATTAAGAAAGTGTGCTACCATTGCCATGGACAAAGATAATTAATTGATTTTTTGAACATAAGTTATACATTAGAACAAATTTAAAGAAAAATCTGAAATTAAAGGATGGCCATTCACCAAAAGTGAATGAAAACCGCCATCGCTGTAGGTGTTACTACATATCTATTGACGTTTCCTTTAAATTTCCTTTCCTTTAATTATTTATTTACTAACTAGACGCATAGCTGCATGAACTCGGGCTTTTCTGATCTATTTTTATACGCCAAAAATAAAATTATGTATCTTATTTTGAAGTTGTCTGCTTGTCAAACGCAATCAGCAAGCATTTCATTTGTGAAGAAAAACGAAGTTGTTGTCAACAGGTAAATAGCACAAGATAATAGCGATAAATATTGACAAGCTCTTTATTCTAACCTTTAAAAACAATAACCACCCAAAAAAACTTTTCTGTTACTACATATTCATTGATAAACAGATGTGAAATTTCGTTTGATTTCAACAATACATGTTAGCAGAAAATAAAAAATTTGTTTCTTGGTATTTTTGAAAACATCTTGTCAAGAAGAAAAAATAAACAGATAGATTTAAAAAGAAAAAAATGTAGCATGAGCGGAAATCGAACCAACTACCGCCGGATCATGAGCGCTGAAGCATAACATTGATCAATTCGGCCAATGTTATTATAAGAGACACAGATCAAATCCCAATTTAAACACTTAAAAACTAAAATATATACACTCTAAAAACACTTCTGTACACACTGGACATCAAGAAATCTGCTCAAGATAATAATCGTACTGCAGGGTTGTAGTGGACCACGTACAATTCTTGAAGTATTGTTACACACTATAGTTCATCTTAGCTGTTAAATTTTATTGCAACAATCCTATTCATCTTTTGACAAATAACAAAGCGATCTATATTATATCTGTTCTTTTTTAATCCCATAATTGGGTCGTTCAATCATTTGATAGTGTTCACTTCGATCCACAACAAAGTAGTTTATGTCTGTTTCGTTCGTAACAAATCACAACTGTTAAACATTTTCTTCTGTTTTGTCTCACTGTCTTTGTAAGTTATTTTTGTGGGCGACGAGTCTGCAGGTCGCAGAATAAGTAGCCTTCTTTTGTAGTTTACTTACAAAGACTTGCGAGGTAGCTCAATTCGATCGAACGGACTTGTAAAAGACTCGCTCTGTTGTCCGCTCGGAAAGTTTGCTTGTCATAAAACGCATTGCAAAAACCATGTAGAATCTACTTACAACAATTTATAATTTGCGCATAAGCTAAAAATATCACAGCAATATAGTAAAGGAACAGCGAAAAAAAACTTGAGAACAATGTGATGAATAGATCAAATGAACATTGACTGTGATGTCCCAGACGTTCCTGACCTGCTTTTGGACGTTTGACATGACACGTCATTAATTTCACCAATCACAATCGACAATCGACATGAATGCATCCAATCAAAAACTTGGAGCCGAAAGAAATACAAGTGCGGAAAATTTAAAAACAGCGGAGACAGAAAAACACAAAACCCCCCAAATTATACCTCGGGCATTCCTTCGGAAGCCCGAGTAATAATGATAACAATGGAATTATTAAATGATGAGAATAACATTGAATATATGATTTATAACTGCATAAATGGGCATAATAAGGTTACATGATGTCTATTCATATGATTTAAATCATGTCAGAACATGCTTATACTGAAAATGTTGCACACTTGAAATTGTTTAAAGTGCCTATCACCCCTAGAACAATAAAAAAATGGGAGTAATCTGGAGACTGCAGGAAAACGATTTTCGTTGTTAGAATTGATTTTGGAGCAAACACGAATATTTTATCGATTTTTAAAGTGTGAAGTGACCTCGCCCTTGCCGGGAATGGGGATCTGGGTCGAGTGATGTCATACTGAACCACACGGAACTCTTTTGATTTGCCAACAATTTCCAACACAACAAGAACGTACCCTATCAAATAACTTGTTGTTTGGGTGTCGATTTCAATTTCATATGTAGTGTTGAATGACAAGTATAATGTAGAGAGATAGTTAAACCACTGTGCATGTACCCAGGTACAGTATGACATCACTCGATCTAGTTTTGCATCTGTCAAAGTAACACAGGAAACCCAAAATACAGCTTTTAAACCCTAAATATCTCGGCGTGCTTTTATCCAAATCACTAATTATTTTTTTCATTTGACAGCTCTCGGTGTCTACAATTTTACTAAATTGGTCCACTCTGAGGGGTGATAGGCACTTTAATTTCCTTGTCTATAGACTGTTCCACATTGAATTGTTGCACATAATGCGGTTCAATCCCCACAGTGTGCACATGATAGACTGTTTTCCTCTTATTGCTTGTTTATTTTTCCACAGTAGTTTTGCTCTGTAATCGAAAGATCTTTGACTGCTTGCAGTTTTTGCATTGTGCATCTGTGTCACAACTTTTTTCTTAATGTTGAAGACACAACCAATCAAAAGCTTTTGCAGCCATAAACAAAAACTACAGTTATACACATCTGCTGAATGGACAAAACAAATCTTATTTGACCACACTCTCCAGGATGGAGTAAATATGAATGGTTACTTGGGCTGGATGCTAAACAGATTCTAAGGAGCACAATAAATAAGATATAAACATATAACTAGGGGAACATGATGATGATGATTACTATCTTTTTCCACTGCAATTTCACATGTCACCACTACTACTATTGAGGCCATCACCAATACAGATACATATTCAATTATTTATGGTTACTTACCAACATGCAGAATAGCATCAAAGTGTCCCTGTTGGGTCTCTTCTTGTAAGAAAGACACTGACTTAGCATTCTTGTTACCCATGTCTCCAAATATAGCAAAACGTGGACTCCAATTTGTGCCAGCAGGTCTGACAGTAAAGGAAAATACAGGGCTCCATCCACCAGATCCGCCACAATGATAGTCTGGAAATGACAAATAAAACATTGTTTATTCATAAGAAAATATGTGCTTTTCTAATTACTCTCTTCTCTCCAATACTATTATGTGGGGGTACAATAAGAACATGCTTTTCATTGTGTTGCATTCTGATTGACTGAGTAATTGGATGTCCCTGATAAACAACCTCTTTTTCCAACTACTGTGGCCAAGATAGTGATATCTGTGTATGGCCGTTCATCATTTTCTCCAAACATGTAAAATCTTTGAAATACTTGAAATATTAATCTTTGCAGCAATACACTTTTGGGAACGTTCTCTGGGAAACACCTACATTTTCCATAATTTTTCTTATAATTCTAGGGGTTATGAGCACTTTTAATGGTCAAGTTTTCAATCAAAGGTAAAGTAGGTTTAGTTTAGGAGGTTTGTAGTGCTATTTTATTGCAGTACACAATTTAGTTAGTATTATGAGATGATTTCAAAGTATTGTTAGGTATTAAATAAGTCATGCTTACCATATGATTGCAAAGGAACAAGTCCAGTTAATTTCACTCTATGCATATATCTTTTTCGTGTAGACTTAGATCCATCTACAAATACATCAACTGTTCCAGTGGCTTTCAAGTCCAATGGGCCACCTTTTTTATTATACTCTACAATAGAGTCACCAGTGTAGTCCATGGTTGTCCAGGTAACAACCATCTCTGCAACATTACCTAAGAGAGAATATAACAAAAAAAAAAATTAATTTCATCAACATTTATTAATAATTAAAAGTGTAAATGTGATTCCATAATACGTTTGTCTCAGTTTCTCTTTGTCAGTGTTTTTTTAGCACCTGAAGTTAAACTTCCTACCCATAATTCATTTGACCTTTTTTTCACGAGATCCAGTGACTTTGAATCAAATCATGTCTTATATAACGTGTGTGTAAGTGATCACAACCAATCAGAGAAAGCACTATATTTTGTGAGAAACAAAATTATAATTTCAAGTAAAAATCATTTTGCAAGAATTTACAGCTAAAACCGTTGTATCGCGACCAGTTGATTTTCGAACCTTCACTTCATTTGGGTTTTTCTGAGACGTCAATCATCAGATGGCTTTGAACATGCTGCATATAAGTCAGACCGTTAACAACAATTCGACAGGTTACTTGAGCTTTTCTTGATAAATAGCCGAGATAAATAACTTGAATTGAAAACATTCAAACAGCTTCAAATATTACGAAGAGAATGAAAACATCTGTAAGTCCTACTGCATTTTCAAGTCCTTTGAACATGATCGTTTCTTGGGAAAACGTTTGATTTTCATTCACACGGCCTGAACGTTTCGACAAACGACTAATTTACATATTTGATTGACGTCTCAGAAAAGGGAAATTGGTGACTAAAAATCTGAACAAAGCTGGTCGCGATACAACGGTTTTAGCTGTAAAAGGTGTGTTTTTGCCTGGAAAACAATGAACTCTGAACTTTAAAAGAAGCTATCAAAACGTGTTATTTCTGTGTATGCCAGGTCCCACTTTTAAAGTCTGACAATAAAACCAACCGGCTAGTACCATCTTGAATTAGTGCTGAATTGAAATACCCATAACTTTTTATTTTTAGATTTGTTTAAATCAATAACCACCAGTGGAATGATTGTCTGCTATGATGTGAAAATGTTTTTATTGCCTCACCAGCATGCATTGTGCCTGTATGCATACCATTATGAAAACCTTTAACCAAAACAATGTCATGGGGAATGCCTCATCTTCCCATGTTTTAACTTAGTCATGTGATAAAATACTAATTGATTGTAACCTGCATAGCCGAACCTTACACTAGGATGCTTGTGCAAGAGAAAAAAAGTGGCCTCAGTGTGATCATAACATGTTTTTTTTGTTTACACGCATACAACATCTTAAAGTGCAGCTAAACACTATCTGAAAAAAATATGAATTAAAACTTTTAGTTGGGGAAATTGCTTCTGTGAAGGAATTTTTTATTTTAATTAAAAGCAACTTTTTTATGGCCGCGCCTGACAAAGTTTGATAAAATTGCCTTTTTCTGTGCCATGGCTGTGATTTGACTGTGACGTCATCCCAGTCCAGCAAACAACCTTGACACTTTGATTCTACTATATTAACCATGCTTTGACACTCTCTCTGTACTGAATCTTTACAACTTTTTTTATATAAATCCTACTAAATTTTGGCACAAGTAACTATTGTTACTAGAATGTTTACTGTAGTTCTGCTACTAGGCAACATTGCTTGTCCTGGGATGACATCACACATCATTGTAGACACACCTAAATTAAATAAGACTGGGTACAAGTTGTATTTGTTGTCTTTTTTTTTTCAAAGTTTCATAGAATGTTTAAAATGTTCTAAAGAATGTATTAAAATTAAAAACTCGTAGTGCTTAGGTGGACTTTAAGGTATCAGGGGACCTTAGAAACCAATGTCCACAAAACGCCTTGTGGCGTGCGAACTATTATAGTTACTACTATAATATTTTTTATAGTTACTACTATAATATAATTTTTGACCGCCTCTTTTCGTGGAGTTCCAGGAACACAGGATTACTTTACATAAACTAACAAATGACATTATCGTTTAGAGTAAAGACCGATCTCAAAAACGGTGTCTCATTTTTTTGATTAACATATTCTTTGTAAAAATATTCGCTGTTAAAGTTGAAAAGCGTCATTTTTAGCATTTTTTGGCATTAATTGGTAATAATTCACAAACGCAGCAAGATATCAAAAATCTGATACACCGTTTTTGTTTCGATATCTAAAGCTACATCAATGCAAAATTTCAACACAATCGATTGAAATCCCGTGTTCCTGGAACTTAGTGAAATGAGGCGGTTGAGAATCACAAAACACTTAATGAAAAAAATAACAATCAATGTTATCAAAATTATTTTTATACCATTGTAATCTCCATTTATTCAGCTTTACGAAAATGTATACTTTTATAGCGGAGCTCCGCGCGGGCCAAAGGCCCGCGCAAGCGGAGCACCATAATTAAGAAAATATGGTAAACCATAGAGCTCATTTGAAATCGACCACAGGAAGCCCGGATTTCGAAAATACGTACAACGTCCGTACAACGTCCGTCCGTGTACATTCACGCAAAATTTGCTGACCAGTTTTAGTGGGCGCCAAAACAATCATTATTTTTGCAGTTTGATGCAGTTCACTAAAATTTTTCTACAAAATGTATTTCCACACTTGACAATTAAAAAGAGCATGAAAATGGTAAAGCTAAGCTGACAGCTTGAGGAGATTTGACTGAGAAAGAGACACAAAGACCGCGGTGTGAAAAAGAAAGATAACTACGATTCAACGATGAAAAGCTACTTCAAAATATTTTCACTGACAAAATAAGTAAAAGTCGCTCATGGAGCGGTTTTTAACCATCCAAATGTGCAGTCATGCAGAGCTGTCATAATTCATTCAATAGTCATTCAAAGCTGGAGATTTTCTGGAGTTTATTTGACAACTTTGTCAGATGGTAAAAAAGGCCGCAATCTTCATGGATTCTTCGTGGCGTGTTTCAGTCATTACTTATCGACTAATCTACTTTTAAAAGTAAAATCGACGGCGACAAATATTCATAAAAACAAAACAAATATGCGCTGCATTTGCAGCAATCCAAAAGAGGTGAACAGCAAGACGAACACGACTCACGAAGATATATAATTTCACTCTGTTCATTCATCAATTTTTACGGAATATTCATACCACGGAGGATCAATGCAGATTTATCAACTATTCACGACAAAAAACCTTTCACACAAGATGTTTGTCAACAAAGTAGGACTGCCAATTCATGGAGTGGATGGAAATGCAAATTTAGTACAATGTGTGATCGAGCAACACGAGCTTGCCATCGCCGTTCAGTTGAACTGTGTAAACTTTTTAGAGGCGGTGAAAATGGTTTTTGCTACTTTTAAAATTCTAAAAACATGAACAAGCTTATTGTAATCAGAACTGAGTTCAGTGGAAAAGTGACAGTACAGGACAAGAAACGTGGCGCCGGTATGTTTACATTTTTTGACGATCTTTAATGATTTTTTTTACCATCCACATGCAAGCAGTTTGCAATAATTATATTCACTTGTTTTTGTAAGATATTTATCCATCGTTGATATCTTTATGTGTGTGGGTTTTTTTTATTTGATTTTTGTAATTCTTTGATTTGTTATTGAAAATAAAACGCTTGTATGAATTTCGTCAGTGTACTCATCTGCAAGTTAAAATTTCAAAACTTCATACTACTAGCTATTTTTTTAATTACGCAGTATTCACATTTGATAATTAAAAATTCACAACCGTTTTAGATAGCTAGATTACCAATAAGTAATTCATTTCAAATTTCACCAGAAAAGTGATTTTGTTTGTCAATATTGTTTTTTTTAAACGTGAAATAGCGTAAAGCGAGAAACACGCGGGGATTTGCTTAAAACTCAAAGAAGCCATGTCAGTGCTTTTCTAACTTCTCATTGGACAATCAATTTTAATTGACAAGTGCTATTTTTACCATGCATAACAACATATTTTTCGTATTTTTGCGTATAATAAAATGTTGTCGCATGCATAAAGCTTTGTGTATTTCAATTGATTATATGATTATTTGATCATGAAAAGAAAATAATAAAAAAAAAATGATCAAGAATTTGATAATTCGTAGTGAATGAGCAAATGAAAGAATGAATGATTGAATAAAAAGTTCATTTCATTAAATCGGAGCTCCGCTATTAGGTTTACCTAATTTTTATATTAGTACTATTTATAATAGTTTGCGCGCCATGAGGCGTTTTGTGGACATCGATTTTTAGGGTCCCCTGATACCTTAAAGTAGCTTCTGATAGGTCAAATGGGAAAACAATAAGTATAAACATGTAGTGCAAGTGAAATGTTTTGACCCAGCATGGAACTTGCCAAGACTTTATCATTTTAAAAGTGTTTCACTTTTTTTTTTTTAATGAATATCTTCTCAATTCCAAGAAAATTGATGCATCAAAAAGTAAAAATACCCATGTATAAGAGGCTTTACCTGACATTGATTTAAAATTTAGATTAAGACAAGCGAAATACATCCATATTAAAATTTACATATATTAAGCTCTTGGAGCTGTTGCCAAAAATTAATGAATCACCCTTCTGATGGAATGAATACGAAGAAGGAGAACAAGCTATTACATTGAAATGACCATTATAACGCTTCCCAGCTTCCAACTATGATTTCTCTGATAGCTCAGTTTTTTGACAGCTATGATAGGAATCAAAATATAAAGTCAACAATGTTGAAAAAAAAATAAAAAAAAACATGTTGTGACTGGATGCAGGCTATACAGCCTTTATTTATTTATTTTTTTTTCAAGCCAAATACTTTTGCATATGGAATGACCAATTCAGCCAATAACTACAAATTACCAAACAGACAATCCTTGGAAACAAGAATGTGCAGAGTGGCTAGTTTGTGACAGACAAATTAAATATCAATTAAATTCACAAGCGATTTCATCAGCACAACAGTCACAGGAAGCTGCCTGAGGTGTTAATTGTGACTGTATAGCCGTGTAGCCATTCTGTAATAATGCTTTGTTCTATTAGAGACACAGGACACCTAAAGGTTTAATCTCGACAGCATAGCCGCTTCATAGTCATGCTTCATTCTATTAAGGCCGGTACACACTAGGCGACAAGTCGCAGCGACTTGTCGTCACGACATGTCGCCTCAGTGTGCATTGGTTCAATGTTTGTCGCCAATACATCTGATTTTGTCGCTGCGACAATTTCCGCCAAAAATACCTAGCACACACGGGGGGAAATTGTCGCTACGACCTATCGCGGGAACAAGTCGCTGCGACTTGTCGCCTAGTGTGTACCGGCCTTTAGAGACACAGGACACCTAAGGGGTTAATCTTGACAGCATAGCCGCTTCATAGTCATGCTTCGTTCTATTAGAGACACAGGACACCTAAGGGGTTAATCTTGACAGCATAGCCGCTTCATAGTCATGCTTCATTCTATTAGAGACACAGGACACCTAAGGGGTTAATCTTGACAGCATAGCCGCTTCGTAGTCATGCTTCATTCTATTAGAGACACAGGACGCCTAAAGGGTTAATCTCGACAGCATAGCTGCTTCATAGTCATGCTTCGTTCTATTAGAGACACAGGACGCCTAAAGATCCTTGGTTGGAATTGGTTGAGCTTTATACGCATACCCCCCTTCTTTTCCCCAAAAAAAGTTTACTTGGTTGCAATAAACCCAGCAATGATTTTTTGCTTTAAATACCTCGTGTGAAAGCGCTAAGCTATCAAATGTCATTTCAAGGTCGTTCATGTTTTTATGCAAGATGTGTGTTCCAGCACGTAGACATAAATTCAATTTCATCGTACATAATTTGGACTATCACTTCTCGCTATAATCAATAACAACTCAAAAATTCATCAGTAATCCACATTAAGTTGTAGATAATAAATTTTTATCTCTATGACAAAAAAATGAAAATACAATGTACGCGCGGATTTGAATATGAGTAAAGAATCTTTCAGACTTAAAAATGGCTTTAAGAAAATCAACTAAACTTCACTTTCTATGCTTACTTGTCATTGAAAGGTGTACTTGCTCTGGTTGTTGGCTTGTTTGACCAAGACATTGCCCAAAAAGAAAGAAAATTGTAGTAGACAAACACCAAAACACCGCCATTATTTTGAATACGAGTGAAGGCGCTGTGTTGACTAGCTGGATCGATCACGTGAGATTTGTGTGATTCATGCATGGAGCCCGACTCAGGAAGCCCAGAATTGGAACGTTGATATGTGGAATTCTGCGGACAGTTCTTTTTCAACAGGTCAGGGGTGAGTTTACACAGTTAAAAAAAATCGTTTTGTAATTTTGGGGTAGGGAATGTGGAGGGAGGGGCGGGGGATTATAGTGCCCCCCCCCCCCCCCTCCATGGCTGTTACTGTTCCGCCACCCCTGCAAGTAGGTTAAATTCACAAATTACTAAATTTTAGCATTTTCAATTCGCATTCTGCGAAAAGTCAATTTCATTCTTATAAAATGTTCACATTCATTATACCATTGTACCATAATTGATACAAAGCATGCTCAAGCCTCTTCTATTTTGATAATTATAGGTTCATGATCAGATCAGGTCTGTCATTTACGTCACCTCCACTTGCACTTTACTGATCTCTAAAAGCACTGCAAATTGTATTTCTGGGGCACTAGATTTTTCTTGTCACACAGAACTTATTTTTCGCCCAAAATGCTACAAATTGCACTATTGAAGTTCTCTATTTAAAAAAACATTTTCTCCGGCAAGTATGCCTCAAAACCTCACTAAAAATATGCCACCCCTTGGTGATTACATTGATGTTCTATTACATTGATGTTCTATTACATTGATGTTCTATTACATTGATGTTCTATTACATTGATGTTATATTACATTGACAGGGCAGATCTAGGGGGGGGGGGGGGTGCAGGGGGTGCACACCCCCTCCTGGAAGAGTTCAGAGTCGTTTTATCAAATACTTCTAAAAATAACCTCTGGCAGTATTTCATGTTTACTGGGTAGTACACCCCCTCTGGATTCACACCTGCAGGGATCAGGACATAGGTCTGATTGCATGAAATGTGCTTATCCAGTCACTTTTATATTGAATCAAATGTACTAGTAGTGAATGGGTTACTATCAAAACAATTTACATTGGAGAAATTCAAAGTCTGAAACAAGTACCCCCCAAAAAAGTGTTTTTCATAAACCTGTGAAATACTCTTCTGCAGTGTATGTTACACCTTATTGCTAACATAATTTTGTTTTATTTGTGTACTGCATAAAATACACTTTAAATTATACACTCTTACTTAACATAACACTTTGTTTAGGGAGTTTGTGAAAACCATTCTATTCAAATTTATTTTCATAGTAAATTGGAAAAGGTAAAATACCACAAGAGGTTACTTACTTTAAACAAAATTTTATTTGAAAATACTTCAATTAAAAAAAATCATTTTAACCATAGTTAATAAAGTATGTTTTAACATATTAAGCATATACATAAGCACATACACTTAAGTCGTCTCAGTACTTCATAGAACAATAGCAATTAATAAAATTAAAAATAAAACACTTACATGAATGATAGCATTGATATAATAACAAAAAAATAGCAGTATTACTCAATGGATGACAAATGGTTTCTTTTTGGTCATTGTTTAGATTTAATGGCTTTCATCTCTTACCATTTGGGTGGTATGTGATGTATGTGTTGATGTTGCAAAGAAATAAAATAAAATGAAATATTATAACCTACATTATACACATTGTGGTGGTACTGTTTGAGTAACTAATAATAAATTATAATGGAATTTCTGATGTCATTTGAACTGCACAGCTTATCATAATTAATCTGGGAAGCAGTCATTACGATTGACAATAAATTTACAAAAAATACAAATAATTCAAATTCCCCAACAACACAGGATGTCAACGTTATGGTATACTAATGAATTGATACTAAAATTAACTTTGCTGAACTGGTCAGAAGCCATGCTTTTCCTTGATGAGCCACATTGTGTCAATGACTTTTTTCTGTTGAATACAAAAGAATTTTTCAAAAAATTTTATTAATAGATAAATAGTGATGTTCCCTCTCATTTTCACTGTTAACAGGTCCACGAATGCTAAATACCAGAATAAGCAAGGAAACAGTAGCCTGCGTCACATCCGCAATTTCTCACGTAAATAGCGTCTGCTAAACAACGGACAAAGCCAATGTTTTGATTTTGCACGTGAGATTTGACAGTTCGCGGCATAATCCAACAAAGAGTTTACAAAAAGTTCGCACTTTTTAGAACTGTTAAATTCGCAACAAAAATATGTCGGACAAATGTATGGAAATTGCAATCTCTGCCAGAAAATAATTGAAAAATCCCATGATAAGTATCTGATAGAGGGAAAATTACAAACTTTCATTGTATTAGACGAATTACAAAGTCTTCGATTTGAAGTGCCATGAAGAAGCGACTGCATTTGCCGCAGTTGTTTGAACAACCCAAAGAAGAGACGAAACCTTCTCTGTCAAATAAACGAAATAGAGGACAAATTCAAACATACTGTTGCTAATTCACAAAAGCGACAACTCGAACCTTGTGATGATTATGAACCGATCCCAATAAGGAACTACTGTATATAACCGTGCTATTCACGGGGGGTCTTTGAACAAGGCTTTGTCCGTTGTTTCGCAGACACTATTTATGTGAGAAATTGCGGATGTGACGCAGGCTAGGAAACAGAAATAGCAACAATTTTAATATTTATACAATTTTTCTTACAGAAGCCATCTCAACCACAATGCCTTGCATGCTTCTATTACATTGGTAAAATAAGCAAATCCACTAAATAGACAACCAAAGTTCTTGACCAAAAGCCAATAAGGAACTCTCAAGAATTCACTCTTTTGGTGAGAGTGACATGCGGCTTAAGAATTCAATATTTTGTATTTGTTTACCATAATGTTTGATAACCTGATTTTTCCCAGGGAAGGGTGCAGCACTGGGGAGGACATTGTAAATAAAAAGTCTTCCATTTTTTCAGAGTGTTAGTGAAAATCTGTCTTTGGTTGTCTGACCTCAGGGTGGAGGGAGGGGGATGTGCAGCCCCCCTGGATACGTGACGTGATAGACAAGATGGGTACAAAGCATCCTGCTTGAGATGGCTCCTTTAGGAGTTGTTTGGAAAAACAACCATCCTAACTCTTAAGAAATGTCACGGCAACACAGTACAGCATGTTTACTGTAATTCTTATATGCTCTATTTATTTCCGAGCTTTATTTTTGACAATGAGATTAGGGGAGGTGATCTAGCATGACCTGAAAGATACATGCAAATTCCAAGGTCTAAATAGACATTCCCCAATTTGCTCATTTCTTAAATACTTATTGAGCAGATGGACTATTAATCTCCCCCAATAAAAAAGGTTGTATAATTATAATAAAGGCTGCATATAATTATATTACCTGATCAACACTAAATTGATCCATATATATGTGACTGGTATTGAATATTTGCATACGAGTATAACCATAGTCAGTTGAACGATAAGCAGTCCAAGGGCCATCATATGGTCTGAATGGATCATGATCTTCTGAACATCCCTGTTAATAAGATTGTACAAAATTGTTATTTAGACATATGACATGTTCCGCATAACAACAATCGTGAAACACACACATACAATATGAGATTAGCAGTCTCAAACATGTTATTCTTTATTCATGTGTACAAAACAGCTGCTGTATTTATTGAAACAGTAGTAAACAACATCAAATGACTATCATAAAACACATTTTTGTCACATGAAGACAAATCTTTAAAGTCATGAATTGCTTCATGTGTAAGGCACTCATGTATTGCTCACAATCTAAAAATAAGAAATTATTAGTAAAGTAGACACTTCCACTGCATACATTCAGTAGCCTATCTTAATATTAATTAGAAGGCTTCAGATGGATTTCATGGTATGAGAATAGTATTGAGTATGAGCAATTTACAAACAATGAACATGTCACATATTAAAATACTTACCGCCGATCCAGTTATAATATGGACAGGAGCACAAGGATTGGTGTAAGGCTCTTCTTTACTGCCATTACAGATCTAAAAATACAAATCCATCACATTTAACACTTTAGTAGCAGCAACAATGATTTGTGCAAGGTTGTGTTAAGGCCGGTGCACTCCCGCTGTGTAGCAGCAAAAAATATGTTGAGCAACAAAGGGAGCAAAACCTGTGAGCAAAAGTTTTGTTGCTCAACATGTTTTTTTGTTGGTACACGCAATGAAGCTTTGCTCCGGGAGCATGTGTGAACTCTGGTGTGAACCGGCCTTTAAACCTTCCCAGACATGGATAATGACTGTTATTTCTACAAACATTGGTCTGGTCCCAAGGACAATAGGAATCTGCATTGATTTGGTTGAAAATGTTTCAAAGGCTTCAAATGTTTTTATTTTAAGAAAAAAAGAGAAATAATAGTCATGTGAAGGATGCAAAAAAAAAAAAACAAAAAAAAAAAAAAAAAAAAACAAAAACAAACAAACAAACAGAAGGGTTAAAAGCTAGTATTGCACCCTTAATATAACTAGACGCATATCTGCGTGAACTCGGACTTCTCTTTGGCCTATGTGATTTATCTGTTTGTTTTGCTGAGCGTTTGTAAGCGCTAAAACTAGAAAATAAAAACAAAAATGATAAAATCATGCTTGCTATTACGCTTTTTTTTATAAAAGATTCTTCTGTTTTGATGTTGAACATTCAAAACAGTTTAATATTTCGAATATCACATTTTCTATTTAAATAATCAAATAAATTCTTGAAAATGTGTTCATGTATGAAGTGTCTCTAGTTAACGATACTGAGATTTGCATATGCAATACCGCATTCACCCATTATTATAATTACTTAATGTCTTTTCCTTGACGGGCATATCTTTGTCACTACATGTTACACAATCTACTGCTTTTTCTGCTCTCGGGGTTCCTGTACAATGACAAAACTTGACTAAGGGGGAGTCGGACAATTTGAAACACCATTAATATTTTTGGTTTCAACCAATAGCAATGACATCACAAATCCAGTATTTTCAAGATTGTTTATAATAAGTTCTTTGAGAATGATCTTGCCATTACTTGTATTGTTACACAAAGTTAAAGCAAATTATTACACACATTAACTGTTTTTGGCAATTGATCTGCTGTTATGTACTTATTTAAATTTATATTATTACAAAAATGGGTGCCATTATTGGTTATTCACTATAGTGGACAAGGTTTTTCAATTCCAATAGCCACACGGTTTCATTAGAATAGTGAATACCGTGCAACAGTATAACTTCAGTGGAAAGTTGAATATAATAATCATTTACTTGTACTCCCTTTAATTGAAACAATGCATTGTAATGTATACTTTGAAAGTAGTGAACTAAGTAACTTAGAGAAGATAATTCAAGAAGTACACAGGTACTCTGTGAATAGCCTCTACGACATAAATCTCTTGCATGAGAATCAAAAACTTTGAATGTATTGTTACTATGACAATATATAGCAACAGCACTAAACCCTATTGTTAATATATAATTGGTATAATTCTCAGTTATTATGATTGAAATGCTGTTTGTAAAGAAGTGGAGTATGCGTATCCTTCAATTTGCAGTTTCTTTATGTAAATTACCTCTACTGAAACTCTCAATGTAGTCTAACTGATAGTAACTCTCCAACACATTCAACACTGTTGGTAGTTCTGTTTGCATTAAAATCTGTCTCGCAGATTGCGACAACCTTGAATACAACTGGTTTCCAGTATTTATTATAGACACAAAATCATTAGATGAATTGATACCATGTTTATTATTATAAATCAGAGAATGTAAACTCACTGCAACACATTGTTGTCCTGCATTTTGTCCAAATATAGCAACATTGAATTGACTATATGGTTCTGTTATTGGCTTGCTTTGATATTGGCTAGATGTGTTTGGGTTTTATATAAAGAAGTCACTTAAGAAGAAAACAATTATGATATGTAACGACTAGTCTTATAGAGTGCTTACAATATGTCTGTGAAAGACATGAAATAAAATCTAAATAGTTACTACATATTAGTTCATATTTAGTGACTTTTTTAGACAAGTAAGTTGTAACGAGGTATTTGTTTTCTTTGTATTTTCCTTTTCTTTTACTGTGCTGGTTGAATGATAGCATGAAAATAGTCCCTAAACAGACTATTAGTTAGTAACTAATTAGGTTTTATTTCATGACATAGTGTTAGCACTCTATTTGAAGGTTTGTTTACATAACTTGTAAACCTTCTTTTAGTCACAGTAAATGGACGTCCTGCAACTGTGCTAATGATATAATTTTATGCAACTTCGACGACTTAGATACACTGGGTACTATTTTTGCAAAAACAAATCGTCTAAACTTTCTACTTTTAGTGGCAAGGCGTTTTAGAGCTCGTGTTGGCAATCTGCTAGTCTCACGATTACGTCTTAGGCGAGTAACCGTAATAACATGCCTATCATTGTAATAAACATACTGAGAATAACGAGATCTAGTGTTTTTTGCAATATTTATTGTTACTAGTGCATCATTATATACATGTACAGTCAAGTTTTATCTAGTACATCACAATTATTTAACGATGAAGTAATGTACATTTCAACATGGACGTCCAAGATTCTACAAGCCATGAAAATGCAAACTCCACATTAAACTATAAAACCAGCGAAACAAATGTTATTGAACTCAATAATTGGTACAAAACCAAGGAATAAAAGAACTTATAAACTTACGATCGTTGTCATAGATGTTTCCCCTGGAAAAGTGGCTGTACATGCAGTATGTGACTTGTTGACGGGCAACAGATTTCGACATTCTTCGCTTCTTTGATTGTAGTCGGAAGATTCAGCAGTCAAATCCTTACAGATTGACAGCAAATTTACGTGGTTTGAATAGGTATATTATAGTTCATTAGATAGCGTATAGTTCTCGATAAAGTTCTCGTGAAGTATCTCGATAAATCCACTCGTAAAGTGCAGAGCGACTCTCTCGATAAATTCACAGACTGATCCGTTTTGAAAACGCTCAACATCTTTTACTGTGGTTCTACCGCGAAGAAGTGTGCGTTTGTTCATGATTTGAGCGTAACAGAGACAGAATTTACAGCCATTTATAACGTTGAAATCCCAGAAAGTAGCTTGAATCGAAACGAAACTCGGCAAACCATAGGCAAGCAGGTTATGACGTTTCACATGGCACGTGATCAATTAAACCAATCATAAGGTTTAAACGGAAGAAATGCAACCAATCACGCAAGAGCCGGGAAATTTAATTTTGTGACAGACAGGAAAAAAAAAAAAAAACCTGCGAATTTATACCTCGGACCTTCCCTTGGAAGTCCGAGTAATGAATTATAAATACAGATAGTACTGTTACAAAAGTAGGTTCGTTGATGTGTTAAATTAAATAAATATTTACAACTATAAATGAGATGTGCATGACAACAAGATATATGCAAATCAAACTGTAAAATATCTGTATTTTCTATTCTCTGTGAATTAAATACGTTGAAAGTGACTTATGTATAGCACAAGACACAATATGAAAAGTAAAGGAATTTCTTGCTATACAAGGCACAGTTCACAGTAACAAGGTGACACACTTGTGTGCATCATATACCTGTCTTCTGTATACAGGGAAGAGACGCTCGTAGGAATGTTCATGAGCCCACAATTCCACATCAACACCTTCAATGACAGAAAATATTTATTAAGATATTCTACAAAATA
The DNA here is from genome assembly GCA_918843875.1 of Diadumene lineata. Lineage (NCBI taxonomy): Eukaryota > Metazoa > Cnidaria > Anthozoa > Actiniaria > Diadumenidae > Diadumene > Diadumene lineata. The sequence goes on along the minus strand of OU974074.1, from coordinate 9,942,138 downwards.
AAAATTATTGTACAGTTCACTTCTTCTGTGCAAGAAGGTTTTTTTTCTTTTCTGCATATGCAATAATATTAATAAGCTCCTCAACTGACTAAACCACAAACATCAAAATTAAAAAAATAATAAAAAAAGTTTAATTTGATATGGTTTGATATAGTTTAAATGTGTTTTTTTTCTTTCATCAAGCAATTTTTACATCTTGTCTTTTAAGGAAAATGGCATTTTTTTGCCAATTTTTTCATAAAATATTGTACAAAAATTGTAGTAAATATTCATTAAAATGTTGGAAATTGCATTTCCGAAGGTTCAAAATTTCAAAATTTCCCGAGGGAATGCTCTCAGACCCCCTGTTAAACTTCTGCCTCCGGCGGCCGATGGACACACAGGGGTGAATTAAAATGTGAAAGCACTCGACAAAAATCCTGGATCCACACCTAGCGTCAATGACATTCCAACATTATTAACTTTAGCCCATAGCTGAAGTCTCAAGGATTTTTCAAGATGGATTTTAGTTTTTCCTTAAAATTCAAAGGGGAAAAAAACATTGTTAAACAAAAACTGGTGCAGCAGATTCCTTTGTACAGTGCTCCTAGATCTGACACTGGTTCCAGGCTAAGTTAACATACAACCAATATTGAAATAATAAAATAATAATTATTCTAGTTGTTGATGCTGTGTCATATATTTACACTTATTTACATTAAATGCAATAACTGAATATGGAGGAAGAATGCTAAATAGCATACCATATCTATAGAAGAGATCCTCAAGAGCATATTTGTGTTCCTCACCAAATCCTGTTCGAATCTATGAAGTAGAATAATTTTAATTTAATTTAATAAAACAACACAGAAATCTGACTTTGGTGTAATACACAGTCTTGTAAATAAATATGCACCGAATCTCTTTACCCCTGCTAAGATTCTAGTAGATATGTATCATTAATGCTGGGTTAAATCATAATTATTATCTGATATCGGTCTTTTTCACTAAAATGTGACTATGAAAATGACCTTTATCGTTTTTGAATAAGTTTCACTAAGTTTTTACTCACTATACTCTCATGTTTTGTGCAGTCATCACGACCATTATTTGAACAGTACATTGGTCGATGTGCCATGGTTATGATCCAAGGTCGAACAGTTCTGTTCTCAGGAGATGATGCTTCCTACACAATAATATCATGACTGTTTATTTAATATTACCATTTTGCTATAATTTCTTAGTATACATAAGTTATACTTCACAGGACATTAAGAACTGGACAAGATTTCAAAACAGAGCAACTTAAGCTAAATCACAGCACTGGACTAAATCCATGCGCAAGTCAACTTGATATCTGGTTGAGTCCAATTTTACAATAGTTATGACATCTGATGGCCCAACAATGGGTCATTATAAATTCTTAAATTGGGATTAAGGTTCAAAATTAGGCAATCAAATGTTTGCGAGAAGTTGGTTCGGGTAGCTCTAGGCCAAAGTGGGTTAAACTTGCACAAAACGTCAACTTACTTTAGGAAGTATTATGACACCTACAGAGGGCATGTTTAATTTGGAAATTACAGAAAGCCCATACCTTGAGGTCATTTTCTAGCCAAGCATACTGCTCTCCAATTCTCTCAATGCCTTCCTCTGCCCAGAAGAAGTAGAATTCTGATGAGAAACTGATTAAATGGACTGGTCCAATGTTCATGCTAATAAAAAAGAAAATAAAAAATCATCAGCAAACTATAATCTTTGACACTCTGGTAAGCCTTCAATAATGTGTGCAAGGTGCTTTAACTTGAATAAGCAAATTTCCTTTTCAAAAACTTACACAAAGTTAACATCTTAGTTTATTGTCTATTTACGAACCTAAAGTCTTTGCATTATGTTCAAATACATGATTATTTTGTTCAATATAAATGTGGATTGAACTGCAGACCTATGTGGTAAAAATTGAGCTGTGGTGTGGATCAAATTGACCTAATGGATCTGGATCAAATTGACTTTAGATTTAAAATGGCTGCATGCACAAGAGCTGCATAAATTCCCAATACGGTAAATAAGGTGACCATCTGTATTCTCTAGTCAGACTGTATTTTTGCATGACCTATCCCCATATACAAGCTCACTGCTTCAGTGGCATTGACATCAGTACCACCTAAATTATATTGTATGGTGGGAATTGGATGAATAAAAATGAGCTTCTTTGTTAATTGTAACCTACCTGTAATACATGTTCATGTTTTTATTAAACAATGGCATTGTAAACCTTGCCTTGTAGTTGGAAAAGTTGCTGGAAATGTAAAAAAAGAAATTAACTTGCTTTCTCATACTGACATATAATTCACAAGAAAATTAAGCAACCACATTGACAAGAATTGCCTCACATGATGACATTGGAAATTGGATCCAGTTTCTGTCTTAATCCTTTCGCTCCTGGAGATTTTTGGCGATTTTAGGCATTTTTTGAGGCGTACAAACTTTAAGCTCGTCCAGAGCAGTTTGCTTTTGACTTCGATCGAGATTCCTGTGTTTTTGTGTTACTGGGGAGGCATGAAGCTGGTAAACAGGTTTGACACGTTTGAAACTGGTTTTCAGTCTAATCAGAACTTTGACAAAGGCGCATCATTTGTGATTTTGTCGTTGTTTTTTGCTATTATCTTGCCTCTTAACGCTTCTGGAAAAGCATCATTAAGCTTTCTAGTTGTGATGAGTCTACTGTTTGAAAGAAATCAAGCAGGTGTTTTACACACTTGTAAATTTTGGTGACCGTTGAAGAAATCATCATTTCAAGATTGTTTTAGATTTTTTTTTCAAGTCCTAATATCATGGTGAGCTGGTCAATAATTGCTTATTGGTTATTACTGAATACTTACTAAGCCCGTTCATGGTTACCAGGGCATGTCATATATGGCACATAAGCTGCTATAGATTCAATCTGTCTCATAAACTCATCTCCAACTACGGATTCATCCTAAAACATGGAAAATAATTTTGTTATGGACGAACCAGGATGGTATATTGGTACACAAAACTTTGACCTAAATACCATCCTGGTTCACCCGTAACAAAATACAAAATTTCACTTGGAATTCTCTTGACTGAATACAAAAGAATAAATTGATTTATTAATAATTGAATCACACTTAAGTTATAGTAAATGTAATTTCAAGAATTACAAAATAATTTTGAATGAGATGTATTTATAACATAAATTATTTTATTGTGTAACATGCACAGCTTAATAATTTCAAACTGTGTCATGTAAAAAAGTAATCTTTGGTATTTATTGAATAATGTTTTTAAGGATCTTTATTTTAATTTTTTTTATTTTTAATTCAGACCTTTCACATTTCAGGTAAAAAAGAGCATGAATCCTGGATGTATAGGAAACACATCAAGCATACAACCATTTTGAATACTTTGTTAACTATTGAACATGCAAGATACTGGTTAAGACTACAGGAAAGAAACAAAATGGCACATACTCTCACTACTCACATTCAAACATACTACTACTACCAGTGGTTTGCAACTATAAGCATATTATATAGATGGCACTAAATCATTCCAACTGGCTGTTAAAACATTGAAGACTAGAAATTGGCAGTGTGACTGTAGCTTTGTCTTTTAAAAATCCAATGATTTGACAAAACATACCAATCACAGTTGAAGAACTTCGATGTTTTGATACTCAATAAGAACATACTTCAGATCCATTTTTATTGAAAGGTGTTCATGTTTAGATGCAAACAACTATACGACAGTCAAACAAAGGTCCAAAGGTGATGAAATGGTACTTACTGTCTCCATGTTATAGGCAAAGTCACCTGAAATGATGAGAATATTGACTATGAATCATAAAGTTTTAAGTCATGCTTACTGTCACCATTACTTCTCATTAAATAATTAGAACTATCTAGTATTATCAAATATACATCCAAAGAGAATAGGTTTGAGGGTATGGGAAATCAGTAAGCACGTGAAAATCACTGGAAGAGATAGAAGTGTTACTGGCATTACGAAGGTGTGCTGCTGTTGCCACAGACAGAAATTTTCAATTGATTTTTTCAACATATTTTTATCCTTTTTTTAATGGATTGGTAAAATAAACTTACTGGCCATTCATTAAAAATGTAAAATTATGTCAAAAAATCTGTCTGCTAGCACACTCTAAGCTGTAAATAATAGCAATTGTAAATGATTACAGAAGGGAAGACCAGGAATTTGCATATATAATCTACCACTTTCTTCAAAACCTGCATAATTTGTGAAATAATATAATAATAGATTTAAAAACATATATTTCTCTGGGTTGTTTGAGTGGTAATTTCTCCTTTTGTTACATTCTTATGAAGTATGAAAGTTTCATCTCACAAAACAACCAGTTGACCAAATAGTTGACCATTTTGATTTTGTAAAAAAACACAAGTCAAGTAGGCAATAATAAAAATATCAGCAGTTGGGCTTTCTATGTCTCTGATTTAGTCAGATATTTGGCAACTTTTTCATTGATTTCTTGCAAACAATTATGTTATTTGTGGTCAGAACTATAAACTAATCATTACATGATATCCATATAGCATTAGTTTAAAAACTGGAATAAAAGACATAGCCGAAGAATTATATTGCTATCCTTTTTTACCATTTCCATTTTCTGCATAATCAACATTTTTCACTCATAATTTTACAAAAACAAATTCTGAAAAGTTTGGATTTTTTTCCCAACAAAATACCAGAAAGTCAGGCTATTGAGACCATCATGCTTACTTACCAACATGCAGAATAGCATCAAAGTGTCCCTGTTGAGTCTCTTCTTGTAAGAAAGACACTGATTTAGCATTCTTGTTACCCATGTCACCAAATATAGCAAAACGTGGACTCCAATTCTCGCCAGCAGGTCTAACAGTAAAGGAAAATACAGGGCTCCATCCACCAGAACCACCACAATGATAGTCTGTAAATGACAAATAAAACACCATTGCTATTCAATAAAACACATACACATTATCAATCATCATATCATTTAAATCTGTATTTTTTTAGTAAAATGTGCACATAGCATTTTGGCCAATCAGAAGGCATAATTTTTTAAACCAATGTATATTTAATTTATTGTATAATTCTGGTATTAATATCCTGGTCACAGTCTTTTTCAAGTAGAGTACATATTTGAATGATCAAGAACAGATTGAAATTATGGTATGTCTTGTATCAAAGGTAAAGTACATTTAACAGTTATTGGATGAGGCTGGATGTGATATAAGGAGTATACAATACTGAGGAAGCAGTTTTCTGTTGAAGTCTCACAACACAATCACAGAACAATGTTTCAAATAATAGTTGTTCTTTCTCAGCATCCAATAATTTGTCATATTGTACAGACAATGATGTCATCATCCAACAATTATTTAATTGTTCAAAAGCTATCCCAATATGGCCCAAATTGGAGATAAACTATAGAGAGTAAGTTGATCAATTTTCACCAATCAGAAACAAGAAAAAATTTGAGTGAATAATTAGTTTTGTAGGTTTCTAGTGCTATTTTATTTCAGTACACAATTATTATAATAATTGTCATTTTGAGTTGATATAAATTTTTATTAGTATTTATAATGCCATCCTTACCATATGATTGCAAAGGATTAAGTCCAGTTAATTTCACTCTATGCATATATCTTTTTCGTGTAGACTTAGATCCATCTACAAATACATCAACTGTTCCAGTGGCTTTCAAGTCCAACGGGCCACCTTTTTTATTATACTCTACAATAGAGTCACCAGTGTAGTCCATGGTTGTCCAGGTAACAACCATCTCTGCAACATTACCTAAGAGAATATTTAAATGAAAAAAAATATTTAAAAATATTTATAAAAACTCTTGAATAACTCAGCATGGACACTGATTTCTAAATCTCCCCTGTTCCTATTGTCAGTTTTTTTCCCAAAATGAGTAAAAATCAGTAGCGCAAATTTCACAATAAACTTTTGAGACTTTCACAACAAAGAATCCTGCACTCTTGAGGCTTTTCAGTTTTAATGTTAACTTACATGTTCATGATTAAAAAAAAGCGAGCATACCAAAGTCATATCCTTTGTATTGGTTGAGCCTACACGTACTGTTTACTGTCCAAAAAGAATTTTAGAATTAAATAATAATCAGAGATTCTTCAAGAATGTCTCTGAATCGTCTGGACGTGCTTCACAGCATAACAATAACTTGGAAACAAAAGCAACCAACTCAAAAATTCGGGCAGTACTAAACCACGAAACACCGAAACGAAACACCGAAACAGCGAAACACCGAAACAGTATTATTGCTTTTGATATTTCCATGATTTTTGCCAAAAAATTACACTGAAGAAAATTATCTTTTGCAAAGCGCGTGTTTATCTCCGATTCTAACCGTATAAACTGAAAACTAACATGAGATTTTATTCTATTAAAACACGTTTTTACAGCAGTTTTTTCCACAATATTTTTGCAAAAGGAACAAAAACTATTTTATGAAACATAAGAATGATCATTACTTACAAAAAAGCACATTATTTTACCTTCATATAAATTTTGCAAATTCTATCGCCATTTTGACACAAACCACGGAAAGGTTACTACTTCATGTAAGACCCATGGATTGGCACTATTACTTATATATATTCTATTGATTTAATGTATGTATTCCTGGAGGTATTTCACTGTATTCCCATGTATTTCCCTGCATTCCCCTGTATTCCCCTGTATTCCCATGTATTCCCCTGTATTCCCTTGTATTCAGATTCCCATGTATTCCCATGTATTTATGGTCAAATTCTGAATGTTTACTGTTCACTGCTTTAAACATGATGTCATCGTCCATAGATTCAGACTCCACGCTGGACAATCTAACCAAATTCTACAATTATATTGTAAAATCCAATGCTTGTATTGTTAGAAGATTGCCTGTATGAGTGAAAGACATAAAACAAATCAGGGGAAAGCTTGACCGGTCAGATGAAAAAATGAAGCTATACATATCGAAAGTAGAAGGAAGAAAAGAATCCTAAGTTCTGTGTGACTAATGTTCTTAAACTAAAAGATGTATAAAATTTATATGCACAATTACGGAGAGAGCATTATGTCAGACAACGTAAACAAGTTCATTTGCCTTAAGAGCCGGTCAGATGTTTGTTTCAATTGAATACTCTTTTTCAAATTTGTGTTGTTATTTATGCACAATTTGTACAATTTGAGATTAGCAATATTAGGAAAATCTACTTATACTTCAAAATTGGAAAGTAAGTTACATTCATGCAAGTTTGATATATATTTGTATGGCAATTTTGACACGCAGAAGGGAGTTAGATAGACATCGACATTTGCAGTAATTAATAATTATAGTCTTTGTTAAAGTTTCAAAGTGGCTCATAGATGGAGAAAGACTGAAGAAACGGTAACACGGAAGTGAAAATGACAGTAAAGCAAACAATGCAATATGCCAAGAAACATAAGAAAAAAAAAAACGTTTCAACATTAACGGACTAAATCGGAAAACCTCAGAAGTGTTTTCATCATTCAATGGCAAATATTTACTTTGCTTTCCAATTCACTGATTTGTCCCATTAGGACAACTAGTTGTAAATGTTACAACGTTTCACTAATGGTGTAAAGCAGAAAATCCAATAAACTACTAAATTGGCAATACAGGGGAATGCATAGGAACACAGGGGAATACATGGGAATACATGGGACTACATGGGAATACATGGGAATGCATGGGAATACATGGGAATACATGGGAATACATGGGAATACAGGGGAATACAGGGGAATACAGAGGAATACAGAGGAATACAGGGGAATACAGGGGAATACATGGGAATACAGGGGAATACATGGGAATACATGGGAATACAGGGGAATACATGGCAATACATGGCAATACATGGGAATACATGGGAATACAGGGGAATACAGGGGAATACATGGGAATACAGTGGAATACCTCCAGGAATACATACATTAAATCAATAGAATATATATAAGTAATAGTGCCAATCCATGGGTCTTACATGAAGTAGTAACCTTTCCGTGGTTTGTGTCAAAATGGCGATAGAATTTGCAAAATTTATATGAAGGTAAATGTGCTTTTTTGTAAATAATGATCATTCTTATGTTTCATAAAATAGTTTTTGTTCCTTTTGCAAAAATATTGTGGAAAAAACGGCTGTAAAAACGTGTTTTTATAGAATAAAATCTCATGTTAGTTTTCAGTTTATACGGTAGGATCGGAGATAAACACGCGCTTTGCAAAAGATAATTTTCTTCAGTGTAATTTTTTTGGCAAAAATCATGGAAATATCAAAAGCAATAATACTGTTTCGGTGTTTCGGTGTTTCGGTGTTTCGTTTCGGTGTTTCGTGGTTTAGTACTGCCCCAAAAATTCCAACATAATATTGGAATAAAAAAATATAAACCACACAAACTTATAAGTTCATTTGGTTGCAATAAACCTAACGATGATTTGTCGTATAAAATAAATCGTGTGAAAGAGCTAGGCTATCAAACGTCATTTCAAGTTGGTTCATGCAAGTTGTTATGCAAGATGTGTGTTCCAGCACGTAGACATAAATTCAATTTCGTTGAACATAATTTGGACTATGACTTCTCGCTACAGTCAATAACAACTCAAAAATACATCACTAATCAACGTTAAGTTGTAGAAAATAAATTTGTCTCTTTCTATAAAAAAAAAAATAAATAAATAAATGCAGACATTTGAATGGTTCATTCACATATCAGAGAAATTTGAGTAAAAAATCTTTCAGACTTTAACAACTTTATAGAACTGGCTTTAACAAAACTTAACTTTCTATGCTTACTTGTCATTGAAAGGTGTACTTGCTCAGGTTGTTGGCTTGTTTGACCAAGACATTGCCCAAAAAGAAAGAAAATCGTAGTAGATAGACACCAAAACAACGACATGTTTATGTATTTATGGCAAAACGTACTTGGCGGATCACGTGAGATTTGTGTGAATTATACATTTTTGAAGTTCGACCCAGTCCGACTCGGCAAGTAGAGCCCGCGTTTTCTTGTCGAGCTAGCTGACTTGTTCTGCCATCATCTCCTCGAGGCGGGAGTTCGTGGAAGTGTGCAGTGGTGAATTTGGTAAGTCTTTCTACATTTTTTTTGCTTCTAAATGATTCTAATGTATTGAAAATAGTTGCAATGCTTTATTTTAACGATTGTTCGAGTTGGAAGTGAATTTACTGTCGATAAAAGCATTTTTTGAGGTTGTAGCGAAGAAAAGTGGACACTCATTGAGCACGAGTTCCGACAAATCCGACATGATTCCAGATTGAATCTCTTATGTGATGAATGGCTATTTTATAGGCTACTTTGGAACCCTAAAGATTAAGAAACTTTGTTGTGTTATCAAAGACAAGCTTTAGCAATATTTTCTAAAGAAAGTTTGTCATGAACTTTACTATTGGCAGACTTCGCTATTTTCCGGGGTATGTCGGACAAGCGTCCACAGTTCTTTTCAGTGACAAGTGACATATTACAATCAAAGCGAAGCGAAGCGGTTCAAACTGCAAACAAAAAAGGCAAAATAAAGTCTTAAAATTAAATAATTTACACAAAAAAGTACAGAGAAATACAAACAAACTGACCTTCACTCACTCCATAATGCACTTATCAATGTAAGTCCCGTGGGGGGGGGGGGGGTATTCGGGCAAGGGGTGGGGATTTGAACAAATTGGCTTAAAAAAATTCAAATGCCCCAGGGAGGGGAAGAAACTATCATTCAAATGATGCATAAAAACCCAACCCAGTGGTAAATCAAATGCATTAACTTCACAACTCTGATACGAAAGAACTTAAGTATTTTTTATTTAACTGTATAAACAACAAATTGGACAAATCCAATAATCAGATGCATCTTGTTGGGCTGCACTAACACATGCTACGTGATGCCAGGACGAGCAACAGTCACAGCATATCCATTCTATATCTTCCTCAGCATCATCATCAGGTTCATCCTCTCCACACGTATTGCACTTTTCTAGATCTTGATTTTGCTTTTTCTTGTCCTTTGCCTTTTTCTTTGGTTTTGACTTTGATGTGGCCCTGTTTTTAATCTTCCTATCTTGGCCTGCTTTTTTCCGATTTTCATGCACTTTTGTCAAATGTTCTCTCCACATATCTATTTCTTCCACTGGTAGCAATACTTTCTTCGCAAGTTCAATCTTTGCTTCATCAGTCAATACATATGCACTCTTAACCAGTTCTTTTGAAATCTCTTCAGACGGAGGTGTTGTTTGCCCGTTACCACCTTTACTTTCCAATCACCAAACCACGAGATGCGAAGCTTGGTAACCTCTCCTCAAATTTAACACAGGACTCCCATTCGCTTTCAAAATCAAATATCCCGACATACGGGGACTAGACTGTGAACAAATTCTCGACCCTGGGGGATCTGTTTGTAATCAAATCCCCACCCCTTGCCCGAATACCCCCCCCCCCCCCCCCACGGGACTTACATTGATAAGTGCATAAATAAGATCCTGACCAAAGGAGTTAACGAGCCTTTGAATTCTTTGGGGATATTCGGATGGAATTTCAATGTCACCTGTAAGGGAAGTGTAAAGGAAGACACCCAAGGGTTTTGGTATTTGAATAGCTTTCTCGCACAGCTCTGATGGCTTAGGAGGCCATGATGGTTGTAACTTTGCTTTCAAAATTGCTTGTCGTATAAATAAAGCTGCTTGTTGTACACACTTGTTAGAATGTTCATCAGTATCATCAAGCTGTTATTGTACCTTTACCAGTTCCTTTGCTAACTCTACTTTGGAGAGATTGTTGGGAATAACAAACTTGTTATTCTGCATCAGATCCTCTGAAGTAAGTTCCCAAATTCCATTTCTAGCTTTCTGCGAAAGTGTTTTTTGGTTGAATCAGTGATTTCTGTTGCACCCATTGATGTCATGTAGGACCATATTATTTCCTTTAACTTGAATAGTCTGGGCTTTTCCAGTAAATCGTATCTCACAAAATCAAAGATTTTTTCATACACTTTACTCTCTATACTCTCATGGCTATCATCATCATAAGGTCTGGGTTTAGATGGAGTTTTTTTAATCTGGTGTACTCTCGGTAGCAGGTTCTATGATACCAGGCTTCTGCAGCTACCACTTCTCTTGTAACTATAGGAATGATTTTGCTGTCCCCTTTAGCTATAGCAATTTCTCTGATAGTTTTATCAGAATGTAAGTCAGTGCATTGTATTAGGATCTCTCAACTTCTTTCTCCCTTGTGAAATTTGCTATCTCTGTCACAAAAAATACAAACTTTATCGAAAGTTGTACCTTTTTTTGTTGTCTGCCGACTGGAGGAGGATCTTTGGCTGTAGTCTGGTTCCAAACTGGCTAAATTAGACTGACTTTGTATCTTTTCCAACTCTCTCTTCATTGTAAAAATGCTACGGCATTTCCTATGGTATGCTATCTGAGGAATTTTGCCTTGTTGTACAGTTTTGGGTGCTTCAAGCACCGGTGTATATTGTCGAATAGTAGCAGCAGTAAGGAGAGAATTCCATGAATCAATATCTTGGGGGATGTTAAGTCATCATTTTTGTCATCTGTGCAGTGTATAATACATTTTTCTAAACAAGGCTTTTTAATTTTTCATTCTGTAAATGGAATAATGAAAACCCTTTTTTTTAAGTTACGGACTTATAATCTCTGTAAGTATTGCCTTTAGAAAACAGTTCCATTGAAATTGACTTTTGTAAATATACTATTCAAATATTTATCTAAATTATTTTGAAAAAAAGTTCAATTGAAAGTGTAGAAAAAAGCAAAGAATTGCAAGACATTGGTGTACCTACCCTTTTGAGGATCAGCCATCTTGAAAAGTACTTACAATGCAACATGGCATTTAAAATTACATTTTTATTTACAGTTCTCCCTTAGAGGTTGATAATCTCAATCGTTTTAGATAATATTGTTAAACAACCTGTTTACTATCAATTTCCATTGTTACACTGTATCTTTTGCATTGATAATTATTTTTTAAATAAAAATTTGTTAGCAGCCTCACTTTCAAGCAAAATAGCAATTTTAAAGAAAATTGAAACAGAAAAAACATGGGGAAAGCTACCTTTTCAGGATTGCTATCAGCCCAATTTTGATTCTCTGTCGGACCACCTGTAATGTGGTTTAGTTGACATTTTGTTCCCCTGAGTGGTACTGACCACCCCTTCTGGCCCATGGCTAATGTGATGCACTTGGATAGCACTCTTCTCACTGTTGCTCTGCCTTTCACGATCCAAAACATCTGTCTTGTTTCGGCAAGAACACGTTCAACACCAGTGTGACCAGTCAAGTTGTGGTAATGTAGAATGATGAGGTTAGTGACATGATGATTTGTAGGTAGTATTATAGGGTGCTTAGTCTGGTAGTGCAGGTCAGCTTTGTTGAGCCTTCCCCCAACTCGAGAAGCTCCATCTTCACCTTGAAATGGAGACAGTTTCTGTAACGAGTTGTCTGTGCGCCTCTTGATGGCTTGTCTTTGGACATGGACAATAATGGCTGTGGCTGCAAACCCCAGTTCATTCACTGTCAGCTTGCCTGTTTTGGGTTTCTTGAGCTTGATATATTGCTTGAACTGGAGGAGCCACGCAACTGACTTCTTAAGGTTATATCATGATGAATGTTGTTGTATAAGTATATCGATGGGGTCTGCCTTGGCAGTAGCAACGGTTTAGATCTTTCGGGTTGGTTTGACTTCCACCACTTCCTCCACAATCGAACCCTTGAACTCTTTCTTCCAGAGGAAAGGTGGGCCGTTGACCCATCGGGAACTACTTACTACCTCTTCAGCTGTCATACAATGGGACTAGAGGTTGTGTGCTCTTGTATAGCGGCTACTCTGTTTGCGACGTAAGTCTGATACCGCTTGTCGTCCGCTGCAGGTACCACAGGACTATCATGCTGTCAGACCAGTAAACTGATTCTTGAAGAGGTACTTCAAGCTCTTTCTGCAACAACTTGTTGATTTTCACGGCTTCAACAGCTGCTGCTAACTCCAAACGCGGAATAGTTGTAGGTTTAAGAGGGGCCAGTCTAGATTTTGACATGAGAAATGAACAATGGCTGTTTCCACTGTTGTCAACCATACAAAGGTATGACACAGCTCCATAGGCTCGCTCAGAAGCATCTGCAAAATGGTGTAGTTCAGCGGACACTGTTTCAAAACACTTAGATTTTAGACAACAAGGAATAGCAAAGTTCTGGATCAACGGTAGATCATGCAGCCATCAAGACCATGGTTCCTTTAACTCAGATGGCATAGCATCATCCCAGCCAGACTTATTCGACAAAGTTCTTGAAACAATATCTTGGCCTTTAGTATAAAAGGACTTGCAAACCCGAATGGGTCATAAACTGAGCTGACTGTACTCAGGAGGCCGCGTCGAGTAAGCAGCCTTTTCTCGGGATGTACATGCCTTAGCTAGGCCACAACGAGACTTTAGATGATCAATGTTGGTTGATGAGTCACAAGGTTTTAATATTTTCTTCTCCAGACATTTACAGCGAGCAAAACAAACAAAAGTGCAAATAATACTTGATAATTCTTTGCTTTGAAGATTCACATGTACTTCGGAAATTCAGTAAAGTTCCAAAGACGATGAATGCCAAACAATAACAGCGATATGTCCAACAATGACGATCACAACAATAATATTTACAATGGCGATAATATTCCAACACTGAACAACGTTTGTTTTTAACTATAACGCACTAAGTAATTAGGCGCTAGAGGTGTACATTTATTCGTAACCCAGAAGTTCACACGCGCTGTTGATAATCAGTTGTTTAATTTTTTGCGATTTCAGTGACAAGTGATATATTACAATCAAAGCGGTTCAAACTACAAACAAAAAAGGCAAAATAAAGTCTTAAAATTTACTTAATTTACACAAAAAAGTACATAGAAATACAAACAAAAATTATACTCACACAACTGGGCTGTTGGCTTAACCCTTTCACCAATCATCTACTGTTGTAATCCTCTCCCAGAACGTGGGAAAACCAGCAAAGGATAAATATCACTTTTTATCAAGTTCATTTTTTGTGTTAAAAAAAAATAATTATGAGACAATTCCTGTGTGTATTGAACAACTATCATGTGCACTTGCTAAATAAGATAACTCATATACTACCATAAATCCCATTGCAGACAGAATAACTAGTTATATTCGCCACAGTGTATTCCCTGAAAACAGGGAAAGTTTGTCCCAAATACAGTTACATTATCCCTGTTTTCAGGGATAGAGTGGTGAAAGGGTTAATCATACTGTTATAACATCCAAAGGAAAAAACGTAAAATAAACACTGAAATTCAAACAAGCTGACCGGAAGGGAAATAGTGAACATAAAAATTTAACTCGAACAATGTTATTCAGACATCACACTAGATGCTCCAATGTTTTTTTGAACTTTGATTGTTACCAGGAATGTGGCCATCAATTACAAGGTTTCCCCTCGCAGAAAACCCTGAGCATTTGACTATCAGAAAAAAAGTTGTGTTTTCTGGGATTTGTAGTGCAATTTTTGATCTTTTATCGAAAAGCTGGTATCCCAAATAAAAAGCAAGTGGTACATTTCCAAAACTTGTGTTTACAGTTTGGGTACATTGCTTATAAGTAAGAATGTATGGAAATTGGGTTTCTTTTTTCTTGTTCACTGATATTCAAAATGTCATTTAGTTTGATTTTCGTTTTTGAATCTGGACTGTTTGATGTGTAGAATATAGCATCACAATTTAGCTTTTCCTTAGAAGACTTGACAAAGTCTGTTTTCATTACTAGTTCTGGCTCTGTTGTGTCAAATGTTGATAATTAAATTCTTTAGAAGTACCTCTAGCATCGCTCGCTGACAACGCCAGGACAGATAAGACATAAACCACTCCAGTGCATTCCCAGATATATCCCAGATAAAATGTTATGGTGAACAATGTCGAAGGCAGTGGTCAAATCCAAGAGAACTAGAAGTGTCACATGTCATGTTGTTGGTTCATACTCAGGAGATTGGCATTTTTGATATTTAGCAGTGACATTGTATATAGCCAGATTGTAAAACAAGAAGTCATTCTTGATGGTGTTCTAAAAGTTGCTCAAATCAAAAAAAATTGTAGAAAGAAACATCTGTAATAGTCTTGCCCGAGTCTGCCAAGAGTATGAAGGTCAAATATACACAATTTTTTGGCAAAAAACTCAACTGTTGGAGTAATAAGTGGCTTATATATTTTCACTCCACAAATAAAACAAGACTTTTCGGGTATTGTACAATAAGTCTTCCCTAGAGCCTTCCAAAAATGTTTACAAAACGGTTGCTCAAGTCAAAAGAGGGAGGAGCTATGCTGACTTAAACACCTGTTGCTGAGACTACACAAAAAATCCCTAAGTTTAGTCTATCTACTTTCACATTGTGCAAAAAATATTTGGTCCAAGTCCAATATACTGCTTGAAAACGTAGAGAATATAAGGATGGTACTGTTGCGAGCTATGTTGCAGAGACTTCTTAAATGATAAAATATAAAACTTCAAAAACGCATTTATCTATCCTAAAAATATATTTAAGACTTTCTTTTTAAGTTATTTAAAAAATGTCTGTATTTTTGTTTAGTTTTAAACTTGTTCCATATTTTTACGGCGTAAAAGTAAAAGTTCTTGCCCAGTGGCTGTCTTCATAAGTAGTATGTTTAGTAATGTGGAGCCTTGGGTTTGCCTTCCTGTGCTAGAACTGTATTAAGTAAATGTTTCTATTAGGTAATTTGGTGTAGTTCTGTTCATACATTTAAATACAGCTGTTTGTTGTATGCGCTCATTAAATGTCAAATTGCTGTTAAGGGTAATTCCCAAGTCTTTAACTGTAAGAGATGAATATTTCGTTTCCTAGAAGAGTAATATGGTTACTCTGTTCGTACTTCTTACACATCTAGGTCATTATTTATATTAGTTGTAGCATCAGATTGTTCCTTGGAATTAAAAGACAATTAATTCTGTACATAATTTTGGGATATGCAATCTTGCACCATTGATGGAAGATCATTTACAAACACATTTAATAATAAGCCTCCTAGGATACCTCCCTGAGGTATTCCATAGTGTATTTGTTTAGATGTTGATAGAGTTGTGTTAATTCTCATCCATGATATAGCTGATGGTGATACGCCAACGTCTCTAAGTTTCAAAAGTAATCTATCATGTCCAATTGAGTCAAAAGCTTTACTTATATCTAATAATGTGAGGGGTGTGAACTTTCTGTTGTCGATTGCTTGCAACATTTTATCGGTAGTATAAATTACAGAAGGCTTAGTAGGTGATGTTTTCTACAGCTGCTTTGACTTGTGGACATACTGTTGTAAGTTTGTAGGTGTGTTGAAAGTTGGTTGTAGGCTGCTCTTTCCCATACTTTTGATAAAACGGGTATCGGGAAGTTGATGATCTCCCATATATCCCATATATGTTCTAACTTTCAATTTATAGAATCTATGTCAACACTATTGTCATTCTCATCTTTGGATGATTTGCTGAGGGAATCATCACTGTCCCCTTCAGCTTCACAATCATCATCTTCCATATTCATATCTTCTGGATACAGTGTTTGAAAAACTTTGACTTGCATGTTCTTTCTTAGACTATCTAGAACTCTTCTGGCGGCACCATTGCAAAAAGGGGTTTATTTTATCAAATGTGTGATTTGAAGTGCATCTTTGAGGTTGAAGTCGGACACACTTCCCATGTCAATGAAGTGCTTTGGAATAATCAGATGATGGAAAATAAAGAACAGTTGCTGGAGTTTCATCATTATCAAAATGACTTTTTACACATACTTTGTAAAATCTTTTGAAATTTTTTGTAATTTTTTTTTTGCGATTTACACTTTCACAAGCATTTTCTTTTTGCTTTCTCTGTGCGAGTTTGCAAGAAAATTCAGCATAAAAAACACTTTTGCTGACCTCGTGTTGAACTTGAGTATGGAGGATGATATATAATCACAAGTCTGATATGATGTGCTGATGAGGATTTGATAAGCCACACCGAAAATTCATGTCTTACAGCCAACATCCACTAAGTTCAGCTTAAAATATTCCCAGCATAGTGGTGCTGTCTCCCCACCACGCTTCTGTTCTGGCGTATGATCAATCAGTTTATAGCCATGGGGGCACAGTTCCACTTTTATTGTGTCATGTTGTTGCAACCACCTCTTTGTAAAGGCAAAGATGTCTGGTTTACTATCGTGAGTAACATATTCCACTATGTCAGCAGTCTTGTTTCTTAAAGATCTGTAGTCAGCTAAGCAAAGCTTAGCGTTAGATGTCAATTGATTCGAAGAGCGGACTAAATGAGATGTTGGTCCAGGCTTTTCTTCTTCATCACCACTGCAAGCAAGTATTGAACTGTCGATTTGATCTTTTGATTCTTTTGAATGTTCTATTATCGAAGAAATGTAATCCAGTATGAATTGCCTATGAATTGATCTTATTAGCATAACTGCCAAGTGAACCACACAATTCTGTATTTGAAATGTTCCTCTTTACCTCTTGGAATTGATTTTCTTTGAGGCCACTTCTGGATGGCAACTTCTGGTGCTTTTTTTTCACCTCGTGGCGGTTTATCTTGACTTTTCAATAACTTTTTTTCAACTTGCTGGAAGAGAAACTCGTAACAGAAAGTCACATAATATTTTGAATGGATGGCCTGTAGCAAGCTTTTGAATCCAAAGTATTCATAGATATTCAGCAGTGTGCAAGTGAGGTATTAAAGTTGTTCCGCATAAGAGCCTTACACATGCAAATTAAGTTCACTTGGGCTTAGAGATGCAAATTAGGTAAATAATCAAAATATATAATTTCGATTGTCACGTCTTTTGAAAATATCGACGTGTTTTAAATCATAGTACAATGCACAAGTGAAAGCAATGAAAAACGGATGGAAACAAAGAGCTCGAAAAATGTCCTTTAACGATTAGCAAAAAAAACAAAAAAACAAAAACAACAACAACAAAAACAAAAAAAACAAAAAACAAAAATTTCAACTTAACATGTCCCTCAACTTATTTTTACACAAGTATGGTCTTGCCAAACCATGACGTTGCTAAACGTCTTCAAATAATTGTAATCGCCGTTCAGTAAGAAATGTGCACAACTCTACAACGCATGGTAAAAGCCATCTAGGGTGTCGCCAAATTCCAGATATGCAATTAAAATCCTTTAGGTTTTTAAAGATATGTTCGATTTTGATCCTTCTTCTAGAGAGTTCTTGATTAAATCTTCTAGCCCTTCTTCTGTCTCGATTATTCATTCTACGACGTTGTGCTGGCCTAAATGGTGTTAATAAAGGTGGGTTATTTGGATATCCTTGGTCGGCCAAAAGCACCACTCCTTGTCAAGTCAAGTCAAGTCAAGTCAATCTTTATTTGTACCTTTAAGTTAAAATATTATTTTGACAATTTTCACATTTACCAGATTTATTGGTACATGTTGTCTCACCGCTAAATGTAATAACAACGCTAAATGTAATACTAACGCTAAATGTAATAAATGTTAACGCTAAATGTAATACTAACGCTAAATGTAATAATTTTGACGCTAAATGTAATAAAAACGTTAACGCTAAATGTAATAAACTGCTAACGCTAAATGTAATAAAAAGGTTAACGCTAAATGTAATAACATTTTAACGCTAAATGTAATAAGGGCGCATTTAGCGTTGATTATTACATTTAGCGGTGAGACACATGTCAGCTGTAAATAGCATAAGCTAGTCGAGACAGCTGGCATATTCCTAGTTTAAGTTAATGATATGAAAAAAGGTCATGGAAGCTGACTAAAAACCAAAAGAAAATCAAAGTAAATAAAGAAAGCAGATAGATATAAGTTTTACAAGATCATGACTAAAATGAAAAAGGAAAAAAACAATATATACAATAAGACTTTACAATTCTATACATATTTGGTATACTAAAGAGGGAGAGAGAGAGAGCTAGAAATAGAAAAAAAAAAATGAATATAAATCTAAATTAATTATCTAGTTTAATTAATTATTTATTTATTATTAAGAATCGATCGATGTTGTTTGATATTTCTTTATTCTATAGTATATCATTTATCATAGGTATACACGCTTAACAAAGCGTTTTTCAAACTATTTTTGAAAGACGGTTTGCTAAGTGATTTAAATTCTTCTTCAATGGAATTCCAAACTTCAGCGGAAGATCGAGGGTTTGTCCAGGTACAACAGGTTCCATTAGACGAAAGCTCAGTGAGTCATGAGTACTACCTAAAAACCCAGCCTGTAAAAATCGAATTCTTCCATAATTGTCACAGATCATTTGAGTATTGAGCAGGTGATAATGTCGGTGGCCACTGTAAAACTGTCGTTGTGGTTCAGTAGAGGGCTTTCGTATTTCATGGGGTGTGACATCTATACATCCAACGGCATTGGGAAACCTCACCCAAGTGTTACGCATGTCATTCCACTCTTGGTTGGTTGGCCATGTAACACATGATCGAAAATGGTGCCAGAGAACACTAATACCTTGGTATAGTAATGCACTGATGGTCTGAGGACTAACATCAAATAGCAATGAGAGGGTGTGTACGTGTGGGTACGTTCGTAGCCACATAAAAACTAGTAACACTCTATTTACAATGCTAAGTTTGAATTGTCCAAGTCGTTGCCTAACATTTCCACGGCTTGTTATTCATGCCAGGTGGAGCGAGAAGACTCAGTAAGCTCAACAGTTGTAAACAGCAAGTCAGCACCACGGTTAATACATAGATTTGATCACGGCGATTCATTTTTATCGACTTTGTGCTGATGCTGATGCGATAAGAACAGTATTAACCCAGCGTTTAAGTTTTTTTTATCAAACCAAAAGTAGCGATAAACGTATACCGCGACTGCCAACAAAAGATCTTGGTTCTTTTAAACAATACTCTTGATTTCTTTTCTTTCGCTTTCATCATACTATTAGGTTTCTCTATGCTATTTTTTTTCCTCTCACTTCAAGTGAGAGATATTTATCACCACAATCATAGTATAATAAGCGTTGGTTTACTCGCAATGTTTCTCTTTGCACTGAGTTTGTTGTTGCGAGCATAGCTTATATTACTGAACTGAAGTGAATATGGCTGGTAAAAGACTCAAAATAACAGTTGGTGAGACAGAAAAAACCTTAGTCATGGAGGCTTACCTTCATAGTAGCGCAAAAGGATGGACAGAAGTCCTAAACAAAGCCCATGAAAAAGAGCCCATTGCCGTGTTTCATGTCGGAAGAGACTGGGGACGAGGCGGACAAATTTACCGCGAGTTGCCAAGCCCTTCGCTTTGCTAAAGTAAATACTAGAATTATATACTGTGATTTTTTGGGAAATTCCTTATATATTTTGAGAAAATGAAAGCTAAACTTGAAGTAAAATCTCCGACCTCATATATCGAGAAAAAAGAATCAAGTCAAGCACAGATTAAAACCAACAAAGTAGCGATGGATTTGCAAAACAAAAACGCTGACTTAACAAAATGGAGAGTGGAGGATCTGAAGGGAGTATTACTGGAGTTGAGATTGAAAGCAACAGGAACGAAAGAAGAGCTTATTGACAGGCTGAAACCTCTTCAAGAAAACAAGGAACTTTTAAAGAAGAGACTAAGCCAGGTAAATACCGAGTATGGAAAGTTCGGAGATTCCCCCATCTTCTAGTGCTTGGAATGCAGACCCTTCTCTATATCCAAAAGTAAATTCCAAAATAATTTCCGATTATACGAGGTTCAAAAAACAGGGGAGCAAAGGTCAGTCGAGAAAAGCAAGGCGAATGTTGTTTTCTAGGAAGATTAAAACTGTGAAGTGCTTGCAAACTGATGGAAAGACATTTGTTAAAGCAATGATAATTAAAAGCTTTGGACAAGAAATCACTCGTCCAGCAGTCGTTATGTTCGAAAATAACACTCCAGTCAAAGGACACTGCACCTGTCCTATAGGAAAATGTGGGATTTGCTGCCATACTATTGCTTTGTTAATGTTCTTAGAACAATACAATAGGAACGAAACTAGGCTACTCTCCCTAACCTGCACTGAAAAAAATGCAAAAATGGCATCGAAAAGGCACAAAGTCGGGAGCTGCAACAAGAACCTCGCACATTGTCTTAAGGTCATTCAAATACAAGGTCCACACGAAAGCCATTAAATGATAAGGATCGAAAAAGGAAGAATCGTAAGAAAAGCACAAAGTTGACAGGGGATATAGAGAGAAATGATTATTACAAAAGAGATGTTGATAAGATGTCAAGTCAAGTTATAAAAGGTATAGACAAGCAACAACTGCACCTACATTTTTATAAAACATTAAGAAGATATAATATTAAGTCAGGTCTTTCTAAGCAACTACATTACAATAACTCGTGGAAGGCAAAAGTAGTCTTCATGGATCATGACTACTGCAAAAACACTGAAACCTTCTATGACCATGAGATTGTTAACACAAAGAGTTCTGTCAAGTCTAAAATAACTGTTCCCACATTGAACATAGAAAGTGAAGCAACACTTGGACATGATGACAAGGAATCACAGCAGCACAATGAGGGAAATGAAATGCTTTGCTCAGAGGAAGGGAAGTTAATGTATCAAAATGAAGATAAGGAAACCTTGCATCTAATAGAATTACTCCATGCATCTAAACATAATATAATTGAGGTAAAACTTCCTTTAAACAAACAGATACAACCATGTGGACATAATTATGTGTCTGTGGAACAGGGTGCAGGTGAATGGTGTACTCTATGGGTAGGAAAGATAACAGCAAGCAAAATACCAAGCTTGTTAGGATTTTGCGGTCACAAACAATTTGATCAATCATGGTTTTGCTTTCATAATAAGCTGGATGAGAATAAGGTTGCCCCAAAAAAGTTCAAGAACTTCACTAGAGGTGTGGAATTTGAGGGAAAGGCGATTGAACTATTTGAAGAAATGACAGGTATGTTATTTGTACATGATTCCAATATTAGTACAAAATGATGATTATTATATAGACAGATATTTGCCAACTTATGGTTAAAAGTATTACATTTTTACATTAGATAAAAATGTAAAAATGTGTATTATTATCAAGTGAAAAATATCTATCTATATTATAATAACACAAAAATAAGTATCTATTTCACTGCTTGTCATTTAAAAAGGAGAAGAATTTAACAAGACTAACACTGTATATTTATTTATTTTTTTCTAATCTTTTTTAATGTTACAGGAGTTCCCATTTCAACAAGTGGCTACTTCCACCACCCAGCTAACCCAAGGTATGGAGCAAGTCCAGATGGACTTGGACAGACTTTTCTAGTTGAGGTGAAGACACGAGCATCAGAGAGTACCGCACCCCTTGCCAGTGTAACTGCCTCACATATCATTCAATGCAATTTCCAAATGGAATGTACTGGAGCAAGGATTACTTTCTTAGAGTCTTACCACCCAGAACAAAACTGTGCAAATATTTTTCTCATTGAAAAGAATAATGTTCTTATTGAAGTTTGTAAGACAATTACTGACAAAATTCTTGAAAATGAGAAAATCACAGATTGGCCACATGAGGAAAACAAGTACCTTGCTAAGCTTGGTGAAAAACTCAAAGACACCATCCCTACATTTGAAAACACTAAATCCTTGAGGTCATGGATAAATTCTATGACAAAAAACATTAAGCAAGTAGTTTTTGTAACTTAAAAGTAGATTAAGATCTTAGATTGTGTACATAATCTTAGATTGAGTACAAAGACTAACAACAACTATGGACTAGTACAAAAACAATTACATGGAACAGGTGTTGTAATTTGATTGTAAGATAACTTCATGACAAAAAATACAAAACAAAAAAGAGCCTTATTTTAGTGCAAACACTAAAAGCGTGCAACATAAATATCACTAAGTAGTGCTTCATTACCATCATAAAGTGTAAGAGTGATTTTCATTTGTCTGTAAGATAAAAACTACTGTTAGTGTGTTCCAGAGTCAGATGCTAACAAAGGAATTGCAGGAATTGGAGTCTACTAGCATCTATTATCCTAGTTAGTCTTTCACAGACTAATGAAAATCACTAATTATTGTACACTTTTGGTGCTTATACTCTACTATTATTGTTTATATTAAAGAAAAATCACAGCTTTATGAAAACCATGCCTTATGGGCTACTTCAACTTGATTCCTTTGGACCAACTGGTGTTTTCAAGATATTGACAATATGAGCAAATACTTTGAAACAGTGTCCAAGCAGATCGATTCTTGTCATGGGCCAGCAGCTGTTTAAAATAGTCCAATCCCTCATCCTACCAATGTAATTCTCATTATACACTCTTAAGAGAGACTTTGCCTCAGAACCAGGCAGGCTTCCTATGAATCGTGATACACCCTACTGGACGGATTGCATTCATATTTGGCAGAGATATGTACCATAGTATGACTATTGATTGTGTGAAATATTTCAGAAAAATATTCAGTGGCGGAGAAATTATTGGGGCACGAAGAAATTTTCTGAAATGACCGAAAAAACTCGCTTAAAATATACACAAACTTTACGAAATATTTTCTCTGAAACTACAGCATATTTTCCAGTCAAAATTTGTAGAAATATACTCCATTGTCCTGGTGACACAACCATATTTAAAACTAGTCAAAAAAATATTTTTTTTGAGAAATTATGAGGTTTCACGTAAGGACAGTTGAAAATTGACATTTCGAGTGTGCTTCCTAAATTATTGAATATCATAGATCCGGCGGTTTTTTCGAACACAACTCAATAACAGTTCTAAACTTCTAATAATTATCCATGTAGTTGTGAAAAAAAAATTGTGTAAAGTTATAACACTGGAAAAATATAGGGTCACAAATTGTGTGAATATTTGAGAAAAATGCTAGTCGCCCATACAGAGTAAATGCTATTGGAAAGCAATTTTATATATTTGAAGTCACTATATCACGACCAAATGTCCAAAATTAACACCAAAACTCATATATTCCACCAGATTTGAAATACTCACTGTTTCTCTTGATGAAATATGTAAATACACAAGCTTTGATGTGGCTTTGAAGCTATCATCACGATCGATTACAATCGAATGAGACCACAAATCCTTGTTATTCTTTATCGTTTTGACCATCTTTATCGTTTGAAAATCTCTCATGGTAGACATTTTTAACGCAGAAATGTATCGAGGGTGAAAAAGTGTCGAAAAAAACGGAATCCATCTCGGTAATTGTATATTTTAAAAACAAAATATCAGCAATCTCCGGTTGCTCTCATGCAGCTCGTTACCAGTCCGCAAGATTTTCAACAACATAAATGCACAGGAAACCCATGCAGATACGATTTGTGAAATGTTATAAAGGAAAAACATTTTTTATCGGTGTTCCATTTTAAAAAAGTCTTAAAGATATCATTGACTTATCAATTAATTCATTCATCCATTATGCTTCAATTTATTCAATCAATTATTCATTGATTCATTGATTTATCAATTCATTCATTCATTCATCATACATGTATAAACTTATTTATTTGTTTCCATATTTCTTATTTATTGGTTTATTATTGCTCACTCATTTATTTCATAATACTTGCTTGTCTTGTGCGTGTGGTAGGGGGGCGGGCCGGGGGATGGCTAGTGGGGGGGGAGGGGGAGAAAGGGGTGGAGGGGAAGCAGATGGTAGGATATTTTATTTTATTCTGACTGGTTGTTGTTGTTTTTTTCGCCCTAATTTTTGTAATTTTTTTCGAATTTTTTGCCTTGCGTTTTTTTTTATTCCCGAACTGCACTAAAAGCTGAAGCTGGAGCTAACAACAGAACTTAACTGAAAACATAAAATGACAGAGCAGATAGTGTTCCAAAGCTAAGTAAGGAACGTTTATTTAGGATATGGAGTCGATTACTAGTAATTGGAAGATGTGCTACCACTAAACCGCGGCATAGCGAGCTATAACGAGTGTGTTATTCAATATTATTGAAAATAAGAGCCTAAGAAAGTCATGCTCAATCAAAAGCTTATTTGTGTGGTCTTCACAATTTTTTTTGTGCAGGATATTTTTTTCCAATGTGATGGTTGTGCAGGATATTTTTTCCTCTCTGCACGATATTTTGTATTTGCACATATGCCGTGCACGATATTTTTTTCTCTGTTTAAGGCTTTGCTCCCCCCCCCCTCCGTCAAATATGTAATGGTCCGTCCCTTACGAAACCTTATGTAGTACTGTCTCGTTTGTCATAGTCGATTTCTAATTTATGCAAAATGTAAAAAGACGTGTCATGATATATTTCACACAGTCTAGCATTTTCGATTGAATTGAGATGTCGAAGGTTTAACAATTGTTATGGTCGACTTTGAAATGATTGAAAAAGATGGCAAATTGATCCGGAGACACAGGAGAAATTTTGAAGCATTCCTCATGTTTGCCGGCAACCAATTACAGTAATATGGTCACCAAAAACAACATTACGGTCCCTGTACGTGAGCTTATCGAATAATAAATAAATACTGCAAGAACTATTGATAAGAAATACCACGAACAAATTACCGAAAGCATAACCATCGTAATGACAAGCAAAAGAAGTTTATGAAGGTTTAAAGGTTAGTACATCTAAACTGAGTTTTCGTGTTTCATGAAAATTTGTGTTCGATCGACATCTTTGTAGTGGTATATATATCAACTATGCTTGAAACCACCCAGTTAAGATATATATATTATCTATAATTTTAACAATTGTGCCGGTTTCTAGGAAGATTAGTAAAATAAGGCTGATTTCAAAGCTCAATTTTTAGGAAATCTATCAGCATATCTTATATATTGCCGAAGTAATTAGTGTGTTGAAATGCATGTATTGTATGTGTTGCACTTGCATAGTAAAATCACTAGTTCCTCAGTCATTTCAATTTTGGTCATGCTTTTACTTTATCGGAACAAACGACCTTTTAATTAGTTTGGTTGTTGTTGTTCTTTAATCAAGCAGCTTCACTAAGACCAATTTTTGGGCCGGCGGGCAGTTTGATATGTGATTCTTCAGTACCCCAGCATATTCAGTCTTTTTCCAACTTTTTTAGACAAAAAAAAACTTTGATTAAATAGTATAGTATCATCATTCTGTCAAAGTATAGTCTTGTTCTAGCTGACTTTTGTAATCATTAATAAAATGGATGTAACTTAGACGTGAATTCTCGATGTAAAAGTTATATAAATAAATACCGATATATATATATACGTTTGAGGCACGCATGGGAATTCGCTGTCAAATAGCTCAAGGCAAGGCTAAATTTATTCATTTTCCTTCCCTCTAAGCAGAAATTATCAGTTCTACATGATTTCTTAACAAATTTTCAACACGATGGCTTTTATAAATCGAACGAAAACAGGGACAAATTCAAATAAGGTAAAATATTTGTTTTCTGTTATGTCACGTGGCATCGTCATATGCTAGAAAATTCATCTTTGTTTTCAGTTATTTTTCGCTTTAAAAACACAACTTTACAAACTTTTTTTTGCAGAAAATATTGTCCCAAAGTTATATCTAGACGAATATGATGCAAGTTTAAGAGAAATACCCGCCGGATAAGAGCAATAATTTTTTTTTGTAAGGTCTATTTTAACGTTTTTTTCCAAAGTAAAAAAATAGTAGTTACTTGTGCTGTTACAAAACTTAGAAAATTTAACCTTATGCAAATTGAATTTACAGAACGTGCTTATTAGATAAATTTTGAAACATCTTGAAAATATGGATTCAAAACATTGATTTAAAAAGAAATAAGAATCATTTAAACTTAACGCTCATTTTTCAGTATTTTTGACCATTTTTCACCTGAAATATTCATATCCTTCTCACTAAAAAGTTTTTTTACTGATGAGCCAAAAAAATTACCCCAAAGCATTTAGTTTATTAAGTTGTACAACCAAACTAATTTGCAAGGAAATCCCTCATGGTTGATGTATCACTCTTTGCATGGTTTTCAGGCAAAGTCTCTCTAAAGGTAGCAATGTCAAAGTTAACACTAATTTCTGACTGCTCATACTGCTCACTAAATTTCATTGGCGGCCTGTTGTGCAGTACACCTTTTTTGAGACAAACCTCTGCAATATCAAAGCCCTTATCAGTCAACACCACCTTTCCTTTGTTTACATTATCTAGCACCCCGCATGGGTATGTGTCACTGCAACACAGCAATCCACCATGGGGGTAGATCCATACAGATGTTTTTCCAGTAGTGTGGTTCTTGTAGTTGCTAAATGTGATGTTATTGACTTCAAAATTTTCAGATTGTGCAATCCACGACTCAGTAGCATCACCAAGCACCTCTGTCTCAGCAAAACCTGCATCCTCAAACACTTTAGGTAGAAAAGCTTGAACAAATCTGGGTAAAGGGCGGAGATCAAGACAGTCAAAAAGAGTGGACAAAAACACAGCCCATGCACAAAAGCACCTTGAAATAGTTGCTTGACTACATTGTGTAATCCAAGCCATCACACTCAAGTGAAGTGAGTGTCTGCTCACAGTGAAAAAAGTCATCAATTCAGTTTTTAGGTCAAGCTTTCTGTTATTAGTGAGTTGTCCATCGGTTTTACAATCTGGATAACATATAAGATGCACAAAAGGCTGAACACAATCATAGAGACAATCAAACTCTTCTACAGAGAGGCCAGTTAAATCAAAAAATTTACTTGGTTGTTCTTTTAAATTAACATACAAAAATTGTCCTCTCTTCATTCCAGCAAGTATTTTGTCGAAGTTCTTTCCTTGCAATTTCTTCTCCTGCAATAAGTCGTCAACTTGGGCTTGTAGCTTTTCAATTTCTTTGTTTTTCTTCTTTAGCTGTTCGCGAAGTTGGTCAACAACACTGTCTGAATTATCACGATCAATGTCACTCATCGACTGTTTGTATTGTAAGATACTTCTCTTCTTTTTAGGTCTTTGAGTCTCATCATGCAGGGTTTGTTTAACAATAGTTACTTTTTTCGCTTTGTCTTTTGTAAATTTCGACTTTTCTATCTTTTCTAGATATCTTCTTGTACTAACTACATCTGGAATATCATCGAGATTTTCCCTCTTGCCCGCAGACCAGTGCTCGGAGCAAATCTTTGCCTTTCTCCAATTTATGTTATCATTTTTGAGAATCTTCATATATTCTCTCTTCAAATGGTCGTTTGAAGAGATTTTTCGAAGACTGTAAAATTTCAGACCAGGAATCTTAGTTCTCCAGCTATTCAAACACAAAGAACTAGCACAATTCCAATGTGCGGCAGCCATCTTGGTCTTGAATTTGTCCGCCTCGTTCCCAGTCTCTTTCCACATGAAACCCGGCAATGAATCCACGTTTATTAGACTATTATACAAATATGCCAAAAACAACCACACTTGGAAGAATACAGAGAATTGTACGCAAAGAGTTGAACAACAGTTCAAGTCAAGGTTCATCCAATACGCCTGTGAGCAGTACTGCAGCTGCTGAGGTTATAAAAAGACAAATGAAATACGCTGAAAAACGAACCCCTGAACAACGATTTGGTTTTCTTCATTGGATAGGAAGTTCCGTTGGTCACTGTTAGCCTTTATAGATTCACTGAGCTGAATATCTGCGCAAGTTTTGTTAATTCTCTGCTTGTGTTCATGGTCCTTTGTAGATGGCCCGTGTTCATATTCATCATATACAATACAGCAATCAGCATTTATTGTACTTATATATTGCACAGATGCATTGCTATCTACTTGTGCATTGTTTTCTTCTGCCACTGTATTTCTCACACAGGGTTCAACAACATTTTGGAGGGCTTTAGCTAGTTATGACTTTTGTGATCTTCTCATGAAGCTGTCCTTGAAAAGAGAAGTTGTTTTTGGTATTAGCTCGTATCCAAAATATGGTGTCATGTCATTTTCACTCTGTGTAATGACTATCAAGCGTTGGAACAGATGGTTTGGTTCGATTGCTTAGCAATCTGTATTCCTGGATACAGAGATTCCAATTACGTAAATTCATCACTCTGTTTGATGGTTGCTTCTTGTATGCTCATGTTAGTTGTAGTTGGATGTACACACCAACCTTTTTTGTTTCCTCACAGTTTTGTTTCCCCTTAAGATGTTGTTTATCCTGAAGATAAGGAAGGTAGTCGTGTTTCAGTTGTATCAAATGGCTCATACTGATCACACCCTGTTTAGATAGTGTTCAGGTCAGACAAATCCCTGTTGCTCCTCGACTCTCCAATTTATGTGTGTTGTTCACATGTTTGGCGTTGGTTATGGATGTCATTGCCTCATGGGCGGAAGCACATTTGTGCATGCTATAGATCCATTTTAGGATAAGGGTCTCAGTTACGCCACGTCCTCTTGTCAGTCCTCCTCTGCTTTTGATAGAGCTCATCATAACCTGTCGTTTGATGAGGTCTGTCCAAAGTCCTGCCTACAAGCGATTGCTTCTGCGGCTTGTGTGAAAACCTTTTTTAAAGCAATTGTACAACCATGTGTGCTCCGAAAGTTTACACTTGATTTCATATACACCAACCATAACAACAATGGAATTCTTTGTTTTAGACCTTCAAGACAAAATCAACTAAAAAGTACTTCAAATCGTGTGTTCTTTATTATGGTAATACGTGTACTTCTTTCAATATTCTAGAGCTTTACTTACAAATCTGTGGTGATATTCATCCCCATCCTGGACCTAGTCTTCATACCTCCACTACTATTCCAGTTCGAATTACGCAATGCTCGAATCAATGCTAGTAAATTTAATAACTTAGGCTTATCCCTTGCAATACAAATACAAAATTTTTATCTCAACCTGCAAGTAACAGTTTCTTTCTCTCTTCTGCATCAACAGCTGAGATTAGTCAAATAATTAATTCAATTGATCCAACCAAATGAGTTGGCCCTTACAGCATTCCTGTAAGCATCCTGAAAATCTTGAAAGATATAATTAAAGTCCCACTAAAAATTATTTTTAATGAGTCATTTTCCTTGGGAATAGTCCCAAGCCAATATAAAATTGATAAAGTGGTGCCTGTCCAAAAAGAATTCTGTTCTAGAGGTTTCAAACTAGAGAAACTCTTGTACAACACGCTTATTTTGAGAGGTTTTCTATATTCTACGACAAACAGTTTGGCTTCTGCCACAAACACTCGACTTCTCATGCATTAATATTGCAAACTGATAAAATAAAGGAAGACATCGATAAGGGCTTCCACTGTTGTGGAATATTATTGGATTTATGCAAGGACTTTGATATTGTAGACGATGCGATTCTACAGCGAGAACTAGAATATTATGGTTTGAAGGGTATCACCTTCAAATGGTTCTCTTCCTACTTAAGAGACAGAAGACAATATTTCTGTCTGTAATGCTGACTGAAACCTTTTGCCTATGACATATGGGGTGCCACAAGGTTCAAACCTTGGCATCCTACTCTACTTAATGTACATGAATGACCTACATTGATGTCCAAGTTTTCAAGAAATCTATCTATTTGCTGATGACACCAATCTTTTTTCAAACATAAAAAAACTCTCTGATCTTGAATGCAAAGTAAATCCGGAGTTAATCAAAGTAAGCAAAATAATAAACTATCTTTAAGCATAGAGAAAACTAGTTTTATTATCTTTCACCTACACCAGAAACGTCTCAATTCTAATGTTGAATTGCAAATATGGAATAAAGTAATAAGGGATGATTCTTGTATTAAATATCTTGGTATAATCCTTGACTCCCACCTTAATTGGAAAATGCAAAAAAGTTTTCAAAAGTATTGGTATACTTTCTAAATGTTTCCACTGAGGTATTGATTCAGCTTTATTATTCATTCATATACCCTGTCATATCATGTGGTATTTCTGTTTGAGGAAACACCTACAATTCAACACTTAAACCCATATCTGTCCTTCAAAACAAAGCTGTGAGCATCATCATTTTTTTCAAATTATGATCACCCCCGTATTCGGTTATATACCCAACTAAAATTTTTAAAACTATGTGATATATTATATTTGAAAGATGTTTTATTCATGTTCAAGTATCACCATCAATTGCTTCCTAAAGCTTTTACCTGTTTTTTTTTCTGCTTGAAATTTATTGTATCTGTCATTAATTTGTGTGAATTTAAGGTAATAAAGAATAACTATTCATTTTGTAAGCTACATAAGACAAGAGCTATTGTACATCAACCGAATCTCATTACCATCAACATCAGTGCTTCGATGAGCTCACTCAACCATACAAACCAAAACAATGGTGGCCAAAATAAACTGAAAATAGCTCATTTCAACGCTCAGTTACTAACAAATAAACAGCATTTTCAAGAAATAGAAGAAATGGCGTTACAAACCCACTTCAACATTCTAACTTTTTCCGAAATTTGTTTTAATTCTACCAACTGTGACCAACCACAGCTGAGGTCGCCATCAACACACTCAACAGTCATCGGTTACTGTACTTTAATAATGCCGGATTACAGGTTTGAAACTCGTACAATGCTGTACGGTTCCTACAAAATATAATAAATATACAAGAACAAACTAGCTTAATAATAATTTTACAATCTACATGGCAATACTAAAGTGACTAAAGAAAATATACTTACAAATTAACTGTGAAATAACGTAGCTCGATCTTACTCCGATGACTATATGGTGACGACTGACTAAACTGAATTTACAACACTAAATTATACTCAGAAAACTTAACGAAATTTACATAAGAACAATAACTGGACGAAAACGAGTACTAAATCTAAAGAAATCTTACTTACTGTGAAATAATTGCATAGACGAGCAACTTACTTAAGAACAAAGGGAATTAAAGGCGCAGTAACTGCGCATGTGGTACTCCTATAAAAGCGATCTTAAAATAGAGAAAAAACGTTACGATAGACGATAGACAAGAAGGAAACGTTGTACATTGCCGTAGGAATGTTATTGTACATGGGCTGACTTTTTAAAATTAAGAAATCTAACATGGCTCTCGACCAATCAAATCGCGCGCTTTATTCGAATTATTTTATAAAATAAATTATTTTTTTCAAAAAAATCAAAATCGGGCTACCTGTGCTTTGTGCTTTTTTTCCCTTTGCAGGGCTCAATATTCCCTTTGCAGGGCTCAATTATCCAATTTCGTGGTTGTATTTTCACAGAATGAGAATTATTTTGTCCATAAATCCTCTGTAATAGAGTCTGATTACATAGACCAGGAGCTAAGACCCCAAAAGTGTCGAAATGCTCAACCCACCTTACAGAAAAGGTTTGGTGGCAAAATCTTATAGCCCTATATGTGTGCTTCAAAATCAGGTACTTTGTACAATGGAATTGTGGTATAGCTTAGGAGATAAGGGGGTGTAAATGTTTCCAATTTGATAATCTGCATCAAAGCGAGGCTCAATTCTTAAAACACTTATAAATCCATATTCTTTCAACTGATCGACATAAAAATGAATACATGTTATAGAACACACTGAGAACTGATAACTAAATTTTTTTATTGGGTCACGTGACTGATCACGTGACTGCACGGAGTTGAAAATAAGCCGTTTTTACATGTTTTTCCACATGTTTTTGTTTTGTTTTAAACCAAGACTATTTATATTTACCTATCAGTTTCTGTTTCTGCCGTACTTGTTTTGCAAACTAATACGAATTTATATTTCATTCGAAGAAGTTAAAGTGAAGAAAATTATGTTAAACAGAGTAAAAATTAAGATATCTCCGAAATTTATTGAATAGTCTTCAAGAAGAGAATCTGAACACAACTGTCAATTGTTAGCTATTAGAATTTAAAGTTTAGTTCACTGGCCTTAAACTTAAAAAAAACGTGGCCTTTTGAATAAAGTCATTGTATTTACATATCTTCATTGTCATCACTTTCTGAATCAGAAGAGCTGTCAGTATTGTCGTCTGCTGTGGTATCATTCATTGGATTTAGACAGTTGTCGTCAGCCATGCAGACACAAGCCTCTGTACAAGGTAGATCATTTGCTTTGCACAAACAATTTCTTGAACAGCTGGACTTTTTACAAACACAGGTTACCAACTCAGTGATTTCTTTAGGGGCTGGCTGTTTTGTCATCAGAATTGGAAGCAACTGACCATCTTCTATTTTCCAGCCATATCCCTCAGGTGATGGTAGGTTTTGTACGGAGGTTAAAGCTTTCTTCCAAATGTGAACTTGATAGTTGGCTCGCTTTAGATGATGACACAAGCTTTCAGACGTAGGAGGCAGGTCTTCACTTTTCTTATTCTTTTGACAGAAGAGAAAATAACGTGCATCATCAGTGCTGGTGAAACGTCGAGACGTTGTATAGAGATTGCAGACAAATGCTTCACATGATTTCAGTGCATCTTCTGTAATGAAAGGTTGTTCTCCAAGACTTACAAGCTGCTGTTGTAGTTGAGGATCTTTTATCAAAACATCCCACGCACTCTTTTTACCAATTCCAAAGAACGAGCTGGTGGTATCACACCCTGTAATAGCATGGAAGGCTGGTAAGCATTGCAGTAGTAAGGGATGTAGGTTTGTATACAAGATGTGAATGGGAATGAATCGGGCTTTGTCGCTGACCCCTGTCTTCAACCAAAGCTCATTATATTGGCTTTCTTGAATACTTCTGTATTGATTCAGACACAAAACAGCAACATCTGTGTCAGGTGAATGAATGATGACTCTCTGGTGACTGTTCGATGCATGCTTTGCATGGAGTAAAAGCCGGGTGTCGGCTTCTTCGTGATCAGAGTATAAAGTCGGCACATGATGTGAGGATCCACTAGATATCCAGAGAGTCTCTTTACCATCTGTAAATCCTCCTGCTAAAAGAACTTGTTGACTTGGTTGTAGCTTTTCCTTCAAAACTTCAGCTAAATTGCTGCTCAGGAATTTTGCAAGGTTCTTCTTATTCTTGGGATTTGACATGAACTTTGCCCATTGTTTGGGAATAGGTGTATTCTGATGCTGGATCTTGACTTCAATTGCATTTGTCTCCCCACGTCGTTGACGTTCAAAAGATTTGATTGATTGGGACTTGTACTGGTCAAAGACAAGGTCAACCCGGCTACAGTTGTTCTGGCTTAAAAGTCGAACGATGATAGTACTGTATTCTTGAACCATGTCGGCAAATGTTGTGGCTCCAGCAGACTTGACTGTCTGAATCATCGCCATAGCATCAATAATAACTGCTGTGTCCTTCTCAGATACAGGAAACCTTGCACTTGACTCAACATTCTTCTCTAGAATTGCCATCAGTGAACTTTTGGGTGTCTTTCTCAAAGTTCCATCTGGGTGTACAAGAGCAACAGGTACACTGCAGAGCTCATAGCTTAAAACATCTTTGAGGTCGATATCTCGTACTCTAGCTACAACCAGGAGTCGTCCAAATAGATCTCGATCAGCGTTGAGAGTAATGACTTTCTCGTTAGTAGCTGTTGAGGTTTTCTTGTTAGATACTTTAAAAGTGGCAATCTTGACTGTGCGAAGTGGCTCCCAAAAACTAACTTTGTTGCTGTTTAACCTTGAGGAAACAAAATCAAGCATATGACTCTGTCCTATGTCCACTGAATTTATGAGACAGTCTGCAACTTTATCTGGTAGCACTACACCAGTAGCAATGTTGATCAAAGGTTCTGTATCAGCACTTTCCTCGTCACTTAGAGTAAATGGATTCATCATCATATCAGATGTAAAACGTTGAACAAGGCTTTCAACATCTTTTTCATCCCTTGTGATGCGCTTTGTTGATGATTCCTTGTGGGACCCAACACGGTCGTCTTCCAAGTTGCACATTTCCTTCATAGATCTTGTGATGGCAGCTCTTTCGTGGCTTGTCAGAAACCAGCGATTAACAGCATCATCATTCTTTGTCATCCCTACTAAGCCTCCCTTGGATTTAGTGTCAAGGTTGATAGATTGTTCAAGTGCCATATCTGACCACACTTGACAGAAGGGCTGCTGTGAACGACAAACGCTGTGATTACCATTTTTGAACTCTGCATACACTTCTGGGTGGTTTTCCTGTAGAGAGTACATATCTGCAAGGTACACAGGAAGCCATCGGGCATAATTGATACGATCCATTGCATAAAAGTACGGCATAAGGGCTGCTGTGGATGCTAGGTGAAGCATGTACATTACCATGGTCATGTACTGATCCCAGAAAGCAAACAACTTTGACTTAGACTTTGCTTCACTCCTGAACTCATCAAGCAGGGTCAGGATGGTATGGAATTGTTCTCTTATTGAGGCCCAGTTTTTGCTGAGATCTCTTCCTGCTTCTCTACACTTCGAGACCAGTTGTACCAATTCTTGCTTTGATTGATCTTCAAAGGTAGGTTTCTTAGCTTCAAGCCAGTTCAGGAATGCAAACCACATCACGCGAAACAAGGCCTCAAGGCAAAGCTTATGGGCGCGCACACCACGGTTGTAGGACTTTCCTGCCATTAGTGCATTCGTAGTACCAGAAGCATATATTCCTGAGTCAATCAGCAGATCTTCTAGGCCAGAATTCGTATACATCTTTCCAAGAAGTGAGAGAAAATTTAGCGCTATATGAAATCCACCCAGACGTACAACGATCTTCTTAAATTCATCAGGGTATCGAAGTTGGATATGCTTGGCTTTGATGTAGATGGCCCGATCAAACGTCACTGCAACATCGGACTGTCCAAGAGCATTTGCCATATTCAAGGAGAGCTTCATTACTGTGTAGATGGTACTGTACTTGCTTGCATCAGCCTGGATCATTGGACAGTAACCAATGGTTGTGGGTAATTGTGATGTATCTAGAAATCTTAAAGATTGGAATCCACTCCAGCCTGGAACTTGCTGATCATTGATAGGACGATTCATCCTTTCGAACAGGCCATCTGGGTTAAGGCGTAAAAGGAGCCACACCATATCATCTTTAATGGTGGAACAACATTGATCACTGATGTTTAGCCATTCAGCATTCTTCAACTTGTTTAGGTACTCTGTCATGGGTGGATGTCTTCCTGTAATACTTATCTCTTCAACTGGTACAAGGGGCCTTGTAGTTGACAAGGATCTTCTTTTTTGAGAATGGTCACCACATATCTGTCGCTCTGGGAATGGGCCATACTGTTTTCTTTGGAAAACAACAATAGTGGTGGCGTGGGTTGTGTTCTTTCCATCTAGTGTTTCCTCACAAAAGTCATCATTGTCAGCTGCCATATGTACAAACATCCCTAGAATTAAACATAAATTCGTTAAATAAATACAAGCACACAAACAGTGGTCATAATGAAGCACATAAAATACCTGGAGTTATACTTCATGGAATGGGTACTCCATTGGTCATCTCAGATCTTGCAATCATTTCATTCGCAATTGATGTTTCCACCAACTCCGTTTCTTCGTAAGAGCAGCAATGACCCATTCGGTTTAACAGAGTTATTAGTTGCTTTGATCTTGTCAGATGCTTAACTGTTATACCTAAACCAACATGCTTAGGAAGCTTTACTTTTGCATTCGTAATAGCATGCACTATATCTTGAGCAATCGTTAGTATTTTCCTTTCACTTGTAATGCTTGAGCAACTGTTGGTGTTACAACCATATTCATCTGACGTGATCATGAACCTCAACAACCAGTAAAGAGAATCAGGAATGATAGCTTTCGCTTTTTGGAGATTGATATTGTCAACTGACAAAGGATTAATATCAATTCCCACACATTCTGACACATCTTTTTTTATGGTGGCAGCTGTATTGTAGATTTCTTGGTCTTCGGTTTTATTGTTCTGAATAAGTTCTTCGCTCTTGTGCATTCTTGCAGCAAAATTAATTACTTCGACGAGTGAAATGGAACTTGAAAAGAGAATTTCAGGCTTTGTGCTTTCAATTGGTTTATGGAAAACAATGCTGTCCCTGAAGTGTGATTGTAGACGTGATTTAAGTTTCTGTTTTGTGTAGCTGTTGGCTTCTGCACCTCGCTTATCTAGTTGATCTTTATAAAGTTCTAACAGACAGTTCATGTTGTAAGCCTTCCCGGCAGAAATCTCAGGTTTGATTATTTCTAGTAACTCATTAAATGCCTCATCATGTACTGTAGCAGGATTGTCGGAGGAACATTTGGACTTTATATTAGATTTACTGACATATGAAGCATGACAGGACTTATGATATTTGGCTTCACAGGCTATTAAGTCCACACCCTGTATTACACGAAGGAAATCTGTGTCATCTCTGGCTTCAGCAGCACACTTAATACTCTTACAAGCTTCAAATGTCGCAATATTTATCAGCTTGATGTCTTTCTTGTGTGATGCCTGTTTGCAAAAAATGCATTTGCTCCAGTCAAAGGAAATGCGTCTGGCTCTTATGTTTCTTGCACTATTATCGTCTTCTTCATTGTCAACGTTGTAGACCAATCGTTGTATGTTGTGCTGACTTGTGTACGTAGCATAACAGCTATTGTGCCAAAACACATCTCTGTTCTCCAGTTCCTCAAGACTACAGTTCAAGCGATCACAAACTTCATCTTTACGAAACGTTGAAACTTTAATCACTTTTTCAATAGAAGTGTGTTTTCCTTTTCTTAAACATTCATCCTTATTATCTTTCTGACAAATAATACATAATGCAAAATTTGTAAACTTTAGCCTCTTGGCAGGAATTAAAGAAAAAGCTTCATCTTCATCTATTCTGCTGCATTCTATAATTAAATTAAAAAAAAAAACACCGAAATACTTCCAGTCATCATAGATGTGTAAACTAGGTATTTAAATCACAAACTAGAAAAACAAAAACGAACTTAACTTACCTGAATATTCATTAGCAATAACAATCAAAAAGAAATGTACAAAAGCACAAAAAGAAGCTTTTTTGACGGAATAAAAACAACAACAAACAAACCAATATGGCTGCCATGTAATAAGGCCTGGTTTCCAAGCAATAACCTCGTTTTGATGTTAATGCCTATGAATTAAAAAATTACAAAAGAAAGAACATATTTATATATTAACTAACGATTGTTTTTGATTTTTGAACATTCAGATTCAACTGTTTCCTGACAGTTGTGTTCAGATTCTCTTCTTGAAGACTATTCAATAAATTTCGGAGATATCTTAATTTTTACTCGGTTTAACATAATTTTCTTCACCATTTAACTTCTTCGAATGAAATATAAATTCGTATTAGTTTGCAAAACAAGTACGGCAGAAACAGAAACTGATAGGTATATATGAATAGTCTTGGTTTGAAACAAAACAAAAACATGTGGAAAAACATGTAAAAACGGCTTATTTTCAACTCCGTGCAGTCACGTGATCAGTCACGTGACCCAATAAAAAAATTTAATTATCAGTTCTCAGTGTGTTCTATAACATGTATTCATTTTTATGTCGATCAGTTGAAAGAATATGGATTTATAAGTGTTTTAAGAATTGAGCCTCGCTTTGATGCAGATTATCAAATTGGAAACATTTACACCCCCTTATCTCCTAAGCTATACCACAATTCCATTGTACAAAGTACCTGATTTTGAAGCACACATATAGGGCTATAAGATTTTGCCACCAAACCTTTTCTGTAAGGTGGGTTGAGCATTTCGACACTTTTGGGGTCTTAGCTCCTGGTCTAACATTTATATTTGGTATTCATGTCGTTTGTTAACTGCGAAAACAAAAAATCGCTTTGAGAAAGCATCGACTGCACATGTAGTTCCTTCTTAAAATATCGCCATGAAGATAGGCCTAAAACTTCAAAAATACTTGAAACGACTTTCATAATGTAAATTAACGAAAAACCGCTTGGAAATAAATATTTTGGTTGTTAAATAAAGATAAATTTCGACAAAAACTTACCACTGATTGGTGTTCTCCTCTGAAATCTGTAAACGGGCCACGCCAGATCACCGAAGTTGTGTGTGGTACTTAGAGTCGAGGCTGCACATTGCGTCATCAGATGTCGAATCATCGAAACACACAATTTAGCTTATCAATCTTCCTAACTACTCATAAAATTTCATGTCATTATTCGTGCCCAGAAGAAAGTAACAGCGAATCGGTTACGTCCACTGTAAAACAGGTTGATTGCTGATTTGTGACATTTGCTATTTGTAAGCCGTGGGATCCCCGTGGAGGCCAGGTCGCGAGGCCGTGTTACACTCTTTCATTCACTCATTTGCGACAACATAGTGGTACTCCGTCTATGACTAGGAGTACCACAAAAATAAACAGGAAAAATAATGACATTCAAAAATGTTAGTGTTCCGCACTAACATACCGGCCCCGAAATACTAATAGTATTTACTACCGAAAATAATATCTTTTTTTTTTTAAATACAAAATCATGTATATATTGATATCAGAAAATGTTCAAAATAAATGTTCACTCAGGTTATTAATCTGTGTTTGCCTCCATGAGGCACAGCTTGTGGATGGGTCTTTGGTAGATCCCCTTTGAGGTCTTGATGGTAGCTTGTCTCACAAGTCCTTGTTGATCTGCTACTACTTGCAAAACTCGACCAAGTGGCCACCTGTTGCGTGGTGATGACTCATCTAGGATCAGTACGACATCATCTACACTCATGTTTCTCTTGGGGAGCATCCACTTAGTTCTCTGTTGTAGAAGGTGTAGATATTCCTTTGTACATCTTTTCCAGAAAAGGTCAGCAAGGTATTGCACTTGTTTCCATTTTTTTCTTACGTCGAGATCGTTGGCATCGAAGATTCCAGGAGGAAGAGAAGGCTGTAGGTCAAGAAGCAGAAGATGATTTGGAGTCAGCGGTTCCTCATCATTGGGGTCTTGAGATGGCTTAGTTAATGGGCGACCATTGATTATGGATTCGACCTCTACCATAAGAGTCAGAAACAATTCATCATCAAGTTGCTGCTCGTTGGATACTGCGTTAAGTACCTTACGGATAGTACGAATACATCTTTCCCAGGTACCACCAAAATGGGATGCTGTGGGTAGACTGAAATACCACTCGATCTCTCTTTGCAAAAGGAATTCGTGAATCTGTTCATTATTCTACTGTTGTGTGGCTTCACGCAGCTCTCTTTCACCACCAGACAGGTTCGTTTCGTTGTCAGAGTAGATTCTCTTTACTTGACCTCTTTGTGCTATGAATCGACGTTGGGCTAGTATAAACGTGTCAGCTTCTAGTGAAGACGCCACTTCAATATGTACGGCGCGCACGGCGAAACATGTGAATATTACACCATATCGCTTGACAAGAGATCGTTTCAGCTTAACAGTGAAAGGTCCAAAGTAGTCCACGCCAGTGTTTGTGAAAGGAGGGTCATCTGGGGTGATTCTTGCAGTAGGCAAATCAGCCATTTTCTTTTGGTTGGGTTGCTTGTGTCTTCTTCTACAATCGAAGCAGGATGACAAACAGTTTCTTGTTAGGTTATTAGCATTGATTATCCAGTAGCACTGTCGAACCAGGGAAATGATGATGCTTGCAACTGTATGGTAATGACGACTTGCGTAAACGTCCACCAACACGTAATATTCCGTCTTAGAGAATAGGATCCAACTTGAGAATCTGGCTGTTCTTCTTGATACCAGCATCTTTAGATAAATCTGCTATTTCCTGTGGATAGGCTTGTCGTTGAATGTGACTAATAAGCTCGTGCTCGGCTCGACGGAGATCCCCAACAGTGACTAGTGAGGGCAGGTTGACTTGAATGTTCTTCTTTCTTGCTTTAAATCTTTGTTGAACTCTCGTACATAGCGCGACAAACTTCTTAAGACGTAAGAACGATAAAAAGTTCTTGAAAATAGCTTCCAGTGGGTGTTCGCTCACCATGACTACACAACTAATCTTCTCTGTCTTGACCTCAGGATCTTCATCTAGAGTCGAGTAAACTTCACTTGGATGATTGGCTCTTTCAACTGTTTCTTGTTGTAAGAACTCCGGCCCCATTTTCCATTCTTCATAGGAGAGGAAGTCTTCAATAGTCATCCCTCTAGTGCAAGCATCTGCTGGATTGATTTTGGTACTGATGTAATTCCATTGGTTTGGATTTGAGCTACTTCTACTGTATGTAACACGATTCCTTGACTTCCTTTGCTCGTTCATCTTCAGGGATAGACTGTAGTACTTGACGACTATTCGATATCCACTTGGTCAATCTGAATCCACCATCTTTCATGAGCTTACACATTTCATCAACAAACTGCAAAGCTTGCTTTGTGGAAGGCAGAGACTTCAGGCAATCATCTACATAGAAATTCCTGAATACAGTTGAGATGACTTCATCTTGATATTGAGTCATGTTGGAGAGAGCATTATATCGTAACGTGAAGTTAGCACAGGAAGGTGAGGACACAGCTCCAAACAAATGTACATTCGTCTGATAAACGTCAGGTTCTTGGTCGAGCTTCCCATCTTCCCACCAGAGGAAACGCAGGAGATTACGTTCAGTTTCAGGCACGCGCACTTGGAGGAACATGCCTTCAATGTCAGCCATGACAGCAACAATTTCTGGACGGAAACGTAAAAGTACTCCAAGGAGATTTTTTTACTCGTCAAGTCGGGACCTGGCAGTAGAACATCATTCAAGGCAACACCGTTGTACTTGCACGAACAGTCGAACACCACACAGATTTTCTCAGGTTTCTTTTTATGGTACACTCCGTGATGTGGGATATACCAGATCTTTCCGCTGTTACCACCATGCTGTCCCTGCGGCACTTTCCTTGGTATCCCTTTTTAATCACGTCTTCCATAAAGGTGGTGTAGTCTTGTCTGTATTTATCGTCACTTGAATTTCCTCTTTAGGGACGTACATCTTCGCTCCGCCTGTATACGTTTATCAGGCAATGTCACATTCTGATCCTTTAGAGGAAGGCTCACTTCATAATGGCCATCTTCGAGGTGATTGATGGATTTTTCCATGTGCTCCATGAAGGCAGTCTCTTCTTTTGTGTGTTCTTTAGAAGTGCTGTAGGTCTCAGCATCAAGTAGGTCTGTACACTCTAAGCACTGCATGGAAAACTGGAGGGTGGCATGTTTGTTGACTTTCGTTCTGTAGGACCATTTATCACCCATCCGAGCTTGACCTTAGTAGCGTAAGGTCCATCACTAGTAGTACTTATTACTTCCATGGGCTGAAGAGCTTCAGGAACATCCACACCAATAAGGAGGTCGACATCAGAATCAATAGACTGTAACTGTAGACTGTCTGCAAACTGCGGCCAAGAGTCAACGTCGGCTTGAGAAGGTACTTCATATCTTGAAACTGGTCTTGTAAGGACTGTCGGAAGCTTTATGGATACATTGTTGTCCAAGTCACTAACTGTCAAGCCATGGATTACTTCAGTTTCTGTTGTAGAACTTTCGCCAATAGTTGCTAGCTTGATCGTTGATTTCTCGCCACTAATGCCAAGACGTCTTATCAAAGACTCAGAACAGAAGGTTGCATTTGAACCAGTGTCCAATAAGGTTCAGGAATATAACATGCAAACGATCGTTTAACAGCGGCACTTGAAGTAGGACTGTTACCAGGAACACTTGATGACAGTTGGACGTCAGAGTTACTCACACGTGGGCTGGATTGGCCAAACGTACTTGCAGGCTGGCTGGGCTGACCAAACGTACTTACAGGCTGGTTGTGCTGACCAAACGTACTTACAGGCTGGTTGTGCTGACCAAACGTATTTACAGGCTGGCTGGGCTGACCAAACGTACTTACAGGCTGGTTGGTCTGTACAAAAAAGCTTGCAGATGGACTGGACTG
The DNA here is from genome assembly GCA_918843875.1 of Diadumene lineata. Classification (NCBI taxonomy): domain Eukaryota; kingdom Metazoa; phylum Cnidaria; class Anthozoa; order Actiniaria; family Diadumenidae; genus Diadumene; species Diadumene lineata. The sequence continues at coordinate 9,899,407 of OU974074.1, read as the reverse complement.
GCTAATGGTACTTGCAGTTCCTCTAGCGATGACAGACGAAACAGGTGCTGTAGATGCATCAAGATGGAGAGTAGGGTGTGATGTTTTCTGTTGCACTCAGTACAAGGTTTCTTCGTAAAGCATGATATGGACTGATGGCCTTTACGTAGACACGAGAAGCACAGGCGATGTTTGCTTGCGAAGTCCATACGTTCTTTATACGACTTGCCTTTGAATGTAGAACAACTTGAAACAGGATGGTCACCGTTACAAAGGAGACAGGCCTTCTTGGTAGAAGTGTTTTCGTGTTGTATTGGTTCTTTTACTTGACTGGCAAAGGTCTTGATGTTTGGTCTTTGACTCAGCTTTATCTGCGGTCTTTCGGCTTTGGGTTTAAAGTTTGAGGTCAGTCATCCAAAGATTGGATTGCTCAAGCATCTTGCTCTTTATTCAACAAATGTGGCGATGTCTTTGATGGTAATTTCACGATGTTTGACGTTGATTATGTTGTCAGCAATATCACACCATTTGTCTTGGTATCTGTAGGGCAACCTTTCGATGATTTTTCGCATGATGTCAGGGTTGTCGATCTTGTGTAGGAATCCAATTCCCTCCAATGCGTTCTTGCAGCTTGTTAGTGCAATTGAGTACTTTTCAAGAGCATCAGAATCTTCTGACTTGATGGGTGTAGTCTCGAGTAATTTTTCAACGTGGTCCATGGCTATCCTGTACTTGTCTCCAAAGCGTGAATCAAGTAGTTTTCTTGCCTTTTCATATCCTGAGACTGGATCCATGTGCAGTCAACTTTTAACAAGTTCTTGAGGACGTCCAAGTGTGTACTGCTCTAGATAATAAAGCTTGGCTGAATAGTCTGGTTCCTTTGAGGCGATCAGCATGTCCAAGGCTCTGATAAAGCTGCAATAGTTTAAAGGATTACCGTCGAACTTTGGAACTTGTTGCTTTGGTAAAGTAGCACGTTGTTGCTGTAGAACGATATAATTCCAGATTTTATTCTGTTGCTTGACAATCAATTCTTCATTGGACCCATGTGACGTTTGTTGATCTTGATATCAGCGTCTTTTGGCGATGATTTGACTTTGTGTTTGGTTTTTCTGTGTACTGCGGCTATAGAACCTTCACCATTGTCCTTTGCCTTAAGAGAGTTGATTTCAACTTCGAGTCGGAGTCTTTCTCTTTCGATTTCAAGATTTAGGGATTCTTCCTTTAATTAGAGATTTCCGATTTAGCGGAATAAGGGCATTATATTCCGGGGTACTATTCCGCCACAGGAAGCCCGAGGTTACAAGTATCTGATAGACTGCATGCTATGATTAAACAAGACAAAAACTTCAAAATTTTCGTTACCAGCTATTAACTAATTGTCAAAGGAGAAAAAGTTTAAATTAGCAAGTCTTTGTTTAGTAGTAAAAAGACAACAGCAATTGCAATTTTATCAACATGTTTATTGTGACGTCTCAAACAAAACTAAAGTTCCTACAGTAGCCTGTGATATAGTAACAAAGCTATATTTTGTGTTGAACGTTAACAAAATAACCCCAATTGGCACTATTTGTCATCTATAACCTCTGTAATCGCACATGTTTTTACAGCTTGAAAAACCTAAACGTAATGCTTCATTGATTTTCATCTTTTGCAACATTTTGCTCATTGATTTGCATAATCTATCTTTTTTTAAATCTTAATGTTAGAAATTATTTGTTCACAAAAAAAGATGTTTCATCGAAAAGCACTAAATGAAAATGTGACTGTATAAATTACGTTTTTGCAGTAAAACAGTAAACCTAGCAGCTATGAATCGTCTTCAGAACTCAATTGGAAGCCTTGATGTTTCTTCCAGCTTTTGAGTGCATTTTGGTGCTCCTTCGCCGCTTGCTTGGCGGATTCCAAAACTGCTGGAAGTGAATCTAAGAGTTTGTCGATTTTGCTCCCTCTTGACTCTATCTTCTGTTTCTTTGGTTTTACTTCCTTTTTGCTATGACAAGAAAAAGACATATTAAAAAAAGACATAACTCTATTGTTTTCTTTTGTTTAATTAGTGCGAATTACTATTCAATTATGACAATTGTTGCACACATTTAGTGTTTGCATTCTACTACTTAGTAGCAAATAGCACTAATTATATTGGAAAAAAAGAACAATAGAATAAGCGTAAAATAGCACTATTTAGTGGTATTTATGTTGCACACTTTTAGTGCGTATACTCTTCACACAGAGTAATAAAATATCTGAGTCATTACCTGTCTTCTTTCCTCTCGTCATCCCGTGTTCTCTTTGTTTGTTGTTGAGCTTGGGTTAAAGATATGTTCTCTTCCGCATCTATAATGTATTTATTGTCAGCATAATTTAACGCTTTTGCAACCTCGTTTACTTCGTGCTCGTCTTCACTACTCGATTCTGAGCTTGAGTACTCGTTATCTACGGATGTTGATGGTTTTGGACTGGCAGGTGGAGCACGCCTGAGTAAGAAATTAGAGCTGACATGATTATTATTATACACCACGTAATTATCAGTCCTTTGTTTAAATAGACTTGTAAATAGCGGGACTACTAAATAATACCTGTTATCAGTATTTCCGTTAAGCAGTTTCGCTGCTCTTTTTCTTAGTCTTTCCTCTAATTGTTTATCTAGCTTTTGTGCGCCAGCTTCTGCACCGAGAACCTCAACGTGTCTTCTCATAAAGGCAAGAACACTTTTCCACTCTCTTCCACACACGTTAACAGCTTGTAACAAAATTGTGTCCTCAACACTGGTAAATCCTTTTCTCGTTTTACGTGTAGCAGACATGATAACGGTACAAAAAGAATAACGACAACGAATTGTACAACACAACGCTGATATGAAATGAGTAGTGTAACTAAGAGTAACACGAAAAGAATGCAAGTCAGATTATCATATTATGCACGTGCAGCAAATCTAAAAATAGATTTCATTTCGACCAGATTATCCACACAAGCATTCATATACTATCGTCATGAACATTCCACCTTTCTCTTCTTTTATTGTTACAACTTTATTTGCGGTTGTCATATTGCTCAAAGTCCTACAAAAGAATCCTCCTCCAATCATTCCATTTCCAACGCAATTGTGTGCAACGCTTTTTCTTGCTCTTGTCATATTCTGTAGTATTGCAAATTTAACTGGAAATGGTTATATCGTACAAAGGCTTTTCGGGCTGCAGCCTCGTGGTAGACAACAAGCTATAGATATATTTGATATACTGAGATATCATCCTCAACTATTCTGGTATGCTACTGGAGAAACACCCGAGCCGTTTGAACTGATAGTGAACCGAATAGCAGGAGACATAACAAGTCCGAGACACACTCCCAGAATACCAAGAACAAACAGAAGAAGAGCATGCAAACTGGATGTATTCAACAGATGTCTTCTAGTATTAATATGGCTACGACAATATGAAAAACTTTATATTCTCTCGTTAATGTTCGGGATAAGTAAAAGTACAGTTGCTGAAGAAATTTATCACTTCGTTCCAATTCTGTTCGTACGCTACCGATCATTTATCACATGGCATTCACTAAGGAAATGGAGCACATTTCTGAACACTGTTGAACATTTCCCTAACGCGGTAGGAATGATAGATGCTACCCCACATGAAATAAGAAGGCCATCTGGGGCAAGACAAGCACAGTTCTACAGAGGCGATAAACGTTACCACTTCATGAGCACACAAATGGTTATTGATGCTGATGGATTAATTGTTCTACTAGTTGCAGGGTAGGTATAAACGCTAATGATTTCTTCACTAAAAACATTCAATAAGAGCATGAAGAAACGAGCGGTTTTGTGTTTCAGAATTAACTAAATACTTTTCATTGTCAAACAAGTAGCAGTACAGAAAACGCACGACAGAGGCGAAGGTTATCACATAAAGAATAAGCTATTAATTGTTTCAGTTTTTATATCTCTAAAATTAAGGATATTTTTTTTAGTTTTCCAGGTCATATGAACGACGCTGGGGCATATGTTAGACTGCCACGAATCGGCCATGGAATGGCACGTAATCTCCCTCAAAGGGCAAGACTCCTTGCAGATGGTGGTTATGCCAGTCGAATTCCCCTCATCACTCCACGGCGCATTGCACACAATAGAAGACAGCGGAATGCTAATCGTGCTTTGAGGTCAATGCGTGTTCGCATAGAGCACACTATTGGAAAACTTAAAATATATGTTTCTACTTCAGCGATCTTCAGACACCAACGGCCATTTCAACCACTAGTTGTAGCAACCTGTGGGATGCTAACCAACAGACGCAAGCGAATTATAAATATGCATTCAATTCTTTAGTGAATATATGTTTTTGTATCGAAACAAATAAAGAGAAAACGCTTTCGTTAATAAGGCTTTTTCTTATAATAAACTTATATCGTTTGTTATTAACTGGACCTTTTTTGTCTTTGAATTTTCATTCTAATTCAATAGAGACAGTATGATGAAGGTCAAATGCCTTTTTTCTTTTTTCATAGTTATTTCCTTTGTACATATAAATGCCACGAAAAATTTGCCAAAAGAAGGAGGGAAAATGCATTTTTTTTAGCGAAGTGGTATTGTAATAAATGGGCTTCCTGTGGCGGAATATGTCCCGGAATATAATGGGCTTATTCCGCTAAATCGGAAATCTCTATTGTAACTCTCTTTCATGTAGTTCCTGGCGACGCTCTATTGACACTCTTCTGGCTTCAAGTTCAGCGAGTCTTTCTCTTGTTGATGTCAATGACTTTGAAGATCGGCTTTTGCTTCGTTCAGTAGAGACCGAAGCTGATGATGATTGGCGAGAGGTTTGTGACGATCTGTCAGATCGGCGGGCTGTTAATTCTTCGAGATCGGCTTGACGGATTAGTGGGGCGGATAGGTGCATGAATTGTTCACTTTCTGTCAAAAGCACCAAAATTGGCATAGTTATTGCTTTTTAGGTATAGAATAATATCCGATATAGTGCCACGCCAAAATGTTTCGTTTTGCGAAGTTATAGTGTTTTTCTACAATGGCGGCCATTTTGAACCGGAAGTAAAATTTCCCACATATGATTAAGCAAGAAAACTGTCATTTTTTATGATATTTTTAAGCCAAAAGCTATGTTAGAGGATTCCAAAGCAAGTACAAAGGCCAGGTGTAGGGAACTGTGCATTGTTTTTATAAATGAAGAATTTATGTAGAGGAAATACGTTTTTTAAATTATAAACCGGAAGTGAAAACTAATGGGCCTGAAAACTTATACATTATACAGGGTTTATGAAACAATTTTTGTTTTCAATTTAAAGTTGAGAATTATGATGACTTGCAAAAGGTGAAAGACACTTTAAAAAATAACATTTTCTCACATTAACACCAAGAATCACATAGAACGTGGATAGGGAGGGGCTGGGGGCTGCAGCACCTCCACTTTTAGTGCTAAAGAATAGAAATTCAAATAATCCAAAAAATAATTATCCTCAAAAGTTTTTTTTCTTCTTTTTAATATTATCATTATTTATTTATTTATTAATAATTTTTTCAATATGGATGCATGCTTGGATTTCTTGTTCTTTGTGACCTTTCTCAATTGGCTGTCAGCCCTCCCCACTTTTCAACATACTCCCTGACATAGGAATACATTTATTTCTACATACCAATTCAATTCATTACAAGAGAAATTGACTATTTTCTCCTGTTGCTATTTATCAAGTACCTAAGAAGTGTGGCTGACTTCAAGGCCTATATTAGTGTACTACCGGTACATAAGATGCTACCATGCTCTTTGAATTACCCCAACTATGATCACATGGTTAACTGTTCATCTACGTGACATGTACCCTCTAGAAGAAACAGTGTCTCATGGTGCGATGCAACATTGGATAAAGAAACTCATCGACTGTAAACATCATTATCAAAATTTGTTCATGATGTATGACTGTAGAACATTACAAGTAACTACCACGAAGACAGACATTTCATTCTAATATATGATTAATGTGTCTTGATTTTCACAAATATACGAGAAAATAATCATATGTTTTCAATTTTTTATCTGAAATAGAAAAAACGATCTAAACGTCTCCGTAAAACAGTGACAATGATATTCTCCTCCATTTCGCATGATAATTTAAAACAAAGAGCATCTTATATTGTATATGTCAATGCATATTACAAATAGGATTTCATAAAGTTGGACATTTTTCATTTTCAATTATAAAATAACTATGATATACCGCGCGCTCTGATTGGTCAACACGCAGCTTCATGAGAACGCAAAGCACGCACACGTCAACTATTTTTGACTTCTTGCTTCTACTTTGTCAATTTGTATTTTATTAAAGGACGCTATGCGTCGTGCTTCTCTACACATCTCTCGTGTTCTGCCTATCCCTGTGTGCTTTATTTCTCGATAAAGCACGCACACTCGTCCCTTATTGAAGGAATAAAAGAGGCACGACGCGTAGCGGAGTGCTTCTCGCACTTCTCAGGTGTTCTGCCTATCCCCAAGTGTTTTATTTCTCGTTCAAAAACTCATTAATAATTCATGAGCATCTTGTCCAATCCGTGGTCCAATTTTGGTCACATGCATGAGGTTTTATACCCATAAAGTACTCTCATTTGTATTCAATGAATCTTTATATAAAGACTCTAGAGTCTTTATATAAAGGTACATTGAATAGTAATGAGATTACTTTGCATGCTACGAAGTAACCTCTGTTCAATCATGTGACCAAAATGGTCCAAGGAATTGAACCTGTTAATTTAAAAAGTTTGTTCCCCTTGAACTCTGAAGGACCAGACTCAAATGTGGGACGAATATTCAACACACATCAGAAATTCTGCGCATGATCAGAATGACCACCAGTCAATTTTATAACTTTTTTCGCTTATTTTTCAAAATTTTATTTGAAATATTTGGTTTTATAAGTGTTGGGGTTTTTGAAGTCATATAAAAAACTCGCAGGACGTGTTTTATCAAGTATAAAAACTCTCGCTGCGCTCGAGTTTTTATACTTGATAAAACACTGCTGCTCGTTTTTTATATAGTACATAAAGCACAGCTAGCAAGTTTTTTTTATTCCTTTTATAAAATCCAAATTGACAAAGTAGAAGCAAGAAGTCAAACATAGCTGACGTGCCCGTACTTTGTGCTCTCATAAGGCACGCGCGTTGACCAAACAGAGCTAGCGCACTGTATATAATCCTTCACTATAATACCGGAAATGTCTTTAATCTATTATACTCAGTTCACTAGTATATATTGTTATGAAAAGGGAACACCTGCTCGCACACATTATGTCAGGACTGTAAATATAATTTGATATTGTCAGACATTTTGTAATTTTTTAGTTACATACTGATTTATAGTTACTACTATACGTATACATTTTCTTAAAACTGAGAAAGTGGAGATTACAATGGTACTTATAAAACTCATTTTTTTAAATGAATTCTTATATATAATTATTTTGTGATATTCATCCGCCTCTTTTTCCCGAAGTTCACGGAAAACGGACTTTCTTCTAAACAATAATGCCATTTGTTAGTTTGTGTAAAGTAATCATGTGAACTCCACAAAAAGAAGACGTATAATATCATAAGACACTGACTAAAAAATAATCAGTGGGTCACATCAAAAGCTTTAAGGAAATATAAGTTATACTTTATGATCGTAACTATAATGGCTTGCACGCTATAACACATTTCATGGACATCGGATTTTAGGGTCCCCTGATACCCTAAATAGTTTTTACTAGCTATTTCATGCTCACGCCATCATGTGAAATTTCATTTCCGGTTGATGATTAAGAAATCGTATTTCTCCTATATAAATTTTTCATTTATCAAAAAGTGCATAATATCCTAAACCCTGTCGTTGTCCTTGCTCTCCAGTAGTATTTATTAAAAACTATTGTGAAAAAGGACAGTTTTCTAGGTAAATCATATGGGGAAATTTTCACTTCCGGTTCAAAATGGCCGCCAATTTGGAAAAACACTATAACTCCACAAAACGAAAATTTTTGGTGTGGCACTATATCGGATATTATTCTATACCTAAAAAGCAATAACTATGCAAATTTTGGTGCTTTTGACAGAAAGTGAACAATTTGGGCAAAATCCTGCACCTATCCGCCCCACTAATAGAAGTCCACTCTTTTACTCTTTTGCAGAACTCCATATACTTTTTCTTCACATCTACAAAGTACATAAACGAACTGGTTTTAGCCTCTCCGTCTTGCGAAACGTTGTCGTATGCTTCGTTGGCTTTGCAGAATTTGTTGAAAGCCTCACAACATTCTTCCATTAGTGAGTTAACTTGCTGTACATTTTCGACATCTGATAGAAGTGGTTCAATCTGATTCTTCTTACGAGTCAATGAGGCGAAAGCTCTACTTCTCTTCTTCTTCAAATGATTTGCTATTTCCACATCCTCATGGTAACCACCGTGGGTTTCTGTCATGACACTCCCTGTTCTGATTGTAGTTCTCGGTAAATCTTGCCTTGGCCATGAGTATCTTTCTTCAGAACTATCAAGAGTTAATTTGAACAATGAGGTCGCCATCAACACACTCAATGGTCATCGGTTACTGTACTTTAATAATGCCGGATTACAGGTTTGAAACTCGTACGATGCTGTACGGTTCCTACAAAATATAATAAATATACAAGAACAAACTAGCTTAATAATAATTTTACAATCTACATGGCAATACTAAAGCGACTAAAGAAAATATACTTACAAATTAACTGTGAAATAACGTAGCTCGATCTTACTCTGATGACTATATGGTGACGACTGACTAAACTGAATTTACAACACTAAATTATACTGAGAAAACTTAACGAAATTTACATAAGAACAATAACTAAGAAATTGACAATTGAACAATTTTAAACAATTCACAGTTAATTTGTGCTCTCGCAGTTCTTCTCTGGTTGCAATTAAGCAAAGTTTATTTATAGGGCGTTCATAACAGCCTGTCTTCGTTTTCATGATGATCTTGCAGACGAGTCCATCTTTACTGGGGAACACTTCCTTGATGACTCCCATAGACCACTTGTTTCTTCTGATTGCATCTACTTCTAATACAAGGTCGCCTATGGTTGCATTCTCTCTTCTTCTGTACCATTTGTTTCTTGGTAGTAAGTTAGAGGGGAAGTGCTTTACCCAGCACGTCCAGAATTCCTTTGTTCTTTGCTCGATACTCTTGTGGGTTGACTCTTTCTGATGATTCCGGCTGTGGTACTTGGTTGTGATAGCCGAGTAAGATGTTATTTGGGGTGTTTGGTGGCACCTCAAATATGTCGTTGGAACTTGGATATAGTGGTCTGTTGTTGATCATGTAAGTAATTTGTGAGGAAAGTTTGACTGTTCTTCGCTGTATAAGTGACACTTGAATGATGCTTCTAACACTCGTGTCACTGACTTTATCAAACTTTCTACTACATCGTTCTGGTGCCTGGCATAAGGGATGTTCCACTTCCATTTGAATTCACATCCATGTTCTTCAAGTATTGACCTTTCAATTTCTGTTCATTTCCAATTTTCTATTATCTCTTGTAAATATTTCTGGGCACCTACGAAGTTTGTCCGGCAGTCACACCAACAGGTTTGGGGATGGCCTCTTGTACTAGCAAATCTTCTAAGTGCCATTAAAAACGAATCTGAACTTTTGTCTGTGACTAGTTCAAGGTGAATGGCTCTTGTTGTCATGCACGTAAATATCACGACTTGGGCTTCCTTTAGTGTCTTGCAACCAAGCTTTATGTAGAATGGACCGAACATATCCAGAGCTGTGTTTGTGAATGGGGAACTTTCGACTGAGACACATAGACTTGGTAGTTGTCCCATTTGTTGACCCAGAGGTCTTTTGCGTAATTTCCTGCATGTGAATAAGACTTTGATAACCACAGTGTCTTTTCTGTCTGTGCAGGTCTGCTAATAATAGATTTGTAAGTAAGCTGTTCTTTGGCAGTATTAATAATCCCCGTCGCCATTTGAATTTCTAATCGATGACGTCAAGTGGTGGCCGACTTCGTAATTTCCAAGGCCGTATAGGCGATTTTGCCGACATTTCCATGGATGAAAAAAATATGCCAATAGTATTTGTTATATTCAAAATGTCCTGATACATTCATAGTTGAATAAGTCGAGAGGCTGCTATGAAGCTCAGCCGATGTGAATTTATAATGAAATTCAAAGTACTTTTGAACTGATTGAAATGAACGATTTGAGGAGGTTTGATTCTTCGTCGAGAATGCAATACCAGAACCCGGACCTCAGGTCAATGGTTGAGAATACTTTGGCTTGTGCTAACTCTGGCATTATCTCATCGAGGATGAGCAGTTGGTACGTCTCTCTTTTGAGGGCTTTGTTCAGCTCTCGTGGGTCGATGCACACTCTGAGAATTCCTGACTTCCTCATACTTCTCCATAATGTCTTAATAATTTCAGTGTTCTCTGTGACTGCAAACATAGAAGTAGTAGTTGCACCATTGCTCTCTATTGGACCTGTAAGTACCCAACCGAGAACAGTTTCTACTGGAGGGGGACATTGGGGGGTCTCGAACATCGCAACATCGCAAAAAATCGAGCGTCAACACCGCAACACCGCAAAGAAAATTGACCCATCACCGTCACCGCATTTTTTAAGAGTCACGGGTACACAATTTAATTGCAAATGAAAATTAAATTCAGGGTTTTAATTCAGTCAGGGGCGTCCATGGGAAAACGTGGCACGAATCTTGATGAATTAAATCTCTTGTTATTAACGGATCCCGCGATGGTTTTCTATCAAGAGTCACTGTTTAGTGTTTCAATAAGAAAATTAATGGCATTCCTGATTGCTTTTAAGTAAAATATTATTGTTCTTTATTTAATACAGCGGCCTACCTTCTTGCTTTATAACAAATAGCGATTGTTAAAACGAACAGCTCTTCCGAACTGTGATATTTTTCACAGAAGAAACGTAGTAGAACTACCAATTTCAGAATGGATTTGTGTTTTTTAAGACATCACATTACTGTCATCATCCTGAACATCGTTGTCACTGCTTTCGTCATACTCATCTTCTATATCACTCTCATTGCTGAACTGTTCCCCTTCATTTTCGTCCACTTGTTGTCCGTGTCCTTCGTCTATTTCCGTGTCAAAAGCAACCTGTTCTTCAAAAGCAATGCATTGTCGCTGATAGATATATTCAGGCAAAGTACTGTGCTTCGAAATAGTTGTTTCCTGTCGTACGGTTCGTTGTCGAACAGCAGCTCTGTAAGAGGTAGCCCAATCCCTCAGGGTGTCACAATCTGGCTTTGACATTCATACAATGGGCAGTGGTTGTATTGTTGGGACCTCTCAAAGTGACACCGTCTCTTCAGGTTTGGGGTACCATGACTTTCGACTTGTGTGGTAATATGCCGCCCAATTAGTTATACGTTTAACAGCCTCTTTCATTGATGCGCCAAATGAGCGAGCATATTCGGCCATTTACATATTGCATTGCTTTGTATGAACAGTACCATGACAGTTTTAAACCTCCAAAGTCATGCAGCTCAACAGATTTGTTGCATTATAATCAAACGGTGAAAGATTGTTGTGTGGTCGGCTAAATCCCCATTCTAGAAGGCTAACCGAAGTAATCGTCCTTGCAGAAACATAACCTTGGGGTCCATTGATGGTAGACGTTATTCCAGTTGTGGCTCTGATGTTCTTAGTTCCTTGTTCAAGGTAATCACGACATTCACGCACAATTGAAACTGCTTCTGGGAGAGACTTGATAGTGTAGGTTGACCCTCTAGTGTGAACAGAGAAGGCATAAAAAATCTGGCCGATGGAATGGAGGAACCTTGCACACCCCACAATAGTTGTACAGATCTTGATGGAATTCGTCTGAGCATCGCAGATATAAACTACAGCTTCTGATTCACTGCAAATACCAATTGGCTGCTTAAATCGACACTCGTTCACTTTGCCGTCCTGGCTACCCTCCACCCCATCACATCCAGCAAAGATTGTATGTGAACCATCGTTCTCCATCTTCCACACTGACGCTTTCTTTTAATTGGTATAGAGTACGCCTGTACCAAATGGTGTAAGGACACAATTTCATGCAAATATTTGCATGCACCATACATCAGACCATCTACACATGTCATAGCTTCAAATGATGGCTGTTTCTCCATCTGCCAAAAATGGACTTCATCAAGACGAAGACCTTTGCTTTCATAGTTGGCTTTCAATAACGCCGCATGACGTTTTAATCTTTCTTTAATCTCCACCAAAGTTCCACATGAAGACACGCCTAAGCGATTTGCAGCATTGATGAAATCATCCTTTTTCTTCAAGTGAGACAAAACGTTAAAATCTCCCTCATGGAACGGAATGGCTTTGATAAGACGGCCAGTATAAGACGTTAGAAAGATGATGCCATCAGCGCAGTGAATATCAGTTGACGGTAGATTTCTAGCAATGCTTGTTATTTTATCAACTGGACTGTGCATCCAAGCTTTGTACAGCGTCAATGCTGCATTCTTTACATCAAAAGAGAGAAACACTACCCATCCGAATGAAGGAATGGCGATGCTTATGGGAGCTGGATACATACCAAGTTTGTTGTCAGGTGAGTACTTGTCTAACAATGGTATTATTGTATGGCATACATAGCCCACATTTGTCAGCTCGTCTGTTAGCTTGGTGCTGCTTAAAGTGCCATCACCCCTCAGAGTGGACCAATTTAGTAACATTGTAGACATCGAGAGCTTTCAAATGAGATAAATAATAAGTGATTTGGATAAAAGCACGCCGAAATATTTAAGGTTTAAAAACTGTATTTTGGGTTTCCTGTGTTACTTTGACAATGCAAAACTAGGTCGAGTGATGTCATACTGTACCTGGGCACATGCGCAGTGGTTTACATATCTCTCATCACATACTTGTCATTCAACACTACATATAAAATTAAAATCGACATCCAAACAACATAAGTTCATTTTTTCATTCATATCTTTATTCATAATCATATGTACATTATTGTTTTTTTTTTTTTTTTAATTAATCAATATATTACAATGATTAGGAAAAGGCATCTTAAGAAAGCAAAAGAATGCTTATAAATTTAAGACCCCTTCTAAAATGTTCAATAAAAAAAATTTTACAATTGATTTAAATTAATTAACTAACTATATAATATATAAAAAACTATCATTAATCAAAGCTCTGTTCAAATATGTAATTATTTTAACTGTAACAATGTTTTTTTTTTTTTGTGCATAAATGTACTTGAAAATTTTTTATTCCAAGTTATAATTATTAATTAAAATTTGTCCTTTTTCTAATTATATTGTTTATTTTTAGAGAATAAAGATATCGATAACTTTTTGTTAAATAATTTGATATTTGGATAATAACTCTTCTTTAAGTAATTTTTTGAATGTGAAAATATTTTTGCAGTTTTGAAGCAATTTATTGTATCTGTTCCATAATAATGGTCCAACATATGAAATTGAGAATTGTGCAAGTTTTGTTTTCCTATAATTGGTGTGATAATTGTGTGATTGTCTTGTATTGTGAGAGTGAATTTCTGAATTTAGTCTGAAAAATTGATTAAAAGTGGTGGGTAATTGATCAGTATGAAATAGATACATCATAGAAGCAATATTTAGTTTGGTTATATCATCAATCTTTAGAATTGATTCAGTGTGAAATAATGGATTAGTATGACTTAGATATGGAGAGTTAGTAATGCTTCTTACTACTTTTTTTTGGATAATGCGCAGTCTATTCAAACTGCTAGGATAAGTGCTACCCCATATGATGTTACCATAATGAAGATATGGATAGATTAATGAGTAGTAAAGTGTTTTTAATGCTGATTTTGGTAGAAAGTATCTTACCCTATTGATAATACCTGTTCCCTTTGAGATTTTTGAACATATGTGACTAATATGTGCTTTCCATTTTAACTGATCATCAATTATTACCCCAAGAAATTTAGTTTCATTAGCCTTTTTCAGGGTATTATTATCTATTTTAACATTTAAATGTAATGTTTTTTTCCTCTTTGAATTTTTAAAAACCATATAGTTTGTTTTCTTGGCATTTAGAGATAATTTATTTGTTTTGAACCATAATGCTAATTTGTCTAATTCGTTGTTTATTGTTGAGTTATAATTTTTCAAATCCTTTGAGCTGTATAAAACGTTTGTATCATCTGCAAAGAGTGTGAACTTCAAAATTCCGGATGAATGACTTACATCATTAATGTAAATTAGAAATAATAAGGGACCAAGTATCGATCCTTGAGGAACGCCACATGTTCTATTGTGCGTCTCTGAGCATATCCCATTTAAGTCGACATATTGTTTTCTATTGGTGAGATAATTTTCTAACCAAGTTAGGGGAATACCTCTAATTCCATAGAATTTTAATTTTTTGAGAAGAATTTCATGGTCGATAGTATCAAATGCCTTTGATAGATCTAGAAAAATTCCTGTGGTTGTATAACCTTCGTCAACTGCATTTGATATTTTTTCCACAAAATCTACAATAGCCATAGATGTCGAATGTTTATTTCTAAAGCCATACTGATTGCTATTAAGTATCTCATACTTGTCCAAGTATGATATAAGCCTATGATATACCACTTTTTCATAAATTTTTGAGATGCAAGGTAGAATAGATACTGGTCGATAGTTTGTGATTACATCTTTGTCTCCTGATTTAAACAATGGAACAACCTTAGCTACTTTAAGATCATCTGGAACTATTCCTGATTGTAGTGATAAATTAACCAGATTACTCAGTATATTGGATAAGTATGGCATTGATAATTTAATTGCTTTGATATTAATATCATCAAAACCACAACTATTTTTGTTTTTTAGTGATGATACTATTTTATTAATTTCATCTGGCGTAGTTGGGTCAAAGAAACAGCTATTTTGGAAGTCTCCTTTTAAGTAATCGTGAATGTCTATATTGGTGTTTTGTATCTCTTTTGACAGATTTTTTCCAATGTTAGTAAAATATTCTGCAAATGCATTAGATATTTGATGGCAGTTATCATTATTGACAATTTTACCTTGTTCATATAATTTGAAGCTTTTTGGATAATTACTTCTTCCTTTATTTGAATTTAGTAAATTCTTCAAAATGTTCCAAGTTTGTTTTATATCTGATTTAGATTTCTCTAGAGTGTTTGAGTAATACTGTTTTTTAGATTTTCTTAACAAACTATTTAGTTTGTTTCTGTATTGCTTGAATTTTGCATGATTTTCATCTGTTGGCGAATTAATAAACTTTTTGTATAATGAGTTTTTCTTTCTTATTGATTTTTTAAATCCACTTGTTATCCAAGGTTTGCTGTTAATTTTTGAATCTTTTACTTTCTTCAATGGAAAACTTTCGTAGTATATATTAGTTAGCTGTTCATTGAAATTCCTGTAGTCATCTTTAGGATTGTTATATGATAAATTCCATTGGTGCATACTTAATTTACTGATGAATGTGTTGATATTCTTTTCATTTACAAATCTTGAATATTTTTCAGGAGAATTCTGAATTTTTGTATTAGTCTGTTTCACATGGAAAATTGGAAGGTGGTCTGATATATCAGAGTATACAATACCATTTAATGATTTATTATTGTGTATTACATTCGTGAAAATATTGTCTATTAAAGTAGCAGAATGACTTGTGATTCTTGTCGGTTTGCTGATAAGTGGTATAAAAGATGATGAATATAAAGTATCAATGAACTGGCTTATCAGCTCATTAGTTTCAGTTTTCAGTAGGTCTAGATTGAAATCCCCAAGTATGTAGCAGTGTTTATTTTCTTTACAAATTTTTTCAGTGATTTTGTCGAAACTTTTAGGAAATCTTTTATGTTAGACTTAGGTGGCCTATAAATGACTCCTATGATTGTATTTTTAGATTTGTCATTTGATATCTCTATGAAAATAGATTCCATTGATAAATTGTCTGTTTCCAGGTCATCTCTATCTTTATAACATATTGAGTCTTGAATATACATACCAACCCCCCCTCCTATTTTCTCGTCCTTACGTCCTTTACACACGAAATCATAGTTATTTGATTTTATCAAACTTGACGAAGTATTCATCCAAGTCTCAGAGATACCAATAACATTGAATTTAAGGTCAATTGAATCTAATAAAGATCTCATTGTGTTATAATTCTTATGCAAACTTCTGGCATTTATATGCATCAAGGAAAAACTGTTTGCAGAGCAGAAATTATTCTTTTTGGTGAAAAAATTAATCTCTTTATCCTGTAGGTATTGATCATTATTGTACGCTTGAAAAACAGTAGAAGCATTAAAAACATCAGCATATTTATCATATAGTGAGAAAGGGTTAGATTGTGAATTATCCGTATGATTGTGAATATTTCTTTGTGTTTGGTTAGTGTTAAGGGTATCTTCAAATTCATTATCACTCAAATTGGTGAATGGAAGTGGTGACTGGTTGTCAGAATTTTGACCATTAGTATGGGAACAGTTTGAATCCTCTTGATTTATAGAAGAGTTATTAGAACAGGAACAAAAAGAAAATGGATTACTTTCCATAATAGGCTTACTTGTTTAAAAGTAAGAAAAAAGGATAGGCAATACAATATCATTTAATATCAATGAAATGCATGCTTGATCGAAGTTAATAAATGTTACTTCATAAAAGTAATATACTTACTGTTTTAAAACGACTTATCAATAATGTCAATAAATTTGTCCAGTTCGACCAGAGACCTCATTGATAGTATATTGTCATTGTTTAGTCTAACGAATATAGTCCCATCGATTGTCCATAATTTCTTGAAATCTCCTTTGGCTTTTTCATTAATTTCTTTAATGGCTCGTAGGCGGCCTTCAGTTAAGTCCTCCGTAACTTTGATCGTTGAGCCTTTTTCCCTTAGAAACTTTTTTTTCTTTAGTACCATGACCTTTGTATTGTGGCTTACAAATTTCACTATTATCTGTCTTGGATGGTCTTTTTTGGTCTTCCCAACATGATGGGATCGATCGAGATCTTTTTTGTTAATTTCTACATTGAGCTCTTTTTTTAGCACATCGATTACTAGTTGATCTGTGTCTTCATGTTTACTCCCAACATGTGGGACGCCATTGATACGAATACTATTACGCCTAGAGTATTGTTCAAGGTCGTCTTCTTTTGCTTGTGAACGGTCGGTTTTTTCACGCAATCGATTCATATGATACTCGAGATGGTTTTTTACTTCACATTGGATGTTTGCTGCGATTGTATCCTTTACTTCCATTGAATTTAGGTATTTGTTCACAGCAGACGTTGCTATAGCTTCGATTTTCTTATTGTGTTGGAAATTGTTGGCAAATGAAAACAGAAATCAAAATCCCCGTTTGAGAAAGTACTAAGGGACAACAGGCGGCTTCAACATTGCAAATGTCCACAAGAACATCTAATGAAGAGAATATCAGCGAACCTCATAACAACGAACTTTATCGGTTCAACTTGTCACTACATTAATTTATTTTAAGTTTTAGTTTCGCACACTGTATTTTTAATGTGTTTTCTTTAATTGTGATGTTGTATTGTTTTCATTTGATTTATTATCTTCAACGAGAATCAGTTGTCAAATGAAAATTCCTAAGTCGTAGGCTGTTTGTTGACAAAAGTACGCTCGGCATTAAATCGCGCGTGAACTTATTGAGTGTTTCTGGTGGAGTTTTTGATTGTATCTCATCCGCAAAATATCTAATCATATAGGTCTTTCTAGTTTATTTCTTTGTCTGAACTTTGGGGAAATCAAGTGCGGAATAAATCAAAAGTAATCTTCAAAAGTTGTCAACAGCACTATTAAAGCGACACATGCATAAAATTCGCTACTTAAGTTAGAAATTGGAGTTTGTGTAAGCTAAATAACAACAGTTAATTTGCAAGTCGTTGTCTCTTTGCTTCTTTTCTTTGTAAACTTTCAACCATTTCAGGATCGGCTAGAAGTTCGGTTTTTTGATAGAAACAAACAGCTTCTGATATCACTTCGAATTCGAGATTGGCTTCATTTTGGTTATCTTCATCGAAGTCCTCGTAGTCCAAAAGAAAACTGATTAAACCAGGAACATAAATTACTATAAATATACTCTGAATCATCAGAAAAACTTGATTCTCATGAAGTTTTTGACGCCGTAAATAACAAATTGACAACAATAACACTGGTCGTTCGACTGCTAGCGTGACCGTACCTGGCATCTATCAAATACAATCGAAGTTTTGACAGTTCCGTGTGGTACAGTATGACATCCCTCGACCCAGATCCCCATTCCCGGCAAGGGCGAGGTCACCTCAAACTTTAAAAATCGATAAAATATTCGCGTTTGCTCCAAATTCAATTCTAACAACGAAAATCGTTTTCCTACAGTCTCAAGATTGCTCCAATTTTTTATTGTTCTAGGGGTGATAGGCACTTTAAGGTTAGCACAGAAGATTGATCTTGCTTGTCCTTGTTCTTAACATGGTCGTTCTTAGGAATAAGATTTCTGAATAAATCACTCGTTTCTTTATTAGACCTGTTTCTTAAGGTTCGGAGTAGAGCTGGGTTGATTCGCTCACCTTTGCATATAAGCAAATATCATAACACTCCATCGCAAATCATCTACGCACACAAAATGCAAAATAGATAACTAAACAACCCTCCATTTAGTAAGAATGTCATTTCAAACTTCAGGCACAGATTCCTTACAACAATGAACACTTCTAAAACAATAACATCCTTCTTAAAACATCATTAAGATTGGTTATATATACATGAACAACACTAAACAGGTCATTGACAACAAGCACATTTGATATCAAACAACAAGAAACAATGACACAAAAGACAAAAAAAACAACATCCAACTTCTGAGAAAAGAACAACTGCCCGCTCAAGGGCAACTGCCTTCAATTATCAGTCATTCATCTAGACAGCATCACACAAAGCGAGAGTGACACTGCAAAAACTTACATTGAACTCAAAGAAAACGACTTCAAAACGAAATATAGAAACCACAGCTCACCATCATGCCACGTCAAGCACAAAAACCTCCACGGAACTGAGCAAACATGCCTGCAACCACAACATCAACTTTTCATTTTCATGGCACATTTTATCCTCTAACTGAACAATTTTATCAATAGTTCCAGTAAGAAATGCAATTTCTGCTTCAACGAAAAAATTTGTCCCATAATCACGAGTATTCTTCCATTACACCTCTGAAAACAAAATCGTATAGAAGCACATTTGGTGTAAAAAGACGCCAAAAATGTATGAAAATGATATATCCAAAATCCGCTAAAATCGATCTGGGGGAAAAAATTATATCAGTGTTTGAATATTTGCATATATTTCCTTAATTTTGAGTAAAAAAAATATACAAAAATAGTGTTTTCTATCAGATCAGTGTTCTCAACCGAGAATGATTTTTAAGTTTTAATTTGAAAGAAGCGAAGATCTGGAAGGTTTAAACTTTTGTACGTAATATGTGAAGGCAAAATGTTGGCTACCAGTTTTGAAATAAGGGATATGTTTTCAACAGACTGACACAATTAATGACACACTTACTGAATTAGATTTTTTAATTAAAAAAAATGAGTGTACACACTGCTCACTTGCTTCGTTTTAAGACATTCTTCTTCTTATATCCATAGAAGGTATACACAATTAAATCAAATCCCAAACCGCAGTATGGGTCAGAGATTGACATCTTGAAGTTAGATCTTTCATGGGGTCAGCTGTCTTCACTAATAAACGAATTACTAACACAATTCAAGTCAATGGCCAAACTCAAAGCTATCATGTATTTACATGTGTGAGTTAAGTATAATGAAACACATTCAGTCAACTTCGTCTTCCAGAGTAACTTCCCATACATTTCTGCAGTATTCCCCACAGGCTGTAACGCATTTGAGCATTTGAGAAGCTGTTGCTTCCACATCAAGTTGTTGTTAACTTATATTTACAGCGCACAAATTTCAACAATCCCTGTGGTGCTGCATCCAATTCTGTGAAAATTGGTGTCACTTGGTTGTCAGCAACTTTCCATCCCCACTGTGTTGCATCCAGGCAATTATGTGATAGTTTTGCCAAAGTATTACTTGAAGATGTACCCATAAGGCGTGGAAATATGCCACATTTTCTGTGGGTGAAAGATTTTTTGTGATACGATGGTTGTCTTGCAGGTTGAAACGATATGCATTTATTTGCCATATTGTAAATTATTTAAAGTATCACTGTCTTTGCTTCCATATAACAGTCGGGCCGCGGGCCGTGTGAAAGATGCAGTGTCCAATACTATTCTGTTTCAATTCTTTTCCAATACTTGCAATTCTTGTGAAAAATGCTTGTTAGTGGAGTTAATAAATCAGAAAATACTCACTTTAGAATTTTGTTACTAATCTCGAAAGCTGTCGAACATCAAGCGTGAATTAGCAGAGTTTTTAGCACTTTTTTTTTTAATTTCCAAACGAACACATTTGATGGTTTCGCCATAGTTAGTTTGAGCCAGCAATCAGTACGGGAAACTGCATCATAAACACAGAGTCAATTTTGTTTAACAATGGGAGAGAGAAGACTCAGCATGACGAAGCTCTAGCAGGAGGAGGAGAAAGCTCATCCTCGTTGGAGTCCGTAGAGACCAAGTCAAGATGCTGCAGTCAATTTTCAATTTCAGCAAATAATTCCTTCATCACTCGGAACTCGGGTAAGGTTAGTTGAGCATTAGCTGGTCTTGGACGGGGCGTGGTGGAAGAGCCTTTTGAAGAACGAAACATAGCATGAATTTCCACTTTCTCTTACAAAGAGCTTTGACTTCATGTGTTTCGCAGCCATAGAATCAATCAAGGATGTGAGTACTGTTGAATTACCGGGTGAAGTAGAAGTTAATGAGGTACTTTTCGGGTCATTCACTCCAGGAGATGTTGTGGTCATTGTGGTTGTTGCGTTGTTATCCTCTGCGTCGTCATCAACATCTTTTTGCGTGTTCATATGATCTATATATGTCACTTAGTGAGAATCTTAACTACTTTATTGTGGATCTCCAATAAAATAAGTCAAATGACTCTAGGGTTAATGTAATCCAAATTTGAATGTATCTATTTTGAAATAGAATTTGTGTAAATCAATTTTTGGTAAATTTAAAAGTAAAGTTCACCAGCGTGAAGCAACACTTTGTTTCTGTGTTGCCAAGACGATACAAGTTTGTTCCACTTATTTAATAATGACCAGTGAGGTTGGCATATGATCAGGAATTTTTCTATTAAGCTGAGATTGCATCTTACTGCAACTGTAGAGAGACTTACAAAATAAAATGAAATGGAATAGTCGATGTTGCTCTTGAGTAAACAGATGTATTTGCTAAGTTTGGTGGAGTGTTTTTGCTTGAAATGAAGGAAGGATGCAGTGTGGTTTCTGTGTCATGTTTTGAAGTCGTTTTCTGTGAGTAATATCAGTTTCAGTAGTATCGCTATCACTTTGTGTGGTGGTGGCTTTATAAATTACTGATGGTTGAAGCAGTTGCCGTTGAGCCGGCAGCTAGTTATTTTGTTGGAAGTTGCATGTTTTTTGTCTTTTGTGTCATTGTTGTCTTTCTTTGTTGGATGTAAAAGGTGCTTGTTATGGTTGTCACTGACGTTTTTAGTGTTCTTCATGCAGTTGTTACTGATCTTAATGGTGCTGTGGTTGAAAATGTTATGGGCAATTTGGTACTTGGGGAAGTGTTTGTCCACAACTGTAAGGAAGCTGTGCAAGATGTTCGTACTGACGTTCTTTCTAAATAGAGGATTGTACCAGAGTATGTTGTTTCATTGTCTCTTTTTGCATTTGGTGTTTGTAGATGGTTTGTATTGGAGAGTGTAATGGTATTCGCTTTCGTCAAGGACGTAGTAGTACGAGGGTGGCTTTGTACAGTGAGGTTTTGTCTGATGAAAGAGATGAAAGTCGTTTGTTGATGCCGGTAGGCATGTTCTTTGTTGTCATTGGTGGGTGATTGCTTTCATAGTGTACATATTATAGATTGGTGTTAGGCTTTGTGTAGGGTTGAAAGGTTATGATGTTTGGGTTGAAAATGACATTCAGGAAATTGATGTTTGTTCTGTTTGCTTTAATTGTGATACATAGTCCACTGTGGTTGATTTTTTGGTAAATTTTCTTTTTTTATGTCTTTCGGTGTGGTGTTAGTAATAGCCAGTCTGCCATCTAAAATGCTACGACAATGCTGTCTTGTAGATGTGAAAGAAGGAAACTTTCCACAAGGTTGCACGTTTCAGCTTCATCATATGGGCAGGTATGACAGTGCCAAAACTTGCATGCTAATGGGAAGTTTCGTTTATTCACAGTAACAAGACCACAACATCGACGTAGGACTGTGCAGAGAATACGGACTAGCCATTACTATCACCACACTGAGAGACACAAAAACATAGAGATAAAAATTTACTGAATACCCATTCACAACTGACTATGCATCACCATCCAAGCAAACAAAAAATTCATCAACTTCCTGGATGTCACTTTCAACCCGAACAACAGCACCTTTTTATCCTACACAAAGCCTAACAGCAAACCACAATATGCACACCATGAAAGCAATCACCCACTGATAACAACAAAGAACATACCTACTTACATCAACAAACCACTTTCATCTCTTTCATCAGACAATCTCACTTGACAAACCACCCTTGCACTACAATGCCCCCAAGGAAAGCAGATGCCATTCCACTCCCATACAGACCATCTACAAACACCAAATTCAAAAACAGACAACAAAACAACACACTCTGGTGGAACCCTCCATTTATTAAAAAATGTCAGTGCGAACATCTTACACCGATCGCTTGGTTGTGGACAAACACTTCCATACAAGGTCCATACAATTTTCAACTGAAGCACCACAGAGATCAGTTACAAATGCATGAACAACACTGAAAGGATCATCAACCATAACAAGCACATTTTGCATGAACAAAGAAAGACAATGGTGAAAACAATTTTATAAAAATATAAATGGTGTCTCAAGCAGTAGCTTAACTGTTTCAGAAAATATTAAAGGAGTTTCAAGATGATCTGAATTGCCATATGAATAATGAACTTTAATCCCTGTATTGTGACAAAATGTCAGTCGGACAATAGACAAACCTTTATGGACCCAATTTAAAACCAGAATGTTTAAAGAAGCAAATTTTTACATCACTTGTGTCATGACAATTATCAAAATAATGCGATTCCAAATTCCCAGTATTCAGATATTCACCAACAAACCGCAAAGTATGTATATATTGTCCCTGTGCATCCATTCCAGACCAGCACAAACAGACTCTGGCCCTCCTGAGATGTGGGACGAGTGTATTCCCTGAATCATGTCCTTTCTCAACTTGAGGGGAACAACAACTCTTTCTGCTCTGTAAATACTACCACAGTAAGCTCCTCCCAAAAGTTAAGTATGGTTGAAGTGATTGCTTCAAATCATCTTTTTTCTCAGGCCATCTCGCAAATCATTCTGTTTAGTTCTACTAGGATTGGGTCCTTCTTGGAATGTTCAGCTGTGTCCTAGACGCACAGCAGATAGATATCAAGACTCGGTGGCATCAATTGTGGAAAGTTCATCTATTAAAGCTTCATGGGTGAACTCGAACTGTGGAACTCGTTGTAGCATGGAGGTACACACTTCCTCTCGCACAAGATCTTGCAATATTCTGCTCAAGCTTGAATTCTTCAGTCACCACGTGGATCTCACGTCTTTGTCGATTTGTTACTGTCTTTTAAGCAAGGATCTTTCGGCTATCATCTCGGCAAGTCTTTAAGTGTTCTCTAAGAACCACTACAGCTAGATCTTTGTGAAGCCTGCATTATGACTGAATGGGCCTTAAAGTTTAAGGCTGTGTTTGCTACATGTAAATCGGCGACATAGACATAGATATAGACTTTATTTAGTACTGTTAATTACAAGTGATGTTTTATAAGTGAGGTAATTTAAAACATATTTTCAGTACAGTTTATCCACAATAACTATGTAACTTAACCTACAATCTTGGACATAAATAGTTGCACAGTTTTTTTACCGTGCTCTACATAACACAACATTATTTGCCCCTCCCTCCCCCTCCCCCGAACAATGCTGTTATCCATGAGATAAGTGAAAAAATGGTTGATTCTTACTCAAAACCAGTTTATTTACAGAGTAAACATGAAATATCATAGTCCATATCTAAATTGCTTATGGAAACAAATTAATGTAAACAAAAGAGCAGTATTCTACGTTAAGTGTACGTAACAGCCATGTTTTCGTATAATATTTCACAATGTTATCACCTGATACTGATAACTCGTTACTGGAATACGCACGCATTTTTAAAAAGAGCTTTGCATTTAAATATGGATCTTATACAAGAATACAATAGCGATATCGAAGAAACAATGACTTCTACAAAGAATGTTGAGAGCAATTTACAAGAAAATCAAGTACGATCTGTTCATCTAGTGACATATAGTCAAGCAGATAAAGAGCGTTTACAATTTGCGCGTGCATTAGTGGAGTCTTTAGTACATGAAGGAGCTGAAATAAGCCATTGGTGTTGCAGTGAGGAGCAACATAGAGATGGAGGCACACACTACCATGTTGCAATTAAACTTACAAAGATGCATCGATGGAATACTGCAAAGAGATTGATAAGTACTATTTAATAAACGAGCAGCAGTGTTTTATCAGGTATAAAATCCCGAGAGTGAAGCCAGAGAGGAGCATCGGATTGGACATGGAATATTAATGAATTCTTTAAGAGAAAGATATGGTGTTGTTGTTAATTTTTCAAGCTGACACCACAATTATTAAAGTGCATATCAATATGTCACTAAATCAGATGTTGAGTATGTTGAAAGCAATGGCCATCCAGACCTTGTTAACTCAGGAAAACCAAGAACAAGTTCTGCCAGCGAAAGGCTACAAGAACGAAGCAGAATGAACAAGCAAAAGGGCCAGACCCGCAAGAAAAGTGCCTAAAAAGGAAAAGCAACTGACAGCATTAGAGGTATCAAGCCTATTACTATCTAAAAAAATTAAAACACTGACTGAACTACAAGCACTTGCTTAAAAGCAGAGAGCGGAGGGGAAAAATGAGCTCATGCAGTTTGTAATAGGTCAATCAAGAAAAACTGTATCTGAACTTATAGAGAACACATGGGAGATAAAAGAAGCCAACGAAAAAATGGAACGCGCGCAGAAATCTAGGATTGAGTTGTGGCTCACTTTTGCGCTAGAAATACTTCACAACAACAATATCACCAAGGAACATTTTGCAAGAAGCGTGAAAACGTTATTAGACAAGGGACATGGAAAATATTGCAATGTTATGATTACAGGACCGGCTAACTGTGGTAAAACATTTATATTGAAGCCGCTTACAACACATCTATGACACATTCTGTAACCCTGCTACAGGAAGCTTTGCTTGGGTTGGGGTAGAAGGAAAGGAATGGATTTTTCTGAATGATTTTAGATGGTCGAGCCAGCTAATACCATGGCATGATTTACTTTTAATGCTCGAAGGTGAAAGTGAGCACTTGCCTGCCCCTAAAACACACTATAGCAAATATCTTTTGTTAAAGAAAGATACTACGATATTTTGCACTAGCAAATGGCCACTTCTCTACACCAAGAGTGGTATTGTCGATGACAGAGAGACTGAAATGATGGCTCTACGTTGGAGAATGATCAAGTTTCACTTCCAAATACCGGAAGCAAGCCAGCGCTATCTGAGCTCATGTTGACATTGTTTTGCCAAACTAGTGTTGGACAACTCGGTGGAAACTGTTTGATAATTACACTTGTTTTATATATTTTGGAAAAATATATAAAACAACGATTTACAATGGACAGAGCAGAAAAACGCCGCACATACGCACTGGGCACTAACTAACGAGCGAGACAGCGTGGATGTAATTATTATGGAATTTGGGAATCACACAAAGTTTTTTCCGTCTAAATTATCATTGCCGACAAAAAAAACCTAGCTAATGTAGGAAAAAGACTTCTTCTTCACACGGGATGGTTATTTGGATGGATTTCAGACTGATAACTAAATATATAAAAAACAAATAACCTTTGTGTACATTTTCAAGTTCAAGCAATAAAATGTGCTGTTGTTTTGTTGTTCTATTGTTCAATATTTATCTATATGGTACTGAATAAAATACAGTATTCATTCAAAACGGTATTGTTGCGATTCTCAAAGAAATAGAAGTTCAAAAGTTCATAACAGATAAAAATAACCATGCATTGACATTGTACAATGTTTATCTCCAATATTGAACAAGTGTGTGCCATTTTTCCCAACAATTGCGTTTAGAAAGGATACATAATGGCTTCCTGTCGCAAGTTACACAAACTGTGTTGGTCTTGCTTTTCAGATTGTCACTGAGGTTTTGCATAGAAACAATCTTAGAACAAACAACACACTTTCTCTTCTTTTCTACTGCCACTGTGTGATACTCTCTATTTAATCTCTTTGCATCTACGTCAGTGGCTGGTCTTGATGATGGATGACCAGCTCTTCCCCTAAAGCACTTCCCGTAGATCAGGTGTCGAACTATTGCAATACGATAGTGGAGGAAATCCTGCTTTTACTGTTTCAAACTCTTGAAAATTATAAATGAATTCAGAAGACAGACTTCCAAACCATAATAGAACAACTTTTTCCATGCCTTTCGTGACTTTCTTACAACTGAGAATGTTGACAAAAATGATCGGCTAGATCTACTCCCCCCATAAACTGCTGGTAGTCGTACTTGGCTGGGGGGCAAGGAATGTCTAGTACATTACCACCAACACTACGACGGCCTACAGTACACGGGGCTCCTACACTCTCTGGAGGATGAATGGTGGATATTAAATAGACTGTACGACGGTCATAACCAGGCCATTGCAACTAAGTTGGCACTATTTCTCCACACATAATCTCCACGATTCATTCTCTTTTCAATTACATGTGTTAGGACTATGTCTTGAGGGAACCCTTTACGATTTGCTCTGATTGTGCCACAAGCAAGTACTTTCTTTTCTTCTAGCTCTCTAAATAAATGTGGATCGCAGTAGTAGTTGTCCATATATAAATGATGAAATAAGTTCTCAATCGGAATGATAAGCGGTCTAACAACTCTTCGAGCTAAGTTCTTCTCAGGATTTCCTTCCTCTTTGCCTAAGTATACCTGAAAGTTGTATACATAACCCGTCTTAGCCTCACTCAAAACCCACAACTTGATGCCCCAACGAACAGGTTTATTCTTGATGTACTGCTTGAATGACAATCTGTGGCTGTCTCTTCAACTTGTTTGGCTGTGTAGCATGGCTCTATTTCACTATGGAATAACCAACAAAAAGACCAATTAAAATTATGTAAGTATTAAACTGTTACTGCTATTATGTTACACAACTAGAACATTGAGAAGCAAGTTAATGTATATTGCTATACCTTCAAAGAACAGAATGGAATATTTCAATTTTTTTCTCTGTCAGGGAGTTTAGGGTGTCTTTTTGTGCCTGGTGTAGTAATTGTTGATTTGTCTCATGATAGGTGAGGTCACTCAGCTGAGCAATTGTAGCCTTGTCGTAGTGTTTCCGTTTATGTATTATGAACATGAGAGGCATGTGGATTAGAGCTGATTTATAATCTTTAAGATTTCCTTTGCGAAAAATAACTGGATAGAAATGTGACACAGGCAAACCAGACAGTTCAGCTTGATTCCATTTATTCGTACAAAGACACAAAGAAAACCCTAAAGAAACGTTATGTTAGTTAACTACGCTGATAGTCTATATTCTACTATACAAAGTCAATTTCTCTACATGAGCTACAAGTAGTAGTTTACAATGTAACATTACATGACCTTGAGAGCCTGAGTGACTCGAGTAAAATAACGACTGAAACGAAGCTTACCCTGACGGCAAAAACTAACCAAGCTGCAGTATAACTTTAGTAGCTTCGTCCTAAAAGATCACGATAAAAGATTATAAAATTATCGAAATAGAAAGATGTATTAACATGACAAAAGACTCCTTTGTCAGGGCACTTAGCCAACAACAATGAAGCACAAAACTATGTCAAAATAATTGAAAATACACAAAAGGATGTATAAGAACTAAGAACAAGCAAGTCTTGGTACTTGTATGACCAGTCCTAGATAATAATTCAACCACGATGGCTTGGAAAAAGCTCACAATAAGATGGATATAATTCACTAAAGTTGCTCGTACTAAAAACCTACTTAGCAAAGACAAAGCATGGCATCCCCTTGGTAACCAAGCCTCTTATGCCAACCACAGGGAGCCCATCTCACAGAAATAAAAAACAAGGGGAACAATTTCATCCACCAAATGCATCAACAGGAGAAATTCTGTGCTCTTATAACTTGCTCCAAACTGTGTCATGACTGCAGCCCTGATAAGCAACCACCCACCAAAGCAAGCTGTTATTAAGGTGCTGATTCTGAATGGTTTAGGTTTTTTAGCTAGTTTTTTTGCGTTGCCCAAAGATGGCTTTATACATTGGCTCAAAAAGAAATCTGTAAATTGCAATAACATTTTGCTGGGCATTAAAAGAGACATGGAACGTTCCTTGCCATGGAACAAAAGATATCTATGCAGTTGGGTCAACATTTGATTGCCACTGAAAAAAAAAAAGGTCACCAGGTGTACACAAACTAAAGGGTTAGATTACATGATTGTTATATTCATAAGCAGTTATTACTTTTGCTATTAATTTCTTCTGAAAATACCATGTAGGCCAATCTCCAGTAGAAACTACAATGTTATCTGACATGTAGTCTGAAAGTATGGGTGATATTTGCAGGATATGCTCCCAAGCTTCTTTGTAGTTTGTGTAGCTCTTTAATGATCTTTCTTCTTCATCAATTAAGATCACAGATTTCACAGTATCACGCTCGCGGGTTTCTGGACTTGTGTAGCATCTAAAACAGAAAATTATTAAATATTACAGACATATTGATGTAACATTGCTAAATTTCAATGGACACTCATTTTTTGAAATAGTAACTAGCAGTTGATAGTTATTTAGAAAGAAATATAACTTTTTTTTTCAACCTCAGATGCTCAACACACTGGTTGGTCCTCTGCATGTCAAACTGGCAATATTCCACTGGTGAACTTTCCAAAAAGGACTTCTGAAAGTACTTATTTCCAACGTCCTTTATCATCTGTACAACATTTTCCACATGGATTCCTCCTCTACAAACTTGTTGCCCAACATGTACTTTTTGGTGGATCTTCTCCTTGTTCTCAGGGACTAGTATGGCTGGTCTATTCAAAACAATATCTACAATTTCTGTGGCCATGTGAATAGCTTTACTAGTGACAGTCTTTTGGGTCTTGGTTTGTGTGAACACAATGGAAATCATCGATGACTGCTACTATCAGGCTCTTGTTCTGCAAGAAAGTAACATTTTTGATATGGCAAGATAATCTGTTTTTTAGAAGGCTTCCGGGTTTGAAAGTGTTATTCTTTTGGTTATATATTTCACTGGTACAATGTTACATATAACTTAATAACCACACCCTTCCTGTGAATTCAATGTGAATAAAATATGATGGATATGATTTATTTTTTGTATTATACCTTCAATGCTTTGGCGAACTTCTTATTGGTCAAATAAATACTATCATGTGCTAATGCTTTCTTTTTGTTAAAAATAGTCCTCGGGTGTGGACAAAAACCCATCAACATTCCAGCCACTAGAGCTTGCTCTGATGCACCATGCATTGACAAATATAAGCCACAGTCAGTCTGAAGTTTGTTTTTCTGTGCAAGAGTAGACAGAATAATATTGTGATCTCCATATTTCCTTCCATATTGCTATGCATTGTTTATTTCAAATTAATCATTTTCCATTTTTGTAACATTTGATCTACATATCTTTGCTGCTTTACATTTTATATCTTTCTCAGTTTATTCTTTACCATTCCAGCCTTTTTTTACTTGCCTGATTATAAAAAAATGAGAAATAATGTAAAATTGCCACTGTCCTTTGAAGCTGTTTCTTCTCTCTCTTTGGTGTCATCTTTTTATCATTAGTTGTGATGCAACCAAGTATTTGGTC
Source organism: Diadumene lineata (assembly GCA_918843875.1). Taxonomy (NCBI): domain Eukaryota; kingdom Metazoa; phylum Cnidaria; class Anthozoa; order Actiniaria; family Diadumenidae; genus Diadumene; species Diadumene lineata. Next base: position 9,869,301 of record OU974074.1, on the reverse strand, counting down.
GAACAAAGCAGGGGCACATGACTCACAGAATGATTTCATGTCATCTGGGCTATATAGCGGCTTTTCATTGTCTCCATAATGCAACACCACTGCTTTATGAAAGTTATCGATTTTGGTTTGTATTGTTGGAGCTGAAAGCATTACATAACCCAAAATTACTATTTTGAACTTTGTTTCTTATTCAAAGCCTCTTCCAAAAATTAAAAAAATCACTGTTATTTCCAGAGTACAAACACAAAGTGTGAAACATTTATAGCAGGAAATAGTGCTAACTTTTTTATTTTATTATTTCCTTTTGTTTGAAAAATGCAAAATTGCACTAGATTCTTCAAACACATTTAGTGTTTGTACTCTAATATATTTATACTCTTGTATAACTTCCAGTTATATAGTCTAATCACCTTTTAACTTGAGTTTAAGTTGATGGTTTTCTTTTGTTATTTCTTTGTTGATTTTCTCCAGTTGTATAATCTTTTGTGTTTTGGGGGATCTCTCTAGATCGCTTCCTTCATTAACTCTCTGTAAGGTTCATAATTTTTTAATATAAGATAGAATAAACATAAAAAGTTATTTTATCTTTTCTTGATATTTTTATTCATTCACTTTTTGTTGTGATCATGTATTTCCCATTTTTTATTTATTTAATTCTGCTAATTAGTTTTTTTTACAAAAGCAATAATTATTATTTTAATTGAATTAGTCAAATACCTACTTGGCCCTATGTAGTTTTGTTTTTTTGTAATATTTTCATTCTGGTCTGCCTCTTTCAAATGGGCAGTGCAAATGTGCACTCCAACTTCGGTATTTTCATTTCTGATGTCGTCGAATACTGGGAATAAACGCCGTGGACAACGAACAATCGAGCCATTACAAGGTATATCATTTTTACTTGGGTAGCAGCACACTTCACTCGCTGTGCGTTTTTTGTTTTGGAGATGTTTAAAGCAAATGAAAATACTATCACACTCGCGAGCTTCCTCTCCAGAAATTCTAGTGATATTTAGACTACAATTATCAGTCGAAGTTCGCGAACGAGGCGCGAAAATGCAAACTTTTTCGGTATTAATGCTCTGGTTATTTCTGGTAACATCGGATTGAATTATGCAACTAGTGCAAGGTAAGCACTTGCTTGGCTTTAAATTTTTGACGCGTGTGGCACAATTTTTTTCGCGCCAAAAAAAAATTTGATTGTTTCATATGAATGAGTAAAATATAAGATAATAAGCCCTTGTCAAAACAAAGAACAACAAACATGATACATATGAGTTACGATAATTTAATAATATTCAGTAAAGTTTTGACCTACATTGTTTTTATTCAACGTTTTGCGACTACACCTTGTCTTTGTGAACTGTTGATATCACATAGCTTTGATCGCTTCACAATTTGTTTTGAAAATAAAAGCTGACTTTGAAACCGTCGTTCTAAAATACACATTAAAATAAAATAAAAAACTTGCATTGGATATTTCATCAAACATTTATCCATAAATATTTTGGTAAAATTTCAAGCTTATATATCCACACACAACCTTATATCAGTAGTTTTTCTTCCCTTCTCCAGAAGTGTTGTCAACAACGAACAAAGCATTTTGTCGTTTCAGAAAAGTCAGCTGAGACAAGGTGCAGTTGACATTCAAGTCAGATATAGATACAGTAAAAGACTTCTGAGAACCAATTTTAGTGATTTACGTACAGTTGAATAGTTCAAAAGTTTTGCAGATCTAAAAAAAGGCCATTTGAAAACGTCCCTTGATCACGGCTAACCATGGCCGCCATTTTCAATGACTCTTCAGATGCCCGCTCGTGCGCATGTGCGGCGTTTTTTCCGCTCTGTCTTTACAGTCTTTGTAGTCATACAACGCATTTGTACAAATTTATTTGTCCATCTTTTTAAACTTAACAAAAAAAAAAACGGTTTACAAATTTGCACTTAAAAGTGAAAACTTGGTTAAGACTACTTTTTTAATGAAGTACACGGTTTACAAAATGTAAACGTTCACATGCTCTTTGCAAATCGAATTTCATGAACAGTGTCAAACATTTGTATATTTCATAAAGAAACAAATTTTATTGAGCCTAAAGTTTATCATTTGATCGCACGGTTTACATGTCGGAAATGATGTCACTTTTTGGCGCGCGTAATGGTTTTTAACATGTGTACAAAACTACATTTTTGTACAAAACATCAAAACTAAAACAATAAATTTCCGTTATTTTTTATTTGTAAAAGCTAATATTTAATTCTATTTGCCTTATTTTTAATAACAAGGTCTATTCTCTATACTTTGTTCTAAAGCTGCGGCATACTTACATCTTGAAGAATTTCAGTTTTGCTTTTTCCCAAAAACAACGGTTTTCCTAAAAGCAACTAAATCAATGAAACATATCAATAACATTGACAAGTACAGCAACAAATATTGTAGATAAACAATGTTTATTAGATAGTTATCTAAAGAACGCGCGAAATATACATAAGAACAAGAAAAATAGCCGACCGTATCTTGGTAGTCAGTACAATCGACTGGCTTCCGCGCCCGCTGTTCGCTTTGTCACGCTCTCCTTAAAGGTCATGACTACTTTAGAACAACAACGCTTGAACCTGTGCCCGCGAGCAATTTACCGCTGAGAATGCCGCGCGCGCGCCAAATCCCGCCAAAAGAGAACATAAGAATAACACAAGGAGCCTTCGAAAATGATACCAGCCAAAACCCTCATTTTTTGCGCGGGACTCTATATATTTCTTCATTTTTTCTGAAAGATTTTGTAAAAATCTTTCTTTTGACAAGATTTGAAAAAATCCTGATGACATTTCAGCATTACACGCGATGTTAAGTGGTTTAGGGTTTCACTTTTCAAAGCGATTTTAAGTCAAAGAGGATACCAAAACTGTACATTTTTGACAAAATTTTAAAACATATATAATTTATTTTCCCATATTTGTGTAAAATACCGTCTGGTTGAGATTGCCTGTAAAAACTACGTCAATAGCTTTGTTAGTTTTTGAGTAATATATATATATTTTTTTGTGGAAAATGCATTTTCGTCATTTGTTCTTCAAAAATGTCAAAACATAGTTCCGTTCAAAATTTCTCTAAAGCGGGCTCGGGACCATATAGATTTCTATCCATTTTTCGATTAATTGATAGATTCTCTATAAAATATATTTCTAAGAAAAAAATCGTGATGACTTTTTGCTTAAGTAATCAGTACCATTAAGTTGTTTTCGCACTGGATGGAACAAATTTTCTATAGGGTTTTTAAAAATCTGAACTCCGTGGTGGTATAGAAAACACTTCTGCTCTCAGTTTCTTTAGTGCTTTTTGACTTGGGTCACCATCTTGTAGCATGATTCGCGATAGTCCTTGCCCGGATATTTTAAACAAGTTCGGAAAACGCCGTTTCACATATGATTCAAAATAATCTCCATTAAGTTTGCCATAGGTATCACACGCTATTACACATTTTTGGTACGAAATGCTGACAAATAATCTGACCACTTTGCCACAAGTGCCTTCCTTTTTGCCATTAGCTGTACAGCCAAGGGCCAGTTATTTGTCTTTCTTGCGCCATATTTTACCCTGTGGTGCTCTGGCTTGGGCTGCAGGATTTCGTTTTTAATAAAAACTCACGCCATCAAGGTAGAAATTGACTTCTTTAGTCCAAAAGGCTAGTCGTTCTTTCACGTCTTTTGGTAGTAAAATACCTTTTCGTCGAGTTGTTCGATTCCCATATCCTTGTTGTTTGATGATTCTCCGCAGAGTCTGATTGCCAACGGATTAGGCAGCTATGGTCGTAAAGGTGTGCTGACGAAAAATTAGGGTTTTCCGCTCTCAGTTTTTTTTTTAAATTCGCACAACATTTCTTTCAGTTCTTGTAGAAAGTTTTTGTGGTCTGCCAGGACTGTATTTCCTAGTTCTAGCTTTCAATCCAGCAATCCCTTTCTTTTGTATGCGAAAAATAGCTGCACGTGACACACCTACTTCCCTGGCTAGTTGTTTAGCTGTCAACAGGTTATCCTTTTTTTATAATAGATGTATCCACGAAGAGCTTGCGGGGTCACATGCTTGAACACCATCTTTCAGTCTTATTTGTATCAATTTGCGCGTATGTCACAAAGGTTTTTCCTAACTTTTTCTAGACTGGTGGAACTTAATGAGCCATTAGAACAGTCAGCTTATTCCATTTGAAAAGGGCTTTCATTTGAATGTAAACATGTTCTATCTACACTAAGATTCAAAATTAGTTGGGACATTCGTTGTTTTAAACCACATTTTTTGTTGAGTATTATCCAGGCGCCTCCCCCCTCCCCTGTCACAATGTTGGTAATATCGATGATGAATTTGGTATGAAATGAAACCTCAGACAACATTGTTTAGGGAGAGGGGGGATTAACCAGGATATTGTAGAATGAAAAAGAAAAAAAAGTGTGAGAGAACGAAATGGTGTAAAAAAAAAGGTCCCAACAATTTTGAAACTTGGTGTTGGTGCGCATATCTACTTTTATTTGCAAATTGTTAAATACTTGACTCTTCAAAATTTGCACAGTTTCTTGACCATGCTCTACATAACACAACAATATTTGCCCCTCCATCCCCCTCCTTCGAACAATGTTGTTATCCATGAGATAGAAACACCTTTAGGGAATACAACATTGCTTTTGGGGGGGAGGGGGTTTAATGAAAGGCCGTCAGGGCGATGTTTTTCAGTAAATATAGTCAAAAAATGTGTGAAGAGTCTCCACATTTATGTCCAAGATTGTAGCTTAAAGTTTGTACGCCTCAAAAAACACCTAAAATTGCCAAAAATCTCCAGGAGCGAAAGGGTTAAGCGTTGAAATTTGTTCATTGACCTTTTGAAATGTACTCAGCGTTTCAGCGCATATTGTTTCTGCAGGAAGATTGTTCCACATGCAATAATAATGATAATGATAATCATAATAATAATAATAATATAATATTTTATATAGCGTCAATATCCTGTAGAGTTCAACAACGCTTTACATATCAAATTTATTCAGAAGGAAAATTATCAAATAATCAAAAAACTAGTTTATGGGACGTTTTACTATATAAAAATGAAAATTATCAAATACATGTAGTGATGGAGATTATTATTGAAATTCAACAAAATGATAAAATACTAGTCAGAAATATCAATCCAGACAAGTAGAAAAAGCCGAGTTGAATGTGTCCTTGCACGATCTCATGTGCTCAGGAAGACAATTCCACAAATCAGGCGCAGCATAAGAAAAAGCTCTTTTGCCATACGATTTAAGATTAAAATAGAAACTTTAGTCAAAAGATTGGAGGATTTGGATCGAAGCTGACGAGCTGGAACATATGGTTTCACAAGTTCATTGAAATATAAGGGAGCACAACCATTTAAAGATTTAAAAGTTAGAAGAAGTATCTTAATTCGATATTCCAGTGTAAATTATATAGGACAGGTGTTATATGATCATGTTTATGACAACGGGACACCAAATGTGCAGCTGAATTCTGAACATGTTGAAGTTTTTGAAGTAAGTATTTAGGTATTCCATATAGCAGAAAATTACAGAAATCAAGTCTAGAACCAAAAATGCCTGTACTGTTGTTAGCTCGGCCTCTGACGCACCATAAACTGATAAGCCATAAGTAAGATTAGGTACTACTAGGCTGATAAAAAGGTGATCGATCTCTTGTTGGTTGTACCCTTCTTTTCTTAATGATCTTAAGACATGCAAGCACTTGTTGGCCTTCATCAATTTGATTTTTACATGTGAACTAAATCGACAATTCGATTCAAAAGTAATCCCCAGGATGGTTAATTGGTCGCACTTAGGTATTCCGACCACAGTCTCAAAGGAACTCCCACTTACACCCTTCTTACAAAATACTAACTCCTTACATTTACTTGTATTACATAACATAGCGTTATCTTCTGTCCAACGTAAAAATTGATTCACTAGATCAGCTGATATATCACAGTTTTTATAAACTGGAGAAATGATAGTTGAATCATCAGCGTATTTTACAATGAATGGTTGACTATTAAAAGTAACGTTTAGGTCATTCAGAAATACAATGAAAAGGTAAGGTCCACTGACACTTCCTTGAGTCGTCCCTTTGTTGACTGCTTTCCATTCACCGACGTAATTACTCCATACCACTCGCTGTTGTCTTTCCTTCAAGAAACTTAGATACCAATTATGTAGGTAGCTATTTAATCCTAATGTCCTTAGCTTTCTTGCCAGAAGATCGTGCTTAACCGAATCAAATGCCTTACTCAAATCCATTGCAAACAAGCGAACAGCTTTACATTGACTATCGTCCAGATGTTTGTAGACCTCGTTTTGAATGGATAGTATGTACGTTTGAAGATAAATTAAATAGTGTTTGCAGATATTTTGGTGCTTGTTTGTTGAACATACGTATCTTTGAACAATTACCCCAGACAATACTACAATAGTCAAAGTATAGGAGCACTTAAGAGACTATCTCACGAAATATCAAACATACAGCGACAACACCTACTGGAGGGATATCGTTCATATTTGCAGGGTTGGTAGACCTATTGGTTCTGTTAATCGAGGTATATTTATTTCCTTCGATTGTTTTCATGTTTTCAATAAATTAGAGGAAAAGAATTTTACGAAAAAATGACCTTATTTTAGAGGCAAAATATTGTCAAACTTTCTACATCTCGTTTTCAATAAAGACTCATTATTATCAATTCAAATTTACAGCATAACTAAATTGCAGTATAACCCAATTACCTAAGGAGTTTCATAGGTTTTTGTGAAATTAAGAATATTTTATGAAATATTTTCGAAGATCATTGAATTATCGCGCAAAATGATACGGCCATTTTAAGCACCGATTTTATCATGGCCGATAAAACGTACAAAGTTGAAATCGTTGATTTGAAGACTTCAATAGTTGGTGATGTTTATGATATAAAATTTTCGCTAGGTATTTCACTGTGCGAATATTGTCAACCGATCATATTTCTAGCTTTTTGCACAAATTATCATTAGCGGCAAAATCAAAGGAAAGCGTGTTTTTAGAACATTTTTTTGCAATTTTCAAAACTGTTGATCCTCATTTATAAAATGCAAACTAAAAAAGTTCAAAATGTGTTTCCTTGCTTTTTTTTTACTTTGTTTCTGGCAGCGAGATGTTGATCAGTTGATGAAAAAAATTTCCCACTTGTTTATAGTATAAAATCAACCGACCATGAAAATTTCTCTCTTGCTCTATTTTGTGACTGGATTTCCTTACTAGTCTACTTCAATGTTTTCCTATTCTTTAGTCCTTTTGAAAACTGAATTCCATTCAATTCAATTCGTTATCTTATTATTGCTTATTCATTCGTTCATTCATTAACTCATTCATTCATTTATCCGTTAATGTATTCATTTATTCATTCATTCATTCATTTGTTTTTTAATTCACCAATCAGGTCATTCATTCAAACATTTTTTCAATTCATTCATTGATTCATTCACATTTTTATTCATTCATTCATTCAATTATTCATTCATTCATTCGTTCGTTTATTCGTTCATTCATTTGTTCGCTCATTCGTTCATTCATTTGTTCATTCATCCATTCATCCATTCGTTCATTCATTTATGTTTTCATCCATGCATTCATTAGTTTATTCAGTGTTATTTAACTTAATTTGACAGCTGCATACTGCTACAACTGTGTTGATGACCGCTATGTACGGCTTTTCCCGTCGAACTTTAATTTCTGAGACGTCTAGTTCCAAAGTACTACATATATCTATTAACATGTCGATTGAGAGTCTAGAAAGTTTGTCATTAGATGACATGTCGCAAATATTAAAATGTCCATATATAATAGGATGCTGTAGGCCCATTTTGTCATTTACTTCGTTGGCCAATTTAGTGATATTTAGTTCCTCTACAATGTCATCTAGTTCTTTGTCTGACTCGCCGTCATCCACGCTGTCTTGTTCATAAGAAGAGATGCCTTTGCTTTTTGCTTTTCTCGAAAAGAAACTTGAAATTTGTTGCTGAGTTAAAAATTGGCTTTTGTCGAGCATCCTTGATCCATCAGGGTTTTTGGCCTTTCTCATTGATTTGGACACTTCTGCTGGATCTGCTTTGTGGCCTGTCACTTCCCCTTTCATAAATATTTCCATCAGGTATTTTTTTCTGTGTTTCGGTGAATCGCTTTTTGCTAGCAGGTGTCTTTAACGCCCATCCCATTGGTGGCCCTGTTTCTGTAGATTCTGAATGTGATATTTGATCGTTGCAAAGAGAGTCATAGCTTTATCGTATAGAGTTGAGTTCTCCAATAAATACTTGTGTCGTCCACAATCCAAATGTTTTTCAAGGGAAATATATTGGTAAAATGATCTGACGCAACCGTTTTCTGGACAAAAGAATAGTTTTTGAGGGGTGTCCTCTGTATCATTGTTGCGACTCTTCTGTTCGTCATCTGATTCTAAACTTTCGTCATCACTTGATTCATCCTTATCATCCTGTGTTGGTGGATCATAGTTACTTGCCTTTCGAGCTTCACATCAACAAATGTCACTGGGTTCTCCTGTTTCTTTTTTGTAAGCTTTGGCAACTCATCGGGTATGCTAAGATCACTCCAGCTAGAAAACTTGCCCTTGCCAATCTTGTATGCTTTGAATGATGTCATTCCTTGGTCACTGTACTCAATATTATTGATTAGACTAACGCCCTCTAGTTTAAATGTAGACGGCACGTCACTTGGTGGTAAGCATACAGCGACACGCACACCTGGAATACCACAAATCGATTCCATGGCTGCTTTCATATTATCGGCTGTTTCTATGTTATGGCCTGAGAACAAGTATCTTTTCATGTGATGGTATTTTTTGGGCATGTATTTCATCGCCCAGTCAGAAACTAACAGAACGGACTTGTCGTCGATGGTATCTAACACGTCCTCTCTAGCTTGATCTTGGTTTATTGATCGTAAGATATGCGCTTTCCAACTTTCAATGTTCTTGATTGCTTGACTAATCAAGTACTCTAGCTCTTCTCTATCCTCGAGAGAAATTCTGACATTGTTGATAGTTGACGATATTTCGCTAGCAACATCTGGGAAAAGTTGACATCTATCACACTGCTTTGAATGCAAATGATCACATGCTTGACTGTAGTTGCTATCTTTAGAATCACTCAAGGCGAAGGTTCTACAGTGATGCATGATGCAACTGAAACATGTACCTATAGAAATGATAATGATTTTTATTCGTATGATGTTTTGTTTGTTGGCATATAATATATAATTGCAATAATTGCAGCTGACACACTGACTAACCCCCCCGTGTTTCCTGGGGGTAACTAGCCTGCGTGGCGGCTCTTGGAGAGGGGGAGGGGGTTTGGGGACGAGTGGGGGTGGGGTAACTTGCCGATACATATTTCGTTTCTTTTAGATCGATCAAAGAGGCCTGTATTTTTCCTTAATTAAGTATTGAAGATATGCAAATCAGTAAATCTAGCGTTCTTAGATAACACTTTAAGGGGTAAGAATCATGCACTATCACGCCATTCGGGATAGGACTTTGGCCTGGTATTTTTGACAGTCACTCCTTTGCCCCTTGCTGTACCCATGAAAGTCAAGACAACATTTTACTAAGGAGTTTTAGCTATTGTTACAGTTTCAAAAATTTCATATATATATTCTCCGACAAAAGACTAACGTCCGAAACGTCAGATATTTTTTTCCAATCACAACGGCGCACCAAATTACAAATTTTGAAAACTGTTTCATAAGAAACACCGACACAGTCTACACTAGTTCTAACTAGTATTCACCTCATGCCCGATCACAGTTTTAGTTATTGTTTACTATTATACATTCATGTAAACTGGAATAAATATTTGAGCATTTGCCAATAAAGACGCGCATATACCGGTATACAATTATTTTTTTACCTTGTAATCACCCTTTAAGTAGCGCTTGGCTTTTTTGAGTTGTTCTTTCTTGTCTTTCGCCCACTGGGTTCCCATTCCATATTCATTACCAAGCTTTTCCACCACCTCTTCCAGACTATCAAATGCCTCTGCACCAGAAGCAGATATGTAGTCTAAGCCTTGTAGTGATTTGCGGACTGATGCAGAGCATACATTAAGTATTCGATAGAGAGTGCTTCTGCTAGCTGGTTTAAAGTCAGTGTCCTTACAATATGCCTGATATTGCAGTATTATTTGAGCTGGTATTAAAGTCCTTACGACGTTTGGTACCTTGAATTGTTCACCCGATGAAAGTTTCAGCACTTTCTCACCAAAAGGAAGATCTTGCACTATATGTGTGCTAGATATGAAAGTGACAAAATGGTCTAGTTTGTCCTCATCACAATGGCAATACAGAACCTCTTCCATGGAGAAGAGCGTGGTGACGAGCAACATTGAACCGATACCGTGTTAACTCTGGTATCCACACTTTCAACTCAGTGAAACTTAACTTATCGGCAATAATAGAGAGAATTTGTCTTCTGGTGCTCCAATGATCTGCGTTATAATAACACTCATAAAACCGGTTATTCGATATCAATCACAGGCAGCCCAAGCAATCTACTTGTCTTCTTTTCAAAATGGCGGTTCATTGGAAGTACTCGAGTTCGAATCCCACGCTGGGAGACTTGAAAAAAAAATATTTTCTTATCACTTGATTTTTAAACTATATTTGTCTTACTATTTTTACTTTTTATTTTTCAATAAATGGATTTTTTTCATTCATGTTTTGTATTTTTTTTGGTTGGGCTGCCTGTGTATCAATAAATATTTACCAGACTAAGTAGATTGCTTGGGCTGCCTGTGTATCAATAAATATTTACCAGACTTAGTTCTTCTAATTTATCTACAATATCAGATTGATCATTATATTCTGTATTTAGGATCTCTTGAGTCTTTTTCCTGCAGTTAGAGCATATACCTGAAAAAGTGAATAATAATTAAAGAACTTATCATGATTGGTGTAAGCTAAAGACCTAACCAGGAAAACGTTTTTAAACCTAACTTACCAGAGCCAACTGGTGTAAAAATTCCTGTTTTCTTTAATATCATTTGAGACTGTTTCTTAGATAGCCCCTTTTCCAATTTTGGCCACTTTCCACGTCTAGGTGATCGGTGTTTGGAGAACTCACTAGGTACTCTACAACGAGTATTGCCACCTCTGGACCAACCCACGCCTAAGTTATGTCGATGGAGAGAACAAATAGTCCATTTTTCTAGATCTTGAGGACTCGAGAAGACTCCAGCTCGACAAAGAATCAAATCAATTTCTTCCGTCGGTTCGGTGAAACCAAGAGCGGCAGCATGACTAGAAATGTCTTTTTTGCAACAAATCAACGGAATGATAACATGCGTTTTATCTCTACCTTGTGGAGTCAAGCCACATCGGCCTCAAACAATGTTTTTGAATGAACATTCAGCTTCCATGGTTAATGTGATATAACTAGTCGCACTACTATTGTAAAAGCTTTGTGATGTCAATTTCACTACTCTTGTCAGAAAGCAGCGTGTGAAATGTCGTCTGAGATTTTTCTGATACGACTATGAAAATAAATAATTTTTAAAACTTATTCTTAAGTTGGATGTTTTTTATTTGTTTTATTTCGATTTATAGACTATTTTTTGTGCTAATGCTGAAATAAAGATGATATAATTGTAGTTTTTTTTTTTTTTTTTCAAAAAGTCTGGAATTGATTTGTTGTTGATTGATCGATTTCAACTTGAACAATGTCGCAAACAGAGAAAGTTGTATACATACGTTAAAGGCGTTTGATGTCAAAAATAATATCATTTTTGAAGATAAATTTATAAACCATGCAGCAAAGTTATCGAAAAACTCTACCGTTGCTTTCATTTTGATGTAATATTCGGCCAAAAGACCAACATTACAGACTTACTGAAAACACGCAGTTTTCTTTGATTTAGCCGATATAACGCAAATTTTAGCAAAATGTCAGAAATACGATCAGCTAGTATTTTACACCTACTACAATACCTATCCGAATTTTTACACAATGACAACCAAACACTTTTAGAGTTTCTAAATTCAAAATTTCAGCTTTGTACATTTTATCTGTTATGGGAAAATCTCTGCTCAAACTGATCGCATTATTCTGCATGAAAAATGAGTTGTCACAGAAAAAAATTATCCATAATATCTCAAACTGCATAAAAAGCTATGAAACTTGCAGAATGTTCAGATGATACTACCAGCTAATTGTGCTACGATTTTGGAATAAAAATATTAAATCTCCATTAAGCACGATGTGTTAGCATTTTACCGTTATTTTGCATAAAAAATTAGGCTTAAAATGCTTAAAATCGTTTTCCTCGAATTTCTCGAAAAATATAAAAAAATCTGAAAGAATAGAATACACCTCGATTAATAGCATCAATAGGCCTACCAAACCTGCAAATATGAACAAGATCCCTCAAATAGCTGTTATCAAGATTTTTACTGTATGCTTGATATTTAGTGACATCGTCTCTTAAGAGTTATAAACAGCCAGTCTCCATATCAGCTGTCACGTTTCGTGTTTTTTTTATAGAGCATACGTAGTCCATTCAATAGTTTGGAGTATACATGCTCTATTTGGTCATCCCAAAGCACATTTTCATATATCTGCACCCCAAGAAGCTTAGTACAATTTTTTTCTTTTAATATTATTTCCCTCTGTGGTTAGATTCAGATCGTGTTGCTTTCCTAAGTTTTGTCTGGATCCTACAATCATGTAATTTGTTTTTTCAGCATTACATGTTAATTTGTTAGCTTTTAGCCAGTTACTCACATGGTCCAAGTCACAGTTCAACTGATCCTCAACTTCCTGGATGTCTACTCGACACTGTTATGTATGTGTCATCAGCAAACATTCCGGTCGTCGAGTGACTTAAACATCTTGGAAAGTCGTTTATGTAGATTATGAACAACAGAGGACCTAGAATAGATCCCTGTGGAATTCCAGTATTTATATGATCCACTTCAGATACAACACCATTTACATAGCACTGTTGTGTCTATTTTTTAAATAACATGTGAGTAACTGAAGAGCGTTGCCTTTGAAACCGTAGCATTCAAGCTTACGAACTAATATATCATGATCTACAGGGTCAAGGGCCTTTTTAAGATCAACAAATACTGCTCCACTCAGTGCCCCACAGTCCATGTTTTTTAACCAATTATCTAGGGCATAGAGCAGTGCTGTACAAGTTGAGTGCCCTGCACGGAAACCAGACTGATAAAATAACGGTTAAAATTTTATTGTCGTAAAGATAATCTATGAGTTGTACATGCATAATTTTTTCTACAACTTTCGTGATTCGAGGAAGGACCGAAACAGGTCTTTAATTTTCTGGTAAATCTCGTTGTTCAGCTTTAAAAATAGGAGAAACTTTGACCCTTTTCCATTCATCAGGAAAGATACCAGTTTCAAAAATTTGGTTAATAATTTCAATAATTGATTCAGAAATGTATGGACTGGCCATTTTTAAAAATTTATTGGATATCTTGTCTAGACCACTACTTTTTGTTGTATTTAACTCTGATAGTATTTTATATACAGACTCCTGTGAGACATGATAAAAATTGAAATTTGAATTCTGGATATATTCCTCTGGCCGACTGTAAGTACATTTCACCCGCAAGTTTTGGTCCTACTGAACAAAAATATGCATTCATTTGGTTTGCTATATCTAGCTTATCGGTAATTGTTTCACCATCTATTGCCAATTTGTTTATTATTGTTGTATTTGACATTCTGACTAGTGAATTGTGAATAACTTTCCAGGTTTCCTTCATATTTCCACTATTACTTTTTATGCCATCATTTAGCTCATTTCTTGCTGATCTGAATTTTTTCCACAATTCATCTGAATTGTACTTTGTGGCTTGTTTTTTCAAAAAATCACGGTTTCTCATCTTTGGTTTTATTTCAGTAGTTAAACAAGGTGCGTATTTGCTTCGTACCTTCCTACGCCTAAGAGGAGCATGTTTGTTAACTATCTCTAAAAACAGTGATTTCCAAATATCCCACATTTCATTTGGATCGCTTACATGTGTTGAAAAATGAAATGGTGTTATTTTCATATCAGCAATAAAAGCTTCTTGATCAAAGTTTTTGAATTGCCTTGATTCTATTAATTTAGGTTCATTTTTGACAGAACTATGCTTTCGGATGATGTAAATGAGGCTATGATCAGAAATACAAATATGCTCAACTCCTTGATAGATTATTTTAATTCGATCGTTTGTGATAACATGATCTATCAATGTACAAGAACTTGATGTGATTCTTGTAGCTTCCCTAATTAATTGATCATATTGGTATGTCTCAGTAATTGATTTTAAATATTCAGTATGGTGATCTGGGGCCGGTTGTACGAAGCCTGAATAGTGCTATTCACCGGATAAAACGCTATCCAACGGATAAATTCTAAAGAAATCCTTTGGAGTGGATAACTTTATCCAGTGGATAACTTTATCCAAGCTTCGTACAACCGGCCCCTGGTGATAGTAAGTTACAATTGAAATCCCATAAGATTATACTTTCTTTTTGTTCTACGTCCAAAAGTTTTAGATAGTTTTCAAATTTATCCATTATTTCTAATCTAGAATCGGGTGGTCTATACCAGGTTGTAACTAGAAATGGTTTCATTTTTTGTTTGTTAACTTCAAGTGTCAAAATTTCTAAATCTTGTCTACATAAATCTGATCTGACACTATGGTGCAAGGAATTTTTGACATAGAATGCTATACCTCCGCCATGTCTAGTTCTATCCAGCCTAATAAAATCATAACCATCAATTTCTTTTTCTTTGTTAGAAATGGTAGAGTTTAATTTAGTTTCATTTAATGACAAAATGTCAAGTTTTGTATCTTGATCAACTAGTTATTTTTTTACAAGATACAAAACTTGACAGAGACGATATACTATCTACTAAATCTAAGAAACTCAACAAGAGAATAGAGGAAATTTGCTGTAGAATGGAAGGAGATTATATCAACAACTGCCTTGGTGTTGAGTTTCTTAGATTTCGTAGATAGTATATCGTCTCTGTTTGTGGTTTAGGGTGAAATAATTTGTTGACTTTGCCCCTAAGATTGTAAATACTGTAGTTGATCTGAAAAATGTCTTCTAGATATTCGGGGCTTTGGTTTTTCAATGCTTTATTAAGCGTGACTAGTTTCATCTTCTTCCTTCTCAGGGAAAGTTTATCCCACTTTAGAAGGCCGCTAGCACTGGAATCATATTTTGATCGAGTGACGACTCAGGCAGCACCGTTTTGAAGTTTTTGCAACTTTTCTGCAAGCTGTTTATTTAAACCATCCCATACTGGGCTGCAATAAAATACGGCTCAATCATGGCGTGGTAGAGTTTTACAGCTGTATCTTGAGAAATAAAGGGTCTTAGTCATTTTAAAGCGCCAATTGCACAGGCAAGTTTGTGACCGACTTTTTCGATGTGTTTGGCCCAAGTTAAATGTCCGTCAGTGTGAACTCCAAGAGATTTAGTGCTAGGCACTTATTGTTAATTTTAATGTAAGGTGTATGGTGAACACTGGAAGTGAGCTTTTGTCGAGAGCTTATTAACATGAGTTCCGTTTAGCAACATTTAGGCTTAATTTGTTAGTCATAAGCCATTTTGAAAGATTGCTAACTTCTAAATTTATAATGGTCTCTAATGCTGAACCGTTTTTTTTTTTTTTTTTTTTTTTTTTTTTTTTTTTTTTTTTGCGGCAAAGCTAATACTAGTGTCATCAGCGTACATTCTAGGAATTCCTTCACCTAGACAGTTGGGAAGGTCATTAATGTATACTAAACACAGCAAGGGTCCGCATTTGGTTCGACAAGAATTTGATAAATCACCGTTCACCTGACATTTTTGCATACGATTATTAAAGTATGATTCAATAGACTAGAAGCTAAACTAGAAGTTGGCAGACAAATTACTTCCGGTTTACGTTTTTTCGTCATTTCTTGGATAAAATCGAAAAAAAGAACTTCATTAACAACCCGATCGTCTATTATTTACTTCAAATAACACTCTTATTAATTTTTGACTGTTCATGCAAACTATTTCAAGTCAGAAAAAGTAATAGATTCGAAAATAATAAACCTTTAGGTCTACTATAATTGATCTAGATTATATATGCCAAGGTCAGTCTTCGTTCATCATCTTGGTCACTGTTGTCTTCCTCACTATCCTCTTCAGCCTCTTCCCTGGCATTGTGGGGATTCTCGCATCGATTAACACACATACTGCATGATATGCCATTACGTTGACAAGTACAGTGGCCAGTAGAACAGTTTCCAGTGCATCCACACATTATCAAATCAAGGAGTGATGGTGGTGCAGGAGGGAGCAGCATCCAGTTCAAAGATAAGTTTTCCTCTTGGATGATCCAGCTGTGATTTTCTGGTGAAGAAACATCAAGATTTGCAAATATTGCTCTTCGCCAAATAGCAGCTTGGTAGTTGGCTCGCTTTGTATGCTGCCTCAATGCATCCTGACAAGGTGGTAGACAATGTCATTGCGTTTGTTTGCTGGCAAACATTTGGTAACGACAACTGTTAATGCTGGAAAGGTCTGGATAGAACTTTATCATCAGCCATAGAAAGACGAAAGCACTTCTGCTCGACAGCAAAGAATAAGTGATGGTTGCCAATCAACTCTTTGTATTTCTCTTCAGACCATTCTTTTAAGATGAACTGTGCCAATTCACTTTTGTTCTCTCCGTTGCTCAGGTATTCCTTCCATTGTTTTGGACACTCCTGGACACTCCTGGCCACTTCCCGAGATCTTAATTTTAACCATGGCTTCATTTGCTCGCTTCTCTCTTTCGGGGTTTTTGATGGAGACTTCAGGATATCTGTCTGTAACAAAATCAACTCTTTTTGCCAGACTTGTGAGAGGAACAGCAAGATGGAGTACTTTTAGGGCAAGCTTTTCAAATCTGTCAGGAATTATTATCGATTATTATCCCCGAAGTTGGAGGGACGTCTTCAACTGGAAAATGTCCTTACTCAGAACTTCAAGTAGTTTTGACTTATCTTTCTTGGCGAGTGACCCATCAACAGAAGCAAGGGACCAGGGCAGGGGACCAAGGGAGTACTGGAACACTTCTAAAAGATCTTTACCAGCAACCTTTACTTTTGAGAGCTTTGAAGACGAAAAGTTGGTAAGCATTAACTTCTTAATTGAGTCATGAAAAGGTACTTCATTACTCAGCAGCCTCATGTTAAGAAACGATTTCATTGCTTGTTCACCTTGTTGATGTGCAGTAAGTGAAATGTGACATTTAAGCATTGTAAACATTTTTTTTTTCGTTAAAAAGAATTTTTTGATGAAAATGTTGCTTTAATTTATGGGTGAATAATCATTTTCCACTCCTTGTTTTCTCAAACTTATAGGAGGAGGAGACCTTCACAGGAAGTTAGCGAGAGTTTGCCAGAAGTTAGCGAGAAGTTTGATATTATTGAGTATCGATTACTATTGAATTTGAAAACAAAAGCATTTGACTTATCCATGTATGACATCACAAAAGAAGGATTAAGGATGGTTCATCAGTATTCATAACAGGCGATTTCGATTTACTTATTTGAATTTAAACATTGTTGAAAGTGGTATATTTTTTTCTGGAGATATCATTAATTATAACATAGACACGATATAACGTGCGTTAAATTTTCTAACGTGCGTAAAATGTCAATTTACAAGAATTAAATTGAAAAATCATTGTAAAAAATGGCAACGGTTACTCAATGAACAGCCGGGCTATCTTTTGATGTGCTTTTTGATGATGACTTTTTTAATATTGATTGGCCATCTGAACTGTTTAATGAACCTGAAGGACATCAAATTGAAGAGCGAGAAACTAGACGATTTGCCAACTTAAGCAAACAGGAAATGGACAAGTTACTAGTGGAAAAACACTTGTTCCACAAAGAAAACCACTAGTTGGTGTGTTTCGACATTCAATGGTAAGTTTTTATCATGTAAAGTGGTTTTGGATATGGAAAAATAATATATGTCAGTAGTTTTGTTGAAATATTGTTACTAGTTCAGCATGCATGTAACAAAATGTAGCATTTACGTCAAGTCGGTATAATAAACATTATCACGTAACCGAAAAAAAAAACAATAACAAATGATTTACCTTGTTTTTTAGCATGGTGCTCTGAGAAGAAGATCCAAACACCATTAGAAAAGATGACAGTCGGCCAGCTGGATGCGAATTTGAAGCGATTTTACGCTGAAGTACGTAAAAAAGGAGGAGAGGAATACAGCAAGAATACTCTCATTGGCTTCAGGCATGGCATTGAGTGGTACTTAAACCAGCCGCCGATCAACAGAAGTTTAAAGATAACCACTGATCCAAGATTTCAAAGATCTAATGAGATGCTTGATGCCAAAATAGTCCAGTTAAAGCGGAACCTGAAGGAAAACAGTGAACACAAACCACCGATTGAAAGCAACGACCTGTTAAAGTTAAAAACGTCCGGAGCGTTTTTCACCAACAACCCACTTTCTCTTCTCCGTAATGTATGGTTTCATGTGGTACTCTTCTTTTGTAGAAGGGGGCGTGAAGGGCAGAGAGAACTGAAAACAACAAGCTTCAAGTTTGAGGTGGATGCAGCTGGAAGTAACTTCATTACTATGGCTCACGACGAGATCAGCAAAAACCATCCTGGCAGCTTAAAAGACATCAGTAGCACAGAAAAACTTGCCAGAATTTATGAGACGGATCATGACAATGACGGTTACAAGGCTATAAAGTTGTACTTGTCCAAGCTAAATCCACTATGTGATTCATTCTTTCAATATCCAAGGAAGAATTGGTCTCCCAGTGATGAAGTGTGGTATGAGAACCGACCACTCGGTGTAAACAAGCTTGATAAGACGATGAAGGAAATAAGCGAAGCAGCCAAGCTATCCAGAGTTTATACCAATCACTGTGTTAGGGCCACATCCATCACCTTATGGTCCAATGCAGGTATACCCAATAGGCACATAATGGCGATTTCTGGCCACAGAAACGAGCAAAGCCTAGCTCCCTACAACCAGCGTCCATCAAGCTCACAGCTTCGACACTGTAGTGAAGTCCTTACACAAAATCTTCATGGCCATGAAGTAATAACGAGTAATCAGCCATCACTACAAGTAGCTTCATTTCAGCGCAATAATCTTCTCATTTGTGATCAACAACAGCCTCCAAACGAAAGCTTGAAGTCGATCTTCAGTGATTGTACCATTCAAAATGTCCAAGTTGTCGTTCAAGCAAAAAGTCGCTTCGAAGAACAACATACGTCGCACTTCCCAACATTTGAGACAAGTTTTAAATTAAAAACAGTTTTGTTTTGATTTAACAGTATTTTCACGAACAATGATTGTGTTCACTTTGGTCGGCAAACGCCACCCGGTCAGTGATTGAGAATTTTATGTGCGTACAAAGTAGGGAGAATTTGTACGTTTCAAATAAAAAATAAAAAAATGAAAACGAATTAAAATTGACTTTGATTCCATAATTTAAAAAAATGAAAATGTTAAATGGTTCAAATTGTCAAATTTCCTGCATTGATAAGCTTGTTTAGCGAAGCGGTAATTGTTTTGGCGACTTTTAGCTCATTCACTTACGCGCGAAGTATCGAGAATATTTCTTTTGATCAGCAAAAAACGTTGTCTATGTTATAAAAGGAATGTCTCATGGTTAGGGAGCGTATATCCAGTTCTGGATGCACTTGGGAGGTTGCTTAAAGCACTCGAAAAAGCTAGAGTGTCACTCCGCTTCACGCCGTGCCACTCTTACGCTTTTCTCGTGCTTAGCAACCTCCCGCGTGCATCTAGAACTGGATATACGTACGCTAACCATGAGACATTCCTTAACTGGAATTGTCAATTTGATATTGATCCCACAATTCAAAGTCTTGTCGCGCGTTATCGATGATTTAATGAACAAACTTTATAACGATAAAAGTTTGACAAATATATTCATTTCCACTCCTTGTTTTCTCAAACTTAGTAATATTTAAGACTTCCGGGGGCGGCCTATATCGTGTCTCCCCGATAACTCCCCATTTCCCCGGTAACTCCCCGATAACTCCCCACCTCCCAGGTAACTCCCCAGAACTCCCACCTCCCTGATAACTCCCCCCGGAAGGTCTAATTCGATGCACACTATACTACTTCTCTTTTTGTCTCTTCTTCTGGCTAAACCTAACCAATAATCCTTCTTGTTAATACATTTTCCGAATCGGATTTATTAGTATAGGTAATGAGGTGGTTTCTTGTTCAATTTGGAATTAATTTGTAAAAGTTTGTTTTTCAAAGAGTTCGCAATTGCATGTGCCCGTAAATCCAAATTGAACGAGAAACCATCTTGTTATCTTTTAATAAAATACTTGCAAAATATTCAACTATTTTTATAGTGACACCAAACAATCATTTGTTGATAATAGAATAACTAGTGTTAATGGAAAGTCTTATGAACTAAAGAATGTATTGACTGACCAGAAAGTATCAATGTCAACACGCAGAAAGCTTCTAGAATCATGCGTAATATCTAGACTAACCTACTGCACTGACGGTCATCTACCTAAAGAAAACAATAGAAATAAGTTGGAGTCATGTGGGCATGGCTATCTTAGAAGAATGATACGGAACGGATGGAAAATGAAAACGAACAGTGATTGAGATATCACATTTGCACTAAAGTACACCAATGCTGATCTCGATTGATTTGTTGGAACTTCTTCACTACGAGATTTTATTTACCTGATAATCACTCGCCAGTCAGATGAAATAGTGAAAACTCAACCTTGGACTGACTGCTTATTCTCTGACCATCTACCTGTGTTCTGTGAACTACAGATTAGCCGACCATCTTTGGTGAGATCTAAAATATCTTACAGAAAGATCAAATCGATCAATATGGCTGACTTGAGAAATGATATATCCCGCTCTGAACTCTGCACTAAGTACCATGCCATGGGTATGAACGAACTTGTGAGTTGTTATGATAGTACTCTGTCACGCTTACTTGATTCACATGCACCTCTCATTACCAAGTCTGTAGTAAAACGACCAATAGTACCTTGGTTTACCAACGAAATAAAAGATGCTAAACGGCTGCGAAGAAGAGCAGAGAGAAAATGGAGACGCTCTAAATCACAAGCTGACTTTTTAGCCTATAAATCAGAGAAGAATCGAGTTACTTACATCATTAACTCTGCTAGACGACAATATTACACTGATTTTATCACTGAGAACAGCAGTAACCAGAAAACACTTTTCAAAGCTATCAACACGCTCTTTGGTCTTAAATCTGACTTCACTTTTCCTGACGATCGTAACGCTGATGTCCTGGCAAATGACATCGGAAATTACTTTGTTCAGAAGATCGAGCGCATTCGTTCGGATTTGGATTCTAGTACTCAAATGAATATGAGTGTCCCCGTTTCTGGCTCTCCTCTAACTCTTCCTAAATGGAACTCTTTTGATAAGATGACTAATGACGATATTCACAAACTGATTACTAACTCTAGGAAGAAAACTAGCTCACTTGATCCAATGCCTACTCCTATTGTTGTGGAATCGTTGGATATTCTACTTCCAGTCCTCACAAGAATGGTGAACTTGTCTCTTGAAGAAGGCAAGTTTCCTGATAAATGGAAAATAGCAGAGGTGCGCCCAGTACTTAAGAAACCTAAAATGGAACCTGCATTTACCAACTTACGCCCTATAAGTAACCTGGCTTTCACATCTAAACTAACTGAAAGGGCTGTTTTCAACCAGACCCATAACCATCTAGTTGCGTCGGATTTATATCCTAAATTCCAATCTGCGTATCGAACTAACCATAGCACAGAAACGGCTTTACTTCGTGTGAAAAATGACATACTGCTGAGCATGAACGACCAACGACTGACTCTACTGGTGTTACTTGACCTTAGTGCAGCATTCGACACTGTGGACCATGGGATACTTTTAGAACGGCTACACCTTCAGTTTGGACTCTCTGGCAAGGTAAGAGATTGGTTTGCCTCCTATCTTGAAAACCGTCGTCAGTCTGTGTCAATCAATGGAGGATCATCTCAACAATTCCAGTTAAAGTTTGGACTACCTCAGGGTTCGTGTCTTGGACCGCTTCTGTTTGTTCTATACTCCAGCGAGCTCTTTAACATCATCAAGTCACACCTTCCAAACGTCCACGCTTTCGCTGATGATACCCAGCTATATATATCTTTCAAACATGATGACATAGACCCTGCGATCACTGGTATGACGAATTGTATTGCTGATATTAAAAACTGGATGCTCAAGGACAAACTCAGACTAAATGACAACAAAACTGAAATCGTACTCATAGGTACTAAGCAACAACTTTCTAAGGTTAGCATGAACACATTCAGCTTTGGACATACTGATATATCGTTAAGTAGTGAAGTACGCAACTTAGGTTGCTGGTTTGACTCTAATTTAACAATGGATAGTCAAGTAACTAAGACATGTAAAGCAGCCTTTTACCACATATACAATATAAGACGTATTAGAAAATATTTAAATAGTGATACAACGCAAACCCTAGTTAATGCACTTGTTACTAGTAGACTTGATTACTGCAACAGTTTATTGTATGCTTTGCCTGATTGCCAAATTAGCAAGTTACAGCGTGTTCAAAACACCGCTGCAAGGTTGATATGTAACGTTTCTAAATTTGACCATATTACACCTATACTAATTAAGCTACATTGGTTGCCAATAAGATTTAGAATTAATTTTAAGATATTATTAATTACATATAAGGCTTTAAATGGGCAAGCCCCAGAGTACTTAAAGGAACTCCTCAATTTCAAATCACCATCTTCTAGATATAACTTAAGATCAAATAGTGATGAATTTGTCCTTATGACACCTTTTCGTTCTTTAAAAACCTTAGGTGATAGATCATTTAGTATTGCGGCTCCTACATTATGGAACGCTTTGCCTCTCTTTATACGTAAATCTTCTACTATATTAGAGTTCAAGAGACTTTTAAAAACACAATTCTTTAAAAAAGCTTATAATTAATTGATAAACTAAAAAACACTATTATTTTATTTACTATTAATTATATTTATTCCTATATATATTCATATACATATTACCACGTTTTTATTAGATAATTTTAGCATATTTTAATTTGTATATACACTTATTCTAACAATATTTTAGTTTTAATTTATTTTATTTACTTACATTTTTGTTTTTATATAATTTGTAACTAGATGGCGCATATGAGCATATTCAAATGGAATATGCGCCTTATAAATATTAAATTATTATTATTATTATCTACATCAAATATCTGAAGTACGTTGCACACGTTTGTAGAAGAGACAACTCACATCCGACGAAACAACGGCTATTTATTGAACCAACAGCTAAATAGGTAAAAGATCCATGGATCAAAATAGACAAACTACTTATTAGTCGATAAGAACCAATTAATTGTAAGAGCATGTAAAGATAAAAAACCTTCGAGGGACTACTTAAACAGAACTTTAGTTAGTAGTAGATTAAAGCTCCCATGTATGATAAGTATCATTAATGGAAATAAAATGTAATGTAATGTAATTTAGTTGATTTTTCAACGAGATCTTGCTCCTTTTTTGCACATTTATTGGATATTTTTGTAAATTCTAAAAACATTTAGTTTTAGGGCGTATTTTGCCTTTTGAATCAAGTTGCACTGGTATTACAAATTTCTGCACTGGTATTACAGCTTTCTGCACTGCTCTCGACCAATCAGAATCGAGGATGTTTTTTCAAGTATATTATTATTCCTGTTATTTATTTTTGTTATAATTGTATAGATATTGGTAAAAATTAATGTTATGGTTCCATATATCATTATGATGTTAAATAGTCTATTCACATTGAGATGAGGGTCATAAAAATAAAACAGCAAAAAACTCCGCATTTGCCATCATATATTTCATGATTTGCTCAGTAAATTAGTAAATAAATGTTTATTTTATCATTTTGATGTCCATTGTAGGTTTTTGTTTATATTTCTGACTTTGTCCCCTTCAAGGTTATTAAAAAATATTTTCTAATCATTTAACCACTTCAGTGACTGATCTAAAAAAGTAGGAATCCACTAGTGTGCAGCAAATAAATGAAATAAAACTTATTTCTTACCACTCAAATGATGCATGTTATAAATTATCCCAACTGGAATGTTTTAACTGTAACTTACAATTAGTTCAGGTCCAACTTTTAGAGTTCCGCAATTGCCCATTACTAAAGTCGCTTGCCTTGTTTTAGATACAGATATGGTTTTTGCTGAAGTATTCTTTTCTCTAAATCCTAGCCAATTTTTTAGGCGGACGTTGTTGCTCTCGCAGTCGTTGGTATAAAATGGTTGGGGTTGTGATCCCAACCCACCGCACATTAGCTCGTAAGGTGTTCTCTCATCATGTAAACATGTTCCAAAAACGATGTGTGCACTTGTATGTAGCTTGAGCGTATTTGCCAACAAAGTTAGAGCCATAATCTGCAAACTTCTGCACTGATCCAGTGGCGCATGCGCAGTTTAACCTGCTTTTCGTAGACGACCACACAAAAAAAATAAAAATAATGATGGGCTATACCTCGTGCCTTACTACGGAAGCCCAAATAAATAGACAGAGAACTGTTGCATACATTTAGTGTTTGCACTCTACTATTTTAATTGGAAACAGTAGTTTAAAAAAGAAAGAAATACTTTATGCCTTAATTTTGCTGCTCATTAGCAACACTGAAACATTTATTCAAGCGAAAGATCATTATTATTAACGCGATTGGGGCATCCAGTAATATGAACAAACATTGTAATGGTTCTTTAGAAATGCATTGTTTTCCATTGTTTTTGCTCTTATTGAGTGTTTGTTAGCGTTTAATGCTTCTTCACGCTAATGGAATGCTCTTTGGTTTGAATGAATGTTTAAGTGCAGTTAATGAACAGCAAAAGTTGTAAAACATATACTCACAGTTTACACAGAAAGGCCGAAGTGAACATCCTGAACATGTGTCGTGTACCTATTTGTATGTAAGCACGCTCAGTAAAAAGCTGCATGAAATGGAAACGAGCGGTGTTTTTATGTTGGCTTCCATTTTGTTTAAATTTCAAAATGGCGAATACACTTCTACCCGTCGAAATTCGATTGAAGGGCTTCCTGTGTTGAAGTATCGCATTGGTGGAGGGTTAAACTTCATCTACCAGTTTGGATGCAAAATGATTGAACACATAAAAAAGCAGCTCTCTTTATTATATCCATCTTCTTGCATTTCGGTGGAGGGTTTTCATCGCTGATTGCCTGATTGATTTCCGCAATTTGTTGCGTTTCCAGCTGTTCAAGTAGTACTTGTACTTAGTCGTTGAATTTGTGGTTAGTACAGCGTTGTTCTTAATGTTATTTTTCTTTTGAAAATACCTAGAGTTTTACTTGTTTTTATGTTTTGGGGAAGTTTGTTCCATAGTTTAGCTGCAGCTGATTGAAAGCTGCGGTCCACATACGATTTCAGGTTTGTTTTCGGTACTACGAGTTAGCTCTTTGATGACGGTCAAAGTTGTCTGGATGGAGAAAATGTTCTAAGATATTGGGGAGACATGTTGTCAATTGATTTATATGCATATATAGTCTGGTCTCTTAGGTGCAAATTTTTATATTTATAGGAGTGACAAAAGTTTGAAAATTGGCACAGAGAATCCTTAACCTCCCATCAATACTAGAGTGGGTGCTCAGTAAAGTTGATCCATATTCAATACTTATGAGATATCAAATTTTTTTAACAAATTTTAATAATTGGGCTTCCTGTGTCGTGTATGCTTTTTTAAGATCATGATGCAAAAAAGTTCTACAACAACATATATTCTGCACTTATCTACTGAATTAAACACACAAACGACAATATATATATGGAGAATATTGTTATTGGTCGGTGCAAGCGACTCAAACGCTTTATTACATAGATAAATTGACATCAATGTATACAGGAAAATTATAGAGTCTAACTGATTCTACTGAATCTAATAACATGAATAAATGTCCAAGATAATGTTCAAGTTTCTACTGAATTGTGTGAGAAGTGTCAGGGAGGCCAGAAAAAACCTTCAAAAACTCTAAGAGAGAAAATTGCGAAGGAAATCTGATCGGGGACCAAGACACTATCTCCCTCTCCCCGAAAAAGGTCCAAACAAATGCTACGTAACGTAATTATTATTAAGTCTCAACTACAATCCGAGTGACTTAGAAACTGTCAAAAGCTGGTCTGTAGAGTACTTTATGTATCTTTTCTTGGACGCAGCGCAACGCCAGTCTGCATGTCTGTCCAAAAGATCACCGTCAATATTGTGACAGCCTGCATTCGAGGCAGCCCCTGACTTAATGCTGTGCGTTCCAAAATGATTCACATTATTCACAAAGGGAGCCAAGAACTTCAGAAATTCTTGCCTGATCGTTGAATAGCTAACTCCTCTCGTTGCATGGAAACGTTCTGATCCCTTGGACTTAATGATGCGTCTGACGAGAGGAGCGGTAGCGCTCGAAGCTTGTGGAAGGGCTTTAAGCAGTTTCTCTGTTATCCCAACGGGGCACGTTACTTTGCCTGATCTTGCGATGAGTGAAGTATGACCCTCACGATATTGGTCGTTCTTTCGCTGCGTAACGTACACGGACATGTGCGCATCGGTAACAACGTTTTGCACCAGTAGGTTGCGCATTTCGTCGATTCTGAAGAAACCAGCGTATCCAACCAAAAGTATGAACAAGAAACGGATGACCGCCAGTGAAGTATCGCATCCGTATGCTAGGGCTACTCGCTCGACAAGTTCCCGTGACAGAGGCTGCTTAGGGGATACCGGTTTAGCCAACATGCGTTTAGCACCAGAAAGCGCTCCTTTGACTATTGGATGGTCTGTTGGAGATGGGAGTGCGCATAGCTTGTGCACCCAAGCGATGCCGAAGACCACGCTATCTAGCGACGTGTGGCCGTAGCCTTTCTCGGCCGCGTCATGGGCTGATTCAGTGACGTACAGTGCGACGTGCAAAGGATCTGCTGGTAAAATAGTGACGTCTAACTTTGAAGCGGCCCAGGATCTCCATTTTTTCCACCCGGCGTCGTATTTTTGTACAGTTGATGAAGCTTTGGATTGTACTTGAAGATGGAGTAGACTTGGTAAGAGCTCCAAGAGAGATTTACCCCTGATCTGCTTAGCAGACTTCCAGGCATCTGAGGACAATACATCTGAAACAAACTTAAAAAACAACCAATCATTACTGACACACGTCCACCGAAAGGTGGTGCCTCTGAGGGCTGTATAAATAAGATATCAAACGATTTATCATAAACATATATCCGTAACACCATTAGTGTTCTCAAAATACAAATCAGCAATAGCTGTAGGCTTCGCACCAATTGGGAGTGGCGCCATACTGCGCACATCCAAAGCCTACATACACTAAATGTGTAGTCATTGCACCTAATTGGGCATTCACCTTCACTTGGTGAGACATAATTCTATACGTAACTACTACAACACACACTAAAAGGCACTAATTGTGCACGTTTGTCGCCTAAATGGCCTATTCAAACAATTAAGATGTGTAATCTATGCGCAACGCCAGCATACTAAATCTTGGGCAACCTGTAAATAATGATTTTTTAGTGGTATAAACTGTCGCCTGGCCCGGTCCTTCTACCAAGAAATCTTGTAGCTTTGGAAGGGTAACCAACTTCTGAACATATATCAACGTGGTGATATCCCGATTTAAGGTCCCTGCACGTAAAAAACCAGTGGCCTTCCTCTATAACCTGAGACAAAGATCTCAGATCTTCGTATTTAAAATTAGGTTTAACCAGATACTCATTGACATGTCTAAGATCAATTACAAGGCGTAGTTTCCTACCCTCTGCTACTGTCAATGGATTAACACAGTAAGGCGGATTTTTGTGCTCTACTATACAATCATTATCAAGCAACTCGATAATGGGCAACGAACTCGCCATGCCTTCTAGCTGATAAATTATTTCGTAAGAAACATTTGGAAGGATACTCACTGAATGGCAACCTATACCCCTCTCTTATTATATTTAAAACAAATTCGGATGCTTCAAGGGTGTCCGACCAAAAATCAATTGCATCCTTCATACGGCCTTTCACTCTCGGAGTCGCATCACTACCAGCGGCTACCTCCCCCACAGTTAAATTACTCAAGTTAATAGTATCATACTCAACTTTTCTATCTGAGGGACCATCTAGTCATTTGTCTCCGCTGACCATAGTTGGCGCTGCGACGGCCCCTGTCTTCGCGCAAGATGCGCTAAGATGCCCAAATTCTCCGCACTGAAAAATAAATCATACGCATGTTAGCTCCTATCGTTAAAAGTTGACAGTACATGTCAAAATGTTTCGCATCAATAAGCGTTAGCCATTCGATACAAACGTAAAATTGTAGGATTGCAACGTGCATATAAATGCCTTACGAATGTATATTATAAGATTCCGGTCTTATTGAATACAGTTAAAAAACGGAAGTTAAACTACAAAAACTGCGAATACCATTAGCAATGTCGCTTACGTTCGACCCGAAGAAAGAACGCTCTCACTTGGCAACTATTTATACGACAATACTTAACGGCTCATTAACTTAAAACAACAATACACTACTAAATGAATTCTTAACGAACCGTGCAGAAAATAAATATCTTCTAAACTGCGTAACGCAGATATTTTATTATTCTGCACTTATCTACTGAATTAAACACACAAACGACAATATATATATGGAGAATATTGTTATTGGTCGGTGCAAGCGACTCAATAAACGCCCGAAGGTGAACAAAGCAAGTAAAACGTAGTATTATAAAGATATTCAAAATACTTATCTTAAAACAAGGTCCTAATTTGAATTTCCTAGTTGTGCTTGAGCTGGTGTAGGTTCTTGGTGGGCTAGCTTGGCGGACTTTACTCATCTTCTCTTTTCTTAAACGCTGGCGCTCTTTTATCTTCTTCTCCGCCCTTTTTTCAGAACGATACATCCTCTTCTCGTCGTCCGTGTCAGAAGCCAATTCGTCTGATAGATACTCATTCACAGTTGCCCAGCCGAACTCGCTTTTATCGGCCAGTTTGATCGCTTTTATTCTTTTCTTGACGAGCTCTGTTCCTTCTTGTAGCTGGCTTACTGCTTCGTCAATCTTTTCGGCATTAAGACACTCGGTCGCTGATTCGAACTTGTCCAGGACTTGCGAACAATGATCCATTTGCTGCTGGTTTCCTTTTCTTTTGCATACAAACGTTTCTCTCTTGACTTTCTTTACCGCGTCTTGGACACGAGTATTGGTTTGCTGGGAAATTACACCCACAAGCGCTTCGAATTTGTTCTCCATCGTATTAAAACGCGACATGGATACCTCAATAGCTGCATCGATTGCCTGGCCTAGCTGAGGCTGAATCTGGATATCCGGACAAAGATTCTCTGGAAGCGGCATTTTTTACTCTTACTACAAAAACTGCGAATACCATTAGCGTTGTCGCTTACGTTCGACCCGAAGAAAGAACGCTCTCACTTGGCAACTATTTATACGACAATACTTAACGGCTCATTAACTTAAAACAACAATACACTACTAAATGAATTCTTAAAGAACCGTGCAGAAAATAAATATCTTCTAAACTGCGTAACGCAGATATTTTATTAAACCTACAATATCATGTTTTGCTACTGCACTGTCACTGCTACTGTATTGTGAGTCATTTATCATTGACAGTAGTCTTTACATATCCTTGTTTCCAGTGTTTTCACGGTAAAAAATATTGGGATATTTTGCAGTTTTCGTACGCGCAAAGTTAAATATATATATATATATCTATACACTTGCTTGGGAGCTGGGACACGAGCAGGAACACAGTGGGGTACATTTCAGTGAAGCTTTTGCACATTTGCATCTTGTGCATTGTTTTACATTTGCATCGAATGAGCTCACTACAAGCAAGAGATACCTCTGGAATGGTGATCCATTTAGGAATCGTCTGTTCGTCTTTAACCCAGGAAAACTGGCCTGATACTTCTTGGATTGCTTGGTTGCTGGTAGTCCAGATACCTGCCTTTTACAGTGTTGTAAAAGAGCATCCTGCAAATAAAAGACATATTGTTGACATCACCATTGATCATTGCACAATATGATTGTCGTCGTTGTGATGTCACATGTTGGGAAGAAATATACCAACAGTATACACACAGTGCAGTGGGCTGTGTGCTGTGCAGTGCGGGCTGTGTGCTGTGGACCACCCCACCTTCATGATAAATTAAAATGATGACAACCCTTTGTGAATCTATTTGTCAAATGCTTATCGTTATAAATTTTGTTCATTAAATCATCGATAACGAGCGACGAGATTTCAAATTGTGTGATCCATATCAAAGTGACAATTGTAGTTAACGATATCTCAGAAAAAAATATTTCAACAATGTTTAAATTCTCTGAAGTGAATCGAAATCGCGTTTTATGAATACCATTCTTAATTTTTCTTTTCAATCAATCAATCAATCAACTTTATTTAAAGAGGGTGACGCATGACAGTACATGAAAACTGATAAACGAGCGGCCCTCGCTAATGGTACAATATAAAAATTCTAATTGATACAAATTGATATGAATGACTAAATCATAAAAAAATATTTGTTGATTATGAAAGAATTGCAAGAAATAATTAACTAAAATATTTACAAAATATAAAAGTTAGAAATTGGGAAAAATACATTTGAGGAATCGTTATTAAGAATGATAAAATTGCAAATTTGATTTTTGCTCTTTGATAAGTTTGTTGAACAGTGTTTTCTTAAAATGTTTGTTTGATTCTAATTATTTCTGTTCTTTGTTACGTTTATTCTATTATTTGATTGTTTTGACTACTGTTCTGCCACCTTCAGTTTTTATTTTTATTTTAGGGCACAGTAAGTTTAGCTTACTATATCTTCGTTATATGTTCCTCGTGTGGTTTTCACTGTTCAGTTTTAGAGTATTATTTATGTAACTTGGTGTTTTTCCTTTTGTTCTTTTAAAAGCTAAGGTACATCTATTTATGTAAGCTTTGGCTGTAAAGGGAAGCCAGTGCAGTGAGTTAAACATGTTAATTGACCTCGTGTGTCTTTCAACCTTCAGAATTGTTCTTGCTGCTCTTTTCTGTAGTTGGTTTAATGATCGTCTTATAAAAAAGTTCATGCTGCACTTGTTTTAGATATGGGCTGATGTGTTTGAGCACCTAAATTCTTTTAGGTAGATTTTTGCTTAGTTCTTCCACATGGTTATCAAAGTTAGCTCGTCATCAAATTGAAGTCCTAGTAACTTATGTGATTTGACCTGTTTACTTTTTTGGTTGTTTAGCATAATATCTAAGTTTTGCACGACCTCGCGGCGTTTACGCTGTCTTTTTTTTACAACCATCATTAATTTTGTTTTGTCTTCACTAATAATGATAATAATTAATTTAGAGCATTAAACGCTGTTTCTATGCTCTTACAAGGATTAAAAAAGAAATGCGTATTTACATCTATTTAGGTATATATTTACAATGTTCTAATATATATTTAAAAAAAATACGATATAATACAGTATAATTCGAATATGAAATCGACAAAAAAACTATTAAATAAGTTACTAACTATAGTATATAGTATTATTATAAAACTATGAAAAATAGCTAATTCAAACTTAAATATCTAAATTAAAAAGGTGTGTCTTTAAAGAGGACTTAAAAGAGTTTGTTGATACAGCAGTTCTTAATGTTAATGGAAGGGTATTCCAGAGTTTACTGGCAGCGAATGTAAAGGCCCTGTCTCCATAACTTTTAGTTGCCGATTTTGGTACGTTTAAATTGTTTAGAGCGTTAGACCTTAAGTTCCTGGATGGTTGGTATTTAGTTAGAAGGTCTTTTAGGTATTCAGGCGATTGACCATTTAAAGTCTTGTATGTTAGCAATAGTAATTTAAAGATGATCCTTTTCTTTATAGGCAGCCAGTGTAGTTTGCGTAAGATTGGTGTGATGTGGTCGGATTTCTTTGATCTAGTAACTAGTCGGGCGGCTATGTTTTGTACACGTTGCAGTTTGTCTATTTGGGTATCAGGCAGGCCATATAGCACAGCATTGCAGTAGTCAAGTTTTGATGTTACAAACGCGTGGACGATCCTCTCGCAGTCTGATTGTGTTAAGTGCTTACGTATTCTTCCAATGTTCTTAATTGCAAGAGTGGCTGATTTTGTGATGTTGTTTATGTGCGTATTTAGTTGCAAACTACAATCAATGGTGACACCGAGATTTCTTGCCTTTTGTTTGGGTGTTATAAATTCACCGCCGATATTAAGTCCTTCTAGTGGAATAGAGTGTTTGTAACGAGACGATAGATGAATAACCTCAGTTTTATCAGGATTACAGCTTAGACCATTATTTGTACACCACAACATGATATCATTTGTGCACAGTTCAAGTTTCGTTAGGTTCTGTTCTCGTTTATCTTCATTAAAGGAAATATCCAGTTGAGTGTCATCGGCATACATCAAACACATTAATCCGTGGGACTTGATGACATCCTCTAATGGAGCGAAGTAGAGAGTAAACAATAACGGTCCTAGGACCGATCCTTGTGGAACGCCAAAAGGAATAGCCATTGGAGATGACAATTTTTTATCGATAGATACCGATTGTGTCCTACCAGTAAGGTAGAACCGAAACCAAGACAGCACCGTGTTATTGAAACCATATCTTCTTTGACTAATTGACATTTATTTGTAAACACCCATAGCTGAATGGAGTTAAGATCGTCAGAGAGTTTTCTTGTGGCTTACTCATCCCATTTGGATGTTGTAGACAGCGTAACATCGTCGGCGTAAATATCTATTGCAAAGATGAATAGTGTTGGTCCGACATTTGATCCGTGAGGAATTCCTGTTGTTATAGGTTGTACGGACGATGAAAAGTTGGCAATCTGAACGAACTGTTTCCTATCTGATAAGTAAAATTTAAACCAATCTATAGTAGGTGCTGTTAAACCATAGAGCTTCATCTTCTGTAGAAGAGTATCATGGTCTACAAGGTTTTGAAAGTCAATAAATAGCAATCATGTTTGTCTTGGTCAAGTTTTTGTTTTGTGTAGATTTAATCTTCTTTGATCTGCTATAACTTAGAATATACTAATCCATAGTTCCTGAAACTTGATATACTTATGCTGTCAAACGTTTGCTGCGGATGTTGACATGTAAAACTATTTTTATTGTTGCCATGGTTACTGTTGCTACGAAATCATCAAGTTTAATACAAAAATATTTAAATTTCGTTACTTGATTGAGTTATATAACCGAAAACATAGTAAATGTGGCACATTTTGGACTTTCAACACTTCTTTTCATAAAGAAATTAAAATATGCTGTTTTTCTCCCTTAACAAGGGTTTTTCTATTTTTTATGGGTACTAGGTAAGGCACCCTTAATTTCTAAGATCCGCAAATACCATACCATGCATACCAAAAATTTATCTTTCCTGTTCCTAAAAAAACTTTCAACAGTTGTTTATGGTGTGTGGAAACAATGTTTGTCATTTGTTTCCGTCATTAGACTTTGCATGGGTGGGTTACCATGGCAACAACATTTTTTTTTTAGAATGAAAAAAATGTAGTCAACGCATTGTAAACATGCAGAAACATCCTGGTATCTGCTTCTTCCTGGGTGCTGTGCAATTCGAGGGCTTCAGTGGCGACGATTCTGCCATCCATTACATTGAGCTTTGTACATTTGTTAGCATGAGCTATATGTATATTGTGCGATGTGCAATCTTTTTGTAAAGAGGGTTTGAGGACCATTCAGTTACCAGAAAGGCCATAAGACTTTCCTTGTTATGTCCGATAGACAGGAATTTCTACCACTGGCGTGGGCAAAGTTGTTGTGGACTTGTAATGTCAAAAAGCAGTTGTCCCCCCGAACTCTTCTCTCTCTTTCTACGTTTACAAAATCGATTCTGCTAGCTTCTCCAGCATGGATAAAAACTCTGTTAAACACCATCTCTGCAAAATCTGAAAATCTGACTGGGATCTTCTGGAGGGTTTGTAGTAGTGCCATTGCATCTATGACAACAGCCGATGTTTGCTCGAGAAGGCGCGGAAGATATTCTGTGGTATTTTCAATTAACTTGGAAAGAGCGGCTTTCTTTGTTTTACAAATGTTTCCATCAAAAGAAGCCAATGACCTGGGTAAAGGCCCAAGCTCGTGCATTAATAACTCACGCAGATCTATCTTTCGCTTCTGTCCAATAACAAGCAATCTGGCAAAAAGGTTACGATCTGCTTTTATGATCACAGTTGCTCCTTCTTTTGTTAACGTCGTCTTCTTTTGTGCGTTAGTGAATGTTCCTAGCCTCAGTTTTGGCAGCGTATCATGGAATCCAGTGGAATTCGAGAATATTCTTTCATGTACAAAATTTTTGAAGGCTTCTTTTCCTTTCTCTTTGGCTGTAAGCAAATCTTCCTTGATCTTGTCACTTGCCAAATAGCCCGAGCTGATGCTAACTAGCTCCTCCGATTCCTCAAATGGGTCAGTCCAGTTACCAACCACTTCCATTACTTTCTTGACATACTCTTCGTCTTGTTTTATACGAGTACTTCCTGTTTCTTTGTGAAAATGTTTGTCAGGATGCATGGTATTGGTTGTCATCATACGACACTTGTCTACAAATGCAGCACGGGAATGTGCTGTCACAAAACCAACGACGAACAGCATTCTTGTAAAGGCTGAAGCCAACTATACCACCTTTGGTTTTGGTACTTCTATTCAGCGTTTGTTCTATCATCTGGTCAACAGGAACTTGGGAATAGCCATGTGAAGTTGTCCATTGTACGGCTTCAGGATGGGCTTCTGGTAGTTGCATCATATGGATGAGATACACCGGTAAGTAGCAAGCATAATTAATGTGATCGTATGCAAAAAACCAAGGAATCATTTCTTTGGTGCACTCTTGATGCAGCGCCCAGTTGTCCTCTTTTGTTGCCCTGATAAGGGACAGTAGTGTAGATACCATATCTAGATATGACTTCCACAAAGACATCATGGGACCATTCAATCAATCAATCAATCAATCATACTTTATTTTCATTCATTATTCAGTTAACTTAGTTGCCTGCAAATAGCAAAAGCTAATCAAGGCAGGCAATCTTGATAATATTACAGTAATACATTTCGGCTATTTACAAAAATATTATATCAATACAATAAAAAGGAACACAATGAGTAAGAAGAGTTATTAAATAGAATAGTATGAAAAATACTAGGTGCTGAAATAACTGATTTAAATATTACATTGGAGAGCAAATCGAGTGAGTATAGTTAATGAATAACATTATATGAAGGACAACTTGGAGACCTCAACTTGATACCCGTGTTTCGATAGATTGTCTAAGAGGATCAATCTGATTTCCTTTTTAAAAAGTCTTTTAGGCAGAGTTTTTAAATGATTCGGAATTTTGTTCCAGAGAGCTACACCAATCCGTGAGAAAGATCGTTTTTGTAATTCCAATCTAGAGAACTTTGTATAAAGATTACCAGCCGTGTGGCTTCTTGTATTGTGGGAGTGAACATCACCTACTTTTACAAACATTTTAGCAATTTTAGATGGTGCTCTGCCAATCGAAATATCATGCATTAAATGAGCTATGGATTCATAATATAGCATTGTTACTGGTAAAATGTTGTTTTCGATAAAAAGTGGTATAGCACTATCAGTAGGTTTTTTGAAAAATATTAGTCTTAAAGCGCGCTTTTGGAGGATAAGTATTTTGTTCAAAATCGTTTTGTTGATTTGACCCCAGACATCTAGACAGTAGAAAAGTAACGGTTGTAGCAAAGATTTATACATTTTTAGAAGTACATGTTTTGGTAAAAAATGTCTCAGTTTGGATAAAACGCCTACAGTTCTGCTTATTTTATTACATAAATAGTCAATGTGATTTTTCCATGAAAGCCGGTTATCAATTAGGACACCTAAGTACTTAACGAAGTCCTTGCATTCTAGTTTAAGACATTTTTTGTCTGAATGGTTATACAAAGAAATTGATATTTGGTGAGTTTGATTGCGCTGGCGAGGTTGAAATATGACGAAGTTGGATTTTTTTATATTCAAAGTCAGCTTGTTAGCGATAAGCCATTCTTGTACATTATTTAGTTCGATATTGACTTGACGTTCAAGTGTTTTTGGACACTTGTTGGAATAAAGAATATTAGTGTCATCGGCGAATAAGTGAAATTTGAACAAAGTGGAACACTTAGTTATATCATTAATGTATAATAAGAATAAAACGGGTCCTAAAATTGATCCCTGGGGAATACCGAAGTTAATAGGTTGTTTACTTGATATATTTGACTCGATAGACGTGGTTTGTGTCCTATTGGATAAGTAGGAAGCAAACCAGTCTTGAACACACCCTCTTATGCCATATAAATATAACTTCTTCAATAATATTTCATGGTTTACTGTGTCGAATGCTTTCTTTAAATCCAAAAATATTGCGCAAGTATACAGTTTGCTATCTAGATTCGAATGTATTTGATCAATTATGTCTAGAACTGCATGGTGCGTTGAATGACGTTTTCTGAAACCATACTGAGAGTCTGAAAGAATGTTGTTTTTCTCAATGAAGTCCATTAATCTACTATACATGACTTTTTCAAAAAGCCTATTAAATATAGAGAGAAGAGAGATCGGGCGGTAGTTGCTTGGTTCTGTATTGTCATCTTCTTTGTAAACAGGGATGACCTTTGCAATCTTGAGTTTAGAAGGGTAATCACCAGTTTGTACTGATAAATTAAATAGGTTGACCAAATGAAAACTAACAACGGATCGTGCTATTTTTAAGAATGACAATGGAATGGAATAAAGACCGCACGCTTTATTGTTTGGCAGCAAGAGGATTTCATTTTCTATTTCCTTGGCAGATACTGGTTCACAAAACAATGAATTTGGTTGATTTATATCAGTCATATAATCATAGAAGTTCATCGTGTTTGTAGTAGGAATTTTATTTGCAAGATTTTGGCCAATTGTCGCAAAAAATTCATTCATAATATGGGGGAGTCTTTTTTATCAGTGCAAATTTCCCCATTTAAGGTGGGGTCTTTAAGGGCTAAAATCGAGTTTTTCCCCGATTTACCCTTTTTTGAATGTAGCAAAGAGTTTATTATCGCCCAAGTTTTCCTAGTGTTTGATTTATTTATTTCGAATAAATTAGCATAATATTGCGCTTTACTTAATCTTATCAAGGTTGTTATTTTATTGCGATAATATATGTACTTATTGTGTCTCCCTTGAGAAAACAGTTTGTTTTTAACTTTTATAGATTCACGGATGCCAGAGGTAATCCATGGTTTTGAAAGATTTTTTAATTTACGGTTTGATAAACGTTGGATTGGTGCAACTTTATTTACGACTTTGTTGATTTCACGAAAAAAATGAGTAAACTTTTGATCTATAGAGCCAATACCGCTATAGGTACTTTCTAGATCGGTACTAGATAGCTCTTCGAAAAAAAGAGTATCTGTTTTGTTTGTAAACATTCTAACTTTACGATTTGAATTCATTTTGATGATATTTGTTTCCGGAACAATGCAAAATTGTGAATAATGATCACTTATGTCTGAGACAATATTACCGCTAACAATATTTTGATTTAATTGATTTGTACAAATATTATCGATAAGAGTAGCCGAGTTGTTGTAAACCCTTGTGGGTTTATCAATTGTTGGAAACAATAAGCAGCTTTGAAGTAAAAGAAAAAAATCAAAGCTGTACTGGCACGATTCTGATTTGAGTAAATCAATGTTGAAGTCTCCAAGAATATAAAGTGGTTTGTCCTTTCAGTTATATAAATCTAAAGATTTTTCAAGATACGAAAGGAAAGGTTTTGGACATGAATGCTGTCTGTACAAAATACCACAAACAATGTTCTTTTTGTTACGTTGGTGTATTTCAATCCATAATGCCTGGAAATTTTCGTTTGATGTTTTTTCTAGTACTGAGTAAACAAGACTTTCTCTTATGTATAATCCAACACCTCCGCATGCTAAAGGCGTTGGTACGTATTCAAAACAATAGTTTTGAATATTCAAATTCAGGTCAAGAGGCAGAGCATTGTTTGTGATCTTCGTTTCACTTAATCCTATAATATCAAATTTGAAATCTAGCTCATCTAATAAATGTGACTCAAATTTTTCCAAATTTTTCCTCAAGCTTCGAATGTTGCTGTGAAGAATTGACAATGAATTGTTTTGTTTGGAAAAATAGTTTTTTACCTTAGCAAAGCTATGCGGCGAATAGTAATTAGAGCTTATATTCTGTTTTTGAAAGCTATTGTAAGTGTCTTGTCCTGTATTTAAATTGAATAAGTCCATTTCATATAAGCTATGTAGTTTGTCAAGATATTTCTTAGTCGGAAGAAACTTTCCATTTTTGGATTGAGCATCTAATAAATTATTAAATTGGCCATGAGAAGTAATAACATTATAATTAAAGTAGGGTAGTTCTTTAAACACATTTGAGTTTTTGAAAGTTAAAGTTTGTAGTTTGATAGTCATAAATCAATGTAAGATTTATTGTTCAGGTTTTGATTAGTTCCTTTTTGGGTTAAGGCTGGCTCTGAGCCTCGTGTTGGGGCCAGATCTATCGTTTGTAACATACCTTCCTCTGCTCTGACCTCTCGATCTCCATGCACCTCGTAGCCCTTGAACTGGTTGAAACTGAGGAGGAGGGAACGATGGTGGGCCGTCGATCATTACACTACCACTGTGACCAGGTTCATCCAAGGTACTTGATAGTATATTGCCTTTCAGAGCCTGGAGATCACTCTCCGACTTGATCTTTTTTACTCTACTATTTGGAGTTTCCTTTAGTAGAATTTCCTGATTTTTGGTCCAGCAGAAGGCGTAATTATTTGCTTTTTGGAACTCTTTAGCCTGTTGTAAAAGCTTTGTTTGGTTTGGAGTAAGGTGATCAAAAATAGATACTCGTACCGTGGACGAAGACGATTCAGACGATTCGTCAACATCAACAACTTTAGCAAGGTCAACATCGCTTAGGTTTCTCTTATTTTTCATTACGGATTCTTTGGCTATTCGTCTAGTGAATTTGCAGATGATTGGCATCGGCAAATCTTGCTTACGATTTGGAGATCGATGTGCGATGTCAATGTCTTTTTCATCCACTTTGGCCCCAAGTTCGTTAAATAGCTTGATGCAAATATCAACGGTCGTTTCGGCCGATTCATTTTCGTCTGCTTGTGGTAAGCCAACGATTTTAACATTGTATTGGTAACTGTATTTTAGCATAGTTTCGATCGTATCTTCAATTAACTCAGCTCTAGTCGAAAGAGCTTCAAGTTTGGAGATTTTTGCCAGATCGTGATTTGCTGTTTTAAAGTTATCGTACTCTTTGCTGAAGAATTCTGCACTTGATTCTAACTCTTGATTTGTAGTTATTTTTTCTTGCACGGTTCTTAAATCCTTTCGTAGATTTTCCACTTGGTCCAGTAGTTCCTTATTTTCTTTTTGTAAGGCTTTTATATTATCCTTGTTCGACATAATATGATAAATTTTGAAATTATACTTGGAGCTGAGCTAAGCACGTCCGCTCGTCCGCACGTCCGCTCCAATTCCCCCATTATCATCTTGGTATTTTTGATAGAGATCAAATACCTGTTTAAAATCTGCCATTTGCAATAGGCTCTTGAGTTTCTCTGGACAAAACTCCTTTCTGATATCTTCTATGACATTGGCTAGCAATGCGTGACCATGTTTGTCAAGCCATGACTTGAAGCTCCTCCACTGTAGTCTATGTAAGGCTTCAAATATAGTCTGTAAATAGAAAAAAAGATAAAATAGAACATGATGTAAATATAAGTACGAAAATGAAAAAGCTACCAACAGAAAATCACCTTGTGTGTGCGCAGTGCTCGATTATAATGACGACCTTCTAGAACGCCTGCAATAGACCCAGTACCAACAACACCGCTTTCCAATAACACATCACTTAAGCCAGCGTCTCCAAATCGTTTCCCTATGGCGGCCATGAACACACAGATAGTATGGAATGTTCCTAGCCGTAATATTATACGATTGAACTCATCCTTGTTTTGCCACATGACTTCAAGTGCTTTGGCGTAAATTGCTTGGTCAAGTACTACAATGGAATCATTCTGACCCAACTGAGTAGCCATTTGCAAAGATCGTTTGAGAATGGTATAAACAGTGGGAATTTCTGTGGGACTTGCTTCTACTACTTGGCAATAGGCGATAGACCACTCACGAGGGATGTTATCTTGCTGGAGGTTCATGTTGAAGGCAGTCCAAGCTGGAATAACTTGATTTTGATTATCTTCAATAGTGAACACGGTATCTTGTAATGATTGTCGACATAACATCCAAGCAAAATCAATGGCTCGGGCATACCAGGCTGTCTCCTTATTTTATCTCTAGAATATCATTTGCAGCGGGAATAGTTAATGGACATGGCGCTTGTCGATTACTTGAATGAAATGGAAGGACTTCAGATGGAATTATATTTAAAGAGCGCCTCTTTTGCTTAGGTCTTGAATGGTCAACAGCCATATATGGTGGTAGAGCGCAGGTTAGGGGCTTTCTCTGGATGACGATACGATTTGTACATTAGAAAGAAACAGTAAGTAGTAAGAACACAAGCTTGACTGACAAGCTTGTAAACTTACAGAAAATAGAGAAATATCTGATAGGGTTTCTTCTAATAAATCATTGTTATCCCAACAAAAAACTGCTGGAATTCCAATTGTTTGTCAATCTCTTGTTCAGCAAGAGCTGTTCTTCTACTTGAGAGTAGGAGATGCCATGGCCGAATCTGTTAAGGATGGTTACCAACTAGGCATTTCCGGTTAGGCTCTTAACAGTCAATAATAACGCTACATGTTTGGGCGTTTTGACTCGACCACGATTGACGGAGTAGACTTTATCCTGAGCTATTGAAACAATCACTCTATGAACATCTGGAGAGACATCAGACACTCTTGTTCTACTGTATTCAGAAGTTGAACAAATCCAGGCAAGCAAGTTATACAACAGATCTGGTACTATATGTACACTATCACAGTCGAGATCTTCTTCAGTTGGTGGCAATGACATGTTTACTTTTGCTCCACTAATAATAGTGCGAATACATTTTGCTGCATGGTAAATGTCCCGAAAACTTACATCATTATCATCTGTTGAATCAATAACCATTTCATCAATGTCATGACTTTGTTGACAAGATTTCAACACAGTTTCAATTCATTTCTTTTTCAATCGTAGCGTAACGCGTTTCAGCATCTTTTAGGGCGCGGCTGGTGTAAGCCGCCTTCGTCGCGATTTCTCATACAAAGACGTTTATTTATGCTCTAAAACTATCATTATCTTTACATGCTTCAAGTCACAACTTAGCACATCCTTTCTTCTCGTTGCCAGTGTCCTCCCGGACACGGTTCTTAACATCAATTGATAATTAATCAATATTCTAATGTAAACTAAAACTTCAGTAGATTACAGCCTATTACACTGGCATAAGCAATCGGTCTTTGCTCCTGGAGCAAAACTGCTCCAAGTCCCTTGGTGCTAGCGTCGCACTGGATTGATAAATCTTTAGTCTGGTCGTAGTAGGCTAGTACTGGTGCCTTGGTAACAAGCTCTTTGACTTCATTGAATGCTTTGTCATGGACCGCATCCCAGTGCCAATCACTATCTTTATGCGTAAGTTGTCTGGGGGGAGTCATTACTTCAGAGAGCTTTGGCAGAAATTTCGCCAGATAGTTTACAGTACCATTCAGCTGTTCGATTGCTTGTTTGTCGGTTGGTGTGTCCATCTTGATGATGGCTTCGATTTTGCTTGGATCCGCTTTGAGATCATCGGCAGTAACAAGATGCCCCATGAATTCGATCGCTTTCGTCTTTAGGACAGCCTTTCCTTTATTGAGCTTTATCCCTTTCTCCTTGCATCGATTGAGAAGTTGGGTCAAGTTTTCATTGTGATGAGACTCCGCTTGGCTCTTGTTGGGTGCCTTGCCATATATAACAGGATGTCGTCAGCAATGGGTGCAGTGCAGGGTAGACCTTCTAGGGCTTGGACCAGGCGTTTCTGAAAAATCTCAGAGCTTACGTTTAGACCAAAAGGAAGTCTGAACCACTTGAATCTTCCAAATGGTGTTGCAAAGATGGTGAGTAGGGAAGATGGTTCGTCCAGGACACAGTGCCAGTAGCCATGCTTGAGGTCAAGTTTACTGAACAGCTTTGCTTCAGCTAGGTCGTGCAGTATGTCCTCAAGTACCGGTAGTTGGTAGTGTTCTCTCTTGAGGGCTTTGTTCAGACTTCTTGGATCAAAACAGATTCGTAGTTTGCCGGACTGCTTCGTCGCGATGGTCATCTGGTTGACCCAGTCTGTCCACAGGTTCAAGGAACTTGACGTCAAAAGTCTCGAAAATCCTATAACTTAATACCCTACAGGAGATCAATCAGCCGAAGTCAACAAGAAAGCCGACATATTGGATAATTTATCGTTTAAAAGGCCTCCACTACCGTGCGTTTTCCGAAGTATATACTTACTGAATATATTCCATGCAGTCATGCTTATATTTGTTTTCATAGTATT
The DNA here is from genome assembly GCA_918843875.1 of Diadumene lineata. Classification (NCBI taxonomy): domain Eukaryota; kingdom Metazoa; phylum Cnidaria; class Anthozoa; order Actiniaria; family Diadumenidae; genus Diadumene; species Diadumene lineata. The sequence goes on along the minus strand of OU974074.1, from coordinate 9,826,599 downwards.
TATTACCCTATATACACAGTTTGCTATCAATGCTGCTATTATGTTCGTGGATCGGCCCATTCCGACAATCACGATAAAGGCATCGTTTAGGCCTACCACCGACGACGTTTGTGTTTGTGTGAGAGGTCAGCGTTTTAGGCTTGATTTCCTTCTTGGTTTTTGCTAATTTTTTGACATTGCTTTTAAGGTAGTTGCACCGGCTGAAAATGACCATTTTAGAAACATGTCAAATTAAGTCTGAAGGTTGATTTTCATGTCTATTTTATGTTTTTTTGGTTTTTGGCGAAAGTTTTAATAAATAGAATATAATTTTTAGTGCCGAAAGTTCAGCCATTTTACAGGAAAAACAAAAGAATTAAGTCTTCTACCGAGTTGGGAGACTGGGCCGAGAAAACAATATCAATAATAATAATAAGTTTATTCAAAAAATTACATGGCAGCGGCTTTCGCCAGCTGAAAAACGTAATTATTTACAAAAATATATAATATATAAAAAGACTAATAATAATAAATTAATTCATTAATTACAATATAAAAAGTATGTATAAAATTCTTAATAGTATTAATTATAATAAATATTGATATAATAAAATATTAAATTTGTTCATTTACGAGCCTGCTCATTTTTACAATAAAAGAGTTTCCAAAGCGCTCGGTTTTAAATCTTGGCAGATCAAATTGACATACTTTCCTGGTAGAATATTTTGAAACATGTTTTTTAGGTAATAGGTGACTTAACATGTGATCTGAATTATTTCTGATATCCTTAAAGAGCTTGCTACATATATGATTATGATGAATTTCTATCTTCAAATATCTTGCTGCTACAAGCATCCAGAGCAGCAGTTATTGATTTAAAATGGCAACATTTTTATTGTGCAGATAATCAAGGCAATTTCGAAGGAAAAAATGCCATATTTTGCAACAAAAATAAGGATTTTTGACAATAGGTGTCAGACAGATTCATTTTTCTTGGCGCTGATCGAGAATTTTGTTTTGAAACTTTTACAAATTAACGATAAGATGTTAACAAAGAAAACTGTGCTTGGGGAACTCTGGCATATCAATCACTTGGAACTCCGGTCTTACGGAATATAGGTAATTATTAACTACGCGAATATTTTATTGATTATGTCCCCCAAGCACAGTTTTTTTCTTTTCCTTCCAAAGATTAACTTTTTGAAAAAAATGGAAGCAATTCTTATATATTTTACGAATAAAACGAGTTTAAAGTCAAATTTTTATATTTTGTTTAATCCACGTAACCCCCCATGTCTATTCATGACACCACAAATTGTACAAATTTGAAATCAATAATTATTAAACTTTCCATCAATAAGCCTTATTTTTCTTCGAATGCTCATTATCTCACTTAAAATTCCTTCTGAAATAACCAGCATTTGCCGGTGCAACCACCTTAATACTCGACGGTGCTACTAGCAAGCAGACAATATATATTACATATTTATATCATGATGTCGACATAAAGAAAAGGGCTCGGATTGGTTTAGACATCTCCATGGAAACGAAGTACATTGCTGAACGCCTGACTTGAAAGTAAAAGAAGAACATCGGAGTACCTTCCGTACTGACTGACTTAACGAAGCTCATCCAAGAGCTGACTGGGGATCTGACGTTTCAAGGTTGGCTAGACGGAAGACACAACGTCCACGACGACAGGTTCTTTGGTCCTCAGGGAACCCATATAATGAAAAAATAAATAAAAGTTATCACTGGTGTGCAAAACCACTTTGAAAACAGAACATATATAATGTGTTGGATAATTCACATTCGCATATAATGTGCAAAAGTGGAGTGTAATTCATTTTGGTGATTATTGTTCACTTTTAATGGCCAGTGTTGTTGAATGGAAGCAACATGTTTATTTAAACTCTCACCTTATAACACCAACAAGAATTGAAATTCTATGCTGTCTTATATTTTCATTCAGGGTAATAGAATACACACAGTTGATCAGTGAAACAAAATCAAATTTCTTGTATTACAAGTAGATGACTTGTAATTTGATGATAGAATAGAATTTACATTACTGTGGTTATAATGAATCATTAAAGTGTAACCTGCAAAGTTCAAAATTACATCAGAGTTTCATGGGTTAAGTGTATGTACTTAGTTTAGTAAATTAATACTGTAAAGGAGACTAAAAAGGGAACAATTATTCTCAAAATTTAACGCTTTTAACTGATAATAAGAACATGTAAATATAACAAAACGTTTTGTTATCAAAAAAAAACTGTGGCTGATGGTATTATTTTAAAAGTCTCAGTGTTGTAGTATTTGAAACTATTGATGTTGCAAACAGTTGTTGAATTGACTGTGTTGAAATTTGAGCTTCACAGTGCTGGCTTTACATTTTATCTTTTCTTAAATAACTTAAACGTTTTGGTATCAATAAAGGGAAAAATATAATTTCCAAAGTTTGAACATCATAGTCTTGATATTGAACATAAAAGTTTCTATATTGTTGAGTTGGAGAACCTTGCCATTTGCCATTGTTTTATATCATAGACAATAAAATTTAACTGTTGTAAGTGAGGTTAATAATGTTTTATGTTAAATTTCATGTTTCTCGGCAATAAAAGTATTTCACTAAATTTGTCATCATCCAGATCTTCAAGAGCTGTGTAATTGGTTCCATTGTGTGTGTTGTGGTCTTGGATGATAAGTGCTATCATGCTATAAAATACTGTGTACCAACATGGTTGTTGTTCTTCATTTACCATAAGTGACACTCTGGCAGCTCTTTGGGGCATCCTCAATCAAAGTGTAATTCTTACAGTTGGTGCATTTCAGAGTGAGAGTGTCTTGTCTGGAAGACAACCGTTTACTACAGGTGACACATTTTTAAAATGTGAGTATTTCTGCTGAACGAAATTTTACACAGTTAACAATGGTAGAGCTGAGTTCATCTCTGGTGTCTTGAAGGATGTGTAATGGGATGGACGGGAGGTTTTCAGTGATTTTTTGAAAAGTGGAAGTGAGATTTTTGTCCTTGATACTCCCTAACAGACATGTTTTCCATTGTGTTTTCCATCAACTTTGTTTATGTCGTCATTCCACAATGTTAGTGGAATGCTTCCCTTTGTATCAATAAGACGCCCTCCTAGTTTTGTTCGATTGGTTACCATTGCTTCTTGTTCGGGAATTTATCTCCAAATACTACATAACCTTCTGTTCTCACAGTTTGGTAAACTTTAATGTTCTGTATGTCTGTTTGGTTGATGGTAGGAGATGTTTCTTTTTCCGTTTGTGAGAAGTCCACTGTCGTTTCTTGAGCATCGTCTATTTCAGTGTTGTAGTTTATCCAAATGACTTCTGGATCTTTAGGATCAGGGTTGTACTTAGTAATCTTGCTAGGTATTCCACTTTCGGCCCTCTTCGCGATTTGACTTTATGCTTTTTTGGTGAAAAGCACATTGCCTTTATGTTTGTATCTTTACTCTCAGCATTAAAGGTGAAGTATTCGGATCCTTTATTTGAAATCTTGATGGGTGTGAGATTCTGAATATATCCCACAATAGGTGTTGAAGTTGAAGGTTGTGACGATTGAGGTGGAAATGATGACTGGAAGTTCATATTCTTATCTGATGTACCTGTGTGAGATAATAATTTTTGTTAAAATGCTATGATAATGATTATTACTCTTAATGGGAGATCGATTGCGCAATACAAATAAACAATATGAATGGTTTATTCACAAAAACATATCCCAAATAAACTGATTATGATTAGGAACTCGTGTGAACTGGGAAACGGACTTCGGTGCATAGTGTCAAAACCAGTTTAAACAGGTTTTCAGTAACAATACTTGATGGTTGATTTGCTTGCGTACCTTGTTGCAGTTTGGACGCCTCGACCTGGTGATCCAGCCATTGTTTTCCAGACTTGGAAGCACAGGCGAGGGCTCTAAAGCCCTCTTCCAAATAAAGGTTTGAACATTTGCCCGTTTGAGTTGAAGGTGAAGAGCATCTTGAGTAGGTGGTAAAGAATCTAAGTTGGCACTTCGAAACAGTTTAGCTCTTTCTTCGTTAATATTGCTGATGTTCGCACCTAAATAAAGACAAATAAGTTTGTATTATGTCATAACAAAGTGATAAAGCCTTAAATATCACCATATCTTCATCATACAATTTACACACAAATGCTTCAGCACTTGCTAGATTATCACTGGTCAAAGTTGTAGTTTCTCCAAGATTCTTCAAGAGTTCAGGGCAGTTGATAAATACTTTACATGCAGACAGCTTACCAATACCAACAAACTGGCTTGTAGTATCACACACCGTTAATGCGTGAAATGCTAGTAGTGATTGCTGGGTTTCTTGAGAATGGATGTTCACTTTATGAACTGCAATGTACGATCTCTTTCTTGCTGTGCCAGTAAACATCCAAATCTTTGGACAAAAACTTTCTCTCTCGATATAATATTCACTTGCTGATATCCCCTCTGGGTTGCATCTTTGCAATGTAGCAGAATACGGGTGTCTGCTTCTTCGTGATTAAAGGATAGATTAGATGTGTTTCTGTTGCTTGGGGACCAAACTTGCATAATGTCGGTGAATCCACCACTTACAACGAGCTCTTTACCTGGATCACATTGAAACTTCTGGAATTCTTTGCATAAGAAATTTATCAAGCTTGGCTTGTTTTCATCTAGCACAATGAACTTCTCCCAGTTGCCAATCTTTTGCTGTTTGTCTTCAACACTTCTTCTGATACCTCTTGATTTTGTTGACTTCCTTTTATCGCGTGTACTATCTTTGATGGAATTTTCTTGATATCGATCAAAGACGACATCTACTCTTGTACACTTGCCAGAAAAGTGTTTGACAATAGACTGTCGGAAGTTATCACTCCATTGGCCAAATGTTTTTGCTCCATCAATGATAGTACACGTTTCAATTTCATTTGTAGGAAGGAGGGACTCAACTGCATCTCTTTGTAAAATGTGACTCTGATGTGCTTTATTTGAAGGTAGCCTGAGTTTTCCGTCGAGTGTTGCTAAGGAGAGTGGCACTGGTGATAATTCTTTCTCCAGAAGTAAATCTATATCTGGGACTCCAATGCGACAATGAGACGCATGAAAAGATCTCTGTCAGCTTAATGCGTGGAATTTCTCACTCTTTTTAATCAAGTGTTCTTCGACAAAACTTGTGACTAACTTTGTTCCTGTAGCTTGAGCATGTAGCAAATCATTCTTTATCTCTTCAGAAGCAACATCTCCTGTTGGTATTACGACTAAGTCCTTTGTCAAGCGGAACACCTTATACCTTTAAAAGCTAATGATCAATCTCTGTACCTCTTCTTTATCTTCTTCTTCAGCTGCTGTCTTTGTGGTCAGTTTTCTCTTCCTTTTTAACATCAAACATAGCTTTGGTGTTTTCAGAGAGTATGGCTCTTTCCGTTGTATGTGAGACACCAGCGATCTTGTGCTGTATCTGTTCTTGTAATGCCCACAAGTCCCCCGGCTACTTTTCCTGTTCGGTTGAATTTGTTTCCCGACTCCTTACAAACAAAGTCGCCATTGACAAATGATTGGTACATCTGATGCTGTGTGTGGTAGGAGATGGATATCAGCCATGAAGATGATTCTCCATCTAGTGTAATTAACATGATCGAACACTGCAAACCATGGGAGCATTTCGTCAAATGAAGAGAGAAAGAGGGCCCAATCACCCTCACGTAAAGCTCCAGTGAATCTAAGTAGAATCGATACAAGTTCCATGTATGTTCTCCAATACGTGAATGTGACACTTTCAGTATGAGCAGCATCGAATTCCTTAATGGCACTTAGTATTGGGCTTATCTTGCTTGCAACGTTCACAAATGTGTCTTTGGCTGTTTTATACTGTTGGTGAGAAATATCGTCTACTAGCTTGTTCTTGAGGTTTTCCACAGAACTATCTAGATTGATCCCCTTATCCTTGCACCAGTCAGTGAACAATGGCCATAAAATACGCCACAATGCTTCAAATGTCAGTTTGTGTGCACAAATAACTCTGTTCCAATTCTTTCCTTGTAAGATATTCACAGCTGTATTGTCTCCATATATTTCACTTTCAGTCCAGATGTCGACAATTCCTGATGACTGTATAAACTTTCCAATCACTTTTGAAAAGCTCATCTGAACATGAAACCCTCCCAGCATAAGCACCAAAGGCTTACATTCGTCGAACTTTGCAAATTGCAGTAGCTTTGCCTTAGAATACAGGGCTTCGTCTAGAGTGATAACCGTGAATTTCCCTTGAAGAAGTCTTGTTACTGCTAGATATTTGGTAATCGCTGTCCAAAAAGTGTCAAACTCGTGTGCAGCAGCATTGATGATCGGCAAAGGACTCACAATTGTTAACTCCTGGTTGCTCGTATCGAAAATCCGATTGAAACCTGACCATCCAGGTACTTTCTGAAGCTCTGGCAGATTCTTGTTCTGACGTGATAATAGCCACAGTAGATCTTTCAGGAAAGAATTATTTATCAGTGTTGTGTCTGGAGAATATCATTCTTGTGACACAGGACCATGCATTACAGGCTCGGATTTTTCTGTCACCATATCAGCCGATCATGTAGCTCTGATGGTACTTCCAAGTCAAGCTTTCTGCTAGAATTAGGTTCTATCTGCAAATTCATTTGCTGTGCATCTTTATCCATTCGTCTAAATGCAGTTATTTGGGTGGCATGAAATGTACCTGAACCACTTGGAGTTTCCTCGTTTATGTCTACATTATCAATGGCAAAGCGGTTGACGGACATGATTCATTACTTTCTTGAAAATATCGGGGAACGAAGATCTTGCCGTTTTCATTGTATCTTTGCAATACATCATTGGCTGTGGATGTGTCAATCCTGAGTATCGAATCATAACTAACACAATGGCCAGCTGATTGAAGAAGCTGTACAAGTTCCTTAGAACGAGTTGCTTGATGTATGGTAAGGCCAAGTCCAATGTGTTTATGTGCTTGTGGCCTTTAGAGTTAAGAAAAACAATATCTTGACAAATACTAAGGACATTCCTCTTAATTTCAATGTCGATATCCTTTTCCTCGTCATCATCGGCAACATCCCACTCACATAAAAGGCGAATAAGAGAGACATAGAGGTTTGCAGGCACTACTTTCTCTGCACTGTCAATAGTCAGATCACCAATGGTTTAATGTCCTTTAGATTCCTTGATATCTTGACTGAGTTTCACAGACACTCTAAAGAGCCAACTTAATAATTCTGTATCAGTATCTATGGGTTCTGAATCCTGGCGGCCTACATCACTTTTGACATGACGTGAGCTGTGTAGCAGTGTTTGGACAATGGTTTCGGAAAGGCTTTATGGAATAAGTAGAGGTGATTCAGAGAGCTGAGTGGTTTGATGATGGATACTTTACTCTTCAGAAATTCCATAATCTTTGTCTTGAATCGATTGCTTCTATAAACCTCTGGGTCTAGATTGTAGGTTGATCTAAGTATTCGAGAATAGCATACAGACTTCAAAGAATAGACTTTCCTTGTGACAGTCCTATCTCAAGAAAAGACATCACCTCTTTGAAACATTCATCAAAAGAATCTCTTTCTTGGTTAGATTTTGAAGCTCCATTTGTAGCTCTTTTAAACTTAGTATAGCATTTAAGGTGATATTTGCCTTCTGCAGCTATAAGATCAGTTACACCAGCAAGTCTAATACTTATAATAGGATCTAGTTGGACCTTACTGATGATATATTCCGAGGTTTCCATTGTTTGTACTTGGTTTAGCTTTTCAGAACTTTGGCAAGGCTTTTCGATTTCTGTACTACTCTGACAGAACATGCATTTAGACCAGTCCATTTGATCGACTGAGGACCTTCTTTTCTTGACTTTGTTTTTGACTTCGTTTTTTCTTTTCGATTTCTGTACTACTCTGACAGAACATGCATTTAGACCAGTCCATTTGATCGACTGAGGACCTTCTTTTCTTGACTTTGTCATCCTTAGGATCATCATCAGATTCACGTTTATGTTTCTGTAGTCGGGCTAAATGATTTTGACTTGTAGCATGATCTGTGCCAGACTATGTTCTGATTAAGGGTGTCATCCAATATTTGCAAATTGCTAAGTAGGGCTTTGGCGAAAGTAGTATCTTGACAGCTATTTCTTACCTTTGAACAGTAAATTATCCTGTCTATACCATCTCCTGTTGCCTTAGATAGTGAGTATTTCCTCTTAGGATATTTATCTTCTTGACAAATAATGCATTTTTGCAAATCGATTTCATCATTTGTTTTACTGAACTTATCGACTTTTACGAACGATAATTTTAATGTTTCTTCCATTCTTTCTTGCACTTTGATGAATTAACACTGTTGCTGAGAGCAACTACTCAATACTGGGAGGGTTAAGTAAAACATTCTGGTCATTAGAACAGCAGTTACACATCTTTCAACTCTGTAAGTCCAGCAAGAAACCGAAATCCAAGATGGCTACCCAGAAAGAGCCTTGTTTCTGTGAGACCTCGTTTTCATGCAACCTCATTTTCATGTAGCCTCTTTTCGAAGTAATATCATTTTATTGTGTTATATTGCATGTTATGCTCCTGATATATGAATGAAAATACGTTAAAGAGGGGCATTACTTAGGCATTACTAGCTGGAGTCTTGATCACTAACTAGTTGAGTCGAAAGCTCTAAAAAAAACAAGAACTATAAGTGTACTGAGTATTTAAAGTTTTAGACACTGTCCCGATTATATTCACCAGTAAATTGTATAGCAATAATTAATATAGGACAAAGTAGTTGCTAAATACTTGAGTGTATTCAGTTCATCCAATTGCAAATTTCATTGTTATTGCTTTTATATTGATTATACACATCTAGATTTACCTACAATCCTTGTGTACTTTACACCATAAACAAGCATAGTTTGAATTTGCTGCAGATCTACCACACACCAACAGAAGAAACTACAAATAGACACAGCAGTTTGCATGGAAGTAAGTGATATTGTACATGTATATAATTTTATGTATTTCACTAATTTATGCAAATTTAATTGCTATTGCCACTGCATATTTGCATGAGTATTATACAAAATAGTAATACTTATACATGAACAAAAGAATACCTTGTAATCACCACCAAGGAAGATTTCAACTGGCACATTTTCATTTTCATGGATCTGTACTTGCCCTTCCAGTATTACACTGTTTATTTCATTCCAGATTTCTTTAAAGTTGTTTTTTAGTGAAGTGTAGCACTCTGCACCACTCATCACTCCAATTGTATTTGTAGCTAGAAATGTTTGTGACAATCCTTGTATAAATATTGACAATTGGATATCATGATTATTCATCAGTTCTAGTGAGAATATATATAGCTTTCTATGTACCAAAAATGACAAATGAAAAGTAATCTATTCAGCAACACTCCCATTCATGCTCAGTTGAATTAAGTAATGGAATAAAATATTTAGTCAGAGCCCTGTCACCAAACTAAGTGCAACTTTAATAGAATACGTCCACCATTTCATTAATTACATTTTCCGAGCTTGGTTATAACAATAATATACATTTTATTCCCCATTCCTTTCCAAAACTTTAAACTAAAAATCCCCCAAAGAAAAGACTCAAGCAAGGTCCTCAGCGGCCCTCTTATGGGGCTTTTCCCTCGGGAATGCACACACAAATTGCTTAAGTTGGTTCATATCTTCCCATGGACTGATGAAATTCAGTGGTTCCTCGGATGCTAGTTTTGCAGACGCACTACTTGGTTGCAAGACCTTTGCTAGCTGGAGGTAGTATAAGGCAGTATGGCGACGCGACCAACCAACATGATCCATTATTTCTGACAGCTCTGCACTCTTTAAAGCCAGAGTAATCGCGCAACCTGATCGGAAACCGTGTAGCGTCTCGCCCTCATCCACTCCCATATCTTTCAAGTAAACTTTTAGTCTGGCCTCTGCGGTCGATGAACTCAAAGGGGCATCCTCAATACCACCTTTAGGTGTTGTTGGTCGGAACAGATAGCCGTGCGTTAGATCAATCTTCATTTCGCTTGCCACCTCCATATAACGTTCGATGCCGCGAATAGGACAGATGGTCAATTGTTGGTTACGATGTATACCAAAGACATTATTGTCCCCATCCCTTAGGGTCTTTCCCCAGACATGATTAAAAAGGAATCCATCATTGTTTGGAAATCTCAGGATCTCAGGGACTTTAACTTGCCCTAGGTCACCAGGACGATCCCCACTCAAAAAGGCTGTTTTAAAATATGCCTGATCCCTTGCCAAAATAAAGCGCTGAATCGGCGACTTAGCCCTCTGTAGTTCTTGATCAAGGTAGCTCGAAAGTTGAGTCAGCTTATTCACAAAGAATGGAGTTGCTTGCTTGGGGGTTACTCTCGCTTTTAATTGTTCAGCCGTCACTAAGCGCAAGTAATCTTTGATGGACTTATCTGCCGCTGGATTACCCAATCCTAGGCGTCGATCCCATTCTCCGTCCCTCCCCAGTGTGTGAAAAATGGAGCGGAGTTTGCCTATGTAAGAGTCTACAGTTTTGTATGATAATCTTGTAGGACAATCACATGGGTGACGTCCCCTCTGGCCTAAATATCGGCAGCCATTTCTATGAACTTTCGTTTTACCCGCTTTATCTTTAAAGATAAGAAAACGACACAGGTCGCGTGGCGTTACTGTCGCAGTAGTTACCGAGCCTGGAAGTGCTGCCAGAAAGGATTCAAGCTCGTTCTGGAGTGAATCTTTCTGTTTAGCGTAACTTGTTGCCTGGTCATAGTTACTTAGCTCCAGCAGACGCGCATCAATGCCATCAAGGTCAATCTTTTGTGCTATTTTTGGCTTTTGGCTGGACTGTATTAACTTTCTTTTATAGCCGCATTGTTGACAAAACCTGAAGTCGATGTCGTTTGCCCAAGAGCAAGTCGGGCATCTTACCGACGGCACAAATAGCTTAGCCATAACAGGAAGTTCCTACAGAAACGAAGAAAATAAAGAAAAAACAAGTATTCTCGTGAGGTTTTTTTTTTTTTTTTTTTTACTTATTTGTTATTCACACAAAGCGGTTTACATAATTTCATTTTCATATACATGTATGGCATTTCTCTACTAGACTACTACTCGGAAAGCCCAGAGGTCTCCTGGGGTACCAGGGTGGGGAAGCCATCCTTTCTTAGATGGTGAGAGCAGCGCACTGGAACTTCCCTTTACGGCTAGTTTATGGGACTCCTGGGCTCGGTATTGTAAGATCGGCCACCAATATTTTCTTGGATAGGTATCAACTACTAGGATAGTGCACGACTGTTTGTATCCCTCTAGGAAACGTAACAGTGGCCCAACTAGAGCAAATGGAGGAAACGTATAGGGCCTTTCAAGAATTTCCGGGTGCCGGTTCAGGTCCTGTGAGAAAACGTTAACACCCGAGGATCCTGGTGAAGCGTACGGCGTGAAGTGTGGTAAAGGCTCGCCTTGGCTATTTCTCATAACATTCGAATCAAGAGCCATGAGGTCGCACGTGTAGCCATCCTGTCCACCAAAAAGGCGCTGCACAGTAGCCCAAACCTCTTGTGTCAATTTGCAATCAAGTGCAGAGAGTCGACGAGAGGGAGAATCAGCGGGATTTTCTTTCGACGAAATGTATTCCAGTTGCAGCAACACGTTAAGTTTTGCTGTCGCGAAAAACAACCTTTTTAGTGCCTTGTTTAAAGTTGGGCTTTTCCCACTTTGGTTATTCCACGAGCACACAACCGCCTGGTTATCAACCAGCACATCAACTCGGGCATCTCTGACTTGTTCTTGGCAGGCCAATAGCATTTTCTCGATAGCTAATGCCTCCTTGGTGGCAATGTCCAGCCCTTGTTCTTCTAGGGACCAGTAATCAGAAGCCTGTTGTGCGGCAACCCCCGTCATGCTTGTGAAGCCCCAACCATAGTCGGATGCGTCTGTTGCCATTGTCACTCGGATGTGCCGTTCATCCCGCCATGGGAGAGGTGAATCAAGAGACTCGACGGAAAGCCAATGGGCGATTTCCTCGCGCAATTGACCCTTGATTGAAATAAGTTTCTGGTTGCGTAGGCCCCAGGAAATTGCCAAGTTCATCTCTCTGATAAATAATCTAGCTGCAGGTACAGCCAACGAGAATGAAATACACTTTCCAACCAGGCGCTGTAGCGTTTTAACATTAACAAATTTCCCCTTTAAAATCTGCCCCACCAGCAGTGTGAATTTTTCCTTCTTTGCAGGGATTAAACGGAAAACTCCGTTGACTGAGTCAGCCAGGAACCCGAGGTATGGCACAGTCTTTCTTGGCATCAAAATAGACTTCGTGAGTCCCAGAAAGTAGCCCAAGCGTACAAGATAAAAGCATACAATAAATACCGCTGCTTGAGCCGCTGCCAGGTTCTTCTGATCTAAAGAAGAGAGAGAAACATAGGCCCCTCGGTCGTGGGGCACTTGTAATTGCCCATTATGACTATCATCAATATAGAGCAGACATGGGATGCCCAGTGACCGAAAGAAGTTGGTTGCTACTAGGCCAGTACTGTGGTAGATGTATGGGGATAGCTTCCACCCAAAGGGTAACGAATTATAGGTGAAAAAGGTATTTGTATATATGTATGCTACAACGTTCTTGCAAACATATATATATATATATATATATATATATATATATACAACCAACTGCAAAAATTCTGTCGCCAAGAACATATATAAATATATATATTTTTCAAAGAAGAAATTATGGGATATCAACCACTATATTTTTTTCAGATAGTACTCATGCTAGCCAACTCGAAAAAAATATATTGGAAGGTATCCCATAATTTCTTCGGTGAGAAATATATATATTTATACATGGTCAAAACGACAGAATTTTTGCAGTTGGCTGTATATATATATATATATATATATATATATATATATATATATATATATATATATACAGCCAACTGCATTAATTCTGTCGCCAAGAACGTATATAAATATTTATATTTCTCGCCGAAGAAATTATGGGATACCTCCCAATATATTTTTTTCGAGTTGCCCACCATGAGTACTATCTGAAAAAAATATAGCAGTTGATATCCAATAATTTCCTCTTTGAAAAATATATATATTTATATATATTCTTGGCGACAGAATTTTTGCAGTTGGCTGTATATATATATATATATATATATATATATATATATATATATATATACAGCAATATGCACAAATTATGAGCCACCCATGTTCCAAGTATATAAGTATATCAATTGCATTGTGGGTAGGATTACGCGCGCGCCTTTGCATACAATGTGATAATTTCGTGTAAGAAGACAAGCCATGGCATGGCGAAGGAAGAATCAATATTTCTAACGTTCACTGCATTATAGTGACATAACAAATGTCCCTTCTTAAAAAAAGGTTCAAAAGGTATTAGCTAAATATTCTAAACAGTCGAATTGTCTGACGAAACTTTGTAAAAGTCAGACTGTGTTAGTATACATGTTATTCGTATTTACTAGAGTGATGTTTTTATACCGGACAAAATAGGCAAACTAGTAGTTGGTAGTAAACACTAAAGCCACCGGTTTTCTTTTCGATCTCTAGAACTACGTACTAGTACTACAAGCTAAATGAGCTATTTTTTACGGTCATATGAAAGTCACTCTACTCAGTTTGTAGTCAACCACGCTATGTTATATATGCTATTACATCTGTCCGAATTATAATCAAACTTCAATAAAACACAACCTTACATAATTTGCAAACTCAAACTTTATTATGTGCCTTAATTTTGGTGTAATTATTCATGAATGGTACTAATTCATATGATTCGTGTCTATTTTCAACATGAAACAGTTTTTATCGTGCACTCAGTTCCACATTTACTAGTTCAGTTATCGAAAGATGAATAACATGACACGTGTATCTGAACATTATTGAATAGACAACAAGCATTTGCATTGCATTTTCAATGATTTGAGAATAAAACCGTTTTATTCAAACTAAGTCCTGATTCCCGCACGTGCAAATGCCGATTCTTTCACTCATTTATTTAGCCCTGGTTTACATTAACTAATTGTTTTTATAAATATGCAAATATTTTTATTGAGAACATGAGCTTTCGACGTCTTTGGGTCCTACAGGATATTTTTTTCATAATTACCCACCATCTCGATCACTTTCAAGTCAGACGGTTCAACCTATTTTTGTGTGGACAATAATTAAAAAAATTGAAAACAATATCAGTTTGTAGTGTAGCGCGCGCTTATTGTTACTTTTGTTTTATTACGTTTTCGTTCCCTGAAGATGACCGGTTAGGTCTGCCAAAAGCTAGTAGTAAATCTCATAATTTTAACTATGGTTGATGAGTCAGAATCTAGATAATATCAGTTTGGTTTCGTTTGGGGGATTTTGAGTGGTCTTCAAAACCCGTGACAGATCGTTATCTGTAATAACTGAAGTGTTAAGGTGCGATATAGCGTAGTGCACAAAAAAAATCGAATCATGTTTTCAACAATTTAAAGAAAGACTAGAGATTAACTAGAGTTCATTTTGTTGATAAAAAACTCGTAAAAAATCGTAAAAAATCCTCATAACATTAGTGTGGTATGTCTGTAGTCAGTCAGTGAAATTATGTAAATGCAATATGATTCCAGTCATTTTTTCTGTTTTCATATACAGAGTTTTTCATTCAATGCAATTAATTCCACCCTTTCAGCCCATGAATTTGATTTATAGACCCGGTTGTCGAGTAAAAGCAAACTATACATTGAATTTTATCCTCTTTTTCCCGCATTACAAATACACGCACTAAGTGTTTTCATTAGGACATTTTATTTTAATCAGATTTTTCCAAGATCATCAATCGTCTTTTGCCTTTGTGACAAGTACTCCTCTTCCGACAAAACATGCTCATCGTAGAGTTTTTTTAGTGAGCCAAGTTGGGCCAATAGGGCACTTCTTGCTTCTATCTATGGAAAAATCAATTAGAGAAAAATTATAATACAGGTAAACATAGCAAATTACACAAAATGAATGACAAATAATATCAAGAAATAAACATGGAGAGATGAAAACAATTACAAAAAAAGGTAATTTCTTATTGGTCAATGTTTGTCTCCGTCAACGCGTTAAATATTTGCAGAAGCTGCACGCCACTGCATGCAGCATGGGGTTGAAACTTCAAAATTGAATTTTTTAATATTATTATTCCTATGATATTGAAGAGTAAAAAGACACTTTGGTTTGGAATAGATAGTAATACATTCTTTTTCATGTACATTTCTAACATTTTCAGTTACTTAGAAATGAAATTCAGAGCATGGGTAACAATATGCTGCTCATTGATTAATATAGCTATTATTTTTCTATGTGAATACCTTAGACATTGTAGGCACATTATTATTCGTCTGTGCAGTAGCTTCTTTTTCTTTTGGTTTCTTGAAGAATGGCACGTTTGGTGGCACATCGAGACTTTGGTGTGTACCGGACGCCTAATAACCAAAGTACAAATATAATGTCACAATCAATTATGTTGATAGAGTGCAAACACCAAATGTGTGCAACAGTTGTCATTATTTAGCACAAACTAGCACTATTTAGTGGTATTTATGTTGCACACTTTTAGTGCGTGTAGTGTACATGGTTACCTTTGTTTAAAAGCACAACTTTATTTATCCGGCTTACTGTGGACATTGCTCTAGTCGTAATTTTATAAATAACGGTCACAAAATGATTTGTACTTGGTCGCGTACATCGATATACACTAGTGTCATATGCGAAAAGAGCATCTTGGCGACTGCACTCTTTGGACTTCACCATATGCAAACAATATAAAACGTATAAAATGCGTCGTGGGTTTAAAAACGTTAAAATTCTCGTAATAATGCTCCAGTTCCGAACATGCAACATTTATTTTACAATTAACACTTTCAGATATCCGCTTAACAAATAAATACGTACCACCATTACGGCCCAGGCACGTAATTTGAATTCGGGGTAGTCAGTTATTTTTTCTTTAAGCGTAGCCAAAACCTTCTCGACATCGGATTGTTTTTTTGTAGATTTTGCCCTTGGCGGAGTTGTTATGTCGTCGTCCTCGTCGTCGTCTTCGTCTTGGTTTGCTGAAAGAATAAAATCATCCGGAATTCAATAGAATTTAGAGCAATTTTTTTTCATTTGCGCTAATACAACTTTCCTGTACAATTGTGATAATTTTGTAATAAGACAATACTTACCCTGATGGTTTTTTCGTTTCTTTGTGGTTGTTTTTGGCGGTGTATGGGCCGCTGTATGCGGGTCCACCCACAAATTGACGCTTTGACTTTTGCAGCTCTCATAAGCTTGCTTGAGCGTGTTTTCATCGACTATATCAAACTTTTGATTGCCTTTACCGACAATAAAATAGCCCATTTTGAAATTTGTTGTTTGTGCTGGAGCTACTACGGCTGGGTGTTGTCTTACCAGGTAGCTCTTTAAGCTTTCGGGCAACGTAAATTTTGGGAAAGGCTTGATCACAAAATGCGAAAATTTTGACTTGATTGATTTGTCTAAAACACGGATTCGAGCTTCGTACGCCATACTGACCGTCCTTCGTTATTGCTTTCAAGAATGAATAACTCCCTTTTTATAGCTAGATTGATCCAAGCGATTTTCGTTGGAATGATACAACACTTCACATGCGACAAATTGCACGCCTCCAATTATCGTTTTTAATTCCTCTTTTATTTGTAGCATAAAAGACAACAAAGATCAAAACAAAAAAGGGCTTTGTTGCTATATATCGCTATTCTAATCTATAAGTCCGGTTCACACGACGAGCGCAAATGCAAATGCAAACGAAAGAAATTTGTTCATTTTCCTCCACTTTTCTTGCTCTAGCATTTTTAACGTGCGCAATCGGTAAAAACGTAAAAAAGATATTTTTGCGTTAACATTATTTTAGTACTTTGTGCAATCAAAAACAAAAGATGTTAACATTGTTAATACTAATCGTACGCAATGGGATTTAGTTTTTTGTTTTATTTAATCCCCAGCTCGTGCATGTATGTTTTTCCATTGCTTGCGGTCTAAAAATACATCATGGCTTTTATGCGACTGTATGTTATGCTTATTTATAGTTCATTAGACCATTTTCAAATGTGATTTATCAAATGTTTTGGTTATGAGACTTTTTGTTTAAAAAAAAATCAATGTTCATACATATTTGAACTGAACAGAGTGAAGTTTATGTACGTATTTTTAGACCGTATGCCAATAGTAAAATCTTACACGCATGAGTTGGGATTAAATAAAACAAAGGGGATTCTCATTCCGTGCTATCTTTGTTATCATCCTTTGTTCTTAGTCGTACGAAGTTCAAATAAAAATAATATTCAGCAAAAAGATCTGTGCACGCGTGAACCAGGCTTAACACTTTTCACTTCCATCCTTGCACATCTTGCATTTTTGTCAAAACATATTATACTGGCTGATATTGCTAATATTTTTTGTGTTCATTGATAAAATGTTCCATTCAGACCTTCGATGGCGTGTAATTTTTTTGAAATTTAGATACCACCTTGCCATAGGCAGCATTGCATTAATTCTAAATTTGTCCAGAGCAACAGTTAAGCGGATAATCTCTCGGTTTATTGCACATGCTACTGTTGATCCAATACGCAGAGTTGGAAGACCTGCAGAGCCCACATTGCATCCACACGAACAGTTAGTTGTTCTAAACTCACTGATTGACAACCCAGTTATAACGCAGAGGGAAATATTAGAATGTGTTGAGCAATCCACAGGAGGTCAGTATCATCAGACCACAATATCAAGATTCATAAGACGACTAGGATTTACAAGAAAAAAGGTGATTATCGTTTGGGAGCTGTGATTTCATCCATAAATTATTTTATAACATTTCATTTTTATCCAGAAAGGAACTCGAAGTTTCTCCTTCTTTGTGCTGTTCAATTTTATTTGCAGGCAAGGTGTATTGCCCAACAGAGGAATGAACAGGCTAGAGCAGACTACATGGCCAGAGTTCTATGTTTTCCCTCAAAAACTCTTATTTTCGTGGATGAAACATCCTTTGTAAGTTGCTAGTTATTCACTATTCTCTAGTTCACAACGGTGTGAACCTACCACGATATTTTCACGGTGAATCGGAATAATTAACAATGAATTTAGGTAATACAAAATAGAGTGATTTATGTTTCATCAACAGGATAAGCGGCTCACAAGAATCTACGGCTACAGTCTGAGGGGTAGCCGGGCTGAGATAACACGACTGCTCACAAGGGGAGTGCGGTACACATGTGTAGTGGCAATAAGCCTTTCTGGAGTGATGTGCACTTCCACTGTCCCTGACACAGTTGATGGTCCCAAATTTTCTGATTTCATAGAAACACAGCTATGTAACGTCTTACAGCCCTTCAATGGTACTAATCCGAACTCTGTTGTCGTTATGGGTGCGTATGAAGGATATAGTTTTGTTTTAGTTTTGGGGGACAAATCCTGGGCTAAACGATCAGGGATGCCCTTCGTATCTGTTAGGGGTAAAATTCAGAATTTGAGGGCCGTCTTGAAAAGTACCGGGCGACCAGTAAATGATGTCTACACCCTCATTACACTGAAAATCGTGATTTTGGTATCTTGTAGAGATGAAAATATGCGAAGACACGCCCTTTTGAAAAACGCAGTCTAGTATCTTTTATGGGCTTTTAAAAAAATCCGACCGGCATCCCCGGAGTCCCTTCCTCGGGAGTTTTGCCAACATATTTTCAATAGATAGGCAAATTGGACAAACATACGAATCATACTGATTATATAAAATAGGCGTGTCCGATCAATCACCTAACCAATAACTGAGTAAGGAATAAACCACTGAATTATTCAGAATTGCAGTATATTATACTGTAATAACAGAAGAAGGCAGTAGGTTAAACTAAGAACATATTTGCTTAAAAGTGGTTAATATATGGATGAAATAATAACACAAAAGCACAAATATATTATATATCGTAAAACACATGTTTGTATTTATATCTTTTAGACAATGCACCATGCCATCGTATCAAGGAAATCAGAGAGCTAATCGAGTCTCATGGATCAGTATTGTTGTACCTACCAGCATACTCACCGGATTTTAATCCGATAGAAGAGGCGTTCAGCAAAGTAAAAAATTATGTTAAGATGAACGACATTGCTTTACATGCCATGCGTGATTATCGTCCCCTACTCGTCGAAGCCTGCTATCAAATAACAGATGATGACTGTTATGGTTATTTTAAACATGTAGGCTACGTAGAGTAGAGTGCAAACACTAAATGTGTCCAACAGTTGCCACTCCCTATTTAGTACTAAATAGCACTAATTAAACAAAAGAAAACAATAGAATTATCATAAAGTCTGGTTTCCATTCAATCTTAATCGATTGACCGGAACGGTCGCAAACGATCGAGAGAAAAAAATCGATTATATGGAAATCAAAGTTTTTCCCAAACTGTTTTTTTTATTCTTTTTTTATATTATCATTTTTTTTTTTCTTAACATGCTTTTGATCATACTCCAAGGTTCCTGTTTAGATTGGTTTGCCAAAACCTCATGAAATACCCTTTTGCTTATTACCCTTCACCGATCTCTATATTTTGAACTCTGAAAGATATTTAACATCAGACTATTTTAAGATGCCGAGAGTTTCGGACTTTTGTACGTGTGCTCTCACACGAGTTCACAATTGCTAAACCAAAGTTGCATTGTTCCCGTTGTTCATGCCAACGACCAATTGTTTAAAAGAAATGACGGCAACTAAAGAAGTAACACTCTAATCTTGCATTATTTTTATCATTGCATTAGAGTCGTTTTCTACATTCACGATTAAACATGATTTGATTTTTTTGTGTACTACGCTATATAGTTATTACAGATCGTTTCACGGGTTTTTGAAGACCACTCAAAATCATCAAAACAAAACCAAACTGATATTGTTTTCAATTGCCGTCAAGCACTATGACGTCATGGCTTGTTTACATGAATAAAAATGCATCTAGTTCTGGCAAAATATTTTTCCTTTGATACATTTGGCATTGTACTTATACTTATAATTTGCTCCAATATTATAAATGAACTTTTACCCTATTTTTCATTGATTTTAAGATGTTAAATCCCCTCTTTTGCACATGATTCTTAGCATTCAAACAATAGATTTGTTTACATGTGACGTCATAGTGCTTGTGGCTAATTTTTTTAAGTATTGTCCACACAAAAATACGTTGAACCGTCTGACTTGAAAAGGATCGAGATGGTGGGTAATTATGAAAGAAATATCCTGTAGGACCCAAAGACGTCGAAAGCTCATGTTCTCAATAGAAATATTTGCATATTCATAAAAACAATTAGTTAATGTAAACCAGGGCTAAATAAATGAGTGAAAGGATCGGCATTTGCACGTGCGGGAATCAGGACTTAGTTTGAATAAAACGGTTTTATTCTCAAATCATTGAAAATGCAATGAAAATGCTTGTTGTCTATTCAATAATGTTCAGATACACGTGTCATGTTATTCATCTTTCGATAACTGAACTAGGAAATGTGGAAATGAGTGCACGATAAAAACTGTTTCATGTTGAAAATAGACACGAATCATATGAATTAGTACCATTCATGAATAATTACACCAAAATTAAGGCACATAATAAAGTTTGAGTTTGCAAATTATGTAAGGTTGTGTTTTATTGAAGTTTGATTATAATTCGGACAGATGTAATAGCATATATAACATAGCGTGGTTGACTACAAACTGAGTAGAGTGACTTTCATATGACCGTTAGAAAAAATAGCTCATTTAGCTTGTAGTAGCTAGTACGTAGTTCTAGAGATCGAAAAGAAAACCGGTGGCTTTAGTGTTTACTACCAACTACTAGTTTGCCTATTCTGTCCGGTATAAAAACATCACTCTAGTAAATACGAATAACATGTATACTAACACAGTCTGACTTTTACAAAGTTTCGTCAGACAATTCGACTGTTTAGAATATTTAGCTAATACCTTTTGAACCTTTTTTTAAGAAGGGACATTTGTTATGTCACTATAATGCAGTGAACGTTAGAAATATTGATTCTTCCTTCGCCATGCCATGGCTTGTCTTCTTACACGAAATTATCACATTGTATGCAAAGGCGAGCGCGTAATCCTACCCACAATGCAATTGATATATTTATATACTTGGAACCTGGGTGTCTCATAATTTGTGCATATTGCTGTATATATATATATATATGGCCTGTCTGACATGCACTTGATACGACCCCCCTTTAGTCTCGTATTTGGCTTTGTTTATTATTATATATATATTTTTTTATTGGAGAAAACAGATCTAATACACCCGGTTGAAAACCCTCCAAAGAACTCATTCTACAGCAAGAAATATTCCCATGGCATTAAACCACATTAACATGCATTTCAAATCATTGTCGTTCTTTGAACCAACCCGCCAAGAATTCATTCATTGTTGTATAGCCCCTGAGACAATCAAACTAGACGAATTGCATGCACACTATATCTTTAATCAATCAAATGACAATACAGTCTTTAAGCACTGCTAGAGGCCTGGTTACCCTTCCCAGATCCTCCTGCTCTATTATCTGCTGCCCTCTTGTTGCACTGGGCCCTAAAGTGACCCGGCTTGTGGCAATAATAACAGAGTGGTCTTCCTTCCTGAGACAGGCGGGGGCGGCCCTGCCCGAAAGGCGAGGGACCTCCAAGGCGATCTTGGCGTGACCTGCTTTTCCTTTGCATAGTCTTCTCGATCTTTGCTACAGTGTCGAAAACTTTCTCATGTTCTTTATCCCCAACCAGACGTAAGAGCAAGTCCTTGAAATATTCGTTAGTTAGGTTCACCTTTACTCTAGCGGTCTCGTACACTAGGCGGTAGTATCCCTCCTTGGCATGGTTACTGTCATGGCCCACATTCTTTATCACTTCCAACATTTCTAAAGCCTCGTAATTTTTGAACTCTGATAAGGGTCTCGCGGCGTATGCCATAAAACTTTTGATTTCCCATTCGACGGACTTTGTAGTTAGGCCTTTGATCGATTGGTTCAACTCGGCAATCTCTCTTTTCATGCGCTAAATACACAAATAATTCCGCATTAGTTATATCAAACAACATGCAATTCCATTATATCAATATTTTTTTTTAACGTTAGAACAGTATTCTCATGAGGTAAACTATGCATTCAAACAAAACCGCCGGAGAATTTATTCTACAAACAAGAAGTATTCCCGTGGTATTCAAACAACTCATAAACATGCATTCCTTAAACCCTTTGTTGTAGTCGTTCTTTGAACCAGCCCGCCAAAGAATTCCCTCTACAACAAGAAAGTATTGCCGTGGAATTTAACCACTTTTAACATGCATTTTAAAACCGTTGTTGTAGTCGTTCTTTGAACTAACCTGCCAAAGAATTCATTCTAGAAGCAAGAAATATTCCCGTGAAGTCAAACCACTTTCACATGCATTTTAAGCCCTTGTTGTAGTCGTTCTTTGGACCAACCCGCCAAAGAATTCATTCTACAAACAAGAAATATTCCCGTGGAGTCAAACCACTTTCACATGCATTTTTAAACCCTTGTTGTAGTCGTTCTTTGAACCAACCCGCCAAAGAGTTCTTTCTACAGACAAGAAATATCCTCGTGGTATTAAACCACTCACTGAACATGCATTTTCAACCCTTGTTGTAGTCGTTCTTCGAACCAACCCGCCAAAGAATTCATTCTACACACAAAGTCCCGCAACATACAAGAAATGGTTCATAAATAGGGTCTTAATTACCTATAACTCGCCCTCTTGAGGTCGAGCTTCTTCCGCGGCGACTTCTGCTTGTTGAACAGGTTCAACGTGGGCTTGAGCAACTGGTTCAGGTGCCGGTTCAGGTGCTTCTACATTCATATTCTCTGCCGGTTCGTCCTCTGGGTATTGGACTTCTGCCATAGTTTAGCTAGTTGAGGATTTTGAGTGGGTCGTGGAGAAGACTAACAAAAACGTTTCACCGCTCCTACGTTCCGCTGCAAAACTGAGCAAGAATGATTGATTTGTGGACCAAATCCTTTTATACCCTCTATATTGCGTAAATCCCGTGTTTCCAGTCCGGCACGTGCATTCGTGAAGTGTTGTTGTAACTTAATCCACTTTGCATATCATTAGGAGTACTGCGAATAGTGTACTCAATTATTAGTTACCTCTAGCAGATAGAGGGTCTTCTTTCTCATCTAGTATGCAATAGCTCATGATTACATAGTTGGTCAGTCTAGTCATCTTTGCACCATCACCACTGATTTTGATTCTAACTGTTTGGCCTTTTTTAATTTTGCCATCTGCTGACTGTTAACAATATATTTCTGTTTAAATAATTATAGCTTTAGAACAAAATAACAAAATTAAATTTGATTGAAAACAGAGTTAAATTTGATTTGTTTCTGTTGTCTAAATATAGTACATATTAATCATACATGTACATGCAGCTATTATACAACCAATGTTTATTGTAAATGAAAGTTATGTATGTAGTTTTTTAATGTTTGGGATGATTTTATTTTCACTGCCTTGGTTTCAAAAAGGGTAATTGCTCATTGAGAATGTAGAGTCGTCCAAGTCCATCTCGGTAACCATAACATAAAACTATTCCAGTTTAACTTGCATTTATTCGGGAATAACAACGCTCTGTGTCGAGAGAGCTAAAAAACTCGTGGCATCTCTGCCTTCAATGCGCATGCGCGCATAATTACAATATACATGCATTAATAATAATTACAACATAATTATTAGACACGACATCGCGGCCCCACAAACGGGCTGTGAAGGAACCGTTTGTCCTTCCGAATAAGTGTATATAACAATTACAAGCAACAGTGTCTTAAATGTCAACATTGTGTATTAACAGAGTGTTCAAATTCCTTGTTTACTCTTCAATGTGGTTCTCCAATAGACACAGCTTGACAATTGGTCTGTGAAGACTTCCGTTGGCTGTCTTTACATTCGCAGAACGCACTCTTCCATCTCTTCCAGTGAATACCTCTTCAACTCTGGTCATCTGCCACTTGTTGCGAGCACTATTTTCATCTACAATGAGAACTAAATCTCCAACTTGAATGTTTGTCTTTGAAGTTAGCCACTTCGCTCTGCGCTGAAGGTTGGGCAAGTACTCTCAAAGCCACCTACGCCAATACAGGTTGACCAAGTACTGGATCTTTCTCCATCTCTTACGGGAAAACTGGTCTTCTTTGACGAACATTCCTGGTGGAAGATGCGCTGTACGTTGCAACAAAAAGTGATTGGGTGTTAAAGCTGTAAGATCATTTGGGTCATCTGACACAGCGGTTATTGGACGGTTGTTCACAAATGCTTCTATCTCTGCGAAGAGTGTTCGTAATTCAAAGTCATTCAGTAAACCATCACCAATGACAGCCTTTAAATGCCTCTTCGTCGACTTCACAAGTCTTTCCCACACACCTGACATGTGAGGCGAGGCTGGTGGTTGGAAAACCCACTTTATACCCTTCTGTTGTAGTTGAGTTTGTATTGTTTCAGTGTTCCACTGGGCAATAGCTTCTTTAAGTTCGTTACTGGCACCGACAAAGTTAGTTCCTCTATCTGACCAAATCTCCTTGGGAGAACCTCTTCTGCCAATAAACTGACGCAGAACCATGATGAAATCATCTGTACTCAGTGAAGGTACTACTTCCAGGTAAATAGCGCGAGTGTTCAAACAAGTAAATAAACATCCCCATCTCTTTGCGGTACCGCGGCCCCATTTCACGAACAGTGGGCCAAACAAGTCTACTCCAGTAAATGTGAACGGTGGATAATATGCTTGAACACGAACCTTTGGTAAAGGTGCCATAACTTGCTGCATCGGTTTAGCATTCATGCGCCGGCATATTATGCATGTTCGTATCGTGTCCTTCACTACACTTCTTCCGCCAACAATCGAAAACAATCGTCTCAGTTCATAAAGAGTCTGCTCTCTTCCACAATGAGCAGTAAAAACGTGATAATGACGAGCAATCAGCTCACAAACGTGGTGACGTTTAGGTAGGATAATAGGATGCCTTTCATCAAAAGACATATCGGCAGCATTTTGCAATCTTCATCCCACACGTATAATACCTTTGACCACAGTCGGTTGTAAGTCAGCAATAGGGCTCGTTCTCTTGACTTCACCCTTCTTCTTTAAATCAGAAAGTTCTTCCTCAAAACAGTCTTCTTGGACAACTTGAGCAATTACGAGGGTAGACTGATTCAATTCTTCAAGTGTCAACAAACCTTTATCACAGGCGGTACGCTTGCTAGCAATCCATTTACAGAACCGTAAAAGCCAGACAACTTGCCGTTGTAATCTTGACCATGGACTACATCTACGAATCATTTCATTCAACTTGCTAGTAGTATCTGGAACATCGTTTAGCACAGTACCAACAGTATCAAATGACGACGTCATTACGCTTACTTGATGGATGTTGATATCATTTCTGACTTCAGGGTCGTTGTCAGGAATAATGTCGATCGTGGTAACTGGCCACGTGTTTTCGCTCTGCCAAAGGAATTCAGGTCCTCTCCACCATCGATGTTGCTGGGAGAGCTTCTGCGGTTTCAGGCCCCTTGACGCATCATCTGCAGGATTAAGACGTCCCGGACAATGTCTCCATTGATCTGGATCTGTTACCTCTCTTATCTCCGCTACGCGATTGGCGACATAGACATGGAATCGCTTGACGTTTGAAGAACTGTCTGTGAGTCAGTCCAGAACACTGTTTCATTGATGTCAACTGTAAGCTCATTCATTAGTATTTTGTAGATGCGTACTGATAACGTCGCGGCTTGAAGCTCAAGTCGAGGTATTGATATCGGTCGTACAGGAGCACTTCGTGATCGTCCAATAACAAAGCAACACGATATTAGACCACAAGCTTGTACAAATCTAAGGTAGGCGCACATGCCGTAACCATCTTCTGAAGCGTCCGCAAACATATGCAGTGATACATGAACAATATCAGTTCCGTTAACGATGTATACACGAGGTATCTTCACAGTTGATAAGCTGACTAATCCCTGTTTCCACTTACACCAGTGATCTCTTAGATAATCTGGGATTGGGTCGTCCCACCCAATGTTCAACTTCCACAGACTTTGCACTATTTTCTTGGCTTCCAATAATACAGGACTGATGAAACCGATCGGGTCATACAACGAACTTATTGCAGATAGAATCCCACGCTTTGTTGATGGTTTGCTCAGCTCGTTCACTTTGAATAAGAACACATCCTCATCTACGTCCCACTGTACTCCAAGAGTTCGCTGAATAGGAAGCTTGTCAAGATCAAGATCAATCAAAGGTTTAGACCTTTCTTCTTCAGGTATTGCAGAAAGCACATCACGACAGTTACTCATCCATTTAGTTAGTCGAAATCCAGACTTGTTAAGAAGGCTTGTTACATTAACATCAGACACAAAACCATGTTGATTCAAATTACAAACCTCCTTAGAACGACATAATCCATTCGTAGAAACTTGCGATGAAGTAGTTACATTAACATCATACACTAAACCATGTTGATTCAAATTACAAACCTCCTTAGAGCGACATAATCCATTCGTAGAAACTTGCGATGAAGTAGTTACATTAACATCAGATAAATTAACACCTTGATTATTATCACGCAACACATTAGCATTCGAACTTCCTTTTTCCGAAACATAGAACATATTGTCCAGGCCATTTATTTCCGTTTCAAAATTGTCATCGTAAAACTCTTCCTTTGTTCGGGCAAGCTCAGCTTCATCCTCGGCTTCAGCAATCTGGTTTTCTAGTTTTAACAACTGTTCTTTGAGTTTTCTTTCCATGCCCCTTTTGAGCTGTTCGAGTTTCTTTTCGGCTATGATTGCATTCAACTTTACTTCGTTTTTCGATGATCTTGATCCTCTAGAATCTATAGATTGGGCTTTCGAGCGACTCGAAATTGAACTACGGGCATCCCGTAAATTATCTTCGTACCCAAACTCATTTGCGTCGTCTTTGGACGAACTTGATCTTCTAGAACCTCTAGGTTGGTCTTTCGAGCGACTCGAAATTGAACTACGGGCATCCCGTAAATTATCTTCGTAAACAAACTCATTTGCTTCGCCTCCAAGCGAATAATCCTCCGCAGCCGCGAGGAAGTTATTTAATAAACTCATATAAAGTTCGTAATCCTTCGTGGCAATCCCATGGCGATTGATTTCGAACAGTTTTTCATTGTCATTAGCTAACAACTCAACCAGTTGTTGATAAACACTTGAATATCGACACCATTGTGTCATTAAACGTTGTTGATTGTAGCGAACTTCGTTAATATGCTTATAATCCTTCAGGTATTCATCCAAACTTCGATATATCTTGGTTAATTGTCCAAGATATCCAGCTTTGCTTCTTCTAAGCGCCACTATTTTCTCAGAAATCGCTGAGTCGTCATAATTCCTTCTCGTCGTGCGAGCACGAAACATAACAAGTTTTTCAAAGCCACTTTGACCTTGAGCAAACCGTACACGTTACACGAGTTTTTTAGGCAATGTAGAGTCGTCCAAGTCCATCTCAGTAACCATAACATAAAACTATTCCAGTTTAACTTGCATTTATTCGGGAATAACAACGCTCTGTGTCGAGAGAGCTAAAAAACTCGTGGCATCTCTGCCTTCAATGCGCATGCGCGCATAATTACAATATACATGCATTAATAATAATTACAACATAATTATTAGACACGACAGAGAACTTTAAGGAAAAGTGTGTTAAATTGTTAAATTTATTATTAGCGGACCTATCTTGAAAAAAAAAAATAGGTATTGACTTTCTTGGCATCTCCATATATGGCGTAGGAAATCCTACGATTCCTACACCTATGACGTCATTTTCCTACCGAAGAACAAGGCCAGGTTCCTTGGTCTGAAGGTGAAAAGAGCTTCGTGACAGTCGGTTGATTTTTTCACGTTGAGTATCGGTAGCGTTCCAACTGTTTACTCTGATTACTATACATGGATATTGAAGAAGCAAGCCCAGCACCAATCGAGTCTACAAGGGTAAGTACCTTTATCGATATAAAGCTGTACTTTGATCAGTTTATTTAAGATTTTTAAATAAAATACGTAGCCTTTCGAACGACAGTCGATCGTAGTTGTGCACAAGTGATGTGCATTTACACACGAGTCTTAAACTGTAAGCGATTGAATTATCAGAATATTGGGGTTATTTCGGTTTGAAACACGGCGAGTTGTGTAGGTTGACGTTTCGACAACGCAGTCATTCTGAGGAAAATCGTTAATTTACACAGTGTTTCAAACCTCAATATTTATACAATGACCGATCACGTGTTAGAGTACACAACTACGGTAATGCATACAGATATTAAAATTATTATTTATTTATGTATTTTTTGCACAAACCCTATCGGTCAGTTTATCAAGGGATAGGATTTTCTATGTGTAGGAAACTGACCGCACTGAACCGGAATTTCTATAAAAAAAGTACTCGAAAGATTCTGCTGTAACTGTGCACTTTGCTCGGCAAGACGTCTTTTGAGAAAACTCTGTGACCAGTATACTTAAATTGTCCACACGGTCTTTAAATTCGCCGAATCTTTTGCAATTAAACCATTATAGTTTGATGTTTCTAACGTTTCAGCCTCTAACATAAATTTACAATATTTTAACTTTATTATCAAATACATTGAGTGGTCAAGATAAAATTAACTAATTTGGTTACAGGTCAAAACTTAGTAAAAAAAGACTTCATAAAGTGTTCTTGATCAAGTGTCTGGTGTCAGCTAATGCCCTCTTAATGTCAAATAACATTCATTTTTATTATTATATATCATTTCCATTAATTAAATATTACTTATTCATTTGTTTGATTTATCTAATATCTATTTGGTCTTTGGGAGTAGCATGATATTGAAAATGTCTGAACCATAGGGACCTTATAGTTTTTGATCAACTGTTCAGTATTATTTATCAAATAGAAGAGGCTTGAGCGTGCTTTGTTCAGTAATAGAACACGATGGAAAGTGACGAGAGCACGAAAGAAGTGATGGGAGAAGAATTAGCTGAAAGCGGGCCCCCCCTCCCCTCCCCCCCCATAAAATCTTTTTTTGAAAAGTTTGGATGAATGCTTTTGAAGCTGTTGTTCTTACTTCCTACTTGATGTATTTTCATATCTTATTCCCTTAGTGTCATTATTTTTTATATTCCAGGAAAGCCAGAGAAAAAAAGAAAGAGAAGAAAGAAGAATACTGTTGCATAGATTAGGAAGATTAAGAACTTTATAGAATGTTTCGATTTTACTCTGACACATTGTTCAAAAAATGGGTTGTATTTGCTATACATTAATTTTTTTTAAAAAATCAATTGAATATGACGTCAAAATAGAATTTGTAAAAGGGTAGATGACCGATGGCAATACGAGTTCAAGAAAAATTAAAAAAATGGAAAAAATCGAAACAGTTTGTGAAATAATTTAGGATTTCAGTAGAAAAAAGGGACGAATTATTACATAGCTTAGGGGCTGTTATATGGAGTGAGCCAGTCTGGTTTAGCGGGCTAGTTTATTTTGTGTTAAAGCTATCAGAGCGTAAAAAACAATGTTAAACCAGCCCGCTTAACCGGGCTAGTTCGCCTCATATAAACAGGCTCTTATTTTACTACATTTTTCTGTTTTCTGCAAACTCAAAAACCACTAAGAAGTTGTTACAACTTGTTTTTACAATTGAATAATGTATATTTTGTTACATTTACCTAATATGTTTTAGTGCAGCAGTTCTTATTTGGCAATTCTTATTTATTACTCGGGGTACCCCCCAAGGGGGCCCCGAGTTAAGGTTTCGGCTTCGGTCTATCTATGTATGTATCATGCAGAATTTTTGAAAATTGCAAGTTACTGCGCATGTCATTCGTGGCCGTGGAGCCCACAGGAAGCCCAAATTTACCGGAAGTAGATATCATTGGTTGACACAGGAACTAGATGTCACAAGACATTTCGCCGGAACTGAACTTGTTAATTTCTGCACAGTTCTGCACAAGATGTCGACGAAAACGAATGCAGATGATGAGGCGCTCAAATTACCTGCAAATGCACACACCGTTCGCGATAGACTCACACTAAAAGATGTCAAAGAGCGTCATTTTCGAATCTACTCGTTCCGCGAACTCCAAAGCTCAAACGAAACTCAAATGAATACAAATACTGAGACTCAAACGAACTCAAACAATGAAAGCACTAGCTTTCTTGTTCACAGTTACAAGGACGCCATGTTGGAATCGCATAACTCGAAGACAAATTCGCTTCTTTGCTGGTTTGTGACAACGATAACTGTGTTTTGTTTATCAATTATTTGTACTGTTGTGCCAAGTAGTTTTAGTGCTAATTTGTTCGTTTATTGTCTGTTTTTTTTTCGCTCTGTCATGCATAGTTGCCAACCTGCTTTTCATGTTGTAGTACCATTCAACCATTTCTTCGCGTCTTTAGAAAATGATTGTGATGTCTTTGAGAAAACTTTAGAATTGTTAGTTGATTCATGTTTTATTTATAATAAATATTGCACGTCCAGATTGGAATTAAGGTCACGTTATGCCAAGTTTATTTCTATAGATGATGGAACACACATCAAACTTCGAGCACTGCAACGTGATCGAGAACCAAGTGGAATTCCAGTCAAAAAAATAACCCGTATAATGAATAAAAGCAGACAAATGAGGAAAAGAATACGTAAATATATTGTAAAAAATATACCAATGTCATTTAAGATTCATTGTTCTGTCAATAAATGTAATTTTCTATAATTTTGATAGTATTCGCCTCAAAACCTAACTAAATGTGCTCAAATTCATACACGACACTCTTAAATATATCAGCGACTGATCCAACACTGCTGGTAAACAACACTGTTAATAAGCTTGGGCTACCTGTGTATAAACTACCCCCGAAAATATTTACCACACTAGTTGCCACGAATGTTCAATGACGCTAAGATGCTATTATACGAAAGATTTTTCAATGCCTCAAATTTACAAATCTCTCCTTGCAAGTACCCCGAGTAAGCACTCTCTGAGTGTCTAGTTTCTCTGCGTCCAGCCGATCGATCCACATAACTCTGATTAAAAGACGAAAGAAAGCTAATCAATTTATCGTACTAATATGAGTTTGATTAGGCGGGTTTAGAAAAATTTAAAAAGCAGTTCATTTGGTAGTGGATTGACTGCAGAAATGCATTTGAGTGACTGAGTTTGCAGAAACATAAATTACAGTGTATATTAAATTTTTGAAAAAATAATTTCTTCAAAAACGCTTTGTCCAGGAACACGTACATTTTTACGCTTCATTGTTCATGTTAACAGTGCATTTCGCTCTATCAACTATGATTACATTTTATACACTAATATAATCATAGGCTGATATAATTTAAAAATCATTATTTGCTCTATTTACAATAAATAAAAATCTAACATCATATTTAAAAATATTTTAAGTATGGCTACCTAAAACAATCAAATAAGAAGGAAACAATGGAAAATACAAAGATCGGATATGTTTTTTGCAGATTATAACAGTCACAACGTTAGCTAAGTTTATAAATATCTGCGGCAAAGTTCACTGCATTTCTACCTAGTGATTAATTAGTATTACTAGAATGTGTAAATCAGTTTATTGTTTTGTATTACTACCCAATTATTGAATAAAGTTTATTACATATATAGTACCGAAATGATGTGAATGACTAAACTTTTTCGGGTATATATTAGATTTTTTTGTTATTTTTTTATTTGGTTCGCTTCCAAACCACCGGGTTTTTTTGTAGAAAAAAATCAACTGTTGCATGCGAAATGTTGCCGGGTTTTAACGAATGAGTGATGTTAAGGTTGACTGATAACGAAAATAGACACGAGTATTTCTCCTTTTCAAACTATCAACCATTGTCATTTTTAACGTGTCCGTTCTAATGTATCGAAGGTACGCCCGTCCTTTTTATGTATCGAATAAACAGTGTTGTTTTTATGTATTGAAGAAACGAGTGTTGTTTTTATGTATCGAAGGCACGAGTCTCGTTTTTATGTGTCGAAGAAACGAGTCTCGTTATTATGTATCGAAGGCACGAGTCCCGTTTTTATAAATCGAAGAAACGATTCTCGTTTTTGTGTCTACTAGAAAAAGTAGACACTCTTGTTATCGATGTGTATGCAAATTGTAAGAAAGTAACTATCACGTGGTCTGAAACGATGACCCTGGCCTTTGGGGAGTCCAAAGAACCACATCAAGCCAAATCGAGTCAAAACGATTCGTAACTTTCGTATAATGATCAATCACAGGGTCATCGGATATTTATTTGATATCATTCCGATCTCTTCACGATTATTGACATTCAATGGCTTAAACGAAAATCTTTGGAAATTTGAATGTCTTCGCTGTTATATAAAAAAAATAATGAATAAAATAAAGCGTTCAACTCGGTGGCTAATTCTACTCTATCCGAAGAGCTCGAGTTTAATACTTATTTCGTGTGATGTACGTTTTCCCTTAAGTTCCTTGAAAAGCGAATGCAAGCCTAGTCCCTAGATGACCGTCACTGCAGCTGCACTATACCAACTCTAAAATTAACTTCACAATGTTTTCTTTGTTGTTGTCACTCTTTTCTGATTCAGTTGTTTTTAAAATAGACACGGCTGATCAATGGAGAGTAATCCAGTCCGAAAAAAAATTCTATGAAACCACAAAAAAAATGCGTAGCTCAAACAAATATTTATTATATGGCTGATGCGATACAACAACTTCAAACAGTCTTTTTAAAATGCTGCTATTT
The DNA here is from genome assembly GCA_918843875.1 of Diadumene lineata. Classification (NCBI taxonomy): domain Eukaryota; kingdom Metazoa; phylum Cnidaria; class Anthozoa; order Actiniaria; family Diadumenidae; genus Diadumene; species Diadumene lineata. The sequence goes on along the minus strand of OU974074.1, from coordinate 9,793,749 downwards.
GAGCCAACGGAAAATTGCAAGCATTATAAATAATAAACAGAACTGTGTAACAGTTAAATGTCGCCTTGAAAAGTTACCAAAGGCACGATAAAAAAAATGTCATAGACATTTCAATATGTAACAAGTGGATGAAATATCCTCAATCCTGTTCAAATCCTCCCTTAATTGCATAGGTGTTAGTATGTTAAATGTATGTTAAAATGTCTGTATGTTATATATAGTGACTTAAAGTATTGAACTTAAAGCCTAACATATATAAATTTGAACCACGCGAAATCCGTAAAGAAGGAAATAAATAAAAATAAGCTTGTTGATTTGTATATTACAATGCGTTTTTTTGTGAGCAAAATATATATTTTAACTCTACCTATACATGTAATTATGATATGTTAACCTAAAATTATTTAACCGAAAATAATTATATAGAATATAAAATGAACAATTGTACAGAAAATAAAAAACAGTCTTGGAATGTGAATGAGCTATAAATAAACTAAATAGCATGCATAATTTTATTTTACAAAGAAATAAAACAGGGCGAGAACAAAAACCATTAATAATTTTTTTTTGGTACTTTTTTGCACGTTCGCTTTCGGACAGCTGTTTTTTTATAAAATTTATTACGCACGAGTGATGTACTAATGAATAAATCAAAAGTTGCATTGTTATGGAATTTTTTATTATAAATTGCAAAGTGGGTTTATTTAGTAATGGAGCATTGTATTTTTTGATTTGGGGAGGGGAGGTCAAGAAAAATAATCGAGCACGATCGTTTAATAAAAGTAAACGGAAAATCCGGCGAAAAACAAAAATAATGAGAGGCGGTCCGGAACCAAACAAAATTTGGGCAGCACTTGTTCGTAACAGGAATGAAATCGAGAAATCTAATGAATACTTTATATCTTTTCCTGAGATTTGATATTTTGATGTTTTTTGTCGGAAACCATATAGCAATGCCACCTTGTGTGAAGGCGCCAAAGTAAGCTGGTTGTTGGCTAAAAGATCACACTTAAACAAACGGGTTGTAACTTTATCATGTACTTGAACCAAAATATGTTGTCGCTTTAGATAACGTCTAATCTCCAAAACAATAACAAACTCACGGACAAAATTTTATCAAAATCAATTTTCGCTTCAAAAGCAGCTATTTCCTATTAAGCCATTTAGCATATAGATGCTACTAAATCTATAATGCAAATTAGATTTCAACAATCATTGAATTGATTGATTGGTGACTGATATTATGTTTGACTGGGCATTAGTCTATGAAAAAAGAAAGGATTAAACATGCCATGTAATAATGTAATCAAACCGCATAAATAAATTTTTAATCCAACGCTGAAGTATATTTTGCCAGAAATTTGTTCCACTGTCCAGTAGTTCTCGACTTGTGTTTATAACACCTGGCTTTTCAGCAGATTGTCTTGTTCTCTAGTACTAACGAGATCGTCGTTTTTGTATTTGAAGTTGTAAACATTAAGCTGTCAAGTAACCAAGGTATGGGTGTTTGTAATCACAACTATCACTAATAATGTTATTATGTTATTTTGTAAAACTTTTAAATAATATCTTTTGTATCATAATATTTTTTTTTTGTCATTATCATCGTAAATGGATATCGCGGCAGACCCCTGATATATATCCAGGATTCATTTCAAACATGACTACTTGGTGTATTTATTGTTGATAATGGATTTACGAGATATCGTGAAAAAAACAAACCAGTGCACAAACTATCTTGTCAATGATACGTAGTGGTTGTTAAAGCGGACTATTTTATAGAGTGAGTATTCCGTATTCAGGTTCTGTGAAGGCAAAGTATTGCCATTCCCACTTATTCTTTTACAATGCATGTAATTATGCACTTTTTGTACATGAAAAATGTACGGAAATCGAGGTCAACGTACTTAGGGGGTCAAAATCCCACTTCTTAATCAAGGTCGTCCAGTTACTCTAAATGTTCTTATTTTTCGTCAAATATTATTCTGTATGCCACAATATTTCCTCCCGGAATTCCAGAATTCTGCTTCAACCCTCGCAATACGAAGATGCGAAATAATTTAAACGGTGCTACGTTATTATAGCCATTTCTTTTGTGAACAAAACTGTATAGAACGGACGGGGCAATGCAAACTACAGTTGAAATATAGTGATTTCGGGCAACCACTGACGTTGTTATGTTAATTGGCATGTAGTCTCCCTGGATCAGAAGGGAGACTCCTTTTCGAACCTTTTTGAGTTTGACATCTGCAAATACATTTTGTGATGTGATTATTTTGGTGCTTTTGTTCAAGCTTGTGCTGAAGTATGTCTTCGGTTAAATTTCAATCTCATCGCCAAATACGTAAAGCTGTATTAAAAGACATAAAAATAAGAGAAAAACATCATGTGCTCTAGTGGCGGGATTCGAAGTCACGTCGTTGGTATTATAGTCCGTTAACCGCTTATCACTGTGTTAACCACTACACCACCGAATTCAAAGGGTTTGACTCATACAAGTAGTACTGTCAGTCAGTTAATAGTACTGTCAGTTAGTAGCACTGTCAGTTAGCAGCACCGGCAATCCATTAGCAGCATTGTCAGTCACAGGGGTGTATAAAATGTTTCAGTTAATCACCAAGGACGTTGAATGTGTTCAAATATAGTCGTTTGGCTGTAAATTCGTTTATTTCGACCTGATGATGGTGTCATGTTGAAATCGAAACGTCAATAAAATGATTCTACCCATAGCGTTAGGTCACAAAATCCCAATAAACTTGTCCACACCGAGTAAATCGGAAGGCGCAACTATTGTGCTCGACACGTGAAAGCAGAAGAAACGTTTAGCTTGATAAACTATTATAATATAGCTTTGCGCATGTGCTGTAAAACGCATATATTAACTATATATCATTTGCACGATTAGTAAATTTAAAATACGATGGTGCAATTTAAAATTCCATAATTCTATATGCTTGAAGCGTGAGGTGAAAACAAGACAATAAAGACAATCGGTGGTATTTAAATGGCGCGTGCTCAATACCTGTTTCTTTTAAAATTTTTTGTTAGAGTTTAATTGCGCCTACGCTATTCTGGTTATGTGGCGTTTTCGAGTGTAGTTTTTAATCAGGAAGGGAATAGTCCCGGATTCATGCAGGCTAGAGTGGACGTGATTTCGTTTTCAAATTTACCCAATCTAGTGCGATCGTGTTGGAATTCTGTAGATATGTTAGAACATGTATATCGTTTTCGTCTCAGAACAGAAGACCAAGATGTCTCGCCAACGATCCAATAGGAACGATGTTGCTGTTCTTCGAAAACAGTTGTTAACGTCTGGACAACTTTATGAAGACCGTGATTTTCCTCCTAATTCCAACAGCCTTAATCTAAGTAGAAGAGAGTCTGAAAAAGTCATTTGGAAGAGACCTAGGGTGAGTAGAGAGCGTTCACTGAATGCGTGTTCCGGTATTTCAAAAAACGTTGAGCAGTTGAAATCTCAAAACGTTGTAAATTAACTATAGCTAAACATTACAGCTGTTATGTAGACCTTACATAACACATTTCACCTAATGTCTCGATGCGCTTAAAACTGTCTCTAATATTCAAAGGATATAATCCGTTATTATAAACGGTAGGTTGTTTAGTAGTTAGTATTTAGTATGTATTTCTTTCATCGAAGATGGTCCTGACCTGCGTCCACAGTCGTCCTTTTACGTCCCCCGTCACTGGTCAAATTGTGGCGATGTGAGAGCTCCAATTTAACGTCCTTATCCGAGAAGACAGCCTCCCGTTTGACAAGCTAATATCATCTGGCATTCTCCTAGACGTGCTTTTAAGTAACAATACGCGTAAAAACTAGTGAGGTTTCTATTGTTCTGCGGCAAAAAAACTTCCCCACGTAGAAATTCTTTAATTTTCACTATATTGATGTATCTAGCTAAGGGTTACACATTTCTTAAGTAAAATCTACAAAATGCTGTTTACAAGACAGTGTTTCTTTTGTGTTTAATGGTTTTGTCCAATCAGAATTGCTCAAAACAATGGCAAGGAGACGCTTGCTTTTCATAGTGAGTCCCACGGTAAAATTTTCTCATAGAAAAAAATAAGATCGCTTTAATAAAACTAAAATGTGATTTTGAATAAAATATAGGAAAAATATCCCAAAAGTTTGAAAAAAGGCCAATTTTCTTGTTTTAGCCAATCAGATCAAGCATTTAAACAATACACAATTAACACCTTTATGCATTCCATTGCCGTTTGCTACACTAGTTCTTACTCGGAACGTTACTTCAATGTGCAAACCTTGTGATGCATAAAGAGCATTGACGCTTTTGGAGTCGTTTTCGTATGAGTGGGAAGCGGTACGGTTACGATACCGCTACGATACGGTAGATGATGCGAATGTTATAATGAATATACTTATTTCGTTGTCGGGGAAAATAAGAGAATACCAGCTTCCGATTTCACGACCGAAAGGCACCATGGGCTTCCAATAATGATGAGAAATAAGCAATAATTTTATTAAAATCTGTCATTTCTCAAGTTGAAGATCTCTGATGGTCGATAAAATGGTATATGTATCTTCTGTAGCTATTCATTACAAAAAAATACATTACCTATAGACCTTTTCAGTCTTGGCATTGACATCCGCAATCCGGAATCCGTCACTCTCATCGACAAAGTTTTTTGAAATAGGTGTATATATATATATATATATATATATATATATATGGTTCTAAAAAACTACGGCTATACGATACGATACACCACAGCTGTTTCCCACTCATAAGAAAACGACTATATAATAACTAGAGGCTGTAGAGACGTCTTCAAGGAAGCTAGACGTCAGTTTTGGACATGCAGTTAAACTGCATCCCGAAAACCATCAAAATGGCGCTCAACAATTAAAAGTGTCTTTTTTATTTTGCAGGAGATTAGCAGTTCTCCCAAGTTCTTTTCTAAGGGAGTAGATAAAAGCGATGTTACTCAGGGCCGTATTCGTAATTGTTGGTTTGTGGCTGCCCTGGCTGACCTTACTCTGTCCCAAGACATTTTCGACAATGTTTGTCCAAAAAACCAATCGTTTGATAAGGGATTTTACTGTGGAATGTTCTATTTCAACTTTTGGCGGTTTGGAGAATGGAAGGAGGTTATTATTGACGATTATCTACCTACTGTTAATGGACAACTGTTTCTTACTCGTTCATCTGATGAGAAGGAATTCTGGAGTGCTTTGCTCGAGAAAGCTTATGCCAAGTGAGTATAATATGAAACAATGAAAGCGGAGGTAATGTGTGAAATGGGTTATTGGTTTACTGGCCCCTCTGCAAAATCAGCTTGTATCAGTGTCGGCGGAGTAAAGGAGCGCGGGGCTGCTCCCCATCTAAAATTATGGATACTAGTTCAAAATAAAAGCAAACGCATAACTTTCGACAAATATCTGAGAATTTTTTTTCCCAGAAGGAACTCTTACCCCTCCCACGATTGCGATCGTTCCGCCGCATCTGTGTCCACAATGTTGTGTGTAAAATTGCAAATGTAGGGGTAGTGAGTCTGAGAGAAATGTATTTGGTGTTAGTAAATAGTGTTTCACGGATTTATTGTTGCCGCGCTTGTCTCCGCAATTAGTACTACTTACGCCTAGGCCAATAAGCTTGATCGACTTAAATGTCTTCAATCATATTCCATTAATCATCGAGTGCACTCACTAAATACTGCTATTTTATGCTAATCGTATTGTTTTCTTTTGTTTAATCGATGCTATTTTCCTACTAAATAGTGACAACTGTTGCACACATCTAGTGTTTGCACTCTACTAGATAGTGGCAACTGTTGCACGCATTTAGTGTTTGCACTCTACTAGATAGTGACAACTGTTGCACGCATTTAGTGTTTGCACTCTACTAAATAGTGGCAACTGTTGCACGCATTTAGTGTTTGCACTCTACTAAATAGTGACAACTTTTGCATGCATCTAGTGTTTGCACTCTACTAAATAGTGAAAACTGTTGCACACATCTAGTGTTTGCACTCTACTCAATAGTGACAACTGTTGCACACATTTAGTGGTTGGACTCTACTAAGTAGTGACAACTGTTGCACACATCTAGTGCTTGCACTCTACTAAATAGTGAAAACTGTTGCACACATCTAGTGTTTGCACTCTACTAAATAGTGACAACTGTTGCACACATCTAGTGTTTGCACTCTACTAAATAGTGACAACTGTTGCACACATTTAGTGTTTGCACTCTACTAAATAGTGACAACTGTTGCACACATCTATAGTGTTTGCACTCTACTAAATAGTGACAAATGTTGCACACATCTAGTGTTTGCACTCTACTAAATAGTGACAACTGTTGCAGGCATTTAGTGTTTGCACTCTACTAAATAGTTACAACTGTTGAACACATCTAGTGTTCAGTGCACTCTACAACTATGATGATATCGTACCATTGATCAATAGAATATGTGGTTCATATGGAGCCATGGGTCTTGGTCGTATAAGCGAAGCTCTGCAAGACTTCACTGGTGGAATTATTCAACTAATAGATATTGACAGAAACAAGAAAGCACACCTCCTGAACGTTATAACCCAAACACACGAAAGGCAGTCATTGATGGGTTGCAGCATTGAGGTAATTGGGGACCGGTCATTAATCATCAGATAGGGGGAGGTGGTGGTGCTTATGTAAAAAGACATAATGATTTCGCTGGACATATTCCTCATTTTAACGACAAATAAAATGATGTAAATTCTCATTTGTCTTTACATAAAAAATCGTTACCCAACCCCTGTTTGCACTAACCTATCGCCCCTTCCCGATAATTCATAACCGGTCCCTTATATAAATCGTTTCAAGCACAATTCAAAGAATACTGTGCGTACTTACAGTAGTTTGATAATACTCTGATCTAGCTGGATACTAGTGTCTTTTCTTTATTATAGGGACAAGGGTTTGAGTCCTCTGGAGAAGAAGGACATCTACAGAATGGACTGATAACAAAACATGCCTACTCTATTACTGGTTTGACTACGGTCTGTAACTCTTCTATATTTTCATTGGTGTGTAATTAAATAAGCCAGACCGGCTTAAGTATTGTTATAACAACAATTTATTTTTACCTTTTTATTGTATTAGTTGATCTGTCATTGAGGCAGTTGTCAAACCAATATTGTCCTTTACTAAAGTGCAATACTATCTTTCTTTATGTTCAAGTCACTGTTACTGTTTCATGCTTCTTTTTTTAATCAACATCTCTTATCTTTGTCGTCGTATTTTGTTATAAAACATTCATTTGATTTCTTCAGCATTGATTCTAATATATCTCTATGTTTGTTTCTAATTGTACAGGTCTCACTGAATTGCATCAAAGGAAGGCCTACTGTAGAACTATTGCGATTAAGAAACCCCCACGGCAATGATGCTGAGTGGAAAGGACCTTGGTCAGACAGGTAAGACGCAAACAATCGTTAACTTTAAAAGCCAGACAGTGTTGGAGGGGAAGTACCAGTAACTAGCAAAGATGATGGATGACAACGACCATGGGCCACACCGGTCGCTGAGGGAAAATTACAACTGCCTTCGTCCAAATTACTCACATCAGTAGCAGATTAAGTTCAGTTACTGTAAACCCAAGAAATCGGCCTTTAGAACCATTTCCACAACGATCGCATATATATTGTGTTATTTATATAAAGTTGAACACTCCGAAAACACAAAAAGAGTGTTGTTATTTAGGTATCTATAAATGATACGTGTCAAAACTGAAATGCATCCCCAGCATCTTTCAAAAGCACTCAACAAAAATGCAAATCAAGTTCTCCAATGAACTTCAAAATTAAATTGAATTAAAATTTGTTAAGCTCATGTAGTGCCGAATCCAAAAGGAGTTTCATGGACTCTGGGTCTCTCCGATCCGGATGCTTCCTTGAGCATGTAACCTTTTGAAAAATAAGTAAATAAATAAATTATGAATGAGAATGCATGAAGACGCAACGAAACGCTCCTTTGTAGAATCAATATGTGTGATTGTGAATGATGTGTTGACAACGTGTAACAGCAGGTACGTTGTTTCTCGTAGATCACCGGAGTGGAGCATGTTGTCATCAAGGGAGAAGCAACGGTTAAACATAACCTTTGAAGAAGATGGAGAATTCTGGTGAGTATAACATATTATACTTATATCTCTCACGGAATCCTTGCACGATCAAATGTAAATGAGCTAGTGAAAAATACAGTAACTCGTGAAAATGTAATACCGATAAAAATTATTGAATGCCAACTGTATGCAACAAAATGTAATATGTTGTTAGAGTGAAATACAGCTCTGTGCTGGTTTCCTCGTGGTAATTCAGTACGTAGTCCTTACATTAACGTCTCCTTATAAGCGTGGGACAATACTATCTAGCATCTTTTGTATTCAAGTCGTATAAAAATGAAACATTTTTCTTCTGACAGGATCTCAATGGATGATTTCTTACGTAACTTTACGCGTCTGGAAATATGTATGTTGACACCGGACAGTATCGTAAATAGCACTAAGAAACAATGGCACTTGTACAAAGAGACCGGACGATGGCAATCAGGAATTAGTGCTGGTGGATGTAGGAACTTTATAGACACGTTCCATACTAACCCACAATACAGGTTTGTATTATACGACTTTTACGTCATTTGTAATATATATGGTCAAAGTGGAGTGCAAGTGTCCAATTATATTATGTACTTTTCTTTACGTTTACTTTATTGCACATTTGGTAGCACGGTAAATAAAAAATACGGGTTTTCAAAACAGGTTTTAATGTGAGCCTCTTGGCTTCTTGGTATGAGTAATATAGATATTCATTATTACAACAATTCATTATTTTATTCTATAGTGTGCTTGAGAACCTTTAGTGAAACTGCACAAGTGGATTGTTGAAACATTTTTAATAGCCATTGTAAAATAATATCATATCATTGTCACACCCCGCTCCTGTTTGAGGGTCTAAATATGTGGACCTGAACGTCAAAATGTGAGAATGAAAGTCCGTTAACAGACGGTAGCGTTTTACGCTGAAACATCTTTGTTTGACTCATTCTAAGATATATACACAAGCGCAATGCAATTCTAGTGTGTCATTTTGTTGTAAAACCATATTAAGTATGTGATAATGTTTCAATACACGATCCCCTGTTTTTTGAAACTTCGATAGAGAATTAAAAATATATATTTTCCAGGAATTCGTCAGTTAAAAGGCGCTAACTTTTTTAGCGTAGTCGTAAGTATTAGTGGGCTGGGACTTTTTACTGGTGGTCGTTCATTTGCAATGATTTACTTTTACATAGGCCAGAACCATACGAGGGCAGTAAGACTGTACTATTTTCTTTTTAGGATCACCCTTAAAGACACTGATAACGACAACACATGTTCTTTGGTTGTATCATTAATGCGAGTTGACCGTAGAACACGTAGCAATATACGTACACGACCAGCCATTGGTTTTGCCATATATGAGGTAACATTTTTCTGGTCATAGGCAAAATATCGAATCTCATATTTTGACACTTGAAAAAACTGTTGAAAAACAGAAAAGAAACGATTCACGAACAAAGAATAAGTTGCTGTTCTATTTATTTTACCCATTTTTTCTTACTTTAAGCTCTCTTACTTGGATATCATGTAGCTTTGGTGTGTTTATCCACTACTTGCCTGCAGCGTCTTCAGGTCTCTACCCTCCCTATTCATTTCCTTGGTTTTACCCAGCTACGCTTAGTTGGCAAGATCAATTGCATTGGGTTTGGTTAGATGAATGGAGGGCTAGTAGTCCACCATCAATTGCTCTGTTTTTCACATTCATTTTCCCTTTGAGAATTCAATTCATCTTACGTCTCCATAGATCAATCATGATGAAAAAGACAATGGTCATTTTATTCGCGAGTTTTTCGAGCACAACAAGGCGGTTGTCATGACAACATCATTCAGCAAATTACGCGACATCACCTGTCGTTACAATCTTCCCCCAGGGGAGTACCTGATAGTGCCATCAACCTTCCAACCCAACCAAGATATTGAATTTTTATTGAGAATTTTCTCTGAGCAACGACATAAAGCAAGGTAAGAAATCGGACCAGCTGGATTAATACTGATTCTAACCCCTAAAATCTTTTATTGGCGTTTCTATAAGACGGGAATATGAACATCTGTAACAATAGTCACAGGACTCAAATTTTGTATTGTACCTGGCAACCCTCGGGGGGGGGGGGGACTCCGAGGGTAAACGATCGGGGATGCTCGACGTATCTTTTAGGGGTAAAAATCGACGATTTGGTATCTCTTAGGGTTTGAAAATATGAAATTTGCCAAATTCTTAATTTTTTTGGTATCTTTTAGGGGTTGAAAGCCACTGAAACTCATGATTTTGGTATCTTCTAGGGATGAAAAACTTGTGAAGCCACGCCCTTTTGAAAAACGTTTGGTATCTTTTAGGGGTATTTTTGAAAAATCCCGACGAGCATCCTCGATCGTTTATCCCCGGAGTCCTCCTCCGGGCTGACCACAAAATAATAGGTTCAGTAACCAATTAGATCACAACATCATTTACAATCATTTTTCACAAATCATTTTGTAATCGAACAAATATTAAAAATTGCTGATGTATGGTTTTTGCATTATGGACTCAGTTAAAGAATTGTAGTTGATAATCAAGCAGTTCTGTGAAAAGAACTTTTAAAGTACTCTGTCGCATGCTGCTCCTTACTATCTATGGGGTTTGGGTTTCCTTTGGAAACTTCACGTAGCATTGATGCCTGTAGTAGAGGCTACATCAACATAATATCAGGTAGTTCACCAAGGTGTATAGTACATTAGTTTCCAGCTGTTACACCGATTCGCCAACTAATCAATTAAATGTGTGCGTTTCTCGAAATTCTCGCCGATTCAAATTTATGTTTTCAGAGAAATTGATCAAGAAACCAAGATGAACCAAACTCCTAAGGTAATAGGAGAAACGCATAATGGATTTTTCTTATTTAAGTAACAATGCGCGTAAGAACTAGAGAGGTTTCTATTGTTCTGCGGCAAAAAAACTTCCCCACGTAGAAATTCTTTAATTTTCACGATGTTGATGTATCAAACTAAGGGTTACACATTTCTTAAGTAAAATCTACAAAATGCTGTTTACAAGACAGTGTTTCTTTTGTGTTTAATGGTTTTGTCCAATCATAATTGTTCAAAACAATGGCTAGGAGACGCTTGCTTTTCATAGTGAGCCCCACGGTAAAATTTTCTCATAGAAAAAAATAAGATCGCTTTAATAAAACTGAAATGAGATTTTGAATAAAATATAGGAAATGTATGCCAAAAGTTTGAAAAAAGGCCAAATTTCTTGTTTTAGCCAATCAGATCAAGCATTTAAACAATACACAATTAGCACCTTTATGCATTCCATTGCCGTTTGCTACACTAGTTCTTACTTGGAACGTTACTTAAAGAAATGTATACTTCGTGGTTGGGATAAACACACTCTACGGCACCTCTTCTGACAGGGGAAAGAGAAGTCCCAGATGTCAGAAGGCGGTCTTACCTTTAAGGGGTCGAAATTTAAGTTTTCCCCATCAATAGTTTCTCGATTTTACGACCATCATATTCAATTGTTGCAATACGTTGGTGGTTTTGATAAACTTGAAACATTTGGTTGATTATTGAGTTGCTACATGTTAGGGGTAAAAATCATGTATCTTCTAGATTAGAACTTTAGCAACTTTTAGGGGTCATTACCCAAAATCCGACGAGCGTCCCGGCCCTTTTATTTTTTACGCAAATTGTTGCAAGTCTTATTGCAGGTTAGCTTTTCAAAGATGAATAGTTAATTTTTTAACTTTCTCTAAAGCTCGTGAAACATTTCTCGGAAATACTTATGATTTCCAATTCTCTGAGAAAATATTCTCAAAATAATGGGTTATAGCAAATGAAGGGGAATGTTTAACGTGAGGCAGTAAGAATGTTGTCGTGATACAAGTCCTCAAGGGAATGTTTAATGTGACGTGGTAAGAATGTTCTTCTGGATATGAGTCCAGAAGGGACGTGGGAAAAATGTTCTTCTTGATACGAGTTCTGGGGCTGGTTATACGAAGCCTGAATAGCGCTATCCACTGGATAAATTACTATCCAGCGTATACATTCTAAATAAAATATATGTAAGAAACAACTTTATCCAGTGAATAACTTTATCCAGCCTTTTTACAACCGACCCCAGAAAAGCACAAGGTTGACCGTTAACTTCTTTTCATTGCAGGTGGTTATCACACATCAAGATGCTGATGAGATCGACAAGCAGTTTTGGGAAGACTTTCACCGTGAAGCAGGCGAGGTGTGTGCAAATACTCTATTATTTTTGTTGGAAAACTGTATTCCCAGATCTTATACCGTGAGTGCCTGGGGCGGTTTTCTGTGACATTGTGTCAACCAACAAAAGACTTACTATACATCTAATGATTTTATGCATTATTTGCTCACCAAAATTCCCTTAAATTTCTTTACAAATTTGTGTTTTATTGCGCGTTTCTGATTTTCTACAAACGTACTGTTCGTATATCAACACAAACGAAAATCGCTTTTCTGTATAGGTAGATAAAATTTGCAATAAATGTGCTGTGGTGCTAGTTTTATCTGGCACGTTTTCCGCCGTCATTTTACGTGAAAATATTTCTAAAATGCAGAGGAACAAAAGCAGTAAATATGTTTGCAAAAAATATCACTATAAGCAGGCTCTCGAGAAATACCACTCATAAATCCTTTTACCCTCAGGATGGTGAGCTTGACCAGTACGAATTACAAGAACTGCTTTCAAGAGCCTATAGAAAAGGTACATATTTTACATATCTTATGAAAAGGAGGAAATGTTGAGTACTATGATTATGAGACCGATGCTAATTACTCATTTTTTCCCTTTAGAACTGAATAACAATCTGTTTTGTTTAGAAGGATGCAGGTATGATCCCGTGTGTGCATCGAGTATATCATACTTACAAAAAACGGGGTCCCCTTTACCAATCTGAAAAACGCATTCACGTGAAATTATTTGGTTATTTATTATTATCTGATTATTTTCCCGAATCACCCAAACTTCTCAAATTAAATCATTTTCCCGTTTCACTTGTCAAAAAAGTTTCTTTTCCCGAATCGAGGAAAATTCTAAAATCATTTCACGTTGACCAAAAATCAATCAGTAACTAAGAACTAAGGGCCTGTTTAGATGAGGCAAGTCAGCCCGGTTAAGCGGGATTGTCTCTTTTGTTTTTACGCGCTGATGGCTTAAACACAAAAGAAACCAGCCCGCTAAACCGGGTTGGCTCACTCCATATAAACAGCTCAATATAATGTCACTCAAGACCCTGAGAATTAGTGAAATCCCAACCACAACTAAGGTGACAGACAGAATAGTAAAGCGGAAAGACGTCACGCAAAAAACAATACATACATTTTCCTCAATTCACAAGTTATGCATAAAAATTGATTCAGATTGAATGAAAAATGAATTGGTATCCGCATTTCTCTAATGGTTATTGTTGATAATACTAACCTACTACTTTGTATTTGTGTTTAAGAGGGATGATCTCGATGTTTGATGTATCCTTTTGTAAATAGTTCATTAATAAATTTTATAGATAATCTATTATGTATGACTGGCAGTAACCTTAATTTCCATGCGTGTTTAAAAACACACATTTGTATATTTTACGTTTTCTCGGGGTGTGGTATCACGCATTTTCCTGGGAACACTCAAATTCTGAACATCCATCCTCAGTTTTTCTTAACAAAAGTATTTAGACAGATCGTTCTGGTGCATTGGGCTATAACGAGTTTCGTGCCCTTAGGATACTTATGGTACAATGGGAAGTATGTGTTCTTGTCTTATGTGTTCTAGTGTTACGTATATATCATTTTACGTATACGTTCCTAAATATTTCATTTGCTTTTTTCTAGAAAACATTTCACGAATATGATAGAGATAAGAGCGGAGATATGAATATGTACGAACTAAGGAGAGCTCTGAAGAGCTTGGGTAAGTTAAAGCAGAAACTGATAAATCGATTTGCAACAAGTTTGTATCTATATATTTACAACCACTATGATCCAAATCTCTCTCACTTTTTCCAACGTTTTGATTGTCATAATTTATTGCTCATATGTTTATTTAGGTTACAGTCTAAGCAACTCTGCCCTCAGCTCCGTCGTACTTCGCTATCACAACAAAAAAGGAACAATCTCTTTTGACACCTTCATGCAAATCGTTGTACGAGTTATTGTCATGTTTGGTAAGTATGTAAACTGCGCCGACCAGTGTAGTGTATGATCATGCGCAATAGGTACGTTGCGAGCCTTAGTAAATCATCTGAAGAAGGACCTTTGACAACTTCAGGAGGACTGAAAATGAGGCTAGAAACCGTGGACAGCTGTTTCCCCATGTATTGGGGCTCGTCAGCACGGTGTATCTTGTGAACTGGCAGGTTCCCAAGAAAGAAAGTTACCTGTTACGCATGCTCTTAATTATCATGACTTTTGGGTCTATCCCACATGGGCTAGAGCATTCCTCAACTTACCAATGTAGTGTAAGTATACACCAAGCCGGATAGCTTTAAAAATACAACTTAAAATACAACGATAACTTGACAAGAATTCTAATGAAATAGTTTCGGATTCATTCGGATTAGATGGACATAACTGGAGAAATATATTTGTGCTTTCAATGTTATCAGGGACATTTGCACGATGCCGTAGTTTGCAAATCTTATAATGAATATTAACGTGTACAACTATCTAGATACGTTCCAGAAGAACAGCTCCAGTTCACAAAGAAAGGCTTCCTTTACGCTGGACCAGGTAATAACAGTGGGTCGAGTACTGTGAGTCAATATCCATGTATGCAAATAGTCACCACGCTGAATAGATTGAAACATTCAATCTTTACTTACCCTGCTTGGCTGAGATTTCTTAATAGACTGGCTTCTGTAAGGACGTGTTTTGCGCCGTCCAATAAATTAACCCGCAGACCGGTTATTAATCTATTCAAACGATTGAGATAAATAACCCGCGCGTACGCCAAGCATTTTCGCGAAAAAGCCATTTCGGAAGTGACGTAATGTGATGCTGGCTAGCGTCTGCTCGAGCATGCTCGACAGAAAGATAAACACGTCCTTGCAGAGATTTCTTTTGAGAAAACTCTCCAAAGCAGGGTAATCTTTCCTACGATATTCTCTGAATCTTTAGCGCAAGACAAATTTGCAGGGAAGGAGCGCGCCAGTTAAATACCCCCAAGAGATCTAGAGGCCTCACATGAATGTTTTGATTTGTTTTTAGTTCATACAGTCGACACTGACGGTGTAGTGGCATTGACAAGAGACAAAGATCAAAGACCAACTTGGAAACTTTCTGTATTTTTATTTTTTATTTTTTCGTTTCTATTTAACACAACCTTAAAGGCACGCAATCTTTTCTTTTGCTTAGTATTAAACACCTCTGCTTATTGACCTCATTGTTTGAAATATTTTCTTTCTTTTTCGACGTCACATAAGTGTAAACCAATTTTAAATATTTAGGGCCTATTTATATGAGGCGAGCCAGCCCGGTTAAGCGGGCTAGTTTCTTTTGTTTTTACGCTCTGATGGCTTGAACATAAAAGAATCCAGCCCGCTAAACCGGGCTGGCTTGCCTCATATAAACAGGCCCTTAGTGCCAGATGTGCCAGACAGAGTGCACGCACTAAACGTGTGCAGCATAAATACCACTAAATAGTTCTATTTTATGCTAATTCTATTGTGCTATTTACTACACAATTGTGATACTGTTGCACACATTTAGTGTTTGCACTCTATAAAGCTTGGTTTCCATATAATTGCAAACGATCGAGAACAGTCGCAAACGATTGAAAAAACATTCAATTTTGGATAAATCAAAGTTTTTCGATCCTACAACCGTTTTTGAACGATTTCGATTGCGATCGTATATGGGTCGAAAACGGTCGTAGGATCGAAAAACGTTGCGATTATATGGAAACCAGGCTTAAGATTTAGTTATGCACCAACTAAGAATTCACCGAGGCATAAACACAAATTGAAATAAATAATGAATAGAATGTTTGTGTTACTCATTAAGCTATATTTACATTTTCTATATATGTACAATAATGATAATAAATGTCTTATTTACAGGCCAGGATGTTTATTGTACGGCGTAAAATAAAATGAGACTGGGGACTAAGTAAACTGCCTTTGTTTTATAATTATGTCTCGGTGAAAGCTCACAATATTATCTTTATTATCAATGTCATCAACTCTACATCAGTTGTAATATATAATAATTATCAACCTTTAACTAAGTTTTTTTTAATATTTATCTATGTAAAATTGCTGCTGCCTCGAATAGGTTCAATAACCATCTGCAGAGCAACTATTTCTTGCAGCTATTTCTTGTAAATTGTTGGTGTTAACGGCCCGGGGCTGACGAATGGATCAAGTTATTCAGTTCATAGAATTTCTTTAGAATTTATCCGCTGGGGAAATGTCCGCATGTGTAAGAAAAAGCAAGACAATTAAATTTTTTAATATGTTACATACAATTGAGACTTGCTGTTTAATCTTTTAAAAGGAGAGTTCCAAAATTGGATGTTCTCTCGATCTCCCTGCTATATATAAATAAGAATGCGAGTGTGCAGGATGAACATCGAAAGCGAATAAAGGGCGGGAGGGAGAATAATGCCAACTGCATGATGGGTACACTAAGGAGAGGCCGCTTGCCTTGAACCCGCTCATTGCAGTCTTCAGTCTCAAAAGGTGTTGGTTGGTTTGATCTCATCTCTTATGTTAAACTATGTTTTAAAATTTAGTAAACTCTGTCAATCCACAAGTAAAGTAAAATATGTCCAATTCAATATTGAAAATCTTACTCTTTGGCAACGGTAGCACGCTTCGGGTCGTAAATGTTTCTTTTCTAGAATAATCTATTTGAAAATAACTTGATCAGAGCTTTCCGAAAAGGAAGGAAAAACTTCCCTTAGCCTAACATATAGGTGTCTACCGGCCCACATTGGTAATAGAATTTCTTTACATGTAATAGGTGTGTCTATTCGTCACATATTGGTGAAAGAAGTTAAATATACATCTATGTGCACTGCTATGACATTTATAAGAAATCAATGTTTTTGATTTTTCTTTGATTGATGATATTTTCAGAAATACTATTGAAATAGTTATTTCAAAAGTAACTTGGTAAAAAGGGAAAAATGCAAAATATTTCTGTTGATTTTATAATTGTTTCAGTAATTGGTGTCGTTTATCAAAAATTAGTAATCATAAATAGAATATGAGCATGCAAAAATATCAAGCAATAAAGAAGAACAACAAATCGGACCATGCCTCCAGACACATGTAGAGCTGAACCGTCGCATGGCGGCTTTGCAGCATTTACGTATAAGACGAAGATTTCGCCAACAATTCCACGCCCCGCTTCATTGCGATCTACCAACTATCAACGCTTTAAGACCGCTCTTATACCTCTAAATATTTTATTGCTAGTCCATGTGGGATAAGAAATTTGCAAATTAACCTTCTCATCGATGTTGGACGACCTACATGCTATTTTATCATCAATGTGGGAGAAAATAACACGTATGACATGCAAGCTCATTGAATCATCAATGAGATAACGACACTCGTTCATGCATGTAATGATGTCATACATGTAGTTGTCCCACATTGACTGTCAAGGGTTAGCCTAACATATAGGTGTCTACCGGCCCACATTGGTAATAGAATTTCCTTACATGTAATAGGTGTGTCTATTCGTCACATATTGGTGAAAGAAGTTAAATATACATCTATCTGTACTGCTCTGACATTTATAAGAAATCAATGTTTTTGATTTTTCTTTGATGGATGAAATTTTCAGAAATACTATTGAAATAGTTATTTCAAAAGTAACTTGGTAATAAGGGAAAGATGCAAAATATTTCTCTATCGAATTTATAATTGGTGTCGTTTATCGAGAATTAGTAATAATAAGAAAAATATGAATATGCAAAAATATCAAGAAATAAAGAAGAACAAAAAATCGGGCCATGCCTCCAGACACATATAGAGCTGAAGCGTCGCATGGCGGCTTTGCAGCACTTACGTATAGGCCGAAGATTTCTACAACAACCGCGCTATCCTTAATGGCAGACCGAGCTAACAAGGCTAACCCAGCGAACCAGGGGCCGGTTGTACGAAGCTTGCATAAAGTTATCCACTGGATAAAGTTATCCACTCCAAAGGATTTCTTTAGAATTTATCCGTTGGATAGCGTTTTATCCGGTGAATAGCGCTATTCAGGCTTCGTACAACCAGCCCCAGGTCAGTGAGGGAGAAATAAGCCGGCCCCTAGACCATAAACGGCAAATTCCACGCCCCGCTTCACTGCGATCTACCAACTATCAATGCTTTAACACCGCTCTTATACCTCTAAATATTTTATTGCTAGTCCATGTGGGATAAAAAATTTGCAAATTAATCTTCCCATCGATGTTGGACGACCTACATGCTATTCTATCATCAATGTGGGAGAAAATAACACGTATGACATGCAAGCTCATTGAATCATCAATGAGATAACGACACTCGTTCATGCATGTAATGATGTCATGCATGTAGTTGTCCCACATTGACTGTCAAGGGTTAGCCTTACATATAGGTGTCTACCGGCCCACATTGGTAATAGAATATCCTTACATGTAATAGGTGTGTCTACTCGTCACATATTGGTGAAAGAAGTTAAATATACATCTATGTGTACTGCTGTGACATTTATAAGAAATCAATGTTTTTGATTTTTCTTTGATTGATGATATTTTCAGAAATACTATTGAAATAGTTATTTCAAAAGTAACTTGGTAAAAAGGGAAAAATGCAAAATATTTATCTGTTGATTTTATAATTGTTTCAGTAATTGGTGTCGTTTATCAAAAATTAGTAATCATAAATAGAATATGAGCATGCAAAAATATCAAGCAATAAAGAAGAACAACAAATCGGACCATGCCTCCAGACACATGTAGAGCTGAACCGTCGCATGGCGGCTTTGCAGCATTTACGTATAAGACGAAGATTTCGCCAACAATTCCACGCCCCGCTTCATTGCGATCTACCAACTATCAACGCTTTAAGACCGCTCTTATACCTCTAAATATTTTATTGCTAGTCCATGTGGGATAAGAAATTTGCAAATTAATCTTCCCATCGATGTTGGACGACCTACATGCTATTCTATCATCAATGTGGGAGAAAATAACACGTATGACATGCAAGCTCATTGAATCATCAATGAGATAACGACACTCGTTCATGCATGTAATGATGTCATGCATGTAGTTGTCCCACATTGACTGTCAAGGGTTAGCCTAACATATAGGTGTCTACCGGCCCACATTGGTAATAGAATTTCCTTACATGTAATAGGTGTGTCTACTCGTCACATATTGGTGAAAGAAGTTAAATATACATCTATGTGTACTGCTGTGACATTTATAAGAAATCAATGTTTTTGATTTTTCTTTGATGGATGAAATTTTCAGAAATACTATTGAAATAGTTATTTCAAAAGTAACTTGGTAATAAGGGAAAGATGCAAAATATTTCTCTATCGAATTTATAATTGATGTCGTTTATCGAGAATTAGTAATAATAAGAAAAATATGAATATGCAAAAATGTCAAGCAATAAAGAAGAACAAAAAATCGGGCCATGCCTCCAGACACATATAGAGCTGAAGCGTCGCATGGCGGCTTTGCAGCACTTACGTATAGGCCGAAGATTTCTACAACAACCGCGCTATCCTTAATGGCAGACCGAGCTAACAAGGCTAACCCAGCGAACCAGGTCAGTGAGGGAGAAATAAGCCGGCCCCTAGACCATAAACGGCAAATTCCACGCCCCGCTTCACTGCGATCTACCAACTATCAATGCTTTAACACCGCTCTTATACCTCTAAATATTTTATTGCTAGTCCATGTGGGATAAAAAATTTGCAAATTAATCTTCCCATCGATGTTGGACGACCTACATGCTATTCTATCATCAATGTGGGAGAAAATAACACGTATGACATGCAAGCTCATTGAATCATCAATGAGATAACGACACTCGTTCATGCATGTAATGATGTCATGCATGTAGTTGTCCCACATTGACTGTCAAGGGTTAGCCTAACATATAGGTGTCTACCGGCCCACATTGGTAATAGAATTTCCTTACATGTAATAGGTGTGTCTACTCGTCACATATTGGTGAAAGAAGTTAAATATACATCTATGTGTACTGCTGTGACATTTATAAGAAATCAATGTTTTTGATTTTTGTTTGATTGATGATATTTTCAGAAATACTATTGAAATAGTTATTTCAAAAGTAACTTGGTAAAAAGGGAAAAATGCAAAATATTTATCTGTTGATTTTATAATTGTTTCAGTAATTGGTGTCGTTTATCAAAAATTAGTAATCATAAATAGAATATGAGCATGCAAAAATATCAAGCAATAAAGAAGAACAACAAATCGGACCATGCCTCCAGACACATGTAGAGCTGAACCGTCGCATGGCGGCTTTGCAGCATTTACGTATAAGACGAAGATTTCGCCAACAATTCCACGCCCCGCTTCATTGCGATCTACCAACTATCAACGCTTTAAGACCGCTCTTATACCTCTAAATATTTTATTGCTAGTCCATGTGGGATAAGAAATTTGCAAATTAATCTTCCCATCGATGTTGGACGACCTACATGCTATTCTATCATCAATGTGGGAGAAAATAACACGTATGACATGCAAGCTCATTGAATCATCAATGAGATAACGACACTCGTTCATGCATGTAATGATGTCATGCATGTAGTTGTCCCACATTGACTGTCAAGGGTTAGCCTAACATATAGGTGTCTACCGGCCCACATTGGTAATAGAATTTCCTTACATGTAATAGGTGTGTCTACTCGTCACATATTGGTGAAAGAAGTTAAATATACATCTATGTGTACTGCTGTGACATTTATAAGAAATCAATGTTTTTGATTTTTGTTTGATTGATGATATTTTCAGAAATACTATTGAAATAGTTATTTCAAAAGTAACTTGGTAAAAAGGGAAAAATGCAAAATATTTATCTGTTGATTTTATAATTGTTTCAATAATTGGTGTCGTTTATCAAAAATTAGTAATCATAAATAGAATATGAGCATGCAAAAATATCAAGCAATAAAGAAGAACAACAAATCGGACCATGCCTCCAGACACATGTAGAGCTGAACCGTCGCATGGCGGCTTTGCAGCATTTACGTATAAGCCGAAGATTTCGCCAACAATTCCACGCCCCGCTTCACTGCGATCTACCAACTATCAACGCTTTAACACCGCTCTTATACCTCTAAATATTTTATTGCTAGTCCATGTGGGATAAGAAATTTGCATCCCAGACTAGGCCTTTTCCTTTCCCCCCAAGAGTTTCAAAGTCAGTCAAGAGAGATAAGGTTGATACTATTGTGACATGTTTAGCAGACGATTGTAACTTTCTCGTATTGAACAGTGAAAGTCACAACCTTAATGTGTATAATTTTTACCATTACAATTCAAAGTTGGTAGCTAATGTAAGGTTCAAAAAACTAAAACATAATTTGAAAACAATAATTTTTATTAACAATCTTTGCTTGTAGTCAAGTTGAAACAGTTTTTTTTACATGTCAGCTACATCAGGTTATGAACGTATGCATCTTGGTATTATTGTGAAGCCACACAACTAAAATAAAAACTATCATTATTTAAGTTGGGCATTCACACAAATTACAGTGGGAATAAAAAACGTTTGGCAGCTACAAATATATCAGGAATGTCAAATTCATAATTACAGATACACTTCACATAACTACACTCTAACCAACTTATTATACAAACTGTGCTTTTAGTTTTATACATTAAATAACGCCTGGAATCCAGTTCATAGATCCAACCTGAGGGAAGCTGATTAGAAAATGAAATACTATCATTGACAATCACAGTTTAAATAAAGTGCGGAAAATGCATCCTCAATTGCACGACCACAACCCATTTCTGCTGTGTAACCTCCAGCCTTCTCACTGTCAGTAGTTGTGCGGATGTTCTTTAAATATCTGAAGGACAAAAGACATTGACTTAGCAACAGGCTGCAAGAAAACCAAAGAGCTGAAGAAAATATATCCATGTATAAAAATATTTCAGTTAAATGTCTTGCTCACACTAAGCTGCATCAATTCATCAAAAATGCAACTTTCACACTGCTACAGATACTGTTACAAACAATTTGTCCCTGTATAGCAAAGATAGGCGAGTACCCCCTGGATCCTGGATTTTCATGTATAGATCTTAATGGCTTAGTATGTATTTATTAATAAATGGTAACTTGTTTACAAATTTTCAACTAGGGTTACAGTCTGATAAGATGTACCTGCCAGATCTGTTGTTGGTGCATATTACATTGCGAGGGCCAAACGAAATAAAGCATTTTTGAGCCAATTGTGTAGTGTACAGATAAACCAGACTCACCATGATTATGTTAGCATTGTTTATATGATCTTGTTAACGAACTTACCCCTTTACAGCCAATAGTTGTTGAGCAGGTGGATCAATACCACAGTTATCTTCCACTGGAGCAACATACTTGAATAATGGGACATTTAATGATGGCAAAGGAACACTTTCACCTTGAAGCTGAACATACATGAAAAATATTACCTCAGATGGATCTCGATGACAAACTTTGCAAAACAATTTGCAAAGTCGAGAGTTCAAAAGAGTCACTGTCTTTTGAAATGAGTCAAATATCAAAATTCACACATATTTTCATAGTTCAAAGACTGTACCTGAAGGGTTTAAAGCAAAAACGGATAAGGAGGCTCCATATAGTTATGGGGCGTATAGTATCTTAGAGGTTTATTAAAAATCAACTGGCCACAAAGCTCATGGGCGGACTATATTTCAAAGATTTTGAGTCAAAGATTCAGTTTTTGCTCAAATGATCCCGTGACCGGTCACCATAGCAACGCTATGGCTGTCATAATAAAGCTCATTTTCAACATAAAAAAAATAAAAACTCTAGTTTTAAGCGGTAATTTTTTTTGAAAACATTGTACATGGATTTCAGTACGTTGACCTAGCATATACTACCGTGACAAAAAAATCCCAACTGTAGAACCTTAGAAATAACGGAATAATGGTTTTTGCTAAATTAAGGTAATTCCGTAGTTTTGCACTGCGCATAGTTCTGCGCATATTTCAAGCTTTTTGGTTTCAGTACTTTTATATCATGTAATCTAGTCAAATTATGTTTGTAAAGTACTTTGAATAAAAAATTCGAAGAATTGCAACATTTTCGAGCAAGAAAACGCGATAATTTTGAAACTCGACCCAGTCCTCTCTCGGAAAACCTGTTTTTTGACAATAAAATGACGATATTTTTTGCAATATTTCGCAAACTAGCACGGTGACCTATGTTTTTTATTTGATAAAATTATTTTTTATAACATAACATCAAATATATCTAAAATTGAGTATAGGTCATCGGGCTAACTTTTGAGATATTTCCAAAATACTTTCCGGTTAGGACTTTTTCGAATGAATTAGCAGCTCGTGCGCACGTTGGTATTTCGTCAATTTCTTCAATACCACATTTTTTTAAACATCTTTTCATATTTTTTTAATAACATAAAGTGCAGACATTTGAACCAAACACGAATTTTGCTCTTTTTGAGCTTTTTTCTTTGCGTTCTGAAGTCACCAAAATGCATGAACTTTGACGTCATATCGCACAAAAACGAAGTCGGTGACCCCCCTTTTTTATTGTGTTTTCTGAAAGGGTTTCTCAAAATTGTTTGTTAGAACGAGTATAAAAAAAATTCATCGGGCAGTTTTATTTCTACGGAATTACCTTAAAGAAATTCTGCAGTTGGTTGGAAAATCGTTGAAAAATTGCAAACTACTCTATTATACCACTAAAATAATATTTTTTTTATTTTTTAAAAGCACATGTATATTTTCATGACGTCGTCAAAATAAAAATTCTTCAAGTTTTAGGTGTGCGCATGTATAATTTCAGCGCACATGCTTGTGCATGACCACACACATGCGCACACCTCAAACTTGAAGAATTTTTATTTTGTTGACGTCATGAAAATATACAATGCATGCTTTTAAAAATAAATAAAAAAATGTGCAGTAAATTTTTTTGAAATTTTCAGAATATTATTTTAGTTGTATCATAGAGTAGTCTGCAAATTTTTAACGATTTTCCAACTACAGAATTCTTTGAATTTGACAAAAACCATTATTCCGTTCTACAGTTGGGATTTTGTTGTCACGGCAATAATATATTATGCTAGGTCATCGTACTGAAATCCACATACAATGTTTTCAAAAACATTTATTGCTTAAAACTAGAGTTATTATTTTTTCTACATTAAAAATGAGCTTTATTATGACAGCCATAGCATTGCTATGGTGACCGGTCATGGGATCATTTGAGCAAAAACTGAATCTTTGACTCAAAGTCTTTGTGAAATATAGTCCACCCATGAGGTTTGTTGGCAGATGCGCATTGTGCGTTATCCGGGTTACTTTTCTTTCCGGTTTTCATAATTATTTGAAAAACTGGTTTGCTTTTCTTTCTGGTTTTCATAATTATATGAAACCGGAAGAAAAGTAAACTGGATATCGCACAATGCGCATGTTAGGTACCTGCCTGAACATCATTTCCGTCATTCGAAAGCTGACAGTGAGTAGAATTAAGTACATAAATTTCATTCAAAGGGTTATAACCAATTTAAGAGGTCATTTCATGGCAAACAACTAATCCACTACACATGGTCAATCTACACTTTTCATGAGCCGAACCATATGGCTTATTGTCCTTAGATTTCACTTATAACATCATTGTCTCATAAAACATAAATTATGCCTCCACATCTGATGTCCGATGAATGAAAAGTACATATTAACTATTTTTATTACCAACATCATCATATTGCTCACCTTATTGCCCACAGAAAACAGTACAGATGGTTTCTTGGTCATTTTACTGGAGTGTTCAGAAACTATTTCATTGATTGGACGATCACCTGAAGCCTAACAATAATAGCAATGCCATTTTATGTTTTTATTGCTATATATGTATTCACCAGCTAGTTTTGAATTATTGCAGCTGTAAAATCTCCCAGGCACAAAAGGACTTAGTGTTGGAAAATCAGGGATGGTGGTATAACGCCAGACGTATCCAATCGATGAAACCGATAATCGATGCCAATCGATATCAATCGATATCAATCGATGACAATTAATCGATTGATTTCGGAAATTGATGAACAATCTATAAATGAAATTTGTGTGTGAATCGATTAGCATCGATTATCGATGTCAATTGATATCTTAATTGACATCGATTATTATCGTTTTTTTTTTTAGGTACGTAGCTGAATAAAGAGACCTCAGATTGTTACAAATTTACGTTTTTCTCTTTTATTTCACAAATATTAAACAATAACAAAGCGCAATCTCGGAAAATATAAAGTTATTTTTAGATATATATACAATATGAGCGGGCGATTTGTATGGACTGCAAGCGAGATGTTTTAAATCTGTCTGTCAACGTCCCTCGGCTATCACTGACCCTCAATCCTATTCCAAAATTATTATCCCCTCTAACTCGGCTTAACGTGAAGGTTTCCCCACCTTTACTTCAAAAGTAACTGGCACAGGTACCCTTTGACGATCGCATGAACGATGAACTATCTCCCGGCCCTGAGCTGCTATATTGACCTCGTCTTCAGAGATTTGTACAAGCATGGTTTATTTCAACATGTGCCTGACTATTGTGTTTCCTGGGATGCTGAGGATCGTATGAAAGATCATCGATTGGGTATCGATTGGCTATCGATTGGCAATCGATCAATATTTCTTGTGTGTGAATCGATTGGTCATCGATTGCCAAGAGGCAATCGATATTAATCGATAGACAGATATCGATTGTTATCGATTGATCGATTGGATTTCCGATGATCGATTCTCATCGATTGGTTACGTCTGGTATAACGCGATTATGCGATTTCGCATAATCGGTCTAAAATCGCATAATCCGCGTAATCGCGAAAAAATCGCATAATAAGCCAAAATTTTCACAATTTTGAGTAAAAAACAAGCAAAATATCGTTACTTCGTGAAAAAAAAATAAGAAAAGAAAGGTTTTATTTTGTAAACAAATCTCGAGAACAGCCCGTTAAAAACTCCACAAAAACAAGCCAGACTCTCGCGATTGTTCGCTTTACGAAAATGCTTTCATATGCCAAAAATTACACACTTTGAATTGCAGGACAAGTTAAATATCAATAATATTTAAAAAAAAATAAGAATACATAGGTTTTCTGTGTAAAAAACTTGAAAAAAACATGAAAAACCCCATAGCACAATCGACACTCGTGCGATTTAACGTTTATCAACAAGGCGTCATTCGTAATGGCAGAGCGTAGACTAGAACTAGTTTTGTTTTAGCGGCAATTTTAATTGGTTGAAATGATCCAATGAGCTTTGCTGTTATATATCAGAACAATTACATGTGCTTAATTACAATAAATTATCCCAGATTTATGCTTGATTATTCTATTGTAAGATGGATAAATTTTTATTTATGGGCCATGCAGTATTATGGGATTCAGCCCATTCACATTTCCTGACGTACCAGAAGTAGAGCAAGTATACCAGTATTTAAAGAAAAGTAGAAAATAGGGTGTTATGTAATAGTTATGTAATAAATATGACTGACTGGCTAAAAACTAGACTACACAAAATAAATTTAGCATGATTGAGAACTATTTGAACTTTTTGAACTAGTACTGAGTAAGGCTATTTTTTATAAATCAGTATGAAACAGTTACGGTAATGTTATTTTACAGTTCATGTTATTTTTCAAAATTGAATACTTGAACACAGCTTTGTAAGTATGCACACATATCAAGCTTTTCCCTTAAGAATGTTGTCGTTTTCTGTCAAGCCTCATGTATTGCCTTATAAGGATTGTGTCACCATATTTGGGCATTGTGGTAAATCAGCAATGCGAAAAAAGCGATTTTTCTCTCAAAATCGTTCAATTTTTTACAGCTTTTTTTAGTAAAAGCATGCACAACAAGTTAGCCGATTTGGTTTTTGGTCAAAAATAAACTTTTGAACCTAAAACAAAATCCCAGTGTATGTCACCACAGGAAGCCCAAAATCGACAACAAAAGTTTGATATGTGTTTCTTTTGGAGTCGTTATCATAAACTGAGAAATATTGTTTGTTTTTTGTTTGCCTAAATATTTATATTTAGAAAACCTTTCAGTTAATTAAGGTACTAATGAAAAACTCTCTCAGGACAATGTCTATAGATGGTACAAAGCTTTATATTGTTATTAAAGAGGTTATGCTGTCAGATCTGTATATTAATAAATAATTAATATGTTTTTCATGTTTTCATTTGACTTAAAAAATATTCTAAACTTAAAATGCTCACAAAATGGTTTTATACAGTTTTCTTTAATATTGCATAACGTTTTGCAATATTGTGCAATTTTTCCGCATAATCAACACTTTTTCCCGCATAATCAATGATTTTTTCCGCATAATTTTATCAGAAATTCCGCATAATTTTGATTTTTTTTCCGCATCATACCACCATCCCTGGAAAATATGTATATTTTACTTACAGTGAGCTATGCCAATGAATGGTGAAATGCTTAGACATATGGGAAGAATGATAACTGATGATAACATGTGACATCTTCAGGCAGTTTTGTCTATTTAATTAGTACAATTAATAATTCAAGAAAAAAGAGAAAGTTGTGAAAGTTGCCCATTGAGATGAGAATCACACAAGTGAACATGAAAGATGAGAGCAAACACTATGACTGTTATGAGAATGTTCAGAAGTATAGCAACAAGTCAAGATAACAGTACTAACCAAATCCTTCAGAAAAGACTCATTTTCTATCTGTTTCTTTCGCTTTTCTTCCATTTCATTTAAGGCTACTTCTCTTCTTTTCATTTCTGTTAATTTCTCTTCTTCCTCAATCCGTGACAAAATGATAGCTTCTTCTCTTCCCTGCAAAACACAATTTTATTGAATTATGTATTTTGGCAAGTAAATATTAGAATAATTGGGTGTTTCAGATGTAAATTTAGTAAAACCATCTTCCATGTCGGGTCTCGAACACAGGCAAGTATTGAACATTCACAGGCGGATATTATGTTGATCCTGTACTAGAAAACCTTTTTGTTTCAAAAACCACTCAAGTGAAGATTTATACCTGTGCCTCAGTTGCATGATTTTATGAACTAAACTATAATATCTCCTATTCCAAAATTAAGGTCCACTGTAATGAAAATTATGTATTTGCTTTCTATGCACAGTTTTTTCTCATATCTTATTATTGCTTACCAGTTTGACATTATTTTTCCTTATTAGACCTTCATTTTCTTTTTTGTATTTTTCAATAGATCTTTTTGTATCATCAACATTGATACCATTGGCTAAATTCCAAACTGCAATTTTAAATTCAAATGTTTAGATAATATCTCGACTCCTACAGAACAACCAAATACTATCTGTCTGTCACTTTATCTATCTCCTGTAACTCTGTTACATGGAAGATGACTGCATCATATTAGTGTACTTCCAGGAAATATTGATAACCCACTAGAGCTTGTAGAAGGATGCCAGGGATTAGACAAAATAACAATCAGTGGCGAGACAAATAAACAAAAAAACAAAAAAACAAAAAACAACAAAAAACAAAGAAGATAATCAATGTGTCAAACAATCCACTATAATTGAGTTTTTTCTTTGTTTTTGTTGTTTTATCCAATCCCAGTAACCACTCTAACAGTTGTGATTTACCCAAAGGTATCTCTAATTCCACTAGGAAAAACAATGTTTTCCTGAATCTCTCACCTCCAAGGAATTTCCAAGATAAATAATTTACAAGAAATGTTCTGTGCCTCTTGCTTTTTTTGGGAGTACACAATGTCACTGTGTCTACCATGATATAATCAACCATTAATAAACAGACGTTTCTCTAAGGCTGCTTGTTGTGAATAAGAATTCCATTGTTACTAACAATAATTACAACTGTGTTATTATACTTACTAATGTCTTCCACTTCTTCTAAATAGTCATTGTAACTACGCAATGGTTTTCCCTCAGATTTGAAGTCTTCTTCTCTTTTGTTATATCTGTATTAATAATTTAACATTGTATTGTTCAACTTTGTATTAATTTAACCACATTTATATCATTCTGTATTTTGGAAAAAGATTGTATGACTGGGACATTCCAGAACGTAACCAATCAAACATTCTACACGTTTTTTTCAGAAGTAGAGATCTATTTACATCACAAAGTACATATTTAAATGACTCATGAATGTTTATTGAGTCAACTCCAAGAGTATTTATGACAGACTCTACATCAGGCCATTTGATTTAATACATCTTATAAACTATTTTCCTGTCCAGGGTTAACGGTTGTGTGGGTGGATGGGTGCCACTAAGGGGGTTTACAACAGTTATTACAGGTGGATCAGGGGTTGTAACAGGCAATACCAGTCACCCCCAATTTGTAATCAAATTTGTAATCAAATTTAAGGCATGATTACCATTCATTTAAAATGAAAACCATATTTTATGGATTATAGAGACCCTACATTTTGACTATTCTTTTTCTGATATCAACTTCTTTTTCGACAATAAGATCTTCAAACTGTTGCAAGCGAAAGTCACTGCGTCGTAGCGGAGTGTTACATTCCGGACACGCTGCTGAAGGTCTCGTGAAAAGAACATCAACACAATTATCACACCTGGATAAAATAAAACAGTCACTAAAATTAACTGAAGTATATCAACTACTTCCTGTTTATTTGTAGACAAGTAAGTAAGGACTAATATCAAGTAATAATTACTAATAGTCTTATTTTATGGTCATCGCTCCTTCTCTGTTGCAGCTCCAGAACTTTGGAACTCACTATCATCATCTCTCCGAAATATCTCTAATCTTGTGTTTTTTTAAAACTGAACTTAAAACTCTCCTTTTTAAATAAGCTTATTCCTTGTAATTGATGTTTTCAACTGTTGTAATTAGTTATTTTGTGTTTGTCCATTGTATTTAAAAGCGCTTAGAACAGATTTGGATTTGCGCTCTATAAATGTTATATTATTATTATTATTATTATTATTATATTATTATTATTGTTATAAAGCTAGTTGCATTATTAGAGTGCACACACTAAAAGTGTGCAACATAAATACCACTAAATAGTGCTATTTTATGACAATTCTATTGTTTTCTTATAATTAGCGCTATGTACTACTAAATAGTGACAACTGTTGCACACATTTAGTGCGTGCACAATATCTGTATAAAACATAGACTAAGACTGTTTTGACACCAATAGCTTACTGACCGACCCTAACCACCGCACAGCCAGTTGAAACATCAGCCACACCAAACATGCTTATTTTATTATCATTTTTCCCATTGCAAAAACAGGTAATCACATTTCATAACTTACAATTTGTGTCCGCAAACATTAACCATCAGTTTTAGTTTGGGATTTCTGTCTTTTGTTGTTTTGCATCTTGGACAGAATTGTGAATCCATACTGTGAATACTACAACTCAACAGACCACGATAAAACCAAATTAACACTAGTTTTAATGGACGTAACTAATATACGACCATCAAAATACAGTTATCGCTCACATAACTATATACTCCATCCGCTAAATCACAAACTACAAGTGTGTCCACCATTTTGTTTACAGAAACTGCGGGCTCGCATTTCTCGATATCTCACACGTTCTCTGATTGGACAATCATTTTCTAACAGCTGGCGCGATTGGCTGGAAACATTGGAGTTTTCTAAACACATGGACTGCAGCGAACGAAGCAACGGAGGTGAAGATGATTTGACGGTCAATAATTTCCAGAAAATATGAACTAAATCTAGTCAAAGTTGTGTGTAAAGGTTTACTAAGGCACTCACTATGTCTGATATTACTGGTGATATGGTAAATAGCTTTTTTAACCTTAGTAAACCTATACCTACCAGACCCAAAGTCGCAAGCGTGCGAGGTCCACCTCCAGCTCCCTGTGACTCTTACAACCCCGAGTTCAAACTGGCCAAAAAGAAAAATATATCCAGGTAAACGACTAGTCTTTAATTAATATTGTACATTAGAGATTGAGAAATTGATATATGACTTCATTGTTGTTGAGATATTAATAAGAATTGTATTATTTGATAGTAATGTCGACCCAACAATGTGGAATGATGAGACGGAGGAGGAATTCCTCAATGACAGTATGAATGGTGTTGACTTTAATCCTCCTGACCCAGATGGGCCAATACCAGCAGCATTAAGAGGCGAAGAAGAATCCCACATCTATGAACACTATTCATTTAACAAGGGCTACTCGCCTATGCTGCCCATTACACAGTACCAACAGGATATTGTAAATACCATAGAAACCAACTCGGTTTGTGTCATACACGGTTAGTGTTTTAATCTTTACTTCCTTCTTTCGTTATTTCTTTATTAATTCATTCTCTTTTGGAAAGCTGGGAATACATTCGAGACAAACATCAATTTGTTAAAAATGTGAAGGATATTAAGGATATTAAAAATATTGTAATGTTTTGTTGATTGGATGATTGTCATGGAGTCAGATTTTGTTGTTGTTGTCATGTCAGATAGTGGTTAGTTGTTTTGTTTCCAATTACTTGCTCAGTAAACTTTGAAACTAAATATATTGATATGGTACAGCTAAAACCATTGTAGCGCGACTAGTTGATTTTCAAATCTTTACTTGATTTGGGTTTTTCTGAGACGTCAATCATCAGATGGCTTTGAACATGCTGCATACAAGTTAGACCGTTAACAACAATTTCAACAGTTTACTTAGGCTTTTCTTGACAAATAGCTGAGATAAATAACTTTCATTGAAAGCATTCAAACAGCTTTCATTTATTACGAAGAGAATGAAAATATCTGTAAGTCCCACTGCATTTTTTAAGTCCTTTGAATATGATCGTTTCTTGGGAATACTTTTGATTTTCATTCACACGGCCTAAACATTTCAGTCGACAAATGACTGATTTACATATTTGATTGACATCTCAGAAAAGGAAAATTGACTAAAAAATCGGACCAAAGTTGGTCATGATACAACGGTTTTAGCTGTAATGAAGTGGTTTATTCTATAGGACCAACTGGAAGTGGTAAAACAACTCAAGTGCCACAATATATTATCGACCATTATGCTAAGGACAAGAGATATTGTAACATAATAGTCACCCAGCCACGGCGTATTGCTGCAAAAAGTATTGCTACCAGAGTTTGCCAGGAAAGAGATTGCAGTCCTGGTAGTTTAGTTGGCTATCAAGTTGCGCGAGATAGATGTGTTAGTGAAGACACTAGAATTACATATGTGACTACTGGTGTACTGCTACAGAAGCTTATTGCAACTAAACATATGAATGAATTTACACATGTTATTATTGATGAGGTAATAATTATTATATTGTTATAATCACAATTATTGTGCTATGATCTTATGTTTACCATCTTCAACTTGAAGACAGAATATATGAGCATTGTTTACATCCAAATTCGTTGTATCGCGACCTGCCGTTTTAAAACTTTGTTTTGATTTAGTCTTTTCTGAATCGTCAATCAAATTCAAAGGCAGAGTTTATTTTAGATTAACCAATGACAGAACATGTTAGGCCAAGCTCCGCCCTATGAAATTGATTGACGGTTCAGAAAAGACCAAAATGAAATGGCGGGTCGCGATACAATGAATTTGGCTGTAATAAACATGCAGAGTCTTTGATCAGAATCAAGTTGAATCATATTTTTGTTGTCCAAAGTTAGTCGACACTTTCTGGGTAGTCGTAGCGATTATTATTTTGGAAACTAACTTGATAGCTATTGTGGCTGGGATCATTAGGATTCCTTATTCTTTTTTTCAACAATTCTAGCAATCTCAGTGATCAAACAATGGATATATGGAAAACAGTCTTTTAATGAAAGGTTATTGAGGAGATGAATTAAAATGAAATAAATTCATAACTAAAGATGTGACATTCTTCTAAAAAATTCCCAGCTGGTTTGGACGCAAACATTGAAGTTTGAAAAGTGTGAAATTCATGAGTGAAATCAATGTCTCCTCAATTAATCCTCATCACTGATATCATCCATTGGCGGTTGCAGTGATTCTAGCTATAATAATGTCAAAAACTGGCTTACATTGATGTTTATAGAACATTCTAATCATCTTGGTCAACTACATAGTCATAACCTGTTGATCTTGAACTCAATCAAACATAGTTTCATTTTTATGATCACATAATCCTTTTAAAAGTATATAATTTTTAAAAGTGTGTATTTAAGGTAGTTCGGGATCCACATTTCCCGCCGATAGAATTTTCTAAAACCTTTTTCTAAATAAGGACTGACACATATAAAAAACAGAAATGAAATAAAAATAGGGGTCACCGTGCTTGTTTTGGAATTGTGGGGGGTGGTAATAGGCCCATTTTTGCCCCATTTCAACTAAAAGAAGTAACATCAAATTTGTTGAAACTAATATTCTTGCGAACAAATTTGAAAGTTTTTCACAAATCTGCTAACAAAATGCTCCCTTCACTATAGTTCTCATGAATTTACTCTTTGGAATAGACATCGACTGAGATATTTTACGGAGATTTAAATGAAGAGCTTCATTAATCTTTTGTACACTTCACCACAAAAAAGTCAAAATTACCATGTTTTAGTTTCTAAGACCATACATTTTTTATTTCAAAATTTTAAAACTGGGTTTATGCCAAATATAAAAATTGAAAAATAATTGGGTGTCACTCTGCTAATTTTGGAGCTATAAGCAAAAAACGAGCGGAAAATAAGATGATTTTGATGTTTTGGACGCGCGGGAATGGACACTAGTTGCTTTTGGGGCCAGTATACAATGCTATGATATTATGTTTTAACCAAAAGTTCAAGAATGACCATATTTTGGCTCTAACAAAAAATTTCTTTTTAATCGCACGAGAAATTTTATTTGTTTTTACATGCGCGAGCAGGATGCGCAGTAGCAAGGGTCCCGAAATACCTTAAATGGTCAAGTACAGATTCATCTACTGTTTATTGTACTATCATCTTATTCTTTGGATTGGATAATTAAATTATTTTTATGATGTGTACTAGGTCCATGAAAGAGATCAAGATACAGATTTCTGTTTGTTAGTTGTGCGTAAATTTTTAAGGTCCAATTCAAGGCATGTCAAGGTATTTCATAGTGCCCCTATATACTTCTGTTATTTTCTGTTTGTTTTGCTGTCCAAAATGTTCTACTGCAAACATGTGTAATGTGCTATTTTGTTTGTTCAAGGTTGTGCTGATGTCTGCTACTCTTCAAAGTAATCTGTTTTCTAGATATTTCTCAGTGCCAATTCAAGGACAGTTACAAGGTGCACCTGTGATACCAGTAGAAGGGAAGATATATCCTGTCAAAGAAATATACTTGGATCATTTGTTATCATTGGGACCGGTAAATATTACTGTAGCTTTACAGCAATAGAACTTTAGGAGTCAGTGGTACAAAGACTGTATAGAGCTATCCAGCAGATAAAGTGCTATCCTGAGGATAAAATACCAGTAATTTATTATTTTGTAGACACTCTATGTAGTGGATAGCTTTATCAAATGGAGAACTTTATCCAAGCTTCACACAGTGAGCTCCAGATGTTCAAACAAGTCTAGTATCTTATAGAAAGGGTTAAAATAAGTCAGTCACACACACAATTGTGCACACACAAATGCACACTATCCATTTAACATCATGTTTTCATTTGGCTGTACTTAATGGTAACAGATCCAAGTGTTCTAGAATAAATCATCTTTAATTGATCTGGGTGATTAGATGATCAATAAGGTTGGCAATAAGTAGAGAATAATCTGAATGTGAAATCTCTGTGTACACAAAGGAGACCTGGGAAGGACAACATTTAAGCAACATTAGCATTCCTTGACACAAGGGAGTTTATCTTGATGGTAAGTCTGCCAATGGAAATAGGTACAAGCTTATCTATGTTTGAGAAACTAATGTTGCTCAGATGTTGTCATTCCCAGGTCCCATTTGTGTACACAGGGATCCCACATTGATTATTCACTAATACAATTGGTGTCAACAGACCAAAAACTAGATAAGGTTGTATCTATTTTCATTGACTTGCCATCGAGATAAACTCCCCTAAAATGCTCTTTACATGACCATTGTGACCATTTCATAGCGGAGCTCCGCGCGGGCCGAAGGCCCGCGCAAGCGGAGCACCATAATTAAGAAAATATGGTAAACCATCGAGCTCATTTCAAATCGACCACAGGAAGCCCATAAATTCGTACAACGTACGTACATACATAAATACATACGTCCGTGTACACTCACGCGCAAATTTGCTGACCAGTTTTAGTCGGCGCGAAAACATTCATTATTTTTGCAGTTTGATGTAGTTCAATGAAATTTTTGTACAAAATGTATTTCTACACTGGACAAAGAGCATGAAAATGGTAAAGCTAAGCTGACGGCTTGAAGAGATTTGACTGAGAAAGAGAAACAAAGACCGCGGCGTGAAAAAGAAAAATAACTACGATTCAACGATGAAAAGCTACTTCAAAATATTTTCACTGACAAAATGGGTAAAAGTCGCTCATGGCGCTGTTTTTAACCATCCAAATGTGCAGTCATGCAGAGCTGTCATAATTCATTCAAAAGTCATTCAAAGCAAGAGATTTTTCAAGTCGTATTTTATGGAAGAGTTTATTTCACAAGTTTGTCAGATGGTAGAAAGGCCGTATTCTCCATGGATTCTTCGTGGCGTTTGCAAGTCATTATTTATCAACTAGTCTACTTGTAAAAGTAAAATCGACGGCGACAAAACTTTCATAAAGAAAAAAAAACAAATACGCGCTGCATTTGCAGCAATTCAAAAGAGGTGAACAGCAAGACGAACACGACTCACGAAGATAATTTCACTCTGTTCATTCAGCAATATTTACGGGATATTCATAACACGGAGAGCTTTAGGATCAATGCAGATTTATCAACTATTCACGACAAAATAATATTCATACAAGATGTTTGTCAAAAAAGTAGGACTGCCAGTTCAGGGAGTGGATGGAAATGCAAATTTAGCACAATGTGTGATCGAGCAACACAAGCTTGCCATCGCCGTTCAATTGAACTTTGTAAACTTTTTAGAGGCCGTGCAAATGTTTTTTGCCACTTTTAAAATACTAAAAACATGAACAAGCTTATTGTAATCAGAACTGAGGACAAAAAGTTCAGTGGAAAAGTTTCAGTAGAGGACAAGAAACGTGGCGCCGGTATGTTTACATTTTTTGACGATCTTTAATGAATTTCTTTTTTACCATCCACATGAAAGCTGTTTGCAATATTTATATTTCCTTCTTTTTGTAAGATATTTCTCCATCGTTGAGTTGTTTATGTGTGTGTGTGTGTGTGTGTGTGTGTGTGTGTGTGTTTTATTGGATTCTTGTAATTCTTTGATTTGTTATTGAATGCAATAAAACGCTTGTGTGAATTCGTCATTGTACTCATCTGCAAGTTAAAATTTCAAAAGTTCATACTAGCTATTTCTTAAAGAGCTATTCACATTTGATAATTAAAAATGCACAACTGTTTTCGATAGCTAGATTACCAATAAGTAATTCATTACACATTTCACCAGAAAAGTGAAAGTTTTGTTGATTTTGATAACATATTTGCAAACGGGAAAGAGCGTAAAGCGAGAATCGCGCGGGGATTTGTTTACAACTCAAAGAAGCCAGTTAGTGCTCTTCTAACTTCTCATTGGACAATCAATTTTAATTGACAGGTGCTATTTTTACCTTGCATAACAACATAAAGGAAGCCAAAAATAGGGTCGGATATTTTTCGCATTTTTGTACATATTTCTTGCGTATAATAAAATGTTATCGCATGCATAAAGATTTGAATATTTCAATTGATTATATGATTATTTGATCATAAAAAGAAAATAACATAGCAAAAAAAAAAAAAAAAAAAAAAAAAAAATTATTCTCACTTTTTTTTTCTATGTTATTTTCTTTTCATGATCATTTGAATGGATTAATTCATTTATTTGTTTACTTTTTTATCGATAGTCATTTTGATTGATTAATTGATCAACAATTTGATAATTGGTAGTGAATGAACAAATGAATGAATGAATGATTGAATGAATAATTCATTTCATCAAATCGGAGCTCCGCTATTAGGTTTACCTAATTTTTATATTATTTATCCCATTTTTGAACAGATTCCTAATTTGTCAATGGAAGATCCAGGCATATCACGAGAAGGCTATGAATTGTCAGCTAGATTGATAGCAAGTCTAGATTATCAGGAAAGAGACCAACAGTAAGATAATGTTTATCACTGTATTGTCTAGTGGAATTTATTTTTATGTATTTATTTGTATATCACTTTAAAGACTAATTATTTTTAGACTTAATTGCAAAAATGTGTTAAAAAGTGCTCTTCACCATGTAGCCATCAAAGATACTTTATTGGTGTGAATGACACATAGTATATTTTTATGATTATTTTAACAAAAGTATTGTTTGTATTTTGTTTCAAGACAAAGTTCAGGACTTGAGCCAACCAGTGAAATTCAAAGAGGGACAGTTCTTGTGTTTCTCCCTGGTAAGTCATTGTCAGGCGATGGTGCATGATTTTGGTTACAGGGCTCAAAATAACAGCCAGCCAATGGCCGGACAAGATGACTGTTCAAAACAATTTTTGACCGGACATTCCTAATTTTCGACCGGTCAAACTAGCGTGAAAAAAATATATAATATGTGTGTGTGTTTGTGCAATATAAATTATGTGAAAATTATGTATGTAGTTGTATTTTAAATTCTCTTTATTGGTAAGATATGAGGAACAATGTAATTATCTAATGACTAACGAATGACTAACCAAACGAGCCTTGCTCAGTTCACCCTTTCGCTCCTACACCGCTTGAAAAATACAGCCTTACTTTTAAAAAATCATATCTTTCCGAAACAACTTATAAGTACTACAACTTTGGGTTTAAAGCAAACACTTATTGACTAGGAAATTGGTTTATAACGTTTTAGGTCAATCTAGGAATTTGTACTGTATATGAAAACAAAGGCGCTAGAACGCTACATAAATAAAACGCGAGAAAAGTTGTATTGCTATCAAATATGTAAATCAAACATTACTTATGTGAAGTGAAGAATTTCCAGTTGTAAATTTGTCTTGTTTTAGTGCCTTATTCACCAGTCAATAAACGACCATTTAAGTTTCTTTTCGTTTGGTTCGCCGATCGGTACGGTATTAAAGCTGTACTATTTGTCTCAATTACCGTCGTCGCAGTCCAGTTGGTAATTACAAAATGCCAACTTTCACAACAGTAAACAGTCCTTACTCTCCTAAGGCTTTGGAATTTTTTCACATTTATTTTTATTGAACTTACGGTACTACATCCTTTCAAACGTTTTTTATGTGTGTGTGTTGAAAAACACGTATTTCAGTCAATAAATTTGTACAAAATGGCCGGCGTACGTATTATAAACGCGCTTGTTTCCCAGTACATTCTTACGCTATAAAATGATAAAATTCACTCATAAAACGTAAAGAAATCTTTCAGAGGTAAACACAACTTTGTAAAGGATATTTTGATGAGATTAGATCCTAAATTTGAAAAGTCTTTTTAAACGGGTTTAGTTTTATTCAGTTTATCTTCGTGAGCTGACCGGTGACGATGACCGTCCTAAAGGACGTTTGACTGGTCAAGTGCTTGTTTTGGCCGGTCATTGTCCGTTGACCGGCCGTTATTTTGAGCCTTGGGTTAATACAATGTTTAAATTAAGAATAAGTGTCTTTGCACTTGAACACTAGGTGCATTCATTTGATAAAACATAAAAGAAATGAAAATAATTTGCACAATAAACATTCCCATGTTCAAACCTTGATGAGACTATTAACATTTTTTAAGTGGACATAATTACTGTTGGAGTTGTGTTTTGGATTTCATTTTCCTGTGCGTCTATACCAGTATCTTTAGATGCACAGATGACACCAAAATGTGTTATAACATGGATAAGTTATTATGTGCACTATGATTGGTTCTTCTTTATGGACCATTTCATGTTGTCGTCAATTTTATTTTCAAACCAAAATGCGCTAGGAAAAAAAGTGATAGTATTTATTATTAAAAAAATAATCTATGTTCTCTAATAACTTGTCTTTTGACCAACCAGAGCATGCATAGTATCCCGGCTATTACATAATCCTATATCCAGGGATGGTGGTATAACGCGATTATGCGATTTCGCATAATCGGTCTAAAATCGCATAATCCGCGTAATCGCGAAAAAATCGCATAATAAGCCAAAATTTTCACAAGTTTGAGTAAAAAACAAGCAAACTATCGTTACTTCTTGAATAAAAATAAGAAAAGAAAGGTTTTATTTTGTAAACAAATCTCGAGAAGAGCCTCAAAAACTCCACAAAAACAAGCCAGACTCACGCGATTTTTCGCTTTACCAAAATGCTTTCATATGCCAAAAATTACACACTTTGAATTGCAGGACAAGTTAAATATCAATAATATTTTAAAAAAATATAAGAATACATAGGTTTTCTGTGTAAAAAACTTGAAAAAAAACATGAAAAACCCCATAGCACAATCGAGACTCGTGCGATTTAACGTTTATCAACAAGGCGTCACTCGTAATGGCAGAGCGTAGACTAGAACTAGTTTTGTTTTAGCGGCAATTTTAATTGGTTGAAATGATCCAATGAGCTTTGCTGTTATATATCTGAACAATTACATGTGCTTAATTACAATAAATTATTCCAGATTTATGCTTAATTATTCTATTGTAAGATGGATAAATTTTTATTTATGGGCCATGCGGATAGAACTTTAGTGGTCTCAAAATAAGGCAAATTCAGTATTTTAGATCAGGCTTTTTAATTGTGTAGTTAAACTTAATCTTCAGGAGTCTATTTAAGACAAAGTCTCATAACAAAGATGAATTTATCGCGATATTTATCCTTTGATTCGAATTACGCGATAGCGTTGCATGACACAATTTTTACCTAAATATTTCGCAAATGAATAAAATTTTTGGACCCATATTTCTACAAAGTATTTTAATAATCGTTAGCTATAACATATAGCGGGTATGTTTCAATTCAATTAAAAATGAATTTGTCATACTTTTGATAACGTCACTTGAAAACGAAGAATACCAGTATTTAAAGAAAAGTAGAAAATAGGGTGTTATGTAATAGTTATGTACTAAATATAACTGACTGGCTAAAAACTAGACTACACAAAATAAATTTAGCATGATTGAGAACTATTTGAACTTTTTGAACTAGTATTGAGCAAGGCTATTTTTTATAAATCAGTATGAAACAGTTACTAACGGTAATGTTATTTTACAGTTCATGTTATTTTTCAAAATTGAATACTTGAACACAGCTTTGTAAGTATGCGCATGTTTCTTTTGGAGTCGTTACCATAAAATGAGAAATATTGTTTGTTTTTTTGTTTGCCTAAATATTTATATT
The DNA here is from genome assembly GCA_918843875.1 of Diadumene lineata. Classification (NCBI taxonomy): domain Eukaryota; kingdom Metazoa; phylum Cnidaria; class Anthozoa; order Actiniaria; family Diadumenidae; genus Diadumene; species Diadumene lineata. The sequence continues at coordinate 9,753,013 of OU974074.1, read as the reverse complement.
AAGAAAACCTTTCAGTTAATTAAGGTACTAATGAAAACCTCTCTCAGGACAATGTCTATAGATGGTACAAAGCTTATTGTTATTAAAGAGGTTATGCTGTCAGATCTGTATATTAATAAATCATTAATATGTTTTTTCATGTTTTCATTTGACTTAAAAAATATTCTAAACTTAAAATGCTCACAATATGGTTTTATACAGTTTTCTGCAATATTGCATAACGTTTTGCAATATTGCGCAATTTTTCCGCATAATCAACACTTTTTCCCGCATAATCAATGATTTTTTCCGCATAATTTTCTCAGAAATTCCGCATAATTTTGATTTTTTTTCCGCATCATACCACCATCCCTGTATATCATACACCTGTAGTGATATAAATACTGCTGTAGTGACCTCACCAGATGACTGAATGTATAATTCTTTGGCGCTGTCTTTCTTTTTCTTGTCTGTAGGTCTACCAGAAATAAAAAAGATGTATCAGGTCTTAGAAGAGCTATGCCCAAAATCAAAGTATGCAATTATGTATATATTTGTCCTGAAAATTTCAAACTAGTTATATTCTATTCACATTACAAAACTAGGTTTTCATTTGCTTAAGTTGTAATGTTATGTTGAAAACAACAACAATATTGTAATATTAGTCTGCAGTTACTTCCACTTCACTCTCAAATCACCATTGAAGAGCAGTCCAAAGTTTTCAAAGCACCCAAGCCAGGATATAGAAAGGTACACAATCTATTAAGCCTACATTAATATCACTGTTATGCAAATCATTTCATTGATTTTGTGTGAGTGGGAAACAGTCCTGCATTCCATCATTAAGTTCTTTCTGATTTTACAAAAATCAATAAAGTCAGAGAAGTTATAAGACAACCAGATTGATAACAGCACTGAAATTCGTAGACATTGCAATGTGGGCAAGGCGTTTCAATGCGATAAACAAATTTATACCTAAAGAAAACTTTCACAAACATCTTAATTATTTATTTACAAACATTGTATTCAATTCAAATTATTCTGTTCAATATAAATGTGGATTGAATTGACCTACAATGTGGATTGAATTGACTTGTGATGTGGATCGAATTGACCAAAAGTGCCTGGATCGAATTGACTTTGGATCGAAATGACTGCCATCCGTATTGCAACCACCATTAACTAGGGATGTAAAACACAACCATCCTGCAGTGACAGGTCTTAAATACGTTTCATACTAGTAAATAATAAATAAATGTATACTAAATGGAATTAGATGAAATACACTATTGATATAAGTAACACATTACAAATTCTAAGTAAACATTCTGTATTGCAATCTATCATTTCCCGCTCAAGGACAATAATTGTCAATTGTTGACTAAGTACAATACTGACTACTAAGTTTTATTTTTCAGATAATATTGTCTACAAATATCGCAGAAAGTTCTATCACTGTTCCAGATATCAAGTATGGTATGTGTCTACTCATTATAGTTTTTGTTTATTGACTTGTTCTTACATGAATGCATCCACCTATCTAGATTGGTTATCCATTGGATATGTTCAATAGAGGTACTTAGGTAATGATATCACAAGAAAACTTTCAGACTTTTGGGTTTCAATAACATTTTCAGAAAGTGCTGGTGAAAATATGAATTATGGTGAATAAATGATAAAAATTCAGTAAATATTGACAAGATATGAGCAGTTAAATTGAAAAATCTCATGAACATACATTTTCTCTAACTTTAGCATGTGTTTGCATGTGTTTAGGACCAAGCACTAAAACACAAAAAAATTATCATTGCAACATTTCTACATTCAAAGAATGATATCTCAACTGATATTCACTCATTTTTGTCAATTTTTTATCAACTTGATAATTAACATTTTTTATTCAGAAAAAAAGTCATTTCTTGACTTCATGCTTCTATGCTTGTCATTCACCAGCTGTGTCCTGTATTTGGTCACTTTCATTGTTATTCTACTCTTCTTCTCCTATTTTCAGTGATTGATTTCTGTCTCACTAAATGCCTTCTTTGTGATCCACAAACAAATTTCCAGTCACTACAGCCTCAGTGGTCTTCAAAATCTAGTTGCATCCAAAGAAAGGGTTGGTAATAATTTTGTGTTGCAATCATTCTTCAAATGTGTTGTTAGTTCAATCATTCCTAAAGTGAAAATGAGAACTTGATAGGGACCAAGTCCATTATTCTCCAGTTTCATGCAACATGTGGTGCATAAGCCATCTATAGTGACTTTCATTAGGACAAAGTTAAGATTTAAAAGATGATCTTGAAATGCTATGATGCAAAAACAAGAATGAGTGTGATCTCACCATGATAATAATAGTGTGAGGAAAGCAATGTCACTTCATTTCAAAGAATGAATCTAACAATTAAAAACCCAATTTTGGTCAATTTTGTTCCTGGAATGCATATTCATCATGTTATCAACAGTTTGTTGTTTTGGTGTCCAGGTCGTGCTGGCCGTGTTTCGTCTGGTATATGTTATAGAATAGTAACCCAAGAATTCTATAATAGTTGTCTAACAGACTTTGGAATTCCTGAAATGCAAGTAAGACATTTACAACTTATTTTGTATTCATTAATGTTGATGTACAATTCGGTTTTGTTTTTGATGGATTGGCAGGTTAGCTTAGTTGGGAGAGCATTATTCTGTCAATTGGGAGGCTGTGGACCATCACTCACATTCTACCACCAGTCTCCTGGAGGAGCATGTTCTTCGATTTATAATTGTTAGGCTTCGTGTTTTCTTAGATAAGGATATTAAAGTGGAGGCCCAATCTCGCCACACTTTCACATTAACCTGTAACAGGACTTGAACGACTGGGGATGCAGGTCATGACCATCCTTGTGGATGGGCCTACACTAAAACAGTCTAATTACTAACTACTATTCAATCTCATGCTTGTAAAACTGGATTATGTACTATAAATATTAGAGATTGTAAAGCAGATTGAGACATTAGGTGAAATGTGCCATCATATAAGCACCATATACCTCTCATGTTATATGGCTGTTGTAACTATTCGTACTAAGTATCTTAGTTTTAAGTTATTGTGTTTTTGTTTTTTGTTTTAGCGATGTCCTTTAGAACAAATAGTTCTACAAGTAAAGCTATTAGACCTTGGTGAACCTAGAGCTATTTTAAGACTGGCACTACAACCACCAGATCTTGATGATATAGAGAGAACTGTTTTACTGTTGAAGCAGGTAAAGAACAGTAACTCTTAGGCTTGTTAATGTGAAATACCATAAATGATCTAATAGATGCTTCATATTGATTGGATAATGATTTCTCCATATGAGAATCTAAATCTCTAGATAATCTTAAAAAAAAACAAATTTGTAAAGTGAATAATTATTCAACTAAGTTAGACTTTTTTACTATTTTTAGCATTTTATATTATGTATATAGGCTTTTTCTTTATTATTCTTATTTTTAGTCTAATTTTATTTTATGTCGAGGACCCATCTGTAAATCACTTATAGTGATTTATATACTTTTACTTTGATTATATACTTTCCTCATTAAAACATATTTTTATTTAAAAAAATGTATTTGAAGGCTGGTGCCCTTACAGTCAAGATGAGGGGTGGTATAATCAACCCACATGATGGTGATTTAACCTTTGTTGGCAAAGTTCTTGGCAGTCTTCCTGTAGATATCAAGATTGGTAAACTACTTGTCTTGGGCCATGTGTTTGGCTGTCTTGAGGAGTGCATTGTGATTGGTGAGTATCAGGTGACCTGACAAAAGTCTTCATCAATCAAAATATAGTGTGGATTGTAGGTTGTGTTGTGTTGGAATTATTTTTTTTCTAGCTTAAAATTAACAGTTGAGTAAGATTAGGTTTGTAAAACTTGGATTCAAACTAATGTAATATCTATTGATGACTAAAACAAAAAACAAAAAAATCGTTGTTTGTGGTTATGCCCTTTTGGCAACAACAATGATAGTAATTGTAACATTAAAATAATAATGTACTTGACTCTTTGTGTGGATATAAATGGTAGGTTATTGTCAATTATCTGAATATAACTACTACAAATATGCATTCATTATGATTGTAATGCATTTATCGGCTATGTTCATTTCAGGTGCTGCTTTGTCTCTCAAAACATTTTTCTCAAGACAATTCAAAGAAGAGCTCAAGACATACAGGTACATAAAGGAGAAAATGGCATTTTAACATATAGGGCAGAGTTGTTTATGATTGTCAATATTGATAAAATTTTGTAAACGTTTTCTGGAGTGCAGTGCAGATTTGTTTTGCAGGACAGTTAAACATCTGCATTCCTAGAAATGATAAAAAGTTTTGTGAAAAAAAACATGATCAAATGGTGTTATTTTGTTGCATTTAGGAATAAGATGCAATGGGATGGTTCTGCATTCAGTGATTGCATTTGTTCTTTGAATGCATATAAGGTGAGTATGTATATGATAATTATTTCAGTATTTTACCGAGTCTTTAATCTTCACATTAACATATTGTTTCCAGCAATGGATAGGAAGAAAAGAGATGAACATGTTTGGGGTAAGTTGTTACATTTTATACAACAGCACAATACAACTGTTTTATCAGTTGCTTTTTGCCCTATTGTATCAGGGGTAAGCCGACGCACAGTGGCGGAATTATGACCAATGCTTGTTTGAATAGTTATGTGGCTTCATTAGCCTACCTGCTATACAATGTATGTGAAGTTTGGAGAGTTCTGAAACTCTGGTTTATTGTTACCGATTCTATAAACAGATCTTTTTACCATTCAATACTTTGAATGTTATCCAAAGTGCAATTCAAAACAAGGAATAAGGCAAATAAAGCTGTCATTGTATGGTATTGTTTGATACTCATCACTGTGATTTCAACAATGTTAATGATTGATTATGTTGTGATGCTTGTCTCAGCGAGGTGGAAGTAGTGAATTGTCATGGTGCAAACAGAATGGTATACAGATGGGTAGAATAAAAGAGGTAATTGAATTGTCTTAAGTATCTTTGCATTTCTGACTGACATCTGGTCCCTGTTCAAACAGTAAGGGGATTGAAACATGTAGTGCTGTTCCATGCTCAATATTTGATACTCAGAACTAATTCAAAATGGTCCCTGATGTTGCAAATCGAATGTAATGCAAATTTTCTTTAAACATTATATGTTGTTTACTTAGTTTGTACAGTTTTGGTAGCATAAAATGAGTTACTTTTGTTGAGAGTTGCTTTTCAACGAAAAAAAAAAAATGAATATTCTGGAGCATGGAACCAAAGCAATATACAGCATCTGTACTTTTCAATCCCCAGCAGTTTCTGTTTTAACACAGAACAAAAATTTCTTATACCAAATATCAAGAGCGTGAAACATGCTACCTAATGTGTAGGACTCATGGTAGCATGAAACAACATTACTTAAAAGATGACCCTTAGATGACTTAGAATCACCCATACCTGGTCACCATGGTGACCAACAGACAATCACCTTTTCACAACAGAGTTTAAAATAAAGTGAATTTTAATGGTTCATAATAAAGGCTATTTTTTGTCTCCAAATATTGGTGGAATAGCCTTTCAACAACAATTCAAGCAGCCACAGAACTACAACCATATTTAGCTATTGACAAAACATTTCCCATCTTATTTTAGTTTATGTTAATAATTATTAGTGTTGGTTAATATGTAAAAATTGAGAAAATTATTATTTCAGGTTCATGAATTGGTGAAGGAGCTGACAGAGCGTTTGAGGCATCTCAATGTTAGAGCAGAACGTGAAATCTATCAAAAGTATGTATGCTCACTTTTCGATATTATTCTTATCAGTTGTGTAGTTTTTCTATTATAATTGCATACTCAGTACTACTCTGCGAACAGTGCCAATTTTCTGTCCTGCACAAAAGCAAGAGAAAAAGCCTAGTCTATGCACACTTTTGTTAAATAATAGCCAGTTCTGGTTAAAATTGATCTACTCTAAATTTGCCTTTAATGTGAGTGTATCTATGTTTGCAGGGCAAATGATACTCCGGAAGATATTCTAATCCTCAAGGTTTGTTTAGTTGTTACTTTTTTCACTTCTGATCAGCACTCCTATGACAATTCCACAAAACATTCATAGAAAAAGAGAGCAGTCTTGATCAATAATCCACCAGAATGCCAGTTCCTAGACAAGACTTTTAGCTCAGAGAGTCGCACTTCAACATATTAAATGGTTGTATAAAAAAATGTTTTGTATGTTTTATAGCTTGTCATTGCTGGTGCCTTTTATCCCAACTATTTTTCATCTGGAGATATAGATGAAGCTGAAGCTATCAAGACCATGTCAGGTCATGACCCTTTCTCTACAGTCATGGTAGGCACCCATTATATTGCATGTCATCATACTAAACTATAGCATACATTACACAATACAACAGTTGCCCCAATGGTCATTTAAACAATTATTAAATCTCAAACTTTGTCATATTAACTGCTTTTTAAGGTATTTCAAATATCTTATCTCTGGAGACCTATCTAACAGAAAAAAGGCTAAATTACAACCTTCCATTATTCTATTTTAACAATTATTTGTCTTGAGACACTTCACTGCTGTAAACTGGACTGAGTACTGACATTGTAACAATCTTGACAAGAAAATCAATTTTGTTAGAGGTCACATGTTGTCAAGAAACACTATAAAAAAATTAATGCAGTCTGTCACTTTTTTGTTGTTGTCTTCACAATAATATTGATTGCCTTCCATGAAGTACATATGCAGTTAATCTTAACTTATTAATATTGTTTACACATTGATGAGTTTGCACCCTTATGGCTTATCAGTTAATAAATATAATTTCCATTAACCAAGTTTTGTTCAATTCATACTGCCTTGTCTGTTGTCCATGTCATACAATAATCTGTTAAGTAACTTATTAGTGATATGTTGTTATGTTTGTTTGCAAGATTGTATTGAACTATTGTATAGTGAATTGTATGACCATTGTCATGGTAATGAAGCAATTTTAGCATTTGCATTAAAAGAATACCAGTACTTCAATGACATTTCAGTGTTACTGTAATCATGTTCATCATCAGTATTTTCTTTTCTTATTACCAAAAGGTAAGAGGTATGCCCCGGTATGGTGCGCAGTACAAAGCTGCCATTGCAAGACTTTTCCGTGATTGTGGCAAAGGAAAATATTTGTTCTTTGAAGATACCAGGTAAACTTTTTACTTACTAGATAACCGTATCTTATTAATAGATAGTTCAATGTGCAATAGAACAGATATTTTTATGAGTCGTGTTGTATTTTGATGGTGCTCTAAGAGAGTCAAAGTGCAAGTTGACAAGTAAAATATCCAGCCATATTCCACATCAAACTGTCCAATACGTTATATGCTTAACAAATGAATATTTCATGTTGAAGTAACAATATTATCATGATCTTCTGGGTAGAAATAGTCCCTAGAAGGTGTTACTTGCATTTCAACTGCCTGTGCAGTAGTCATCATCAGAGTCAGTGAACGTCTTTGTTAGAGCCAGTTGCATAATTACTAGATGTTGCAAATGAGTGATGTTAGTCAGATCAATTAGTGGTACCATCATAGCTGCCAACTGTCTCCTTGATTGTTGCAGACTTAGCTCTGTTTAAAAGTCTTTTGTATGGTTCCAGTAGGTTGATGGGTCAGTTGAATGGTATTTTCTCAAATTTAGTAAACCAACTGACAGGGATAGGTTTTTGCTTATTGTTAGAACAATAAGATCATTAGATATTTGCTAGATTCCCAGTCTATAGAGTGGCCAGTATCTATACAATACCTCGCAATGTTGTTGCGACATCGCAACATTATGTAATATCCAGACTAAAGTGAAAGATCCTATTAATTCATTCAATAGAATTGGTGCTGTTTATAGAATTCCATGTAGTGAATTGGTGAGACAGGCAGTTCATTTAATATCAGACGCATAAAGCACCAAAAAGCACTTCAAACTAATGATCCTGACAACAACATCGGGATGCACCGTATGGCAGTTGCTTGTCAGTCTTGCTAAAACCAAGTAACCAATAAACTATATGTAACACTGTTATTGGTTAAGAGGGTGACACTACAATGCCCATCAAAGCTTAATAATTATTTGCACATCAAAAAGAATTTAAAAAGGTGTTAGTTCTGATCCAACGTTCTCTCTCCTCTTCTTTGAAAGCCTATGTCTAGTAACCAGTCAGTTAGCCAGGGTTACTTTGTAATTGTTCATAGTATTGTCTGCTTTGTTGTTTTCTAGAGCATACATAGAGTTTGACCGTTCCAAACAAACCAGTTTAACTGCCACTATCCTTCCAGCTGTCTACTTGGCTATTAAAATGAGGTACCATATGTTATGATTGCAACATACCGTTAAAACTGACAGTGCATACTGTACTAGATAGTAAACTATTTTTTTACTGGTAGTCTTCATCATTGCTGTTTGTTTTACTTTTTCATATAAAATAACCCTTTCACTCCTGTGCCAGCCAAAACAGATTTGGGTAAAAACATACAGTTCAAAACATGTTGAAAATTACACATTTTGCAGGTCATTTTTTTTGGCTAAAAACCTTGCCTTCAAGCAAAATGTTTAATATCCTATGAAAATTCAGTCCTACTAAGCTTATGTAAGTTTTCCAAGTTTTATTTCATTCTACTTACAACGAAGGCTAAAGCCCTTTATAGGAACATGCATATTTCGAAGTACACATTTCAACAAAAATACCACTGCAATGCATTCTGGGAAATCAACCATATTTTCGGCAGCCGACACACCATTTTGTAACACTAATTTGGAATTCTGCTGAAATTTCAGGCTTGTTGTGTTCTTCTAACACCAAAAATTGAAAAAAGTCTCTAAAAAAGTATTGAAGTGAAGATTTCTTCAAAGGTCGCCAAATTCACAAGTGCACAAAAAACATGAATTTTTAATGGAAATCATCTCACCTGCTTGATTTCTTTTAAACAGTAGACTCATCACAACTAGAAAGCTTAATGATGCTTTTCCAGAAGTGTTTTAAGACAAAATAATAGCAAAATACAATGATAAATCACAAATAATGTGCCTTCATCAAAGTCCATATTAGACTGAAAACCAGTTTCAAATGTGTTAAACCTCTTTACCAGCTTCATGCCTCCCCAGTTACACAAAAACACAGGAATCTTCAACGAAGTAAAAAACAAACAGCTCTGGACGAGCTTAAAATTTGCAGCCTCAAAAAATGCCTAAAATCACCAAAAATCTCCAGGAGCGAAAGGGTTAAAATGTGTTTTTTTTTAATTAATAATCCAACAATATGTGGTTTAATACCTGTTGTAAAAAAAAAAAAATATATATATATATATATATATATATAGTCTGTGATAGTGGCAATGCTGACGTGTGAGACGTCAGTCCTTAGTTGGTGTAATATGATATGACATGATGTTGTGTTACTCCGAGGAAGGACTAACGTCTGAAACATCAGTATCGACATCATCACTATACGGTGCCTAATTTACCTATATATGTTACTATTGTTTCTTTAGAAACACCGACGCAGTCCAATCTAGTCTTTTACTAGCTTTTAAGTCTTAGTTTAATACCTTTTGTGTCATAAATAGGAATACGTCAGTAGATCAGTACCTGATATTTCACCTGAAAATGTAGTGACTGTCTTTTGCATTCAATTGTTCTTAGAACACTGCGTATGCCCCTGAATCTCTACATCTCAGAAAAAAACAACAGAGAAATTGAAGCCCAAATAAACAACCTCACACCAATAGGTTCCACCAAGCTACGGACCAGCAGGTTAGTAGTGACTATAATTGTGTTTTTGTTTGTTTGTTATGAGGCCTGGATTCATATAAACCATTTCCATGGACACCCACATACTGGTAGCATAGTTCTATGTAATCTGAAGGCATATAATACCATAAAGCGTTTTGAAATGTGTGCAGTACCATGAAATTTGAGCCTGAAAGATTGATGAAAGCATTCTATGTTATTATATGTTAATATGAATGGATCATATTAAGTAGTGTGTGTCCATCAAATTATGGATGCACATGGGAGGCTGCTAAGCACAAAAAATGTAACTTTTCTTCCAGTGCATGTACAATGTAAAGACAATGCGCTGACAGTTATATAATCCAATCAGAGTGTGCATGAGATCTCATACTTTTTGTTTGAAAATAAAATTGACGACAGCATGTGCAAGTGCGCACCATCATGAAATGGTTTATAAAGAAGAAGCTATAATATTGTAGCATGCGTAAAAACTCATCTTTGTAATTAAATTAGTTTTACAGTCTTATAATGATAAGATTTGATAAAATAGTTATAATGTGTTTCTGTTGCAGGGTTGCTGCTTCAATATCACCAGGCTCAGAAAGAATATCATTTGATGATATTGACCAACCACATCACATCAACTTACCAAGAAAGGGATACCTTGAAGTTGTGGTCACATGGGTAATTACATTGTTCTTTATAGTTCAAAAATTGGAGAATTGGTAGGGCGTGTAAAGTAAGAATGTGCAATAAAATAAAGCAATTTATTATATAACATACAGCATTTTTCTCATGTGATAAAAATCGTATCAACACATGTGTTCAGTGGTGATATTCCTATTTATCAATTTAGATCAATCATTCTTTAATTACACTGTATGTTATATAATAAACAGAATAATACATGGTTGCTTGGAGATATGAAATTTATCTTCTTGTGTTCAACTCAATATCTCACTCGTGAGATATCGAGTTGAACAATCAAAGATAAATTTGATATCTCCGCACGCCCATATGTTATTCTCTATATATACAATATGAGCTGGATATCTGTATGAGGATTAAAAACAGAGAGCAAGCTATTATATTATACACCTATTACACTTGGCTTGAAACATCTTGATGTAGACTGACTGAATGCTGTTTGAAACTTGAATTTAAGTAAAAGTATTTTATGGTGGGGTGACTTCGGTGCACATTTTAATCTTCGAATCAAGGGCTTGGTTTTTCAAAGCTTGATTAGCACTAATTCTGGGTTAACTCTTTAGAAAACATAATACTAATCTAGTTTTGAACAACCAAGCCCAGTCTGGTAACTTTCTTGGCTACATCACAAGTGAAGTCAAATACAGGAAAACCATCAAGCCATTCTTCTTAACTCCTTGAACATCCCCAAACCATTTCGGGACAGAATTAGCTTTCTTTTGTCCAGGAGCAATTTTAGTTCCCTTTAACTATGGCAACTTAAAATGGTTTGTATTATAAGAAAATGAAGCCTTTTATAACCCTTGAAACTGGGAGCAATATCATTAATAATTTATTTAATATGTAAAATCACAAATACGGATTAGGCTGATGCTTTGATTTAGGAGCATGCTGTGAAATGCACTGGCTGTACCACTGTAATGATTATACTGACAAATGACAATACTTTGGCATTAGGTTATTGATGCTGGTCATTTCTGGGCAGCCATTGCAGAGCAGGAATCATCCAGAGAGTTTGGAATGTTGGAGCATTTTTTGCAAACCCATCAATATAACAGAGAGGTAACTTCATTCCAAGCACCATTATTACTTTTGATTTTGTGGTTACTGGCATGGTAGAAAAATTGATGTTCAGTGATTGTTGTTGTGATAACAATAGTATTATTATAGTGTTAATAATAAATACAATCTGTGTTTTTCAGGATGAACTGGACCTGCAAAATGTGCGAGTGGGTAGCTTTTGCATCGTTGAGTATATGGGTAGTAAATCAAGAGCTCAGGTTATTGACATTGGATATAAAGGGCTGAAAAAAGTAACATTCACTGTAAGTATCATTACGTTAATTAGTTTATGTAAAGAGCATCATTCTAATAAATAGTTTTTAGGAGCTTCATACCTAAAAGAATGAGAAAGGTACTTGAATTATTGTTTGGGGTTCAAACTGGTGTTTGAGAATTACCGCCATTCCACTTGATGCACCATTCAGTGCATCCACATAGTTAGGACTCTTGTAACTATGCATCCTGCTTCTGAGCACTTGATACAATGTGATTTATTCTTAATTTGGTTCTTGTTTATTAGGTTTTATTTCCTGACTATGGTAACACATCACAGTTTGGAGAATCCACTACAGTCTGGAGAATGATACCTGAGTTCCTACGTGTTCCATTTCAGGTACCATTTCATATTTACTTTTGCTTTTTAATCTCAGTGTTGGAATTGTTTTTTGGTTAGTTTGTCTATTTAATCTCTTGTTTTTGTCTGACTGGTGATTCAGTTTTTGTTTATTTCAATTTTTCATATGTCACTTATTATATTTTCTGGTCTAATGATTTATAGTGTTTGTTTTGATTTTTCAGGCCTTTAAATGTGAGTTATGTGAAATTCAGCCTGGGTTTAATTACTCCAGCAGCCATGGTGTGTGGTCTGAAGCAGCTACAGAACTATTTGTGCACCTAACTCAAGGCAAAAAGCTTATTGCTAAGGTACTGAGAATAACAAAAGAATGAATTTAGTATATCTGGTATTACTTGTTGCTTAAAATATTGTACCACTTAAATCTGTATTTGACAGTTTAAATCTGTACTTTTGAAAACAACAGTGACAGATACTCCTGAAATCCTACTAACCAATTAAACACATTATTCAAAAAAATGATGCATTCTGGTTGACTAAATGGTCAAGTGCAGATTGAAATGGTACATTATTTTAAAAGTTTAGTTGTGTATTTATTATAATTATACTGGCTGTTTTTGTCAGATCTTTTCAAGATTGCATGGTGTACTACGTGTTGATTTATATGATACCATGACTGAGGAAGACATCCACATCAACCAGGTCCTAATTAATGAGGGATATGGGCAGTTTATGGAAGAGTCTTATTCATCTAGGGTATGTTACTCTCATTTAGCATGGTGAAAAGTTTGTCTTCTATGTTCAAAACCCTTATGACACAGGGCTGCCTACCAAAAAGCTTGGTTTATCTAAAGATGAAATGTGGATGAAAAAAAAGTTTTTGACAACATGGATCGCAACCCGCTGTTTGAAAGCCTTGTTTGAGATACAGCAAATTTGTCTGTAATTTTTTCATAGTGTTTTACTGATTTTTGATGTCTTGTGTTTAAAAGCTTGCCTATATGACACCATTTTCCACAGTTTTTTGTTGAATTTTTCATTTGTTTTATTGCCAACAATAACATACTGTTTATCAACAGTTGGCACGACAACAGGCTGAAATATCACCTGGAGATGGAGCTGATGAAGAAGAGAACATTAACTGGTTTGATGATGAGAACCTTGATAGCAATCAAGAACCAGACAAATATCTCACTAGGGTAGGGACTCTATGTCTAACAGGAGTAGTGACAGTATGTCTAATAGGGAAGGGATTGTATGTCTAACAGGAGTAGTGACAGTATGTCTAATAGGGAAGGGATTGTATGTCTAACAGGAGTAGTGACAGTATGTCTGAATAGGGAAGGGATTGTATGTCTAACAGGAGTAGTGACAGTATGTCTAAATAGGGAAGGGATTGTATGTCTAACAGGAGTAGTGACAGTATGTCTAAATAGGGAAGGGATTGTATGTCTAACAGGAGTAGTGACAGTATGTCTAAATAGGGAAGGGATTGTATGTCTAACAGGAGTAGTGACAGTATGTCTAAATAGGGAAGGGATTGTATGTCTAACAGGAGTAGTGACAGTATGTCTAAATAGGGAAGGGATTGTATGTCTAACAGGAGTAGTGACAGTATGTCTAAATAGGGAAGGGATTGTATGTCTAACAGGAGTAGTGACAGTATGTCTGAATAGGGAAGGGATTGTATGTCTAACAGGAGTAGTGACAGTATGTCTAAATAGGGAAGGGATTGTATGTCTAACAGGAGTAGTGACAGTATGTCTGAATAGGGAAGGGATTGTATGTCTAACAGGAGTAGTGACAGTATGTCTAAATAGGGAAGGGATTGTATGTCTAACAGGAGTAGTGACAGTATGTCTAAATAGGGAAGGGATTGTATGTCTAACAGGAGTAGTGACAGTATGTCTAAATAGGGAAGGGATTGTATGGCTAACAGGAGTAGTGACAGTATGTCTAAATAGGGAAGGGATTGTATGTCTAACAGGAGTAGTGACAGTATGTCTAAATAGGGAAGGGATTGTATGTCTAACAGGAGTAGTGACAGTATGTCTAAATAGGGAAGGGATTGTATGTCTAACAGGAGTAGTGACAATATGTCTAAATAGGGAAGGGATTGTATGTCTAACAGGAGTAGTGACAGTATGTCTGAATAGGGAAGGGATTGTATGTCTAACAGGAGTAGTGACAGTATGTCTAAATAGGGAAGGGATTGTATGTCTAACAGGAGTAGTGACAGTATGTCTAAATAGGGAAGGGATTGTATGTCTAACAGGAGTAGTGACAGTATGTCTGAATAGGGAAGGGATTGTATGTCTAACAGGAGTAGTGACAGTATGTCTAAATAGGGAAGGGATTGTATGTCTAACAGGAGTAGTGACAGTATGTCTAAATAGGGAAGGGATTGTATGTCTAACAGGAGTAGTGACAGTATGTCTGAATAGGGAAGGGATTGTATGTCTAACAGGAGTAGTGACAGTATGTCTAAATAGGGAAGGGATTGTATGTCTAACAGGAGTAGTGACAGTATGTCTGAATATGGAAGGGATTGTATGTCTAACAGGAGTAGTGACAGTATGTCTAAATAGGGAAGGGATTGTATGTCTAACAGGAGTAGTGACAGTATGTCTGAATATGGAAGGGATTGTATGTCTAACAGGAGTAGTGACAGTATGTCTAAATAGGGAAGGGATTGTATGGCTAACAGGAGTAGTGACAGTATGTCTAAATAGGGAAGGGATTGTATGTCTAACAGGAGTAGTGACAGTATGTCTAAATAGGGAAGGGATTGTATGTCTAACAGGAGTAGTGACAGTATGTCTAAATAGGGAAGGGATTGTATGTCTAACAGGAGTAGTGACAGTATGTCTGAATAGGGAAGGGATTGTATGTCTAACAGGAGTAGTGACAGTATGTCTAAATAGGGAAGGGATTGTATGTCTAACAGGAGTAGTGACAGTATGTCTAAATAGGGAAGGGATTGTATGTCTAACAGGAGTAGTGACAGTATGTCTAATAGGGAAGGGATTGTATGTCTAACAGGAGTAGTGACAGTATGTCTAAATAGGGAAGGGATTGTATGGCTAACAGGAGTAGTGACAGTATGTCTAAATAGGGAAGGGATTGTATGTCTAACAGGAGTAGTGACAGTATGTCTGAATAGGGAAGGGATTGTATGTCTAACAGGAGTAGTGACAGTATGTCTAACAAGGGTCAGGTCAGTATGCCTAAAATAGGTGAGATATAATTTTGCTAACATACTTAACATAAATTCTGTTTTGTATTTTAGGTTTCATTACGAGGACCTTATAACCCACTAGAAATGACCTTCTACAATATTACGTCCATTGGAAGACTAATGTAAGGTTCAGATAGTTGTTTTACCATCAAGTTTTTAATCAACATTCATGTCTAGTCACATGAGGAGCTTCTATGATCCTGAAATGTTTCATCTGTGTGCTTTGAAATCCCATAACTAATATCAGTAATAACTAATAATAATTTAGTTTTAACAAGTATTTCTGAAATGAACCATGGATACTTTTATGCAACTTGCTTCTCACAGAATGTATGTGTGTACTCCCCTATATTTTGAATGTGGATATGTGCTGTTTTTAAGTTGGAGATAGGGTATCTTTTTTGGACATTTTTTCTTGGATAGGGTAAGGCTTTGTCTGAAATATGGTTAGGTTTTGGTTATCAAAAGTTTCCATTCAACTTTCAACACACTCCCACCAAAGTTGAGCTGCCCATCGCCTCAGCTTGACTCCAGTAGATGGTATTGTATCAATTAGTTTTGTTTTAATCATTTCACTAATATGTGGTTTCAGGGCAGCTAATATAGAGGTAGACTCGGTTAATAGTGTTGCTTTGAACGACCAGCCACAGGACCCCCACCCACGACTTCTTGTTGCTGCTAACATTGGAATGAACCCGACGGGAAACTCTGTTATTGCAAGGTATTGGTTTGTTTGTCAATCAATTTTAAATAGTTTGTTGGTATGTGTTTGTTTGTTTCTTTTGGTATCTCTTTGAAGGTGTCTGGAATAATGTTGTTTTTTAGTAACATCGCAAGTGGCACTTTTGTCCATATGTTATAGGAATGGGAATTATATGTTCTTATCGAATGTACCATAGTCCAACTCGTGTTTTTTTCTTGTGAAGGGACACTACACTTATGCCTAATATTCATGGTCTGTTGCCCCTTGTTGCTCTAACGTTTGCTCCTTGTGCAGAAATGAGGTAAGATATAAACAAAAGAATTGGCCAGTTTGTGATTGTCGGGGTGTCATGACAAACCAAATGGTTTTGAAACATATCGTTATATGTCTTTGCCCAAACGAAACTGTGAAATGGTCAAATAATCAGCTATCTTCATTAACTGGTGTACAGCTTCTCGTCACAATTTTACAACTGTTCTGGATTGAGTTATTGAGGCAAAAGCTTTTCTTGTAAATGCTCATTTTTTTATGTTTAACAGGGTGTGAATCAATGAAGACACAGTGAAGGAGAGAAAAGCTTTAATTCATTTGTTTTGATTCAATTTTATATAGGACGGATCCACAAAAGCAGCAATATACTGGAGCACTAGTTGGGTTGGGATACGATAAAAAGACAAATCAACCACTTTTACCTGACCATGATATCGAACTGACCTTTGATGTAGATATTACAGAGGATGATCTGGTTAAGGTTTGGATTATTACACTTTGTAACTCATCTTAGACAATCTTCGTTGTTTTATTCTTTCATTTCTTTTTCGTTTGTCATTTCCTTTGTTCCCTAATTTCTAATTCATTTTAAGTCCTTCATTCGTACATTGATCACTTCGTAGTTATCACAATATTCTAATAATTTGTCTGTGGAGTTCTCTCCATTCTTGGTTCAATCGTGCGATATCTGGAAACCCTCTAGTTCGGCCGGGGAGGGGTAGAAGAATATAGATTGTCTGGTGTGACTGGGTACCAACTTACTATCAGTGGTTGATTTTACAAGAGATATGGTATAGCTAGCCAATGGTGATGGTTTTGTTTATTTTGTTAGATCAATACAATTCGTATGAGTATAAACCTGGCATTTAACACTGAAGAAGAATCAGCTGAATGGGGCTCATCAGCTATTAATAGAATACAGCGAGCATGTAGAGACAAAATACTTGGGTACGTAATCACCGACATAGACTGTTGTCATATGCCTGGACTATACCTGGACTCCATAGCTAAGACTTGGGACACAGTTACATGAACGTTTTTAGCCCTGGCTGGAAGGACTTTTGCTTCTCAATCCTAAAGAACACAAACACAAAAGACATGTCGCATGTGTCATAAAATAAGCATAGCAATAAGCATAGACGCAAGCGTAAGCAAAACTGAAGAGAAAGGAACAACGAAGGAAAACGCTTTCCAAATCCCCTCTAGTTCCGAAATTCTTTTGTTTTTAATGTGCACTTGCGCCTTTGCTTTTCTTTTTAGAAACCCCATTTGTCACATAAGTTTGAAAAAAGACAAAAAGCTGCCTATATGAGAACCTCACTTTTTTAAGGCCGGTACACACGAGGGAGGCTCCCTCGTCTGTACCAACAATTTCACGCGAAAAATATGTTGCGCAACAAATATTTTTCTCCCGGGTTTTGCTCCCTCATATTAAATCGATACACACGAGGGAGCTTGCCCTGAAATATGTTCATGCAGCATTTTTGTTTCTGTAGCTTGCTCCCTCATATTAAACCAGTTTGATATGAGGAAGCAAACCAGGGAGCAAAAGTGTTGTTGCGCAACATATTTTTTTCGCGTGAAATCGGTACACACGAGGGAGCTTGCCCCGGGAGCATGTTGAGGGTGCGTGTTGCAGGAGCAAGCTCCCTCGTGTGTACCGACCTTATGTGTTCCATGTGCTTGTGCTGTTGTCGCAAGTGAGAAGCAAGTCATAATTGGTGTGTTTCATACTTGATGTTTATATCGTTTTCACTGAGTAATCAGTCACCTTGTTGTTTTTCTTAATTAGCTTGGTGTCAAAACGTCGCGAAGAGAGAAAAACACAATCATTCCGAAAGCAACTCCAGTGGAACCAGGTAACTTTGTTTATTCCTATCAAAAATTACTATAAGAATTTATAAAAGATTCTGGTTGGCCTGCTTTTGGTGATATACGTTCCAAGGAACTGTACATCTTAAGAAAGCGCTTCATAGTATATGATATAGGGAAAACATTGAGTCAGTTGAATGTTTTGTTAAACTAATAAAGATCGTCCCATTTCTTTGAAGTTGCTTTTTTGTCCATTATGTCATTTTTTCCTTTCCGTAGCTTTGTTTCCTTTTTACTTCAATATGATTTAGTTTACACCAAACGTTTGACACTATTGGCAAATAACTTTGTTATGCTGTTTTAAATATAGGTTAATCCACGTGATATCCTTGTACCTATGGAAAACAACGACGATAAAGACGGTTATCCAGGGCTGTATCAGCTACATAATGGTATTGCTATCAGTGGTACATCACTAGAAGACAACACGCCTGCTATGATACTAGAAAAACGAGAGAGCAACCAGCGGTTACACGAACTTGCGGGAAGGTAAGCATCTGGTGTTTACGCATTCGCATGGATTTCTATGTAGATTGTGATGATGACGGATGATGACTTGTTGCAGCTATTTTGTTTGACGCCTTTATTGCATCTTCGTACCATCTTATTTAAACCTTATAGTTTTAACTCGATCTTAATCCATGGTTGTCTACAGATTATTTGGTGTCTGTGATGTCCATGATTGATGATGATAATGATGACAATATGTACACTTTTTTGTATTTTCAATGGTTGTAGGAACAATAAGATTGTTGATAATTCTGAAGACGTGATGTTAAATCAATTCATGATGGCAACTATAATAATGTGTTGTCTGTCTACAGATCGTCGGAACCATTCCAAGAGAATGTCATCTGTGAATTGTGTCAAGTACGATGTAGACATCCTCGCGGTGTAACCCTTCATCTCGCTAGTCGCTGTCATAAAGACGAAGAGAGTATCCTCTTTGACATGTAATTTCCATGGAGTTGCTGGGTAACCCATGGTTACGCTCTACGTGTACAAGGAAGACAAATTTTATACCAACTTCACTTGCACCAAGTTATTTGCGACGAAGCAGC
The DNA here is from genome assembly GCA_918843875.1 of Diadumene lineata. Classification (NCBI taxonomy): domain Eukaryota; kingdom Metazoa; phylum Cnidaria; class Anthozoa; order Actiniaria; family Diadumenidae; genus Diadumene; species Diadumene lineata. The sequence continues at coordinate 9,733,759 of OU974074.1, read as the reverse complement.
TTTCCGTTCGTTGACGCTCAAACTTGATAGCTGATGGTGTATTGGTGGACTCTGCAGATTTCTATAAAGACAGTAATTACGTGGACAACACTATATAGTGACACTATAATAACGATAACGTCAAGAACACTAGCCAATATCTGCAATATCAATGAGAAATAGGTATAAATGTGACACTATAATGACAAGGGATGTACATCATCGCGATAATGGAAGATAATCACCAGGTGAATATTTTAATTTACAGAAGATTTATATGAAGATATTGTCAACACTATTTGTATTACTATGATAGCTATTGCATCAACTATTGATGTTCAAACAATATAGATTATTGTTGAAACACTAAAATTGAAGTAGTATATATACGACAATCATGGAATGATATGAACGTTTAGAAACAAGGTTTGACAAGTTCTTATATTTGTTGGAACAGTTGTAAAACTAGTTCTTTTTCAGCAGTTTTATTTGCAAGTCTTCACTGTATAGAATACATATAGGTACGGCAATAACACGAGATGTTGACGTATTGTATAGACTTGATAAGTACTTTAACCATGATAATGAGAGGTGGAACAAACGTCGAATGGATATTAACCTAGTTCAACATGAATGTGCCTCGAGTCTTCGAGGTGATAATTGCATTTTGGGCGGTTATCATCAAATGTATGTTTGGACAAAAAAGAGCTGGTCGTGTTTCTTGTTTCAATGCATGCTCTCAGGTCCTAAGTTATGGCATGTGATATGAATGTTGGCGCCTACCTGCTCTGTATCGTATACATTGTGAACACTTTCTTTCGCTAGTTGAAAACCCTGCGTAATATTCAGAATTATACATTTGTTGCTGTTACAATAAAATTTATATTTTTTAGAAAGCTTGTGATTTGTTTGTTGATGTTGCTTAATTAAGCCTGGTTTCCATGATCGATACCGTCACAAAATGGGAAAATCCTTCACCCCTTCAGACCCACATCTAAAATCGGTGGTAGGGCGTGTATGTTCGTCGGAACCTTTCAAAAATACAACAAAAAGACACCTAAGCCTTACGAAGGACGTTGTGTGGCAACATACGATGTTTACTTTAAAAGTACACATTAAGCCAAATTTAGACTCCCTCCTTCCAACGGAGATCCTTGATTTTGACGATGGTCCCATCCATACTCCGTTACCAATCCCGCTCCGCTATAAATGAATAATTATCTCGGGTAGCCACTTTAGCCTCTCCGCACTATATAGCCTGATAACTAAGGTTCCTAAGGGGATGGTCGTCGTATTTCTAATGGGTAAATTCAAACTTTAATATACGTACACTGTAGCGCTTATATTGAACGTAATACTATCCAACCGGCGTCAGCGTGTCAGAGTGCAAGGTTACCTTTCTGACTGGCTAACAATCAATGGCGGACTTCCACAAGGTACAAAAGTTGGACCAATCATGTTTCTCGCCATGATCAATGACCTACAATTACAACACCCAAATATATCTCACTGGAAGTACGTGGACAACGTCACAATGTCAGAGGTACTTCACAAAGACGAGTCATCTCGCTTACAATCGGCTGTTAACGACATTCAGCAGTGGACTGCTTCTAACGACATGATGATTAATGTGAAAAAATGCAAAGAGATGACCATCAGTTTCCTACGTAATCAACAGAGCCCACCATCAATCCATATCAACGGTCGCGAAATCGACTCTGTTACCTCTTTCAAAGTCCTTGGTACCAACATATCAAATCATCTACGGTGGACAATAAATACTGATGAAATTGTAAAAAAGGCCTCTCAACGTCTACACATCCTAAGAGTTCTTCGCAAATCTGGCATTCCACCCTCAGACCTTGTTTTAATCGTCGTTTTAATCTACATTGCCTTGGTGCGATCTATTATGGAGTACGCTTGTGCCGCATGGCACTTTAATCTAAATAACTACCAGAGACACAAAATAGAACTTGTCCAGAAACGAGCATTAAGGATTATATTTCCCAATTTACATTATAACGAGGCACTAGATGCGGCTAAGTGCGAGAGTCTAGATGATAGAAGACAGCTCTTGTGCAACACAATCTTCAAGAAAATGTCAAACCAAGGTTCTAAATTAAATAATTTGTTACCTCCTAGTAGGATTCAGGCTCACTGTAGAAATCTAAGGAAAAATGCTAACATTAGCCTACCAAAATGTAGGACCGGACGTTATAAAAACAGTTTTGTCCCGGGAATGTGTTTTTATGAAAATAAAAATAAATAAGCTATATATGCCAATTATTCTTATTATCTTTTAAATTTGTAAATAAATGTAAATTCACTTTTATTCTTATATTCATTTTAACACTTGTAATTCACCTTTGTGGTGCGATATGTGTTTTTTTTTCAATAAACCTTTATTATTATTATAATACTAGTTTTTCCATTTCTGTCAGTTTTTTCTTTTCTTTTTTTTTTCTTTTTTTCTTTTTTTTTTTGAGGAGGGAGAAGCAGAGTTTAAAGTGTGATTGTCTAAATGATCTAGATGGGGACTAAGGTAGCAAGGCTAGATTTTCAGGATAGAAAAGAGCAATATATGACTCTTCGGGAGTCGCGTTGTTTGATTAAACCGGGCTTGCTGTGTTACATCTGGTGCAAATGCATTCTGGTCAGGTATCACGTTTCGATTAAATATGGCGGCAGTACTAGCGTTTATGACAGCAAAACAGAGCATTGTTTCGGTAAGTTGTCCTTCACGATTTATATAATTGTGTGTGTTATCACTTCCATTGTACTCTGCCTTCTTTCTGTGCCTTTTTTTGCCAAAATACTTCAGAACTATGTATTTCTATGTTGTTATTGCTCACTTGCATCAAATCGACCAACTTAATAGCTTGAAATCCCCCTTTCAAGGCTTAAGTACTCATGCTTTCAAGTCTTGCTCTTTTTATTCCCGTATACAGAATCTCTCGTTTTCTGACAGCCGCTTCACGGTTTCTTAACTTCGCGCTGTGAGAAGAACGAGGTGCTAGCTCTCCAGGGCAGGACCAGGGTAGTCTTTTTATGACGTGAAACGAAATTCCATATGAAGCATATGGTAGAAATTTTACGTTCTAGAAAAATTAATATTGCTTGTCGATAAGATCTAAGTTAGGGTACTGAAAGGGTAAGTTGGAGTTTTTGTCGTGTAAAGTTTAAAAGTAATGTCTATGTTTAACGTCCAAAGTACCTTCAGCATCTGGAAACCAATGTTGGTCTACTCAAATACTGGTACCCATTCATTTTATACACCTGGGAAAGGGGCACTGAGAGAGTTAAGTATCTTACCCAAGGACACAATATTATACCCTGCGAGCAGAGTCTTCTTTAACCTTCCCCACGAGAGAGAGAAAGGAAAGTAGACTCTGCCGAAACCCTGTCGTTTCTTTGAAGTGCCGATAGCCCAACAATCGGGGCTACTCAGAACAAGTTTTGCTTCCGGATAAACTGGTTTTTTTTATGCGCAGCCAATTCAGTTGACTTAAACCGTTCGTCTTGCTCGAATTCTTGTTCTTGTCGCTACAAAGGCGTCACATCTATACAGCCAGAAAGTTCAGCGTCATAACTAGTATGCGTTCCCTCAAATAAATTTGCTCTCAGGCATGTTTTTTTACTTTTACTAGAATCTGGACTCGAACATCGTTTGATGAATTCGTCGCTCGGCGAATTATTCTCATCACGGAACAAAGGCACCTTTTGTTTTTGTCGTTGCTTCTACTGGCTCGATTTTGGGTATTTCTTCAGTGGAGTTTTAGGGGAATCTGAATTATAAACTATAAACGAGGATTTTAAGGCGTACGCGACATTACATTTTGCATAAACAACCAAGCTTACTTGATAGTTTTGTCACCTAATCAGTGACGGTAAGCGTAAACCGCGAGAAAATAACCGGATCCGGAAATATTATTTCAGCGAGTAGGCGTTGAAAGTCATTCGTTTCTAAGCAACCGCCGCGCATGCTCAAATTGAAAGCAACAGGGTTTCGGCAGAGTCTACTTTCCTTTCTCTCTCTCGTGGGGAAGGTTAAAGAAGACTCTGCTCGCAGGGTAACAATATTATTGCCTGGTCTGAGAATTCAACCCAGGCCAGTGGACCCGAAGTCTGATGGCTTAACCACTAGCAAACCACCACATACCTTATAATTGTGTTAAATAGGATTTGTTGTAAAAAATTACAGAAATTGGATAAATGATTCATGTTTGAGCGAAGCTCTAAATATAATAATATTATAATTGCTTTTAAAAAAAAGTAAACACTGCTGCACTGTGTTTTTCAGTGCCGATTGCCATAACTGCCTATCGTCAAGTCAGACTGTACATGTATATATGTTTTTGTGTATGGGAAGATTGTGGACACAAGGCAATTTGAATTATTCCAAGGCTGGAAATTAAAAGTATTCATTGGAGTCATGAATTATGTGCAGTTGGTTGGAATTGGAAGTCATGGAGTTATATGATCTATAATATCAATGGTGTAGCCAGACTCTGGACAAAAAGAAGTCACGCTTATTTTGGAGTCAACACATTTGGAATTCAACAATATTATTTGGAAGAAATAGTTTCATTTGTTTTGCTTATTTTGATGAAGTTTTTTTATGGTTGTGAAATATAATGGATAACATGTACAAAAACATTGAGAGATCAATGATCAAAAAAGATTCATGTGATAATATCAGGTCAAGTTGCTCTATGAGCAAGTCTGCTTTAAATTCATACTCACTTGGAAGTTCAACAAGTCATAGTAGCCAAGAGAGGAACTTGGTCAATGTTGATGGTTTTGCTACAGAGGTTGTGACAGCAGCAGATGTCATTTTACTTAACATTGAAATTGGTGAAAAGAAACTTGAGAATGTACCAATTGATTCTCAATGTCTTCTGCAAGATCTTGCTGAGGAATTAGCACAAAATGAAACAATTAGAGTTGTGTATTTCTTAAATGAAACAATCAAAAAAGGAGGAGCTAAGTGTGATGCTGTTGATGCCCAGGGTAAGTTTCTTGTTTTGCCACTAATACATATAAAGTTAATCTCTAAAAGCATACATTGTTTTTTCCTTTGAATTTATTTGCCATATAAAAATATTATAACATTTCAGTAAATGAATACAGAGATAAGTTTTGAAATAGGAGGTTCATGTGAAACCATAACTGCAGCTTGTATGAAGTTATCAAACCTTCAATTATTGATCATGCCAAAATTCCAATGTAAAATAAGGAGAATATAAAATAAGTAAAAATAAAGCCTCGAAGGGGTTTTTCACTTCAAAAAATGTTTTCTGTGGATAGCAAGATGCGAGAAATGAAGGCAATAACAGTTGTGAATATCAACTGTAAATATAATTATTGTTTTGTGTTGATGCAGTTCTAGTGAGATTAAGGCCACAATGGAAGTTTATACCATTGTCAGACCTAGTAGACGACCAGACACAAACTCTACAAGAAGTACTGACCACCATTCCTGACTATTATCAAACAGTATTCACACTGGCACCAAAATCTCACAGGTAACTAAATTTATCAACTATTCAAACTGGGAAAAATGATATTCAAATAACTGTGACTGGTTATATGAAGCCTGAATAGTGTTATCCACTGGATAAATCGCTCCAGTTAATATAAACTTTATTTAATGGATACCTTTATCCATAATTCATATAACTGGAACCTTTGAGTTACTATAAAGAATATTATAGGTGCCGATACAATATGTTATTGATCACATGACTGTTGCATAATGTACTAGAGGCACAACCTCCATGGATACTGTATGTAATGATAGGATCATAATAAAAAAGATGAAGTACTATATTTTTGTTCGTACCGTACTCTTTTGTTCTGATATCATCACAATCTAATAGTTTCCAATTAGATTTTATATTACCTTGAACAGCAATTACAGATTTGATATTTGGACTAGTGTAGGAAAGGTTCAAGTATTACTAATAAGATGAAGCTATCTCTATTGTTTCGAGTTACCTAGGCAACCATAAGGAAATTTTGTAGAAATTGTTGAAACTCAAGCTTAAAACAATATTTTATTAACTTAAAGATAATGTATGGCATAATTATGTATTCAGCTGGTCATATCTTAGCCGTTATTAAACCATTTTAATGAAACTTCAACCTCTTTCAAGATGTTCTTTTAAAATTTGTGAATCAAAATTCAATAAATCATAGAATTATTATTTATGATGACATGACTTTGGTATAAGTAATAATGAAATGCTGCAATGATGTTTCAAAAGTGTTGAAATCTTTTGTAGTGTTTTCTTCCATGGCAAATTTGTTATTTTATTGTCTGCATTGTGCTACCTGTGGTACAACAGTGGCAGTGATTTTATTGAATGTTTGTAGTGACGAGGTATTCTGAAGTCTAGCCCAAAAAATAATTAAAAAAAACAGTGATGTAACAGCAAATATCACTTTCAAATTCACAGGATTTTAGGTTTGTTGACAAGTAACTTCAAACATGGTTGTTTTCTTTGTCCACAGCCATTTGAAAGTTAGCCATGTGAAATGTTTTAATTTATGCTATAATCAATCTCACCCTAACTCACCAAAATTCTGAGTGACTCATAAAAATACACAGCCATATTAGACAGCTAGTCAACAATATTATTTATGTGCTCAGATCATAGGGTAAATCCCTCGTTAAATATTTGATCACGGATCTGAAACCAATTATTTCTAGCACACATAACTATTGAACAACAATTTAAAATTACAATTTTAAACAATTTTTTATATTTATGTTATTGAATACAAAAGTACTAAATTCACATAATCTATAATTAATAATGGTTTCAATACTGGTATTTGTTTGTAGTTGTTGATAATTTGTTCAGCTGAAAGAGTTCAATTTTAGATGACAAGATTTCATTTTTTTTTCATCAGATGTCAGTCATCAGAACAGCCAGCATGTGATTCAAAACAAGAGCTATTTGTACACTTGGTTACTGAGTTGAAGTCATTGTTTGACAAATATCCTTTCAATGACCTTGTAGATGATCATAGTAGCTCGCAAGATATGGTAAGACTACATGTTTGTTTGTCAGTAAGATGCTTGATAAAATGTAAAAAGTAATTTCATTGGTAAATTGAAGGGTTTAAAGCGAAAACAGTGTAAGTGCATGTTCTGATAATTTTTTTTCAAATTTTCAACCAATCAGTTAAAAAAAAGGTATCTAACAATTTAATTTGGTCTAAAAATAAACATCTTCTATTTTTTTCAGAAGAAATTGTCAGAAAAATTTATTTGCGATTTTAGGCATTTTTTGAGGCATACAAACTTTAAGCTTGTCCAGGGCAGTTTCTTTTTGGCTCGATCAAGTTTTCTGTGTTTTTATGTTACTGGGGAGGCATGAAGCTGGTAAAAAAACAAACAAATAAAGCTGGTAAACATGTTTAACACGTTTGGTTCTGGTTTTAGTCTAATCAGTACTTCGACAAAGGCATTTGCAATTTGGTCGTTGTTTTTTGCTATTATTTTGCCTCTAAACGCTTCTGGAAAAGCATCATTAAGCTTTCTAGTTGTGATGAGTCTACTGTTTGGAAGAAATCAAGCAGATGAGATTGATTTCCAGTGAAAATTCGTATTTTTTTCGCACTGATGAATTTTGGTGACCATTGAAGAAATCATCGCTTCAAGACTGTTTTAGAGGCAAATTCTTGAACTGATGCTGCTTTTTTGCAAGTTTTGGCGATCAAAGAACACAACAAGCCTGAAATTTCGGCAGAATTCCAAGATAGTGTGAGACTTAAAATTCAAAAAACTTTAAATGGTGGGATGGTGTGTGGGCAGCCGAAAATCTGGTTGATTTGAGAAATCATAGAAGTTTCCAGTACTGTAGCTCTGTGGTAGAGCATCCGTCTAGATAATCAGAAGGTTGGGAGTTTGATTCCCATCCTGGTGCTCAGTTTTTCCACTGGAGTTACTTGTGCTTTGTTTATTTACATGCTTTAATTCTCATTTATTTATTTCATTGTTATATGTACAGCATGTAAATAAAAAATAACTAATTAATTATGTATTTGCTGCAAATGTCTTAATCTTTCAATCCAACCCAGTGAATGTTCATAACTGTAAGCATATTTTGTTCTCTTTTAGGCAAACTTGTATGCCAGTCCTGAAAATGTTCAAGAATTAAAACAACTGTTAAGCAGGGTGAATGATTTAGTTAAAACATATCTTGTTACTGATGAAGAAACACAGGAAAATGAGCCTACACATCAAAATAAACAGACACAAAGTCCTGAAGAGGAGGAAGAAACAAGCAATCCTGTTAACCAATCCATTGCTTCTGAATCAATAGACTACAGGCCAATATCACAGGGCTATACTGTCCAGCTTCCTACTCATACTAACCAATATATCTCTTCGCCATCAATATCCCACATGATATGTACACAAGAAAACAAAGCAATAGTATGCTTGACAAATGTTGAACTTCACGAAGACTTCCAGAATTCTAGCACTGACACTATTATTCATGTTAAAACAGATGAATTAATGCAGGACAGCAATAGAACTTCTTCATGCAAAGTTAGAATTCAGTTTGATAAAAACTATGAGCTTCCATTGCTAAGACAGTGGTTCAATGAGAACCCAGCACCTAGTAAACACACAATAAAACGGTATGTTGCTCAGTTGAATGCCAGTGAAATACGACAAGGAAAAGATCCTGTAACATACAGGGCAGTATATATATGGTTCAAGAACACCAGAGCTCGTAATCCTAAAAAGAAACTGCATAGCACTATGATGACAAATAAAAGTGAACTTGAAAATTAGTTGATCTTAATAAAAGAACCTGTCATGAGAAAAGCAGTAAAATACTCAATTTGTAGCACAAGCAGCCATTTTGAGCTTTCACTTCCAAAGCATGGATTGCACTTTCACTTTTTTAAGCATGGAACTGTGCAACATGTTTCAATCTCCTCAGCAGTTTCTGTTTTTATAAAAAAGCCCAACACACGTCATTTTAAAAATGTACCAGTATTGTTTCAGCAAGAATAAAAAACAAGGACAGATGGAAACATTTCAGCAATGTTGTTATATTGTTTTTTTTACCAATAACAATTACAGCACATTAATGAACCCTAAGTTAAAATAATTCAGCTGACTCAGGTGATGGTTGAGATGGTGAAAGCAGTCGCAAGCAGGGGCCGCAGAGCAGCCCAAAAAAGTGGTGGTGCTATTAACCGCCAAAGGCAGTTGTATTGTGAAAGAAATTTCAAAAAAAAATTTGATTGAAAAAAAAAGTGAAAAAAATATATGGAAAAAGTGTATGTGTGAGGAGAGGTGGGGGGGGGGGGGGGGGGGGGGGGCTGAAGCTCTCACAGCCCCTCCCTCTCCGCGGCCCCTGGCAAGCATTAGGATAGCTTGTTGACACAGTAGAGTTGTCTTTATTTAAGTCGTGCAAAATCATGTACTTGACTATTGTCACTCACATGGCAATTTTGATCTAACATATAAAAGTATACATTAGGTCACCAAGCATTTCTAAGGAGATATTGTGAAAATTCATAGACTAGGTTCTTTGTGAAATTATGTGTCAGTGTCACGTTTTGTGATAGATATACTTTGCTGCTTTTACTATCAATGATGACTAATATATATTCACAAGATTCTGATGATCAATGCAAATGTAATTTGATTTGATGATTTCTTTATCAAAGAGCAATAAAAGCTTTCAGTAATTATTGATGAGTTTTCATCATGATATTTCGATCCTCTTCTAATGAGTTATATCTACTAGAGACATCCTGATATTTGCAGATTGAAGCACAGGCACAGAGAATATCAGTCTGTGAATAGCTGTTTATAGTCAAACTACATGACCCTTGGACACAGAATTCATTTAATGATTTTATTCTTCAAAAAATAATTTGATTATTTGACAAAATTTGTCAAATGAATATTCAATTTTGAAATCAACATCTAACACATTCAAAATAAGAATGTGCCATATGAAGCAGAAAAACTTTCAAAACAGAAAGCTTAAACTGTCTAGAAACTTTTTTTTAGAAAATATATCTGGACAAATAAGAAACATTGTGAGTTATGTTTAATTATTTGGGTTTTTTAAAAAAAAATTGTTGGAATTGAATAATCAATTCGATGTGTAGTTAGTGAAATAATTAAATTAAATGATCTCTGTGTTCACGCATCAGCTAGGTGGACTGAAATATTTAGAGATCAGCCTTGCACTAACTTTTAGAAGTTGTGCACTAGTAATGATATTAAGGTCGAGGGGTACAGCAGAACAAGAATAATTGTTACATGATGTACTGTCAGTGACTGACTGCAAGGAATGTGTCGTTCCTTTGTGTATTTGCTGGTGGTTAGTCTTACTATTATAATAATTATTCAGCAGTTCCTCACTGTCTTGATGACTGTTAATCCTCAGATCATTGTTTGAACCACCATTAATCAGCTGGTTGACTACTATGGTATATTATGTTCTCTTGATTGCATCTGTTATTGAATATCTTTTCCCCCTAGAAGTCAAGTTTACTACCTAGAATAAGAAGCTTGGTACAACTCTCAAGAAATATCTCACGCTATAAGAATAGTAAAAGCAAAAGAGTAAGTAATGTAAGATAAACTGGTAGGAACTGGTTTAATTTGCATTATCAATCAATGTATATTTTGAGTTAGAGCATTTTTGTTGTATTCATCTACAGCATGTTTCAACCAAAAAAGCTTCAACAACACAAGGCTTGTTAACATATAGTCGATTAAGAACAAACAAATATAAAGCCAGCAGTGGTATGGCCATTAACATGCAGGATGATCCCTTGACTGACTGCAATGAATCAATATCCACTGGGCCAAGAGAAATTGTTGTTCAACCAACAACGAAGGTATGTTAATACAATCATATAATTTACAAGCCAGTAAACCAAATTCATTCTTTAATAAAGAAATATTAAGGGATTTGATATGTGGTTTACATGCAAGATTTTGTGAGGAAACTGATAAGGCTTTTAAAGAAACTCATCAACATAATCTGTAGGTAACTAGCTTTTGTTTATGGTTTTGGTGAACATGTATATTTCAAAATCAAATGTATTTTGACCATGAAGGTAAAACTAATACAAACTAGGGTAATGTAAGGATCAATAGTTCCCATAATGAATTTGGTAATTAATTTGGACTTCTAAGATAGATTCTTGTTTGACATGAACTTTTAGTCTCCAGTGGATCACAAGCAATGCTTTACATCCAAAGTATTTGCTAACTATTGTTTTTGATATCTAGAACCCAGCATTCATGACTGATGGTAATCTTGAATACAAAGAAAGAGTTTCATCATTTGAAACACTGGGGTTATGTCATGATGTCTTGAAAGCACTAGACTCCATGAATGTCAGACAACCAACTGTTATACAGGTATTGTAAATAATTATACTACTCATCACACTTAACGAGGGGGACTTTGGGGAGTCTCAAACAATGCAACATCGCAAAAAATCGATGGTGAACACCACAACACAGCAAAAAATTCAACAAAACACAGTCACCACATTTTTTTCATGAGTCACGTGGAAAAAAAAAATTTTGGTTGGATTAAAAGTGCAACTCCGAAAAAAGTTTTTATTTCACTGTACACCACACGTAAATTAACTTAAATATCGCACATCGCAAGGTTTTGCATCACCGCAATGCCGCAATTTTTCAGCCTCATTCACCGTAACACCGCACTAAAGTAAGGACAACACCGCAAACCCCAATGTCCCCCTCCTTAACTGTTTAAAAATAGCTTGAATATTGGCTCACTAGATATAGACAGTGACAGATCTAGAATGATATATAAACTGTATTATAGAACAGCTACTTAATCTTGTCATGATTACAGACAACATTGAAGTTCATAATACAGATTACTAACAGTATGTAATGTAATGTAGTGCTTATATAGCGTGTTTCAATTATTGTCTCAATGCGCTTTACAACCTCTAATATTTTAAGTATGTATTCCGGTTTTACTAGCATGAGGTTGATTTATAGTTATAGTAAGTGTTTATTAGACAGTGTAGGTCTATCACCTAGGATATATGCCATCCTCAGTTGCTTGTTATGTCCTCCCCTTATTGGTTAATGTATAATAATTGTTGTACATCTACATGCATTCACATCTACATCAAAGGAAGTCTCATGATCATTTTGTGAAATTGTACATATTTTTAAATTGTCTATTTGTCATTGTTTGAGTTCTGTATAATCTGCACTTCAGATGTCCAATAATTGTTATCTTGTATTGCACAAATAATAAATGTAATGTAATTTATTCACTTCATCCCTAAACATGGTTTTTCAGAAGGAGTTACAACAATAATAAGCATATTTTCAAAATAATGTTTGAGTTAAGTATGATCTGCACTTCAGATGTACAATTATTTTCAGTCTTGTATTGCACCAGTGGGCTTACATGTTTTTAATTTGAATGTACAGATGGTTGCTATACCCAAAATACTACAGAGACATCATGTGTTATTGGCAGCACAGACTGGTAAGTTGATCAGATAGTCAACACATTGGTTGTTGGTTTAGGCAACAGCAGCACTTCATGTCTTCTAGTTATGATATATAGATAGATTTATTACTCTACTGCTCACACCCAACAACATGTCCTTTTATAAAATTCCACCATTCACCTGTCAGAACATCTCAGTGATTGTTACATTTTTATTACTGAACTGCAATATTTGACCTATAGTTATCAACCATTCTTATCACAAAGTACATTGATGATCTACCATGGTATACCAGTGGTATATATACCAGGTATACATCAAAAATATGAATGTGTTAGCTCTTTTTTACACATGGGGGAAGGGGGTTTTCCGGTTTGCCAGAGGAAGTGGATGATTTTTGGAAATTTTCAAAAATACACGTAAAAGATACATGTAGGTGTGTTGACATGTAATTTTTTTTGCCTAAAGACCCTTTAGACACTAAAAGATACAAGATACCTGATTGTTACCCTTAAAAGATACGACAATCAACCCTGGCCATTGCCAAACAGAATCCCCTTTCATTTTCCACATCCTTTATTATTTTATCATGATTGAAAAAAAAACAATGTTTTTTGTGCAGGATCTGGTAAAACAATATCATACCTTGCTCCACTTGTCCATCTGTTAAGAGAGGAGGAAGAAAGACATGGTATTGTAGCGAGATTGAACCGACCTAGAGCATGTATAGTAGTGCCAGCAAGAGAACTGGCAGTACAAGTTTTAGTAAGTCAAATTTGCACACTAATCTTTACATTGTGACTGTTTGTAGTCTTCCTAATTATGCATTGTTACCTATTGATGTTAATTTGCAGAAAGTCGCCAAGTTTTTCAGCCATTATGCCAGATTTCGATCGACTGGGGTCATCGGAGGACGCAAACAGGTATTAATAATATTTATAACAATTCACTTGTGCAATGTTCAATCAATAATATAAAACAAATACAGCACAAGTTTCTTATTAAGCAGACACTCCTGGTTGTACTTCTCAAGTACATGCCAAAATGTATATTGTATATGTATATTGTCTTGTTGCCATGGTAATTGTTTGTTTCAACCATTGACAGTCACAGCTTATAGTATTTCACTGCATATTATTACTACTTTCTAGCCCAGGATAAAAATGTCCATGTAATAGAGTACCAAAGTGATGACGTCATCAAGAATAAATTCATGATTTATTGAATTGTGATTCCTGACTTGAAAATAATGTTTTGAAAGAAGTTCAAATTTGAAGTTTCATCAACATTGGTTCAATAGTGGTTGTGATATGACCAGGTGAATATATAATTATGCCATACATTTCTGTATACTTTCCACTTGGTTCCAAACTTGCAGATAGATGTATGGTGATTATATATTCAGCTGGTCATATCTCAGCCACTATTGAACCGATTTATATAAAATTTGAAATGTGAGCTTCTTTCTAGACATTCTTTATAAATCAGGAATCCAAATCGCTAAAATCAAACTTTCACTTTTTTGTGACATCACACTTCAGTACTCTATTGGACCCTTAATAATTAGTATTAGTATTTATTTCAGTTTTTTTTCTACTTGATACTACTTTCTTTTTTTTATTATAGAAGTTTATTCGGGAAGATCTAAAAAGTCCAGTAGATTTAATAGTAGCAACTCCAGGAACACTTCTCAAATATAGACAAAAAGGTAATAAAATTCTTAACTGCAAACAAACACAAGGCACAACAATAAATGCATAGCATGCATTGTATTTACTTTGTTTGTTTGCTTTTCTAGTTGTTTTCTTTCATAATAAAGCATTCTACAGCCCCTGAATAAAAGAGTGATTTTCATATGACCGTGAATAGTTAGTGCTTACTACTAACTATTACTTTGCCTATTCTTTCACGGTCATACGAAAATCACTCTACATGGCAGACAAAAAAAATAGTAATGTTCTGGTTGAGTCGAAGTAACAAATACTTACTGAGTAGCTACTATTTGTTAATATTTAGTTTGTTTTCATTTAATGGTTTTCCTATGTTTGCTCTGTTGACTGATAAGATTGACATTTTCAGCCCGGTCTAGACAATAGAAGTCTTCAGTGTTCCTGTCCCTTGGGATAAAAAGAACTGCCCTAAGCAGTCCATACTTGTGTTTATCGCTCTCTGCACTCTTTCTGTACTGCATCGCCTCACCCAATAACTACATAGTATTTTCTTCATCATTTTTGTTAGTATTGTCATTTTTTGTCTAAGATGATATTTGTATTTTATTTGTAGATCGGTTATTTTTCTCTGACCTGACACATCTTGTGATTGATGAAGCTGATACTATGTTTGATAGTTCATTCAAGAAACTAACCATGGAATTACTGCACACTATACATGTACGGGATGTTAAACTAGGCAATTTGAATGATGGCGTCCTTTAACGACAATTTACAACATTCTTTGCGAATTCGTTTTCATATTCAAATTGTTAATCCTCGTGAAGATTAATAAACCACTTTACACTGATTGGGATTCAAAAGAAAGTGAGCAAAGCATTCTGGTGGTTATAGTTATCCACGTCATCATGGAAATCGCCTTATTGAATTTGGTGTCAAGAAAATCTGCGGATTTGATGATGGATTTGATAGCCATTATAGATGATTTTCATGACATTTTAATTTTTGTCATGACATTGATTACGATAACAGTAATCATTTTTAATGGGAATTTAGCATAACTGAACCAACCTCAGAAGATATAATATCGCAATGTCAATTTCAAGATGGCACCCAAACGTCTTTTGCTATTAGTTACACTCAAAGTGATCACTTTGGAGATAGTGTTGATGAATGATAATGCTTGTGATAATGGCTTTGGCGATGACAGTTTTTATTCCATTGTTATGGCAGGTCCGTCATTCCAAGCCTCCTCTTCCACACGGTTTGCCTATTGATGCACAAGTAACCGTTGTCGGTGCAACACTGCCTGAAGACTTCCTTGTTTCTACCCTGGCAGAAGTGGTACCAGTAAGTTCATGCTGGCTAAATAATCAATAACCCAATCGCTGTCATCAAAACTTATTATTTTATATTTTGTTTGAATGTCACTGTTATCAAAACTTTTTTTTAAATATTTTGTTTGTATGTCACTGTTATCAAATTTTATTTATTTAGTTTGTTTGGATGTGCATGTCCATGTTAGTACTGAGCGGGATGAATTTGAAAACGTATGCGCAACTTAAAGGAGAAAACGTAACAAAAAAATTCTAATTAAACAATATAGGCATCGTTCACACAAATCGGGATGAATGAACTGACAAAATTAATGCAAGTTCTTTGTTAGTGCAGTAGGTATTTTATTATAAAAATGATATCAAGCACGACTTCAAAAACAGCGGTTTCATTATTAACGTTTCGTGTGCGAATTTATCCGGCCCAGTGTGGAGAGAATTCGGATTCATGTGGATTAGTGTGGGCATAAGGCTAGGTTGATTTATTATGGACGGAAGGTCTAACGAGATCACTAATGTTGCGTCTTAACGTTTGTGTGGGTTATTGTGGACAGGGCCTAAGTGTCTAAAATCATAATTGCAATCATCTCTAATGATAATAAGGTTAAATGATTGTTTGTTCACAGTATTGATAATCTTTATCAGACAGTTGTTTATTCCGTTGTATTGGATATTATTGTTGTAGAATATGAAGAAGTGTACATCAGGATTACACAGGGTACTCCCACATGTAAAGCATGTCTTTATGAAAATGAATAACAGTAACAAAGCAGGTAAGAATTATGCATTTAAAGAAATGTATATCCATCAAGAAATGCTGGTGTTCCGTCTTTTGCAAATCAAAGGAATTCAAAAGGTTCAACATTGATATTGATGGTTGACATCCAGTGTTGTCTGTTTCATCTCTCGAATTGAATGCATGGTCCCGACAAATAATGGCAGCAATTTTCCAATGGAATTGAAATTTTGTCGCACGGACAACTACGACGTATCTGTTGTAGAGAGATAACTACCAGAAAATTTAATTTTCGCAAGACAGTAAACAGTTGATGAACTATATAATCAGTAACAGTAACTACGAGGAGTCCGTACCAACAATTTGATTGCCAGTAACAATTTATCCTTGACTTCCTCGGACTCTTTCAACTCTGTTTAACTTGAAACGATTTTAAATATCCGCAAAAAAGACTGTTTGTAAGATTGGAAATGGGCGCATTGCGGTCTTCCTGGTAGATAATCTTATTTATAAGTGGAGGAACTAGCGATGCTTCATAGAGGGGGACATTTGGGGAGTCTCGAACACCGCAACACCGCAAAAATTCGATGGTGAACACCGCAAAACCGCAAAAAATTCAACAAAACACCGTCACCGCATTTTTTCATGAGTCACGTGCAAAAAAATCATTTTCGTTGGATTAAAATCGCAACTCCGAAAAAAGTTTTTATTTCACCGTACACCGCACGTAAATTAACTTAAATATCGCACATCGCGAGGTTTTGCATCACCGCAATACCGCAATTTTTCAGCCTCGTTCACCGTAACACCGCACTAAAATAAGGACAACACCGCAAACCCCAATGTCCCACTCTTCATAAAATAAGGCTTTGTACCTAGTGCGGGCACCTGCTTACTACACCAGTTTTAATTTAGGACTATTTGTCGGTTGAGGCTAAAATTTAGACTTTGACGTCTGATATTTCTCATTTTTGTATCATATGCGAGCCCTCTGCCCAGGATCTTCTGTTAAATCACATCTGCTATCTAAGACTAGAAGCTTAAAGAAAGATTTCAGTCTGTTACTCACTCATAGCCAGCAATTGAAAAACCTGTACAAAGAGTTTTCTCTAACCATTTCCCTCTATTAACTATGATTTAATCAATTCTACACACGCTCGGTCTACATCTATACATTCTATGATTTACACAAATGATTTACACGGAGATGCTTTTTTGCCATGCATTTATAATGGTTGCATGCATTATGTTACCCGTGTCACATTCGAGGTATTCTCTCGAAGAAATTCAGGATGCAACATAGGCTAGGGTAATAGAGATGTTGGATAGATTTTCGTTAGATATGTGGTCATTTCTCACCATAATCACGTAGACAATGTCCACCCACAATGTTCAACATCAACAGTGAAACAAAGACACATAACAATAGGTTTGTTAACCATCTCCCTCTATTAACTATGGTGTGTTTTGTTCTTATACCAGACTATCTAATCCAGTTGCTTCGTAAGGATGTTCGTCAAGGTGTACGGACTGTTGTGTTCTGTAACTCAGCAAAAGCATGTGATTGGCTAGGACATTGTTTGGCATCACATGACTTCTCGTTTATAAGATTACATGGTAATATTCCACCTGAGGTATGCTACAGATTAATACAGATATTGAGATATACTCTGAAGGAGTTAATTCTGAATTGTATTTTAACATTTTTGGGCCGTGTCAAAAGGGGGGCTGACTATATGAAGCCTGTTGCGAATAGACGATTTGCATTATGACGTCATTTACCAGAATGCTTTGCTTACTTTTGTATCGCAATTAGCATAAATTGTTCTGTTAATCTACAAAGGTATTAAAATTTGAATGTGAAAGAGAATTCGCTAAGTATACAGATAGTCGTAGTAAATTAAAATGACGTCATAATGCAGATCGCCTGTTGCGATCAGCGATGCTGTCTCTTTTTGTCCAGTTCTGATCTCGGAAAAAGCTCAAATGATGTTTGAAATTATGTATCCAGTGTTATTGGGAATTAGAAATTGATACATTTTTTTTTTTGCCAGTTTGAAGGTTTTATTTGTCGTTTTGTATTTTTATTTGCGTGTTGCCTATGTTTGTATATCCGTCTATAACGCTTTTGTTTTAATATGAAAAAAATCGTTTGAAGAGATCAATTATATTTTGTATAAATTATTGAAACAGTGAATTACAAGGTTTTTAATGATGTTTCCAAATGAGATCAAGTATCAAAAGATTTTTTTATGGTTTCACGTCAGTCTTCATGAAGCATTTACTTTGATGAAGTACGCGTTTGTATTTTTTCAGATTCGTTGCCAGCGTTTTGAAGATTTCCAAAAGAGAGTAGCTGACATATTAATTTGCACCGACATCGCCTCCAGGGGACTGGATACTAGTGACGTAGGAATTCATTTGTATTGACCTTTGGCATGCCCAGTTACATTCTGTTACTTGCTAGGAAGACTTTCGAAGCTTTATGTTGCACCAAATGGCAAAGAAAGTCATCCTAATTTATCGTATTGATATTATCTCTAAGAATCCTCGTTGTACTATAAAAGCATGGCTTTCATCAAGGAAGGCGTATTTACTCTCAGGGTCACTCGAGGATATCTCGTGCTCTTTCTTCTGTAACGTAGGACTAGCTCTTGTCAATGTTATGATTGTGGTACTTTGATTCAACTTTTGACAACGTTAATGACTATCTTCAGAGACTCACAAGGGGAAAGAAACATTTAACAATGCTGCGAACTATTCTAAGTAATTAGCATAATTTTGACACCACATTTGGTTGTGCCGTTTACTTAGTTGGTAAGGTTTTGGAAGCAGAAAAGATGTGATTTTATTTGAGAAAGGCTTTTCGACTTAAAAATTGAACGTTCCTGAGCGTGGAACCAAAGCAATGTACTGTCTCTACGCGTTTCAATTGCCTTATGAGTTCCTGGTATCTTTTCTTTAGGTTGGCCACGTGATCAACTTTGACTTTCCTGTCAGTGTAATTGATTACATCCATCGTATTGGTCGTACTGGCCGTGTCGGTAATAAACTAGACAGTGATGCATGCCGGGCTACTAGCTTTGTAACTCATAATAGGGATGCTCGTTTAGCCAGAGCACTTCAGGTATTATCATTCGTTCGTTCTTTCATTCATTCATTCAATTTTTCATTCATCCAATTATTCATTCACTCATCCAATTATTCATTCAATTATTTATCCATTAACTCATTCATTTATATAATCATTCATTCATTCATTCATTCGTTCGTTCGTTCGTTCTTATTCTTTTTATTTATCTATACGATGTACGCAACTGCCTGCCTATACCTATGTGCAGGTTGTCTTATATGCGGATTTACCCTATTGACTTGCGTTTTATTGATTTCAGATCGCAGCATCAAGAAATGTAAGTGTAGAAGTGGCTCAGTCGAGAAGATAAACGCGATAGAAATCAGCCTCAGAAGGTCACTTCATGTCGTCATGATACCTTTTCACGCCTGAAGCCTTGATAGCCTACATTTAATCCCAAGGGGCAGACACTTCCTACTCCTAAATTGTTATTTTGCATACAGAGTTGTTATTTTATAAAATGCCAAATAAATAAATATGAGAACTAGGTTATCGCTCTTTACTTAGTAAATTTCTTTCTGTTTTTATTTTCACTTCTATGTTGCCAAAGTGACTGCTGCTCAATGTTTAATTTAGCTACCAAAGGCTTAACGCTGAAGCTGCATGTAATCCCCCTCTTTCCATCTCATCTCTGTAGTAGCTGAAGCTGTTTAATCACAGAAGCATTAGACATTTGGAAATGCTCAAGACTTTATTTAACATATGAACAGCGACGGAAAATCGACGCGTCTACAAGTATTTAATTGCTACTTCAGTGTCAGTATGAATAGCGCAAATCATGCAATTTTGTGCTAAAATACAGCACAAAGGTAAAAGAATACATTTTTAGCCTAACACTGTCTTTGAGGTAGCTGATGCTAAAACCTTGGCACTGTTTCAGGCAATTTAGCCTGCTTGCACCCAGGTGGGGGGATGAAGTGCTCGGGATCGGTTCCTAGCATCACGTCGTAGAAGCTAAAACAAAACAAAGTTCAATTCATTCAAATGCTGGCCCTCGCTAGGGATATAAGCGTAATCCACGCACTCGATATACGTGTCGCATAGGTATATTGTAATACGTTTCTACTACGCTACTGAGCTTGTGTATATTATAAAACCTTGAACCACAGGGGCATATCAGGTAAGTATGAATTGTTTGTGAGATGTGTCTGAGTACCGGACTCAAATAAGAACTCGTTGAGTTTTTGTCATCAAGTGTTGTACAATCATTTATTAATTTTTCCGATATCTTTTTTGTCACCAGCTGTTGTCACTGGTAACGTTCGCCGAAAGAAAGGCTCTTCTTTCGGCGAACCACATAAGACGTCAACGAAGGCTATTT
Source organism: Diadumene lineata (assembly GCA_918843875.1). NCBI lineage: Eukaryota > Metazoa > Cnidaria > Anthozoa > Actiniaria > Diadumenidae > Diadumene > Diadumene lineata. The sequence goes on along the minus strand of OU974074.1, from coordinate 9,713,085 downwards.
TGTCACCACTTTTGCCGTGCACTTTTAACGTTTGTTTGTTTGCGTGTTTGTATGTTTGTTGGTTGGTTGGTTTGACGTAATTTTACCTGGAATGAACTGCACCAATCTCCTTGCTGTAAGCAACTGAATGTACAGGAATGCAGCCTAATTTCGTCACCGTTGCTACATAGTACACTAATAAAGAAAATACACAAGTCAAATTAAGTTACAACATTTTCCTCAATTCTGTTATAATTGAAGCACTTGATCGTGCTGGGTTCTCACCAGCAGCCTCGCAGCTGGCAGCGAAATTCTCACAGATATTACCGATACTAATCTCTGATCCAGTGTTCCGACAACGTTTATTTTAATAATGTCATAAATGCTGTTACCTTTGTTCTCTTTATGTTCCATTTCTCCGTAGAAGGTATTAACAAGAACACCAATACCGGGATAACTACCACCAATGTACGCCTCTACAGCAAACTTAGCATCAGAAGGGATCTGGGACGGCCTAAAAGGCTCGTGGAACTCGGACACAGTGCACTCGCCAGTTCTATTGATACTCAGCTTGATGCGATAGAGAAGGGACTAGAATGATATTGTAAATAACTTACTTACTACCTGTATCAATAAATTAATGACGTTCTTTTTCTTAAACTTGTGGAATTGCGCAAAGGTTTGCATTACAGCTCAATATGGACACTCAGCTCTAACATTGCAAACTTTAGACAGGGCGAAGTGAAGACATTTCTTTCGATTTTCATGTGGTTGTATTTTTAATTTAGTACTCTGTTTAATTCTTCAATAGTAAATAATTTTCAAAGTGTAAGGACCATGTTTATCTACCGCATCATGCATCATCCTTTGGTAGTTTAAACTCCTGCATCAACCTTATCCCACATAGTCCTTACCCCCTTGGCCGCTGCCTTGTACCCTAAGCGATGTGCTTTGCAATGCACCTCCCCCTCTAGTTTCAAGCCACAACCTCAGTTTATCGTTAGCACTGTATCCTCTCACCACAAAGCATGACAAAAAGACGTTTTTAATTGTCTCACCTCTCTATATAGAATGATGTAATCATAGAAGGATCTTTTGCCAGAAATGTCGATATCTTCCAAGATGCGAACTCTTTGGTTCTCCTCATCATATGAAATCTTACCAAACACCGAGAAGTTTTTACTATGGTCGACCTGCCGAGAGAGAGAGAGAGAGAGAGAGAGAGATCAATCACTTTACAGTTAAGATAGTTTCCAAACTCGAGCTTTAAACTTGTGACGCTGCATGGGTTGTCAGATTCATGATAATTAGTCCAATTTGAAGGAAACTAGAAGTGTTAATATACCGACCTCTTTTAGGTGTCGGAGAAAAACAGAAGATTTACAATAGTGAATTGGAGAAAGCATGATCTGTCATGACCGAACTAGGAATTATGGACGTTTTTATGAAAACAGAATTACTGCAAGGATTATGTACAAATCCTACCATTTGTTATCGATCCTTCCGGCAGGTTTTTTTTTAATCGATGTAAATATAGGATAAGTTATATAGCGTTTACCTGCAATAGACGTCCAGTCCATTCTTTGGGACTCTCTGAAAAGATAGTATCATATGATCATAATGATATGAATTAAGAAATACAAAATTATTGCGATCTTTATCACAGGGCTTTAAATGTATACCATCGGTAATTAAATTTATTCAAACTGAAGTGTGAATTCCGCTCCCGGGCGGGGGCTACTACCCCATGATCGACTATACGGTGTCATGAACAGGGCATCGAATTCTACTCTATTTCAAATTTAATCCAAATTTCCTGTCATACGCAGGGCCCAGGAAATGAGAGGAATTATTTTACAACCAGGAACACCCCTACCCGATTCTGGCGGAACAACCCTACCCGATTCTGGCGGAACACCCCTACACGATTCTAGCAGGACAACCCTACCCGATTCTGGCCGCGGAACACACCTACCCGATTCTGGCGGAACACTTGTACTCGATTCTGGAACAACATCCCTACCCGATTCTGGCGGAGAGCTCTTAGAAAGAGTTTAAGATAATGAACCGAGGACGTACCGGTGGTTTTCAAATGCATAATACTTGCAAAATTATGAGTAAGCAATACTCAAACGTGCCTAAATGTCATGAGACAATCCTCACTGTCGTCTAGTACTAGTATTAAACCAGTCAAAGATTTTCCCACTTTATCAGGATTTTCAAACAAGGAATCTACGTCGAATAAATTGCATCGTCAATTTTTCATGTTTGTTGCATACACGGGGGGAACTTCGATCGGAGTAGTGCATGCTCGTCGAAATTTGAAAAGGACCCCAAGGTACCAAAGTTCTATCTAGAAGGGCAATACAATATTCTAATACCTAAAAGGTTCTAACTCAAATACGAACAATTGGATATAATGGTCGTAAAATCGAGACCTTGTTTTTGAATATTCATGATACCATAAAAGGTACCAACTTTAATTCTAAGAGTCTGAAAACCTCTAAGAGACCCTAAAAGTAGCCTGTGTACATCCGTTCCCACCCCTCCCCCTGGGGCGAGATATACATTTTCTCTATATTTTATAACTTTATTTGTTGAACATATCAATTACCTCCATGTCTTCCATTAGTATTTGATATTTCCACGACTGCTTTTTGATTCGTTTAATATTGATATATTCTAATTCTTGAATTGCAACAACTATTGTTCTCTCTTTTTGTCAAAATGTTCGCCTATTTGCGAAACAATGCCTTTTAATTATCAAATTAGACGTAAATTGAGCTCGATCTTGAATTTTCATCAAAACTTAACTAAAACGGATCATGCTTTGTATATTTGTGTCACCGTGCATTTTAGGTTGTTTTCGTGAGGAAAATATCAAAATCGTGTCTGCAAGCAAAGTTAACAATGATATGCAACTACTCACCGCATGGCTTTGGTGTTTGTGCGCTAGACAGGGCCAGTAGGCCGAATAAGGAAAGAACAACCAACATGATTGCAGCAAGCGAAGTACAAGACTAGCTGACTGTTGAGAGTATCGTACCAGGCACGTCGTATCTCGTGATCGCTCCATGACCTGATTTCGTATACTTGATAGTGATATCCATATATAGAGGAAAAAATTTCATTTTCTGGCAGATGTCTGTCAATTTTTGTTTTCTTATGTCTTTATTTCAACCTTTTTTTACTGAAACACATTTAATTCCAAGATTAATGAGTGAAATTAAAATGAAGGAGAAAAATAATAAGAGTGGAAAGCACGCCACTAAAAAGACGTTCAGCACAAATACCACCACTACACAGTACTATTTTATGCTAATTCCATTATTTTCTTTTGTTTAATTAATGCTGTCTACTACCTTATAGTGACAACTGTTGCACACGTTTAGTGCTTGCACTCTAATAGTATACAAGTTTGCAAATAAGTCACAGTTTTAATTGAATAGGAAAAAAATATATAAAACATGCCGAATTGATTGACGTACGCGAAGCGTTTACCATGATGTCTATCAAAATAAATTTGCATAATTCAATATTTGAGCTATGTATTACAGACTGTAAAACTACCATGCAAGATTAATTATTTGTAAAGCAATCATGCATATTTTCTAGTTGGATAGTTTGAAGGCTGCTGTACAATTTATGTATGATCAGTCAATTCCAAAGTTTCCCATTTTCTTGAATTTTGAAATCCATAAATTAGTATTTCTAGAAAGTATTTGAAAAATATGCCGGTATATGTAGTGGTGAATGTTAACCAACAGGCTCCTCAGGGGAGGGGTTTAAAAAAGAGGATTTCTCTCTTCACCCTCTTAACTGCCTTTTCCACGGCTGCGGTTACGGTGGAAAATTTCACTAATTTCTATCAATAACTCTAGGATAAAAGGTTTCTTAAGTAAAAAAAAAAAAAAAAAAAAAAAAAAACAAGAAAAAATAATTTTATATAATGTAAACTTCAAGCGATTTGACTCATCCCAAATTGTTACTCATGCAAAAGGAAATGAAAAACCAAGGCTGCACAGAGTTAAATATATTTTGTTATACCGAAAAACGATATTGAATTAATGCGGGCATTTATGAAGGAAGTTGTAGTGTCAGTTTGATTAGTTGATTCGTAAGTTTTGGTTTCAAGAAAGTACAACCAGCCACTCCAGTCACACAAAACGGTAACACAACAGGGAGCCCGGTCAACAAATAATATTTAAGCGGCCGTTAGTGGTCAGAACGGTCTTTCGGATCGGCAACCATAAATCTTCAGACATGGTTGGTCGATCAAAAAGGTTATTCGTATTGTGCTTTGTTTTATCATGTGTGGTTGCTTTGTATGAACTCTTCGCACCTTGTAACACTGTAACAATGATTCGGTCATTTACGAAAGCGTTACGATGTCAGTTTGAAATGGAATACAAGGATGTAGAAATAATTGGCATCAATCGAAAGAATACGCGTAAGGATAGCAAAGCTAAATATATTCTGCTATTACCGCGTTCAGTAGAATGTTCAACATGCAGTATTAGTAGTTGGTCGTTGGTGGGCCATTTAACAAATCTACTTTCTTCAATGAATGACTTCGATGGCGCTTCGTGTTATGGTGATTCACAAAAGAACAAGTCGTGTCGGTTTTACACTAAACGTTGGTCTATGGTTATTAATAAGGAAGCTGGTAATGTAATAACAAGAAAAGTTGACAATCAAAAGTTTCAATTTTATAATTGCAACATAGTGGAAGGTCCTGTATTGTTACGGCGAGATATCTTCGAAAGATTAGGACTCAGACCTTCTCATGGTGACACAACTCTACTCGATCTTTACCTCAGATCGAAAGGTGATTTAAAAATCGCTTATTCTCTTGACTGTGCTTTCAGTAAGGAACAGTTAGTTGCAAATCGTGGCGCAATGACATCGAAAGAAATTTACCTGGATTATGGATTGTTAGGATATCATCATGATATATTAAGGATTATTTATGTTTATGATAATACCATTATATGGACACAGTGTACAAGGACGGCCAATCCCTCATTATGTCCCAATAAACCACTGCAAGACATACACACTTCTAACAAACTTTCTCATTACTGCTGTAATGTTGCTTTAAACAAATATCTAATTGATGCAGTTTATGGTCTTGAACAGGCTGGCATTGACTACAGGCTATGTTATGGGACTACATTGGGTGCTATAAGGTCAAAGAATATTATCCCTTGGACTAGAGATATTGACATTCATGTAACATTAACAGACTATCATAATTCTTATGCATTCAGTAAACTTCGTCAAGTGATGGAAAATATGCATTACTCTACTCCACTAGTGTTTCAACTCAGGCGCATTATACCACAGTTTCCTTTGACAACACATATCAACAATCTCTCTGTTTACAACCTTTTCAGTGAAGCAACACTTGAGCAGTTGAGAGATGCTCTTCCATTTGAAAAGCCAGACTGGGGAACTCTAGGCTATGTGGATATTTACCCTTATGAAGACCATCCTACTTTTGGACAACCGTCCTACATTACAATTAATGGTCAACAGTATAAAAGTCACTCTGATCCACAATCGCATCTTGTGAAAGCCTTTGGGGAGTCATGGAGAGAAGTGAATTATCGATTTAAGTCAAAAGATCCACATAAGCCTTGGATTTGGCAATTTGACACAAGTTTAAAACAAGAGGATACATCTATTTCGAGTAATTGTAGTTTTTATGTTTCAATAATATTTATAAATATGTTATTAGTGATAATGTATGGCATCTTTAGGGCAATATTGATTATTGCTAGAAAAAGTTTTCAATACAAAAATTATTTGTAATCTATGTGTGTATGATTGCACATGATTGAATGATTGTGTTCTTCTTGGGGGAAACTTTCTTTCAAACTTATTACTCCATTCACTATTTCATACACACATCTCCTTAAATGGCAATTTTTTGTCGAGATAGAAAACCCTGTTTATGGTGAAAAACCATAGTGCCAACAACAACAACAAAAACATTTTCAACTCAGGGTCTCCAGAGCACTATGAAAAAAGCTTAAAATTTTAATATTTTCCTTTATATTTCTAATTGAATGAGAGAAATATTTTAACTCATACTCAGAATTGATGTCCTTAATATATTTTAGGCTAAACAAATGTTATTTCTGGTGGTCATGTGACCTATGACGTCAAAAAAACAGAAAATTGAAAATGGGCTGAGTAGAATGCACTTTGCTGAAAATGATTTTAATGTCACTATCAACGTAAAACTGTCTGGAATGGATGACTTGACTTAAATGGCCAGCAAAATAATTATTTGTTAATATGTGGACTAGTGATCACATGACCTCTTTTGCAAAATATCTTCTAAACAGTCAAAGATGGACAACCATTCCAGGCATATTTAGAAATCTGTTCTAATGACATACTTTTTAGTTGATTTGTAATTGTTCTTTTTGGCCCATTTTGCATTGATAATTGAATGCATTCAAATGGCCATATTTAGTCATATGACAAATATCCTGATCGCTAAAACAAATGTTAAAACTCGTTGATATCAACACACTTTCCATGTTTCATTGCTGTTTGATTGGATAAACCACCAACACATTCAAACACATTGATTTTGCAATAATTTATGGCGTCCAGACCTCGACCTTAAATAGCTTACAAACAAAGTCAGTTCACATTTCACTTTGAACAATCCTGGAATTGAACAGGGGTTACAGCAGTGAAAGGCTGACTCTCATTACTCTACCACACATACCAGCTCCATTTACACTGATACCTTATTAACCATGCTCACACCACAAATTGCCATGGGCACACCTACAATAACCATATATGGTCACTCACCTACAATAACCATGGTCACAGCCCCAATCACAATGATTATACACCCAAGCACCATGGTCACACACCCTATCACTATGGTCACACACCCAATCGCCATGGTCACACCACTAATTGCCATGGTCACATCCCAAAGCATCTTGGTGACACTCATAATCACTCTCTTCACACCCCTAATCACCATAGTAACTGCCCAAATCACCCTGTTCATGCCCAATTACTTGTCATTCTCAAGCTTGCTTTCAACTGGTCTGAATTAGCCAGATTGTAAATTCTTTTTTTTCATTAATATTTGCAAGTACATGAAGAAAATACGAATACAGAGTATACATTTGGTTAACTACCTACCTTTAGTCTTGAATGGGATTGCCACAAAAATACCATTTTCAATACAAGGCTCTAATAGAGGTAAAATATCTCCAATTCTAACGTTTACCTTTACTTAATCACTGGTCCAAATGACAAAGTCTTTAGATAGATAGTAAAAAGGTAGAATAAGAATGAAAGTAATGATCCACAAAAAAAAAACTGTAGCAAGCACTCTTACCTACCTTATCTGTATGGTATTTTTGTTTGGGCAAAAAGGATCTTCCCTGAAATATAAAACCTTTGATGTTTATCGTCAAACTAAAGGAAAACTGTAAATTCCACACTATGCTACATTGTTCAACAGGCATCAAACACAATCATGAGAGACAAGCACTATTTTGAATTGAATGTAGATTTGAATACTTGTCAAGTGTTTTAATGAAATTTTTTCACAATGAAATAATTCTATTAATTAAACTGGTTATATGTTGTATCTAAGTTTAAAATGTTTTGACATAGATTGCAACTATTCCATTACAAACACTATTGATGTGTAACGACCTGGTCAGACAAACAAGTTTGCAGTATGCTTGAATTCACCCATCTGAAAAAATGGAGAAAATATCGATGGGACTATGGATCTTAAATGATACTGAGAGATATGCCATATTGTAAGCAATTCAATGGCATTGATCCCTGTTTTTCTCCAATATTTGTCAAAATATGTATATGCAAGCTAAATGGTTTAATGATACCACTCTCAACCAAGCCATTAAAATGAAAGAATACTTACAATCTATTAATTGAATTTTGAAAGGTACTAGTATTTATAATTCTCAGAGCATATAATTTAGTGTACTGGAAATAGAATCTAAAAAATGACAATCTCATTCTATCCCTTCTGCTCTGTTTTGACATCATTGACAACAAAACATGAGGATTCAAATGGATTAGAATTGCAAAATAATATACATTACTAGCTTTTTACATTCTACAGTAACTACAAAGAAGTATGGGTATTTGCCATAATTTTAAGTCAATTAAATTCAAAGGTAATACCAGGAGCAATAATTAGTAAGAACAGGCATAACTGATGAACACCAACCTCACATCAAAATGGAGTTGTCATAGCATGACAGTCATAAAATAATTGTTAAAATCCTCATAATGATAATGATTACAACGATCATTTTTAAAATAATGATGAAAGAAGTGATAGCTATGTAATCTCAATGGAAGAAAAAACCTAACTAACAATTATAACAAATGATGTGAAATGAGTGGCATTGACCAGTACATCAGCAAATTCTGGTAACAAATAATAATTACTGAATGATAGTTTTGTTTTATAATTTTCTCATCTTCTAGTATGTTGATGGAAGAATCTTTCTCTTGATAGCAGTATTGAGAATAAATAATACAGTAGTTTTGTTCATAAAATTACACATCTACTACCATCTTCTTGTGAACATCCATATTGCCAACAATCTGTAATATAAAACACACAAAACAATCAATAAAAAATTGGATAAAGTGAAAACTGTTGAACGACCTGTTTGAAATCTTGAAATTCACAAAAAAATATTCTAAAAATATAAATCTTTTGATAATCCTCCGATTTTAGTATAGCACACATGCTAGTTTGAGCCTCATTCACACTCACTACCCCTAATATGCTCTACAACACCACTTCTTTCAGTTGATTTTAATGAGGAAGTAAAACAAGGAAATCTTTATAGAGAGAACCTCATGGCACAGCACCAGGGCTCAAACCCAGACTATAGTCTGTGGTGATATACTTAACCATTTGTGCCACTCAAAAATGATAAAAAATGTTATTGCTTACTACAGCCATTCAACATTCAATCACCCTTGCCAATATGCAATAATTGTCCATTAAATGGGTGCAGAGTTCACAATTGGGAAATTCAATTTTTGTCGCTTGTACTGTTATCGATCTATCATTTTCAAGTGAACATTAACCAGCATTTGGTGCTTTTGCTCCCATCAATCAGAACACAGAACTTCAATGAATACCTTTTGAATTTTTTCAATACTTGCCTACTCATACCGACATTTGTATGGACTTAATCGTTACAAATCATGATTGGTTAGTTTGTGGTCCATGGTAACCAACTGATGGAACCAAACACACCAAATGGAGGTACACATTTGTGTGTATGAGTTTTCATAAAAGTTAAATCACTAACAGAAACTCACAGTAAATACAACGTTTTGTCCTTCCTCTTTTTTCTACATTGATCTAATTAATTTTCTCTCCATTAATATAATTGTCTGTCCTCACAAACGTTTCACTAACAATATCACTCATGTGTACTCATCAAACTATCAAACATGTTTTGATACCTCTCGTCCATCCAACCCTTTATTCATCCTTGTGCTTCTAGTTTTACTCACACTGTATGTGACTGTATTTAAACGTATTTCAATAACTTACAGCACAAAATTCACTAAAGCAGATTTTTCCATCTCCATCTTTGTCAGCATTGAGTATAGTCTTGTCTACTATTTGTTGCAATTGTGTTTCTTTCAAATTATTGCCAACCATCATTTTCAAGACTTGGAATAGTTCGCCATTAGAGATAAGACCATCATTATCCATGTCATAAATTCTAAAGGCAACTGAATTTAGAATGGGTTAGAAATGACCATATGATGATCCTTTGCGCTTAAACAAAAGACTACCAAAGTTTGTTTTGATGTGACACCATAGTGAATTAGGGCAATTGTGGCATCATGAACTATTTCATCTATCTTAACTATGACTGATAAGTTAAAAACAACAAACAAGGAAATTTTGTTTAAATAAAATGTTAAAGAAATTCCTAAACTAGCTTCTTTATGACACAAAAAATAGTGAACAGTGCGAACTGTTAAAACTAGTCGTGAGGTTCAAAACCTTTTATAATATAGATTTATTCTTACGCGCGCTCTGATTGGTCCAAAACCGTGGTTTATTTCGCCATAAACCACGGTTTTTGCGAAAATAAATGTGTTCAAATGTCTGTCTATATTATAAAAGCAATAAACCATTGATTTCCGTGGTTTATCGTTGAAATAAACCACGCGGGATGTTGGGAGAGCACTCAAAAGGCCAAAAATCACTCGCAGGATGCTCGTGATTTTTTAGGCCTTTTTCGTGCTCTCCCAACATCCCGCGTGGTTTATTTCAACGATAAACCACGGAAATGAATCGTTTATTGCTTAACTAAAACTAGTTGTAGGACATTCTCAAACACAGTTTTAAAAGTTAGGACTAGTTGATTGTATACTTCAACTTGCATGTGATAAATCACACAATGCAAATTGGGCTATACAATTCCAAGGTTCACCTTCATCAATAATATTACTACTCAGAATGATCTAACATTTCAATTAACTTACATTTGAGTTTTGATTCCTTGTCTCCTTTGACACTAAACTGGGATACGCCTTCAATAAATTCTACAAAGAAATATAAACAATATATCAAATTTTAGTGTTCAAAGGGTTATTTTACAAAAAGCTATGCAAGTTCAATGTCTAATCTTGCCAGTTTAGCTGGCTAGCACCAACTAAGGCAAGATATTGCATGTGCTGATCAAAATATTTGAATTTTCTCAGAAAGACAGTAGAGGATTTTTTTTAGAAATGTAGGATAAAGAGTTGAGTCACCCAGGATAACTTGCGTAGCCAGGACAACTTGTCTCAATAAACTGGGCCTTATACAAAGCCAATGGATGGGAGGTTATGAACAATATCATTTACTACAAGCACTTGCTTGAGTGCAAATACAAAGACTCGCTGGGAAAAACTTGAATAATTCAACTAAGTGTCTAAATTACCATTTTAGAACATATACAACAACGCGAAATGCTCTAGATTTATTTTTAAGCTTAAGCCTTTAAATGAGTATGTTATATGTATTGGAAGATTAAGGAAATGATTTTGAAGAATGAAAAAGACATTCCGGAGCTTGAAAGTAGAAAATTGTAAGCCTTTTTAGACAATATTCAAGTGTCGAAACAGGTGTGCTAAATTGTTTATCATATATTTCAACTAGTCAGCCATCGTTCAAAATGTACAGCCTCACTATTTCTGCTTTTGAAGCAATCACTTTGTTGCTATCCGTTACACTTGTTCAATTACTTCTCTTATTAATGTATTTGAGGAGATTTGATTCCTCGTAAGCTTTAAAATATCGAGTTTCTTTCGAGTGGGAAATTCAAAATGGCCGTAATAGTTGGGCATTAAACTTATTCACCGATGAAATCTAAACATAAGCAACTGATCGATGTCAAAAAACTCCGTTCTCTTCCGAATTAGCGCAAATATATTGACATATAATTAAAATATCCTTTTTACCTTTAAAATCGACCTCGCCGTTGCCATCAGAATCGAAAATTTGGATAACTCGCTGTACCAATGGATTTTGCTGTAGTTCAGGCAGTGACATAAACTCTTCGACTGAAAGGGCGCCGGAATTATCCAAATCTAACTTTCTGAACCGTTTCCCAAGCCTTCTTATTTCATCTGCGTCGACTTAGAACCACAAGTAAAATAAAGAAAAACATGAAACTTAATATAAAGCTCAGATTTAAAGCAAATAACTTTAAAATTAACCTAAATTAAAGCAAATTTTCGAGATTTTGCATACGATTTAATAATAGTGATCAAAACTTACAGTGAGTTACCATATCCGAAGGAAGGGATGCTTCATTACCCTGCAAAGAAACATAGAAAAGTGTTTACAGTAATAATCTTTGGAATCACGATTTCCTTGACAAAGTACAAGCAATCTTTATATCAAGCTTATTTCAAATTGAGAGAAACACACTCAGCATAAGTTAAATCATGCATCAAACAGTGTCGCACATAAAATGACGGCGACTGGCTATATTGTTGAAAATAGATTGCAAGCATTAGAAGAAGGTCAACTACGTATCTTAGTACAAGAAGTTGTTGAGGTTCGAGGAAGAAATGTCAACAATAGCATAAAGCCAGCATCGCAACAAAGTTGACTCCAAAAGTATAAATTTTGCTTTCAAATACACTAGCAGTTTCCTTTTTAAAGTCTAAAATGGAAACATCTTTTCGTGCTGTAAGTATGATTTACTTTATAATTACCATTTTGATTAAGATTCGATGTAAAACAGGACCAGGTTTTGTAGAAAATACTCGATAATTTACAACTTGCTAGTTGAACAAGCTAGGCTCCAAGTCAAAAAACACAGTCCCTCGCCACTGGATAATACCGCGAGAGCTTAGGGAGAGATAAATAATGAAAATGAGAGGGAAAAAAAAATCAGTTTACAAAAAAATAATAACTATAATTTATTTCTTATTAATCGCATCCCGGGAAATATTGATGTTCTTTAAAAAATATTTATAAAAAGTTTAAAAATGAGAATAACTAAGAACTTCTCCGATATGAAAAATACATTGAAATCATCACGACTGAAATTAAAAAAAATAAAAACACTTTCCGATGTATAAGATTAACCTTTGTGATAATATTTAGAATAAATACTAACGCTGAAAGACTACGACGTTTCGATGACATACTGTCATCATTATCAAATGAAGTTTAATAGTAATATCGCAGGTTAATATATACAGAGTAAGTTACATCATCGAAACTTCGTATCCTTTCAGCGTTCTTTCCGATGTGTGTGCATTTTTTATTTAATTTTATATAAAACAAACAAACAAACAAACAAACAAACAAACAAACAAACAAACAAACAAACAAACAAACAAACAAACAAACAAACAAACAAACAAACAAACAAACAAACAAACAAACAAACAAACAAACAAACAAACAAACAAACAAACAAACAAACAAACAAACAAACAAACAAACAAACAAACAAACAAACAAACAAACAAACAAACAAACAAGCAACCAAACAAACAAACAAACAAACAAACAAACAAACAAACAAACAAACAAACAAACAAACAAACAAACAAACAAATGTGTGAATGGGTGAATGGGTGAATGGGTGAATGGGTGAATGGGTGAATGGATGGATGGATGGATGGATGGATGGATGGATGGATGAAACAATGAATGGGTGAATGGATGAATAGATGGATTGATGGATGGATTGACATTTCAAAAATCTGAAGTATCTAAAAAGATAAACTAAACCGATAAACTATTATGAAAATAGTGATTAAATAATGTCATCCGGGAATTCTTGAAGTTATAATCCAATGTAAATGTCCGAGAGGGACTGGGCACTGGCCACCTCACAATCCAACATGGCACAATCGAGGTAAGAAATTATCCCATGCATATTTTCACAAAGAAAAGTTTCAAAAATAATAACAAGGAAAGCTTAATTAGAATATAAAGATATGTCTCATATACTCAAGACCATGTTTTGGCTTCTTATTTTGAAACTATGTATATTTTTTTCTTGCGACAACTTTGGTAGCTTCCACAGAACCGGCGTTTTTTGTTCTCATTGATGTGTGTGAATTGATTATAATAAACTTTCAATACTGATAACTGCAACAAATATAAAAATTAACCCTTTCGCAACTACAAAAAGACGGCCTTTCGTTAACGAAATATATAAGCAAGTCATGTTTGTCAGAATCTTCATCCAGAAACATGTTCAAGTTTTAATTAGAACAATAAAGATAAACTTATAAACTATAAACAATTTTTGCACAAAAAAACACCAAATGAAAAATGAAAAATAGTTTTTTTTGTCGTTTGTAGATGTTGTAAATCTCACTTTTCGGATCTCAATTTTTTGGGAAGCAATACGTAAAATAATTAGCAAATTCATCTTTACAATATAAAGCATATAGTTTTATTTGAGTGTGTAAGCAGACTGGCCTCCCAGGGGGAGAGTGCATTGGGTAATTCAGATCAGATCATCTCATGCATGCACATCCCGTGTAAAGCCTGAAAATTTACACTATTACACATAAATTAAAGAAAATCTAAAACACAATTGTACCAAGAATCTAAGATCTGACGATTACTGCAGCATTTGAAATTTGTTTACTTTCAAATCAAAATCACCCATCCTGTCATTGAAAATTCTGTATTTGCCCCTGTCTGCTTGGCCGAGTGTTCTCAATAATCCCTCAATTCTCTAACAAGAACTCTACCTCTGCCAGGCTATATGTGTTTGCTGTGTTTGTTTTGTCACTGTTGTTTATACTCTGTCCAGCTGTAGTCCATCTTTAAAAAAAATCTCTAAACTGAAGTGGATGACAGAATGACTTATGATAATAAAAAGAGCCAGATTTATAACCTTCTCAAGTGGGCTATGATCCACCAAGCAGCAATGCAAAGCTTATATGCACAGTACTTTTACTGTTGCTTGATTGTGCAGTCATGTGTCTTCTCAACAATTGAAAAAAAAATTCAAAGGAATATGACAATAACTTTGAAGATAACTAAATTTTAACAAAATTAAGTTGTGAACAGCCAAATTCTGTGAGCTCATCAAGTTCAGGAAATGTAATGATCATCAAATGAATACAAACAATTTTCTTCCTAATACTAAGTTATATTATCTGTTTTTCTTTCAGTTGGGAATGGTACTTTGTGGTGATACTGTTAATATCTATTTCATTATCTTTATCTGTTGATAAAAGTAATTTCAAAACTTGTGATCAGAGTAGCTTTTGTCGGTAAGTTACTGTAGTTATATTTCATCCAGGACATTTTAAACTACTGGTAGTTAAACATAGAGTCTCTTGGAAATGAATGAAAACAACACTGTACAACTGAGACTAGCTCAGTAAATCATAATGTTTCCACAGTAGAAACAAGTAGAAGTCATGCATAAGTTGATTAGCTGGTAAAGATAATAATATAATAATAATAATAATAATAATAATAATAATATTCTTTAAATGCAGCATATTCACTGAGTGGTTCTTCATCTGCATTCTCTCACACTCACTACCTCTACATTTATATTTCAACTCACACAACACTACTCACGGTGTTGATTTTTGGTGGAGGGAGGAAAACCGGAGATCATGGAGAAAAACCCTCGTGGCATAAGAGAGAAACAACACATTATAAACAAACTCAGTTTACATATCATCCAGACAGATCCAGGGATCGAAACCGGGTCACAGTGGTGAAAGGCCAGCACTCTCACCGCTTGGCCACCCATGCCAACCAAAGATGACATAAACTTGAAAAAATAATAGAGGAATATTCCAATCAGAGTTTGCTTATATCAATTTGCTAATAAGTTGTTTATATTGACTTAAAAAAAGTTGTAAAATAGTGCATTTTTTAGAAACAGTTTCTAATTTTTTTCTTTAATTTTTTCTTTGGTTTCAGACGTAATAGAGCACTAAAGAGTGGTGAATCCCCTTATCAAGTTCTCAGAGAGTCCATAGTTTTTACAGATTCCTCAATAAAAGCTAATATATTAAACACAAAAAATAATGTACAATTAGAAGTTCAACTTTATACTTTATCAAAGAACACAGCAAGATTGAAAATCAATGAAGTGAATCCAATTCTACCAAGATATGAAGTGAAAGGTGCTCTTGTGGAAGAACCCCATTTGGCAAGGTAGGGCTGTTGCAACTTCCAACAGATTTTGTATTTGTACTTTATCTTTCAGTTATCATATATTTAACAGCAAGTGGCAAAAACAAGACAACCTGGACCCAGCGAACCATAACACGTTACTTTTTCAATAATGGTAAATTTTTTTCAGATTTGTATTAAATTTCTCTTTTGTTTGTTGTTCTAAGATATGAAAAAGTCAAAGAAGATGTCAATGGTGTTCACATATCATTTGATGAAAGCAGCAGTATAGTCCTTACATACCAACCTTTTAGACTGGACTTTATGGTTGCTAATGAAGTGGCAGTTTCTATCAATTCAAAGGGATTGATGAACTTTGAACACTACAGAAATAAAGAGTAAGCATAACAGTAAATCATGTTTGATTGCAATCTAATTTTAAAGAATGATAAATTGCATGCTGTCGAGGCTGAGGTTGGTGTAAAGTATCCACAGAAACGTCTATTCCTAGTAACTTCACATGCTTGTATCAACTTCTTACTGTTTAGTGTAGCTTATAATCAGAGATAAAACACTCTAATATTGATGTTAGTTTTACCTACATTTTTATGTTTGATGTAGGAATACACAGCCCCAATCAGATGGACAAGAACCAGGGCCACCAGGGTCTGATGAAGAAGAAAAAAAAGATTCAGAATCAGATAAAAAGGTGATAAACGGGTTTAGGTAACAACCACGAGGCAACTCTATCTAGAATATAATGTTCACAGGTGTTTTACCTTATAGTGTGCAAACTATTATATATATATAAAAAAAACAATTTCCAATGCTGAAGTGCTGAAACACAATAATCTTTTACTTGAATGTTTGAGTTGCACTGGTGTTGGTTTGTTGGGGCTTCCTGTGTTATAAAATGTTGATATGTGTTTGTGTTTTTCTTTACCACTTTCCGAAATCAATATAAAAATCTGAAACATGCAGAATTAATCAGAGATTTGTCTGATTCATCAACTCCTATTTAAGGTAGTACCAGACCCTTGCTACTGTGCATCCAGCTCGCGCATATTGATCTGAAGAAAATTTCCTGCGCAGCTAAATTGAAACTGTACATTAAAGGCAAAATTTGGCTATTTGTGGACTTTTCACTCAAAATTAACTTTAAAACGCTTTATATGGACCTAAATAGAGGTTAGTGCCCATGCTTTCCCGGGTAAAACATCGAAATTACAACAATTTTCACTCGTTTTTAGCTTATAGCTCAAAAAATAACTTGGGGACCCCCATTTTTTTCTTTTTCATTTGATTCTACATATTTAATTCTTTAGATAAAGAGAGAAAAAAAGAAGTTCATTGATAAAATTTCTCAAATTTCAACATTTTTACACCTGCACGAACATATAATTTGGCCAAATACAAGGAATGTTGCTTTCTACAATTTATTTTTACACTACTTTCTAAACTTGATACCTATAGTTCAAAACAGTTTTTTTGCTTTTCTTCTATAAATGGATGGGAGTGATTTGAATTTATTGATTGAGGTAGATTTTCTGTAAAAACGCGCGAAAAACTGAAAAATCGTACTTTTTGACGTCTTATACCTCGAAAACCAATACAGTGACCAGATAATTTTTTCCCAGTATTTGAATGCCCCAACAATTATGTTCAAATGACAGAATTTAAAAAAAAATTCATTGACGATTTCTGAAGATCCAGTACTAAAACATTACTTAATTTATTCTTAGCATGAATCTGGATTTGTTGAGGGGGTTGTGTTACCGCAGATGTCAGAATCATCTTATGTTTGACAGCTTAAGGGCAATGAGTTTGAAGAGAATAAGAAAAGACAAAACATTTTGAGACAGTGACAGTTTTTGGTTTGTTTGTTTGTTTTGTTTAGCAGAAAGCACAGTCTACCCAGTAGTTTCCTTGGGTCTGTTATTATGATTCACCTTTGGTCAGAGTTTTTCAGTGTTATTATTATTGTATTCAGGAAGAAGAAGAAAAGAAAGAAAATCATATGGAAGAAGGAATGTGGCAGGAGAACTTCAAAGAACACCATGACTCTAAACCAAGAGGTATCAAAGTGAATGTAGTTATACAGTCATTGTAATTATTCTCTGGCTATCTTAGAAGCAGATGGATATTGAAGCAGATGCAGAATGATCTTGGGCTTGTTTTGCCCAGTTAGGAACAGTGCATTATCAAGCTGCACAGAAAAGCATGATCATATAAATTCATTCTCTCGATTCATCCTGATATGGAATCTACCAGGAAAAGAGTACAAAATACCCAAACTGTCTTTCATTCCACAAAGAACAAAATTAGCAAAATTGCACTTCTGATCCTGAGCTCCAGCTCAGGTGCTGGATGATATTTGAGTAGAGTTTGTTTTGAGTGTTGTCTATCTCTCCTATGGCACAGGTCTGGAGTTTTTCTCCAAACAGTCCTGGTTTCCTCCTTAATCAAAAATCAATTGTATGTAGAGTGTATCAATGGTAGGGGGAGTGAGAGTGAATGAGTCTCAGAGTTACTAGCACATCATTCTAATCTGCAAATCCGATTATAAACAAAAGACATTTACATGTGAAACATTTACATATTTACATATGTTGCATAATATAACATTTCATTTATTTTAGATTATTTTAGAGAGTGACATTGTTTTTAATTGGCTCGCATAATCATAAATGCATCAAGTGTTGTAGACAATTAAATGAATGTTATTTTTGAGGAAATGAGCAGTTTTTCAAGTTATTGAACAGTGTCTGTACTTTAGGTCCCAGCTCAGTTGGTGTGGATATATCTTTTCCTGGAGTAGAACATGTCTATGGTATACCAGAACATGCTGACACACTGGCTCTGAAAAACACTGTGTAATGAATTATGATTATAACAATTATGATGAAAAGGACCAGTTATTGGCTGTTGTAAAAGAATGGTGATGGTGATGATTATTATAAAATATGGGAGTTAACAAAAGAGAATGATGGATAAAATTATTGAGAATGTATTAGTATTTACAGCTAAAATCATTACATTGTGACCAGTAACTTTTTAAATTGTGCACATCACTCCCAATTCTTCCAGTCTTCTTCTTTTCCTGGCTTACCGCTGTTTGCATTATTACACGTTATAGACAAAAGTTGCAATGTTTTTTCTCGCTACAATATTCCAGTCAATCCCCCCTCCCACTGAACACTGTTGAATGAGATTTCATTTACATCAAAATCATCACTGATCATACCAACATTGTGACAGGGGAAGGGGGAGAGGCCTGAACCAAAAATTTGGTTTAAAGCAACAAACGTCCAAACTAATTTATCAAAAGTACTATATAATAATGATATTAAAACAATGTATTAAACTAATTAAAAGTTTTGTATTTTGATATAGTGGTTCAGAGCCATATCGTCTGTACAACCTTGATGTATTTGAGTATGAACTAGACTCTCGCATGGCATTGTATGGATCAATACCTTTTATGGTCGCACACAGGTAAATCTCTCAGATATATTTAATTTTATTTATATTAGATTTTCCATCATGGGAAGGCAGGGACACCACAACAGCCTTAACCAATTACTGTTGGCCCTGTCTAACACAATAGCTAGTGTGAACTGTCCTTTTTTTGTTTACTTATAAAATTGTAGTGCAAGTAAAACAGTTGGAGTGTTCTGGATGAATGCTGCAGAGACTTGGGTTGACATTGCAACATCTGATGCACGCAAGGTAACTTTTGTTAACTCAATAGCTAGCTCATTAATGTATGTGAGGACCCTTGGGCAACTGCACATCCTGCTTGCATGTGAAATCAACGTTCTGGTGTGATTATTTTCATTCTCAAACTTATATTATTATAATTACATACTGTCATCAAACGAAGCTAACTAGTACCCTTTCTCATGTGACCTAAACATTGAAATCATAATTTTAGGTGTGATTGTCACATATAGTTCCAAAGATGGCTTGTTGACCCTCAGTTATGAAGCTCTATATTCAAATTTCCATGAAAAAGCTTGAACCATGTCTTAATTAATGTTTCCATTGATGAAATTCATGACATATGTAGTGAAGGCATCAAGAAAATAATGTATGTACATTGATGAGAGTAATAAAAAATAGTCAGTGCTCTCTATAGCAGTATTATTTCTCTACTGGATACAGTGAAAAGTTCATTCTTTATAACAATCTTCCTTCACTACTCATCTGATTTCAGTCCATGTTAAATTCCGTGATGTCATTTTTCAAGGCTGAAGATGAAGTCCCTCAAGTAGAGACCCACTGGATCTCTGAAAGTGGTATAATTGATGTATTTGTTATGCTTGGACCTAAACCTCATGATGTGTTTAAACAGTATGCTGCACTAACTGGAACTACAGCACTACCACCGGTAAGATTTTGCAAGTCTGCATTTACTGTCTACAATTTTTTAAACACTCTTATAAAATTCATGAATAATTAATGAACCCAGAACAATAGATAATCACTACCATGAAGGCATCTGTATATTTTATACAGAAATTGTCCTGATTTGCATAAGGTTTATCATGGAATATCTCGGCCAAATTAAATCTAATTTCAAAAACATTACTCTAGAATAGCTGCATTAATCTAGACATTTTATAAGTAATATACAATATTCGTGTCCGATCTGTATGGAATATAAAATGCCTCGACATTGTATATTCCATACAGATCGGACGCTCATATTGTATATATCACAAATATTTCATGAGAGTTTTGAATTAAATCAAATTTCTGTTGAATGTGCAACTTTATTTGTTGTATATTTATCATGATAAACAGTTCTGATGTTTTAGATATCCAATTTGTTTTAGTAATATTATACAATATTAGATTTAATTTGGCCGAGATATTTCAAGCTAAACCTTATGCAAATCAGGACGATTTCTGTATAAAATATACAGATGCCTTCATGGTAGTGATTTTCTATTGTTCTGGGTCATTAATTATTCATAAATTTTATAAATGATTTTAACAACATTTAAAACTCACAGCAGTTATATACCGCTTCTCTTGATTCTGAAAAATAGTTTATATTTTAAATACGTCCCAAGGCAGCTCATTTTTTTAATTGTTCTTCAGAGGTGTCTTCAGTTTTGTCTATTGCATTGAAATTGCTTAGCCCTATTATCAAAAATATTACTATATTTATGTTAATGGTTATTGTTTCTATTCTCGTTCTAAGCTGTTTGGTATCAGCTATCATCAATGCAGGTGGAACTACAATGATGAAGAAGATGTCAAGAAGTAAGTGTACAAACTATTCTGTTTTGTGTTCTGTTATTTTCTATTCTTGCTATTTCTCTTTCTCTTTTATTAATGAACAACAGTGCAAGAAATGTTTAGAGTAAAGAGAATGGATATCCAATTGTACTAATACAAGGATTGGTTACTAGTTTTGTGTGTGATTACATAAATGAGGAGTCTATGAATGTCAGGCAGAGATGATTGAAGGTCATAGGAAGGGTTCGTGGGGTTGTTTCATATTTTAAAAAACCTGTCTGTGTGTCAGATCTTTTGCCATTTGAATCAATTATGTATCATTTTAAAGCTGAATAACTGAAGATTATGGCTATGTTGGTTTTATTGGGAAAGAGAAAAAAATATATAGCAACATTATAATTTAGAGGAATTTCAATATCGGAATTTTAAGTGATTGATGGTGGATTTAAGCTAACCAGATGATATTGACTGTTATTTTGTTTGGACTCTTAGGAGCATTAATTAGCTAAGGAATGCTAATTCTAAACAACTTTATGTTTGAGCCAGTGTTAGCATTATTAAAAATGATTTTTGAGTGAAACCATAAGAATTTATCCAAAAACATATTTAATTAGTAAGTGCTTTGATTTTGCATGCCAGCAATTTTTTTTATTGAAGATTTTTATACTCAGTGAGTCGCTCAATTTTTTTTTAACTTAAAGACCAAATCCTGAGCATCTGTTTATCTATATAAACATCTTAATTACATATTAACATTGTTTTCAAGCTATTTTAGTTTGAGATAATTATCATTTTTTATTATCATTATAAGACATTGTTTGTTTTTCATTGTTTTTCAGTGTTGATCAAGGTTTTGATGAGCATGATATTCCCTACGATGTACTTTGGTTGGATATTGAGCACACAGATGCCAAAAAGTAAGATATTTTACAAATGGTTCAAGGCTGCTTTTTATTGCACAATATTATTTGTTTAGCTCGTAAGTATTTTAATGAAATGAAATAGAAATTACAGCTTGAGCACAGGGACATACAGTAAACATCTAAGTGTAAGGGGAGCGATCATTATTTATTCTCAAACTCATTAATCATTCATGAGGTATTCATCACAGCCTATAAATCTTGTCTGCTCTGAGTGATATCCCATAATTATTATCTGACTTTTACTATGTTAGGTACATGACATGGGATTCTGTGAAATTCCCTACTCCTGAAGTGATGCAGAACAATATTGCAAGTAAAGGTCGAAAGGTACATTTCTTCAAACAAGCCAGAAACCAGTATTTAGCTTGTATTGCTGATACCCTAAATACACTTCACACCTTTAATGAATCCTGAGTGCTCTTTATAGAAGTTGAACTCAAATTCCAAGGACAGAGAGGAGGGTGTCAATGGGTTTAACTGACTAGCGTATAAGACCTTTTTTTTTTGTTATTGTAAACATATCAAAGACAAACTGATTAATGGATAAAAGAATGTTCTATTTTAAGCGTATTTGACTTTAAAACATGTATACATCTGGAGAAAATGGTAAGTATTTGATCTGAGTTGAGATATTTATCATTTATTTTTGCATACAAACAAATGGAAACACAATTCAACAGCTTGCGTCATCTGTTTTGATGCTTTCTTCTTGCGTGACAAGCATGTGACTGAATTATGACATTTTGAGCTTGCAATGTTTGGTTACCATGTAAACGACACAAGACAAGTGAATTTACTAAGCTTTTTTTTCTACCTTTTACTGACTAAATTTCATTTTTGTTGCTGTAACATACTGACTAGAGACATACCCCATTGCCACCCTTCAGAGAGCAGCAGTGTACGTCTTTATTTGATGATGACATTATTATCTGTGACTTATTACTATGATTTTCTAAATGATTTTTCTGATGCATCATTCACATTAAAATCTAATTAGCTATAAAGCTACAGGACAGTTACAATGCGAATCCAAAATCTGTGGCCAGACAGAAATATTTCAGGGATGTTTTCTTATCCAATCAGAATTACTTTTTAGACTTGTACTGTAACTAAAGCAGTTATGTACCATTTAGAAAGATTTTTATCGGAAATGATAGAGTTCATGCACTAAAAGTGTGCAACATAAAAACCACTAAATAGTGCTATTTAATGCTAATTCTATTGTTTTCTTTTGTTTAATTTTATATTTACCACTAAATAGTGACAACTGCTGTTGCACACATTTAGTGTTTGCACTCTACACTCATTTCAAGTGTCGCTCTAGATTAATATTGTTCCTTGTAATAACACAGCTTTTTTGTTTCTCATGTCCTTGCATCCTAGATGGTGACCATAGTTGATCCACACATCAAACGTGAAAGTGGTTATCACATCCACGAGGTAAAATGTAAAATTGTTTTAAAATAATTTTTTTATATTAACATATTCCCGGTAACCTATAATGATATCATTGTTCTGTTAGAGAGTTATAGTGCAAAGTATCTTACCATGGACACCCAGACAAAGTTTCATACAAGTCAACCAATAGTTGACGAGTCCTGCTTTTATTGAGAAAACCACCATTTCCCCAAGCCAAACTATCTTTTTATTGTTTAACTACTGATTTGAAATTCAGCTTAAAATACCTGACTGTACTAGTTTGCACTTTGAATAAGTAGTAAGTACGGTAGTAAGTTTCCAAGGTGATAAACTGCCAGATAAGACTAGATAAGACTAGTTTTTAAAATGACCAAGGTGGCCACGCTTAGTGACAACCTGCTGTAATACATCAATTGTACTAACATTTAATCAATGTCAAGTTGATAATGCAATGCTTGGTACGAGATGACTTTTTGCCAGCAGCTTGTTTGTCATGTTTTTTGCTAACTGTACATAAGCTGGTAAGTTCTACTCCTACCTTGTTTACATACTGTGCTTTCTAAGACTCTAGATTTATTTTTAAGGAAGCATCTCGTCTTGGTCTTTACATCAAAAACAAAGATGGAGGACAGTATGAGAATTGGTGTTGGCCAGGTACTTTTGAAACATGCTCTTATTGAGTTATTTTTATTATTATAATAAAATACATAAATATCTTTACAATAGTCTGATAATATTCTTGCATCTCCTATGCTACCTTAGTATGGGGAAGTAATTACAAATCAAAATTTAATCGTACTCCAAAAACGTGCATTCTGGGTTATCAACTAGCAGAAAGAAAGGCCCTAAGTAGACCGTTGCTAAACTTCAACTTTGTGAATTATTTTTTCATCATAGTACAGGTGGTCTACCAAAAACTTATTTTACAGATCTATCTTTCATACAAAATCACAATACTTGTGTAAAATTGAATAAGAATGTTTATTTGGCTGTCAAGAATAAAGTTGAACTATGGTAAATTTGGCATTATATACACCACTGCTAAAACGTGAAGTGACATTCTTCTTGATATTGAGCAAGGTCAGACCTAAAAAAACTTTATTTCTTATCAAAAGCATTTACTTGTCAAAGAAGATTAACTTGTATTATTTCTTAGTACAACCACACAACACTTTTGCTTTCACCTTAATTTAGATCTATTTGAAATATCATTTACTCTTTTAAAGGACGTTTCCTGATATCTGGTTCATGAGTCAAGGTTGTTTTGATTCATTTTAGTTACCGAAAGGTTGCAAGAGTTTTCTTTAACCGCTAGGGTTGTTCTGTTGCATCCTTCATATCATAGTTGTATCTTTTCTTTTATATGTACTGTTGTTATTGTGGAAATAAAAACCTCTGAACTTTTGAACTCACCTAAAATTATGATGTTTACTGTAAAGTGTTACAGGTAACCAATTAGTACTTGTACACATCAGAACACCAGCATGTTATTGTATTATGTCTTTATTTTCTGGGGCTTTACTGTTGATTTCAGAGTTTGTGAATTGCTATCAACAGAGATCAACAATCGATTGTCTTTATAGCTTTACACAACAGCTAGTTCGAACTGCTTTAAAAAACACACATGATGGGCCATTGTTTTCCTTAACTTATTTATGGCGGAAGTAAGCAAGTAAGTAAACAAATACATGAATAAGTTCTTAATTTGTCCAAATGCAATTGTTTCCTAGGCCAGTCTTCATGGATTGATTTCACCAACCCAGAGTATCGTGATTGGTGGGCAGATCAGTTTGCTCTTGATAAGTACAAGGTAAATGGAGCAATATTAATAAAACTATGTTGGTCCTGACTTCCATTTTGTATTATTTCAAGTTTCTTAACTTCTTTGTCTTTGAGCCTGGCATTGTTTTTACGTCAAGTAGTGCTGTTGTCTGAATTCTGTTATTTTAGTGATAAATATTAATATTGATATTAATATTAATTTATAACATAGATAATTTCTTACATGCACTAAAATTGGTTCATTTCACAATGGTGCACACTCACTCACGCTGTCATCAATTTGATTGTGCTCTGTCAACTCATTGCTTTTCTGTTGTATGAGTGCTAGAAAAAAAGGAAAAAAGTGATAGTATTTATTATAAAAAATTATCTATATTATAAAAGCAATGGATCATAAGTAGCTGTGCAGGCACTCAAAAAAGCTTCACCTTGTGCAACTCATTATGCTTCTTTTTTCATGCTAAGCAACCTCCCATATGCATCCTTAACTCGATGGATGCATGCTACTTATGATCCATTCCTCAATTGGTAACCAATTGTCTCTGTCAACTGAACATTGACTTCTATCAAGAATTCCTTGTGATATAATGCTTGATTTGGTAAAGATGCATGGAGTCTGCAAATTACTGAAATAGTTACAAAATGTAAGCATTGTGTTAGTGATTCTTTCTCTGCCATGCTTTGCATAGGGATCAACAAATTCACTATACATCTGGAATGACATGAATGAGGTTAGTGTTGCTGCTTATCCCAATAATCTTGGTGCTATAATAATTAACATCAACCATCATCACTATTATAATGACCAACAAATATTGAAAATTCGATTCGAATAATGAAATCAATATTCAAATAATGAAATCAACAATTAACTTTTTCTGGGTGTGATTGAAGTGTACTGTAAAGATGTATTGACAGTAGTGATTTTCATATTGTTTTAGGGTCATGTTGTATTATTAATGAATTTCATAATTTGATTATTGTATCAGACATAATCTATACATTTTGTACATTATATTATACTAATAGATAAATTATTTAAAATATGTATCGCATATATTTAGCCTTCAGTTTTCCATGGTCCAGAGATCACAATGCATAAAGATGCTATTCATTTTGACAACTGGGAACATCGTGATGTCCATAATGTCTATGGCATGTATCTACATAATGCCACAGGGCAGGGGCTCATCAGACGATCAGGAGGACGAGAAAGACCGTTTGTTTTGTCAAGGGCTTTTTTTGCAGGCTCACAAAGGTTTGGTAAGTACATGGCAGCAACACCAATAACGATGATAGTAGTGATGTTGATGATTGGAGCTTCAGTACTAATGATGATGTTGTGGTTCTCAAGTCTGTTTCAATTCAAAAACAATTCAGAAACAAGTAAAACTTACACCCGCATCCAACAGGTAGTGACAAAGTTCGAACAATTCAATTTTTTGGCAACATTGCCAGACATCTGCTTTTAGAGCACTCTTTACATAATAAAGTGGTTATGAATGTCATAGTTCATGCATGGCTACTGGACGTATAAATTTTGCAACTAAAGATGGTGCGAGCAATGATTTGATAACTAGCAGTTTCATGTTTTTACCCCTAGGTCCAATATGGACTGGTGATAACATTGCCAATTGGGATCATCTTAAAGCCTCTATTCCAATGGTCTTGAGTATTAGTATTGCTGGAATATCATTTGCCGGAGGTAAGATCGATCACGTTAGAAGAACTTTTAAAAATATCGTATTGTAACACTAAAGGCTGTACACACGTGAGGGAGCTTGCGCACACAACACTCTTCAACAACATGTTTCCAGAGCAAAGCTTCTTTGTCTGTACAAACAATTTCACGTGAAAAACTATGTTGTGCAACAAACACTTTGCTTCCGGGTTTTGCTCCATCAAATCAAACTTTTTTATGACGGAGCAAGGAGCAAATCTGTTGCTTGAGCGTGTTTTTGGAGCAAGCTCCCTCATATGTACCGGCTTTAAAGGTTATATACACATTTTGCTCACAAGCTCTTTTGTATCTTAAACCTCTTGATCAATTAATGATAATCTAAATGCATAGTTTGACTTGTTTGTGGTTTCTTCTAGCTGATGTTGGTGGGTTTTTCAATAACCCTGATGGTGAATTACTTGCAAGATGGTATCAGGTATGTTTTGTTAGATGTCTGTTGATAACATTAATTGTTAGTATACTGTATTTACGCGATTAGACGACGCTCCAGTGTTTATTTTGGAGCATCGTTTGTTTGAAGGTGGTGTTTATTTTGAAATTAAAGCAAATCAAACATTTATGGACAATTTTTGGACAGAAATGTCTTTGAAGGCAAAACGGACCTGGGGAATGTTACAAAAATTATTATCCTCAAGACTCAGGGAATAATAGTTTCGACCTCGTTCTTAATTGTTGCTATCCACTGATATTCACTTGACCTTAGGGTCATCCACTGCATAAAATGTTGTAAAAATTAACCGCTGTATGGATAGGGATTTGTCCGTGGGATAGCGCTATCCAGGGTTGGTGCAACTGACCTTAGCTATATGAATCATTGATTCAGTTTTAAGTAATATATCAGTATGAGCGGGAGATCGACTGTATGAGGATTTAAAACACGAGCTACAAGCGAGCTGTTTTAAATGTAATACAGTTCAAATATTGTATATTACTTATCAAATGTCTAGGTTAATGCTGCTATCATTTTAGGTTTAAAATTTTGAATTAGATGTAATACATATATATTACTTATAAAGGTTATTTGTTTCAGGCTGGTGTATATATTAGTTATAATAGTTATTTGTTTCAGGCTGATGTATATATTACTTATATAATGGTTATTTGTTTCAGGCTGGTGTATATATTACTTATATAGTGGTTATTTGTTTCAGGCTGGTGTATATATTACTTATATAGTGGTTATTTGTTTCAGGCTGGTGTATATATTACTTATATAGTGGTTATTTGTTTCAGGCTGGTGTATATATTACTTATATAGTGGTTATTTGTTTCAGGCTGGTGTATTTCTACCATTTTTCCGTGCCCATGCTCATTTAGACACAAAGAGACGCGAACCATGGTTATTTGATGTACAGTACAAAAAGGTCATCCGTGCCGCAGTACGACAACGATATGCCTTGTTGCCCTATTGGTATACATTGTTCTTCCACTCACATAATCAAGGGCTTCCAGTTGTTAGGTAATGACTACTTTTGAACGCTTGAACCCGTGCGCGCGCTCAAATGCCGCTGTATTGCTTTAGCAGCGGTGTATGCGCGCTAAAGCTCGCGCACAGATGAAAACAAGGCAATTTATGCCAAAACGGTAATTTTTCGCACGTGACTAGATTTTTCTTAATCTTATCTGAACGATCAGGAAATTTCGTTTTTCTGATGGTGTGATGAGTTTTATATATAAAAAAGCGATGCTAAGTGGTTTTGGATTTCGCTTCTCAGGGCAATTTTAAGTCAGTCGAGAAAACAAAACTGCATATTTTCAACAAACTTTTAAACCGTATATGATTTATATTGGTTATATTTATGTACAGCAATGTGTAATTTCGATGTTCTGAAAAATATACATTTCTAGCTTTAATTTGGAGCATTGGACTTTTTGGCTGTAGTATGAGTAGATGAATTTCTTGTCTTGTTTATAATCAACGGGAATGATGGTACCAGTTATTGGCTTTTTTTCTTTCATTCTCATTTTTCTGCAGACCTTTGTGGGTTGAGTACCCGGATGACAAATCAACTTTCACTATAGAAGATCAATTCCTTGTTGGTAAGTGCAAATTCATCGCTGACTATTTTTGCTTTTCATCTCTCTCACCCTTTGTTTTTGTTCTGTTGGGATGTACGTAATGTGGGTCTGCCTCAATTCTGTACCTAGAGTGTCCATTTTTTGGGCTAGCATTGAAAGTTAATAACGGGAAGCTTATTGTTTTATGTCTTTGTTCGTCTTTGAGGTTGGACTGATTTTGACCGTGCACAGGTTTTTATTTATGCTCATTCGAAGTTGTAAAATAAGTAGAAATTAACTTTGTCTCTGATATTATGATAAGAATTGTTGAATTTATTTGCATAGCTTATTAGGCATATTGATCGGATCATACGATCATGACGTGCTTTGTACAGTGTTTCAGCGATTGCAGAACAACTGCACATTTCTTGGCTCGGCACAGCTTCTCCAGATTTGACGTTCTTTACATTGTATGTCTTTGTTGATACTAATTGTTGAATGATGCTGGTATGCATGCTGTATGATGTGTTGGGAATGTTGGGCCAGACATTAGCAACTCATAACTTTCTTGATGGAGGTCTCCATCTTTCCAGTGGTGTACATTGTATTGGCCTATCCATGATTTCATGATTTCAGTATTTGTGTTAATTGATAGTCTTGTTTTCTGTTCTGTTATACTCGTATATTAAGGTTGAGTTGATTTGCAAAGGTTTTAACGTCTTTGAATAGAATAGAATCGATTTTTGTAAATATTATAACTTCCCAGCCTTGAAGCTGAATTACATGACTTACAAATTATAATTAAATACATCACAGTGGAGTACAGACATAACATTTTACACAATGACATATTAAATACAAAATAGATCATAGATCATAAGGTTGCATATTGGCCGTTGGCTCTAGATGAGGTCATCCGCCCTTGGACAGGTTTTTTTTTTACCTGCTGGGTGACATGCCACCCTCCTCACTAACTTGAGGTCAGTGGGGAAGCCGGTTTAGTCGCTGCCAACCCGGCCATGAGGCAGGTTACTTGGTTACAATGTTACCAGTAGCAGGGATGTCCAACATCCTTAACCTGACTTACAAATGGAGTTACGATAGTCTGCACATGGATGAAATAAATGTGCTGAAGAAGTAAAAGGTAAATGATCTTGGTCTAACGTTATTGTGGATCTCAGACTGCTTGGAATATGTAGTGGTGGTAGCAAATCGTGGAGCTTGTGACTTGGAGATTCGGCAATTTTCTTGAACAACACATTACACATAGAGATGTGTCGGTCATGTAGCGGTTCCAAATCGAACCTGTCAAGTTTGAAGACTAGGCAGGACATATCACTGACAAGGCCCAAGATCATCAGAGAGATACTTTGGCAAATCCTGATGAGTGACAATGACAATGACTTTATTTAGTCCTATTGTTTCTATAAAATTACATTTAAAATAGACAGTTGTAACTGGCATTACAGTACAAGTTGCCTATAATAACCTAGTACTGCTAACCAAGATAGGCAGCTAACTAGGTAAAATGGAAAACTGGGGCTGATTCTCACACATGTGCAGTAGAAATGAACAATATCATCTGGAACACCTGCACGCTTGAGTAGCACTAGAAGATAAAGTCGCTTATTTGCTTTATAATGACTTCGTTGATATGTTCATTCCAGCAAAGATCATTGGAAATGGTTATCCCAAGGTTATTTTTGCTTTGCTAACGAGAGATAAAGCGGAGCCATTGATTGTCAAAATTGGTCAAAATTGTGCTAGTGAGTACTGAAGTTGATTATCAGTTTTTTACATTTTGAAGAATGAAGTTAAAGTTTGTTGTTGTCTGACCAGTCCTTAAAAGTATCCACATCATTTTGAATCTTACTAGTTGATTCTGGTTGGACAATTTCTGTAATTATGGTGTCGTCTACATATTTCCAACATTGGATATGGGGAGCTTGCAAATTGTTGATCATCAGCATAAAAAGCCAAGGACCTAATTTAGTACCTTGAGGGACAGCAGATGGAACAGTATCTCATTATCTCATAGCAGCCGTGAGCAAGCTTAACACGTTTTCGATCCATCAGAAAATCACATAGCCATCTTGGGATATCTCTGGGAATACTGAGATCGAATACCTTGTTGGCAATAACACCATGTTCTATAAAATCAAACGCTTCCTACAGCCAAAGAAAACGACTCTCACAGCAGGTTGGATCTTAGATACTAGTGCTTGAGAAGTTGACGATTTTGGTATGGCTCCAAATTGGTTATTGATCTTGGTGACTTTCTTTGTTTAGCGTTTTTGGATGATAACACGATCTGCACTTGTGGATCATAGCTGAGTGTTGTGAGCATCTTGATCTTAGTTACCTTGTATAGGGTTTCTAGTTCTTGCGTACCCTTTCTTCCTCTGCGTACAGGTAGATAGAGCAGGGGTTTGACTCGTGCTTGTGAATGACTTTGTTTTCGTTCATTATTTGACTGGTTTTCTGTTTTAAATAAAGAGTTTACTCACTTACTTACTAATAGACATGATTAGCTGACTCACCAACCAGTTAAGGTAAGCAGCCAATCAATTGTCAAGTTTTTGCATGGAACATATGGCTAGACTGAGCAAGAAGACCACCCTTGACAGCTTTACAGGTCCTATTAAAGTCCTTTGCCTACTCAATGCAAACCAGTCGGTAATGCAACACTTTTAAAGAGGGGCTCTGTAACACGAGACCAACTGATTAAAACAAGAATTGTGCCAATGCTACAGTGTGCTGGACCGTGCAATCACATGTCACAAACTAGATATCTATCTGTTGCCCACTGAATTATGGCATCAACGCAATGTCAAAGTATCTATGCCAATCGATTGAGATAAGCATCCAATGTCCTTTGTGCGCCTTCCTTGATTATCAATATTTTTATTGACACACAGTACAATACATTTTACTTGATTTTCTGGTAAAATCCCTGATGAAGCTTTTACCTAAAGCCTTAGACTTACAATCTACAATCCTCCTTTTTTTGCCCTGCACCTCACGTTCATCATAACTAAACAATTATAATGTTTATTTGTAGAGCTTTTTGTTCTTTTTACGATCATGTTAATTTCAATCCTTCAGTTCAAGAACTTTCCTCAGTATTTTTACAGACACAAGTAATGTACCTTTCGGAGAAACTTTCACTTTTAATCCCAGTTTTTCGAGATATTTCTGAGGTTTGTAGGCACATTTCCTAACTCTTCAACCACAATAGGGACCACAATCGACCTTCCAAACTCTTGATGTTTTTCTTTGTAATATATGTTACCATTGTTACCATTATTGTTTTTTTTGTTTGTTTGTTTTTGTTTTGCCCTCACCAAGTTTGAAGTACATTCTCTGTAGATACAATTTCAAAAATTGTTGATCGACCACTGATTTTGATATTTTCAGGTAAAGATTTCTTGGTAAAACCAGTAACGAGTGCTGGTCAGACATCACAGGAAGTTTACCTGCCTGGAAAAGAAACGGTATAAGTTGCACTGCTGTGTGTTTATTCTAGAACGTACCAGCTTATTGTGTGGTTGATATATGTGTTGGGGTTGTCTGTCATTTGTTTATCAATTGTACAAGTAATGAACAATATTTTTTTCCAGAATAGCAACTTTTTGGAAGTTAAGGAGTCAGGGATGTCAGAGCGATATTTATAACGGGGAAGAGTGGGTACTAAATGAGTATGTGGAGCGATAATTAAATAAAAGTAGCCAGCTTGCATGAAGTGGCTAATGTGAAATAAAACTTCTCATCCGCAGTGTGTTTTAGAGTCGTTTTCAAAAACCCGTGAAAAACCCTTTAGCGAATTACACTTTATTACGCTTTATTGTGCACATTTTCTTCAGTGTTTTCGGCATTTGACTACGCCTTATTACACTGTAGCTATATTATGCTTTGTTTGACGAGTTTTTGAAAACAAGTCAATGTGACATGTGATTGTGTTATAATAATTTAGTACTGGTATGACATTGTCACAAACAAGATCTATCGTGGAGGAAACAACGTGCAAATTGAATCACCCTTAGATAAGGTATAGTTGACCATCACCGTGTTGTTCCGTATTGCTTGGTTGGAATTTTAGTACACATACATTGAGAAAGTTTTTCGATCCTACGACCGTTTTTGAACCATTTCGATCGCGATCCGTAATAGATCAAAAACGGTCGTAGGATTGAAAAACATTAGTTTCCATGTTAAGTTGGTTTCCAAATGGAAACCAGACTTCAAAAGAACAATCGTTATTACATTATTACGTTTTTCCATTGTTTTAAACGATGCATTTTTTCACATGAATATCTTAAACACAATAGACTAGCTTATAAAGCCAGGGGAGGGATTTCATCTGCGGGCGAGGAAAAATTTCAGGACGGTCAATTGAAATTCCGTGTTCCTGGAACTTCGATGAAATAGGCGTTTTAAAATCACAAAACACCTATCTAAGAAATACGAACGAAATTTATTTTTGTATTGAATTTTGGAATAGGTTATAAAATTAAAGCAATTGAAAAAAGTCAATAAATGTACGAATTAAATATTGAAAGGAACTGCTCATTCATTATTCTCATTACGTTGGTCTACACCCGACTGAAACCTTTGGGAATAAAAACGTTTTTCATCAGCGATTTTGGTATTTACTTAACCCCCCTTTAATGGTCCATCCCTTAAATGGGTGGATGTGTTTATAGCAAGTCATTAGAAAACATCACAAAAAGACTGGCGCGTAGTAGTGTAATCTCAACCATATCCTTCTGTATTGGTACAGATCCCAGTTTTCCAACGTGGAGGTTCTATTATACCAAGTAAAGAGCGTGTGCGTCGTTGCTCCAGTCTAATGCAAGATGACCCTTACACATTAACGATGGCTCTTGACACAAAGGTAGATTTCATTAGTGCGAAAATATAATACGACATTTACGAACAATTATAAATCAATATTGAACACAAAGTTTTCACAGTGCTTGTCTGGCTAGGATTCGAGCAATGCTATGCTTAGCCAACCTGTGATTCCTGCGTCATATCTATTTTTGATTTACATATATTCTATATATATAGCACCGTTCCTTTTTCTTGAAAGCTGAAGAGCAAATCAAGGCTTGTGATACAATGTTATAATGATATTTGTTTTTGAAGTTTGATGTTATTGACAAGAAAATTTCCAGTCAAGCATTCAGTTTAATTGATCCATGTTTGACTGTTCAAATATTCATGTTATGACTCAGGATTGCATTCACTACTGGTTGCCCACAAATTGTGGCTGTAGTTCCTGTTGGAAAATTCAAATTTATACACAAATTGCATAACGATACTACAGGCACCCACAGTCAAGTGAGCAATGAAATATAATTATATTTCACAATAGCCAACCTTACTGAGATCTGATCTATTTTTTCTAAATGTTATGTAACCATCAGGGAGAAGCTGAAGGTGATCTCTACATTGATGATGGACATAGCTTTGCTTACAAGAATGGAGCCTTTGCTTACATGAAATTTTCTTTCAAGAGAGGAAAGCTTACTGCACTGTATGTACAGTATTTAACTTACTGCAAACTTGCGGGTTTTAAGGTCTTTAAATTGCAACTTTAAAAAGTGGATTTTTTTATTTTGTTGAATTTGCTCACGTCGAAAAACTATTTCATGAATTTTGCTAAATTAATAATATGTGACGAATGAATTCTTATCAAATGTAATAGTATAGTATATATTTATGTTTTGCAGTTGTTTCAGTAAAAAAGTACAATTTCAAACAGTTATCTTTTTATTATTCGGCGTTTTTCACAAAAATGAACTGTCTGACTGCTATGAAACCTTTAGAATTTGTCACTCATCGATTAATTAAAACGTTTTTTTTTTCTTACTAGGAACGCGAAACCTAACTTGTCATTTGTAACTAAATCTTGGATTGAACGTATTGTCATTCTTGGTATCAGTAACTCACCCAAGTCTATCCTATTACACGCTGGTAAATATGATATTACAATCAATCTTCTTCTTATCCATCTTCTAGCCTGCGTGACCAGGACTTTGTAGACTCGCGCGCTTAGTTTATCGGAGACCCGGTCAAGCAGGTTACCCATC
The DNA here is from genome assembly GCA_918843875.1 of Diadumene lineata. NCBI lineage: Eukaryota > Metazoa > Cnidaria > Anthozoa > Actiniaria > Diadumenidae > Diadumene > Diadumene lineata. The sequence continues at coordinate 9,678,237 of OU974074.1, read as the reverse complement.
TAGCTTCATCAAAAGGGTAGCGTTAGCAATTTGCATATAGGCAACTTCACGTTAACGCCCGCCATTATAAATTCGAGCAAAACTGATAAATTTCTTAAAGTGATTATAAACTTTTGAATTTCTTTAGTGCATTTTCTCACTCTTAGCACTCGAATGAGGTATATGTTAATGGTGTTCGTTAAATTACGGCCGAGTTATTCGAAGCGAAAGTTAGCAATTTTAGCGTTCTGGGGCCGGTTGTACAAAGCATGGATAGCACTATCCATCGGATAAATCCCTATCCAGCGGATAAATCCCTATCCAGCGGATAAATTCTAAATAAATCCTATGGAGTGGATAACTTTATCCAGTGGATAACGTTTTCCATGCTTCGTACAACAGGCCCTGAACATTTTTGTCACTGGTGCATTCACAGCAGAAACAACTTGACATGATACGAAAAATCATGCTCATTGAGCAAATATCCGCTTTACATAATTCCGGTTTGTGGCGTAGTTGAAATTTATATCACGGTTTGAGGAAAGTAACGAAAATAGAATTTGTTGAATAATAATGATAGAGAATGATAGTGCTAGAAATATCGTAACATCCATGTATTAATTAGCATGCGTCATGAAGCACTATTCTTCGTTTTCATGTGACGTCATCAAAAGTATGACAAATTCATTTTTAATCAAATTGAAACATACCCACCATATATTATAGCTAACGATTATCAAAAGACCTTGTAGAAATATGGGTCTAAAAATGTTGCTCACTTGCGAGATATTTAGGTCTAAATTGTGTCACGCAACGCTATTGCGTAATTCGAATCGAAGGATAAATTTCGCGATAAATTCATCTCTGTTATAAGACTTTGTCTCAAATAGACTCCTGATGATTCAATTTAAGTACACAATCCAAAAACCTGTTCTAAAATACTGAATTTGCCTTATTTTTAGACCACTAAAGTTCTATCCGCCATATTGGATGATATAAGTCATCATCCAACATGGCGACGCCACACATTTTTACCATATAATACGAATCTTTGATCGTCAATAGTTCAATAATTATTCGCTCTAGAAGCTTCAAATTTGGCAGAATTACATTTTTTGAAATGTTCTCAAAGGATATGAATGGAGATTTTCTGTAGGATTTAAAATAAAACATTTTGCTTGAATTATCACGTGACACTCTCAGCAATCACTCTAGTTCAGTCTGTACTCTTTCTCAAAAATGGGGTATGTCTAGAAATGTAAAAGGTTCAATGGGCATTATTTTCCGTATTCATTCATTCATTCATTCATTCATTCATTCATTCATTCATCCATCCATCCATCCATCCATCCATCCATCCATCCATCCATCCATCCATCCATCCATCCATCCATCCATCCATCCATCCATCCATCCATCCATCCATCCATCCATCCATCCATCCATCCATCCATCCATCCATCCATCCATCCATCCATCCATCCATCCATCCATCCATCCATCCATCCATCCATCCATCCATCCATCCATCCATCCATCCATCCATCCATCCATTCATTCATTCATTCATTCATTCATTCATTCATTCATTCATTCATTTATTTATTTATTTATTTATTTATTTATAAAATTCATTAACTCAGAACAATACAAAATCACTACCGTGAAGGCATCTGTATATCTGATATAGAATTCGTCCGGATTTGCATAAGGTTTGGATCTCGTCCAAATTACATTTAATTTCACAATTCTCAATCTAGAATAGCAGAGTTAATCTAGACATTTCATAAGTAATTTACAATATTCTCGCCTGCGGCTGGACATTGTATATTCCATACAAAGTGGCCGCACATATTTTATCTATTATATATACTATGCAGAAATTATGAGTCACTACCAAGTATATAAGTATATATCAAAAAGGCCTTCAATATATGATATTTTTTTCGTAAATATATTTTTCCCTGATGCTAGGGAGGAAAAACAATATATATTTGAGAGTACTCCATAATTCTCTATCCATGGAATGACTATTTCATTTTTATTTTTTGTATTTTGATTTATTTTGATCTGCGAATTTTCTATAGTCGATCGTTTTTTATTTAAAAACAAAAATCTCATTGCCTTCTATTTCGTTGACTTTGGCATGTGAACAAAATTTTAGGACATAGATAAGGAAATAGATATCTTTTCGAAAACAAAAAAATTATGAAAATTGAGTTCGAACTTACGGAGTTATGAGAAGGTGATGATGATTCTTAAGAAATTTGCCAATTATAACAAAATCATTTCCAAACCATATCGCTCTATATTAATTATGATTTTGAATGAACTACGGCATATTCATTATCATCATCATCATCACCATTATACCCGTAGGCGCAATTAATGGCCTTGGGTTGCGATTGATAGATTGGTATCTATCAGTCGCATATAGTCTGTTTTGTTCGTCATAGTTCTCATAGCTTGGTGTCTGTCGACACCAAGTTTCTTTTCCACCTTGGTCCACACTCGTTTTGGTGTCCTTTTTCAAACAGTAGTTTTTTCTGGAGGTTGTCATTTGGCAATCTGCAAACATGACCGATGTACTTTAGATGTTGGAGCTGGCATACATCTCTTACACATTCTGTCCCTGTAATATCTACAATATGTTTATTAGATATCTTAAAACTCCAGTTGGTTTCCTCTTTTTCTGCTTCGGTCTTGTTTTTGCTTTGTTCATCTTTTCGTTCATATCCTCCTTTCATCATCTTTCTCAAGAAACCATGCCATACGGTCTCGATTTTATCCAGTTCTTTTTCTTTAAGAGTTAGTATCTGTATTCCATACAATAGACGAGATCTCACGCAAGCTGTTAGGAATTTTACTCTAGTCTTGAGTTTAATTCGACGGTCAGTTAGTATGTGTTTCAGCTCATTCCATTTTTGGTATGCTGCTCCAATTCTTGAATACAGGAAGCAAGATGTGTCTGATTCATCATTTGTAATATTAAATCCAAGATATTTGAAAGATCGTACAGTCTTGATTTTATTGTCACCAATAGTTATCAGACTATCCTTGATCTTAATAGCTTCGTCCACATTGAAGGCCATTGTCTCTGATTTACTGTACGACATCGTGAGGCCAAAGCGTGTCAAAGTCTTGTCATATATGTTCAGGATGTTTGTCAATTCTTCAACTGAGTTTGCTAAAATGGCTTCATCCTCTGCATAAAGAATTTCAGTAATCTTGGATGTACCATGCGTTGGAGCTTTTTTTCGGTATTCTCGTGGTGATACCTTATTTGGAATGCAGTGTTCAACTGTAATGCCTGTATTTGGATGTAGCCTTTGTATAACGGGCAACACGAACCACAAAGTGCATATAGATGTTAAACAAAATAGGGGATTCCAGTGCTCCTTGTCGACATCCCACTTGCGTTTCAAATAGCTGTTTACTTCCTTTGATGAAAGCTTTAGTGCCACTATACAATGCCTTTAGGATGTTTACTATAGTCCTGGCTTGTAGTCTAATTTCTAGACATTTAAACAGAGCGTCTCTCAGTATCCAGTCATAGGCAAAAGCTATGTAAACTGGTGATTTTGATTTTTTTTGTATTTTCGAGGATTTGGTGCAGAATCTATATAGCATCTGATGTTGATCTGTTGGCTCTGAAACCAAACTGTGACTCTAGTAAGATGTGTTCGTATGTTGGTCTGATCCTCTCTACCAAGATTCCTGAAAGGACTTTAGATATCGTAGATATTATGCTTAGTCCACTGTAATTCTCAGCAAGTGATCTCGGTCCTTTCTTATGTAGGCATTTAATACTAGCTACTAGCCACTGAGATGGAACTTGAATGGAGACCCATATCAAGGTGATTAACTGTATAATATATGTCAGTAGACATTTAGATTGTTTCAGTTGTTCTGCGTAAAGCATATTGTTGGCTGTAAAATAAGAAATGACCTGCTAAAATATGAAGCAAAAATTATTGGGCGGTTTTTTTTTAAATAAATACTTTGGTAATATATCAACTGGCAGAAAATGTTGATAAAAAAAAACTTGATAAAAACTTGATATTTCAAATGTTTCAAATTATCAGTTAGCTTGACTGATTTTGCTATGAATATTGATTTAAATCGTTCATTATTGCATTTTATTACATAAAATACACGCTGTTTGCGAATGCTATGGCTGTGTGGTTTTGGTTTTGGGATAAGTTTTTTATTTAATTTAGAAAATAAGGTAAACCATCGAGCTGAATTTTCCTCGACTGACTCAGGAAGCCCGCGTGTCCGAAATACGTCCACCCGTCCGGCGTCCTTGCCCATTCGGTGCGAAAACGCTGACCGGTTTTAGTGGGTGCCAATCAATTGTTTTTGCAGTTAACTAAAATTTTTAAAATATGTAGATTCGAATAAAAAAGAAAAATGGGGTCGCTGTGTTGTTGTTAGAGCTATAAGCCAAAAACGTGCGAAAAAAGTTTTAATTTTGATGTTTTGGCCGGAAGACGTAAACAGTTACATGTATTGAGGCCCACATGAAGCGTTTCAAAGTTTTTTTTAAGTGAAAAGTCCGCTAATGGACAAATTTTGGTTTCATTTTACCGCAGGAAATTTTAATCAGATCTGCACACGCGAGCTCGATGCGCAGTATCAAGGGCCCGTCACTATATTATAGACACGAGAAAACATATTTCTTTACATTGTCAACAGTACTCTGTATATTTTGTGTTCGCCTTATAAATTATACAGAATGTTTTAATATTTCGACTTAAAACATCAAACATTTTTTAAATTCACTTTGAAATATTGTGTCCATGTTTTTCCTGCACCTTATCGCTTGTCTGAAGCTGATCAGTTTGGCGAGATATTTGAGGAAAACCATTTCCAACGATATTCGTCAATCGTTATTTTGATGACACCATTATCTTTAAAATGTAATGTATCTCTATATCTTTTTTTTTACACCGGCTTTATGTTCAAAGTTTACGGATTCATAATTTTAAATTCGTAAGATAAAATTTCTCCTAAATCGTAAAACTGCAGCCCAGTTGGCTTGGTTGAGCGCCGGTCTATTGTTAGGGAGGTAATGGGTTCTCTGTGGCCGGACCAACAAACGGGGTCCTAAAATAATTGAGGAGAAATTGCTGCCTTTGTAATTTCATCTGCAAATGGTTAGAATTTCGTGTCTTCTCGGATAAGGGTGTTAATCCGGAGGTCCATGGTGTACTGGTCTCGTAGGGGACAAAATGTCCTATTGTTAGTACATTTGCCTAGAGCACAAACCCTCAAATCAAAACAGGAAGCAAGATGTTGAGAATTGAATAACTGATGGTGGTATTTTTGCCGTCTTTCTCTGTCGGCTGGGTATCTTCCTTGAATCTGAATACCTTAAATCGCCATTATTTACTGCCATCCAACATTTATTGACATTCTTAAATTGATAGTCATTTTGTAATACACTTTTTTCCTCATAGGTGAACAAAGCAAGGAACTAAAGTTTACACATGATGCTACAAACTTTGTTTTAACTATCAAGAAACCTGCTGTCAATGCAGCGAGTGAATGGTCCATAGCAATGTACGCATAGTTATTTATGCTCTACGCCTTCAGTATACAAAGAATCCAATGTGAACAATAGATTGTTATTTTCTGTTACCATTTTTTGAAAAGGTCTGATGTCAGGGTTGCCAAGTTACAATTCGTGTTGCGTGACTGGAGGACAATAAGTTCCTGATTCGTGATCGATGACCTTCCTTGGCAGCCCTGCTTCACTTGCAGGTCTCTACACCATACAACACTTGTATTCTTTTGTGAATATTTTGAAACATAAATAAACTTCATGACTATCGACTAGTCATCGACTACGTATATTAATCGACATTGAACCAATAATTTTATTTTCTAATTTATTCATTATCTGATGAGACATTAATTTAGTGAGTGTTGGTTACTCAACTCAAGGTGACCTAGTGATTTTACAGTGCTTCTAATTCAACCAGGGCCACATCTTATTTATCAGTCAATTGACGCCTTGGTTATTTGATTGGCTGATAGGGGCACAAAAACGTGTCTTTTGTTCTGAAGCGCAAACCTGATTGGCTTATAATTGCGATGTGGTCAGGTTAATATTTGAATGCAAGTGATGTATTCTTTTGTAGTCAGTTCATCCTGTTGGAATAGTGCACTCTTGTCAGTGGTCTCTGTCACTCATACAAATGAGAATGGGAGAACCGGCGGCGTAACTCGGTGATTACAGAAAAGAATCTCAGGTTAATATTTTGGGTGGGAATTGGGAGGGAAAATCGCCACTGCATCACCAAGCAACACCAACGCGCATGAGAAAACAGAAACACCACTAGGGCCACTTGCAGTACTGGCGCAGGTCTTTGCTGGTCGTGTCAGAGTGGGAAGTGTTTCAGGGGACGCTCTCATTTATATACTCGCGACAGGGGGACCGCTGACAATAGTACACTCTTGTCAGTGGTCTCTTTGTCACTCATACAAATGAGAATGGGAGAACCGGCGGACTCCACAAGTTCACAGTAAGAAAAGAGGCATCACAACATCGACCGTAACTTGTATGTACTTCACCATATAAGCAGATCACCCAACAACTCCCATACTCACACCCATACTTTAACTACTCTACAATGCGCCCATATGCTACGCCCATACTAATCCCCATCCTTTCCCAAGTCCCCCCCTGAATTACAATTATGGGATGAAGGAACATGTATTGGCTGACATCCTCGTCCACAACCGAACCCTTTGATAGAACTGCAGAGAGAACCGAACAAGAAAGAACCTGGGCAAGTTTCATGTAATATAAAGCTGTCTGTTCGTTTTCCCAGTCAACGTGAAACGTTACATCCGCCAGGCCAACCCCAGAGAGGGCCAAAGTTATGGCGCAACCTGGTTGAAGGCTATGAAGGGCCTATCCTTTATCTATATCCGCTTCCCCAAGGTAGCGCTTAAACCGCTCTGATCGTCAGCTCTGATCGTGCCTGCGCAAGCCACACATATTAGAAGAAGTATTTTTTCTTACGCCTGGTCTCTTGCAAGAACGAATAATTTTGAGCAGGCCGACTAAGCTCTCTTTGAAGAAAGCGACCTAAGAGATGTCAGAGCCTGTTTTGGCATGGCTCTAGCAACCACTTGTTCTTGAGTGGCATGGTTTAACAAATCAATTAGTAACGCTATTAAGAAATGAGATTCGTTATTACGTAGAGCCAAAAAAAAACAACTCTACACTAGATAGGCAGAAAAACAAATACGCTATGAAGTGCAAAACAATTAATTTTATCAAAAGGCGGAGGATATTTATTTTAGCGAATCCATAGAGAAAACAGCGGAAAGTCCAACGGAGTTTGGCGTAATATACGTGATCTAACTGGAGCATCGGAACAATCGCAACCAATAAAGCAGATAAAAACCAACGATCCAACAGAGATCGCAGAAGCACTTGACAATTACTCTGTTAATATTGCACCGGAGATACGTGACAGTAAATTCAATCTAGATAACGGTACTTTAATAGTACTCAGGACGTCAAGCTCTTAAATTTTATAAACTCAAGGATTGACAAAGAAACCACTTTTCAAACCCCACTGTTAACTGAAAGTGAAACCACTGCTTTAATAAAGAAGAGACCAACAAATACAGCAACCGGTCCATACAGAATAAGCGCTATTTAAAGTATTGAAAACTATAGCACCTGTTTTGTCACAACATTACAGAGACTAATCAATTATTCAATTACGTCATCCACATTTCCCAGTAGTTGGAAAACTGCACGGGTAACGCCGATACATAAAGTTGGTCCACGTGACGAATGTCAAAACTATCGCCCAACGTCCGTATAATAATAATAACAATAATAATAATAATAATTAATAATAACAATTTATTAAATTTCGATATAATTACATTATATATAGCGCTTTACATCAGAGAACAAAAATAAACGGTATGGAATGGAATGGAAATTTTATTTAACCACGGTAAATTACAATTCAGTCAATAAGCTAAATATATTATCTACAATTGTTAAAACTATTATTATCTACAAATATAAAATATATATGTGCTTTAGTTACTGTTTTACAAGTAGGCCGTGGGAGTTAATCAAACTCGTTTTCAATGTTTTTCTTAAATTGGAAAACGGTTCTTGCATTTTTTAGAGAAGACGAAAGACCGTTCCACAATTTAGCGCCACTGTAGCTGAAGCAATTTTTTAAGTACTCAGTACGTGGCTTTTGCAGCACAAGTGTGCTCTCCTGGTTACGTAAATTGAAATGGGTTTTTCTATTTCTATTTTCTATTTTTCAATTGTTCACGAAGAAATGGTTTATATATCAATTCTTCATTTATTTATTTATTTATTTAATATTGATTTGACATACATTTTACAAACCACTTTATTTCGGAGTAAAGTGCATTGTCCAGTTTATCGATTAGCGAGAATCCGTGACACAGGAGACTTAATCCTTTAATTCCACTATTGTTATACACTACAATAGGACAGATTCAAAACATTTGTACGCTTTTCGAGTCATTTGTGACATGAAGAATTCAACAAAAATTAACCAATTTTGTTAATTTTTCCTTGCGCGTCCTAGAGTATCTAGAATAATAAAACCTAGCACATTTGCACCGCAATGGATTCAATATTTTATGCAGAAATTTTTAGAAAAATTGTTGGAGTCAATTTTGTGAAAAGTGGCTCTGAATCGGATTGGGTATTGTTCCGCGTTATGTGGTAAAAACATACTTCTTATGTATAGCCCCTATCTTTGTGAAAAACGCGATTATTGCCAAATCGTATAGAGAACTGGCTTAATCATATCTTAAACAATTTCTGACCTGAAATCGGTGATCATTAAAAAAATCTGTGACGGCAAATATCATTTTCATGGAAGTGATTGCTAATTATAACCAAAAATCGTGTTCAAAGTTAACGGCTTCATAACTTCAAATTTCTCAATTGAAATTCCTTTAAAATCACTTTGCAGTTAGGGAGTAAGTTGAATATTACGCTTCTGAATTTTGACATGATTCTATAGCAAATTTTTGAAAATAAATTAAAAAAACTGTTTTCCAGGATTTCCTCATAATTTGCATAAATCAATACTGATCGCCACAAAAGTCTCAAGATATCCTCCAGAACTATCAAGCAACTGTGTATCAAAATATTGTTAAGAAATAAGAAAGGCAAGATGGCTTTTGCCGTTGTTTTCTTAGGTCGGTAGGCCTTTTGAGAAACTGTCTCCAAATACCTTAAATCAATAAAGATTACCCCATTAAAAAGGCTCTTGTCGATGTTGACTGACCAATGGTTTGTGGCCTCAATCAATGCAGTTAGTGTACTATGTAACGAACGGAAACCTGACTGGCAAGATGCCAAAAGTTTGTTATCGTTTAGATAACTATAGAGTTGGCTGTAGACTATTTTCTCGAAAGTTTTAGACACTGTGGACACAACTGAAATTGGCCTGTAATTATCAACATCGTTTTTATCACCTTTATTAAACAAAGGTGTGACTCTATGTGACCCAGTCAAGAGACACAAATTTAGAAGTCATTTATTAGATAGTTTAATTTAGATTTATTCCATATTTCTTAGTATTTTCTCGATAACTTAGTTGTACATGTAATTCGTTTATGCAAAGGAATGTTCTTCCTTCGTTGAGTATTTTACAAAGAATGCATGAACAAGTTACGCATTTCCTTAGATAAATAATTGAGTAATGTTTACACGGAAACTTGTCCAACAAACGTTCTTATGTGAGACATCCTATTCATTAAGCCTAGGGCGTAGAATACGTGAGATTCGTAAGTTCTCAGGAATGTAAGATTACTAATAAAAGTTGGTTGAAACTAAGCTAGAATCTGTGCAATCAAAGGTTCGAAGAATAACGTTTCAAATGGAGTTGTAGACAAGACAAAGAACTTTCGTCGAAGTAAAGGTACGATATTTGCCTTCATTACGTTAAATCTAGGATAGAGTTAGATTAAAATATTGTTAATTAAATATAATTAGATAAGTTCATTATTTTTGGCACAGTAGTATGCCTATGTTTTAAATAATAAGTTAGTTAATAACACTGTTTTACGTTAGGAATTGCACAACTAATAGTTCAAGCGCAAGCTTAACTTAAGAATCAGTTATAGTATTTTTGGGTTTAATGCATTTAGTTCTAACAAAATTACTATCATTCTTGTTTGCGCATTTTCGGTAGAATATTATCAAAGCTAATCTGTTTAGTTATATTATCGCAAATGTAATTTAATCGATAAACGCGTTTTCTCTCTAAATTTCGTACTCTAACCTTTGGATACCGCAAAAAGTGTAAGAGTAATTGTTTAATTAACCTTTTAAGATATTCAAAACTACTATAAAAACTGTTCACAAAAGATTACCAAACGAATTACAGTTGAAATTTTTCGAACATAAGATGTTGATACAATGTCGCTTTCCCATTGGTCAGTTTTGTACAATGGCAGTGACGTAGTTTTGCGTTGGGGGAGGTGGTAGTTACCAAAGGTCAAAATCCGTTGAAGCCGTTACGTGGTAGATGGAACCAAGCATCGACTTACGGCGATTTCGTTTAGGAGAATTGGTTTTTTGAAGTGAAATAGTGGACGTATTGAAATGAAATTAGTAGAGTGGATGGGTTATTTATTCGAACAACATAATCCGAGAGAATTTTGGCGTAATTTATAGTTTTGGATGAGTTAGAAGTGGATTTCTGAAGGCTTCTGAGCGGCGAGGTCGATCGAGTGTGCTACCTTCCCTTCTTCTTAGGACGTTGGTGGGTAATTTTAATTAAATCGCTTAATATTGCTCCAAATGGCCTGAAACTCTACCGGAACATAAATATATTGACAATACACATATACAGAGTTTAATTTTTATCTTATTTTATTTTTTTCGTTTTATTGTTAAAAACGGTCACAAACAGCTAGCTTGGGCTACCTGTGGACCAACAGGTTTTTTTGCGTGAATATCACTCAGAAATTTACAAACGATTTCTGAACTCGGAGGTTCAATGGAAAAAGATGTGTTTACTGGCTTAAGATAGCTTTCAGGTTTAACTCTGGAACATGGTAATTTATCTGCCAAGGACTTAGCAATACTCGTGAAATGCTCATTAAAGCATTCAGCAATTTCGTTAGGGGAAGAAATTACTTTCTCACCAATTTTGAGCTCCGAGATTCTCGACTGCGAGGCACTATTACGAGATTTAAGCTCATTTATTAACTGCCATGTTTTCCGAGAATTACCTTTGTGCTGCTCAAAGTCACTAGTGAAGTAGCTCTTTTTTGCTAGTTTAACTGCGATGTTGGTATGATTTCTAGCCCTTTTATAATTCTGCCAATCAAGCTCACTTTTTGAGACAACGGCTTTCCGTTTAAAAGAGTCACGCTGTCTCATTTTCTCTTTTAATTCGACATTAATCCCGGGCGAAATGCACTTCCCAACCTTCTTGCTAGTTATTGGTGCGTGGCGATCCACGCAGTGCATTAAGTATTTTTTCCATTGTGTCCACATGTCATTTGGGTTTTCGTTATTTTCTATGTCCAAGGCATTTGTTGTAGACAGTCTTTCTTTATCAAGTTTTTTCCAATTTCGCGATTGAATAATCCGACTAGGCATAGTCTCATATTTGGCTTTCCGGGTCATGTGAACCAATGAATGATCACTTATGCCGAGATGGTAGACACCCGATCTAGTTATCTTATCGGGATTATTTGCAAAACAAACATCAATAAGTGTACTACTGGTATTTGTTACTCGAGTTGGTTCACTAATCAATTGAGTAAGCCCATACATATCAGCAATACTATTCAGACAAGACGTGGCTGGACTAATACCTGTAGCGCACATTAAATCGCAGTTTAAATCTCCTAAGATATAATAATCTAGATTGGAACTGTCAACTTTATCAACAAGATCTTCAAATGCCTTGAAAAGATCTAGCGAAGAACCAGGAGGTCTATACCATGTGCTTACAATAAAGATTTAGATCGTGGTTTGGTTAATTCTACTGACAAAACTTCGAGAGCATCATCATTTAAATCCTCACGGACATTAAAATTGAGGTTGGTTTTAATATAAAAACATACACCACCTCCATTTCTCCTGTTGATAACACGGTCTTTTCTAACTAGATCAAAACCAGGAATGTGAATTTCATCACTAGATATAGTGTGATCCAGTTTTGTATCGTTAACTGCTAGGATATCAATACTCGCAGTTGAAAGAAAAAGCCTTAATTCATCGACATGGCATAATAAGCCGTTTATATTCAGGCATGCCATAACCAAACCATGACCGAAAACATTGCTATAATTTAACGATTTGGATGATATAGACCCCTCGGCCTGTAAAACCTATTTACTTTTAAAATACTTAGTAAAATTACGGGCCAGCTCAGCGGTTCCTCTCCTATTAAGATGGAGTTTGCTGGCATTAAGATGATCACTAGTAATATTGCTATGGTCAATATAACCCCAATTATTTTGACTACAAGTTTTTTAAGTAATGAGTTGACCTCTGTTATCATCTTACCTAGTTTGGGATCGTCCGTTCTTGCTATTTGTCATGATCAATACTGCTGTTGCTTATCAAGTTGTTTTTAGTGAAAGTCACCAATTCTGATCTACAGCCATTCTCTTGTTTATCTCTGTGTTCTAACATATTCTCTCTGATGGTAACAGACTGTGACGACATGTTGTGACCTTTGAGATGTTTCAGGAGTGAATCACCAACTACCCAGGTTTCATTATAAGTCGACTGTCTGGTAGGATTGGTTTGCTGTTGATCTTGTTCGGTGATTTGTCCAGGATTCGCGTCAGTATTTACATTTCGTGTTTCAGAATTATTGATTTTTTTTTCTTGTTGTTTTTTTTTTCTTTTCTGCTTGTGATGTTAGTTGCGCTTGGCTGCTTGACTGTGAAGGAACGTTTATACTTGGTTCTTTTTCAGTAACTTCGTCTAGGACATTGGGGCGATTAGCACTACCATCGTCGAGGACAATAGGCGGATTAGTAGTACTATTGTTGTTGTCACTCGCCAAGATTCTAATTGTGGTTAAGAGGCTCTTGTTTTCAACTTTCAGGTTTTGAATTTCAAGATTTTGAATACTAGTGAGATCTCTTATTTTGTTGACTTCCTCTTGATTGCTCACCTGCTTTTCTTTTTCCAGTAAAGATTTTTTGAGTTCTTTTATCTCAGTCTCAAGCATAATAAAGCGATTATTGATGTCGTTGAATTTGTCGTCGTGAGTATAGCTAATGTTAACTCTGTCTTCTGAATCAACTTGAGTATTATCATCATGGCCAGAGTTTATATTTATATTTGTATTTCTATCATCTTCTGCCACTGAGTTTGTCGTAAATTCTTCGGCAGACTTGGAGAATAAGCGGGACTTAAACTCGTGTACCTACTATGCATAATTTCTAAAAAAAATCAAGATGGAGATCTATACAAATAATAAGATATATTATATACATATTATAGAGAATAATAAAAACAGTTCCTAAGTCTTTAATTATATGCGTCAATAAAAAAAGGTGTGTTTTCAAGCGTTTTTTAAACGTATTTATATTTTTACATAGTTTTATATCTACAGATAAACTGTTCCATAATGTAGCTGCTGCAAATGCAAAAGCTTTTGGTACAACTAAATGATTGTTTTTATCTGCTCTCGTTCTTTTAGCAGGTCTTTTTACAATTAATTTAATATGGACCAGGCCAAACTAACAGGAGTGCTATTTATTGATTTTCAAAGGGCTTTTGACCTTGTAGACCATGATACTCTACTACAGAAGATGAAGCTCTATGGTTTAACAGCACCTACTATAGATTGGTTTAAATCTTACTTATCAGATAGGAAACAGTTCGTTCTGATTGCCAACTTTTCATCGTCTGTACAACCTATAGCAACAGGAATTCCACAGGGATCCAATGTCGGACCAACACTCTTCATTTTGTTTATAAACGACCTACCGTTACATGTAACCAGCTTAACTGTAGATATTTACGCCGACGACGTTACGCTGTCTACAGCATCCAAATGGGATAAAATAAAACAAATACAAGAAAAACTCACTGACGATCTTAACTCCATTCAACGATGGGCGTTTACAAATAAAATGTCAATTAATGAAGACAAAACAAAATCAATGCTGGTTGTAGGAAAAAAAACCGTGTAAAGGAGTTCGCACAAAACTTAGATATCAGTTATGCTAGACAATAAAAAAATAAAAAAAAATTAAACAGGTCAAATCACAGAAGTTACTAGCTCTTCAATTTGATGACGACCTAAATTTTGATAGCCATGTAGAAGCACTAAGTCTAAAAGGATTCAAGTGCTAAAACACATCAGCCCATATCTTAGAGTGCTAACACTAAAAGTGTGGAACAGTTGTCACTATTTAGTAGTAAATAGCACTAATTAAACAAAACAAAACAATAGAATTAGCATAAAATAGCACTGTTTAGTGTTATTTATATTGCACACTTTTAGTGCGTGCACTCTAAACAAGTGCAGCGTGAACTTTTTTATAAGACGATCATTAAAACAACTATATTGCACTGTTCAACCATGTGGGCATATGGAAACAAACATCATGAAACTGATATCATCAAACTACAGAAGAGAGCAGCAAGAACAAAACTGAAGGTTGAAAGACACACGAGATCCATTAAAATGATTAACTCGCTTAACTGGCTTCCCTTTACAGCCAAAGCTTACATAAATTAAATAGATGTACCTTAGCTTTTTAAAAGAACCAAAGGAAAAACACCAAGTTACATAAATAATACTCTAAAACTGAACAGTGAAAACCACACGAGAAACACAAGATATAGTAAGCTAAACTTACTGTGCCCTATACTAATGAAGAAATCAAAAACTCCACTTTAATGCAAATTTATGCAATTTTTTTAAATGCATTTTTTGCGTTTTTTTGCTACTTTTTTCGCCCATTTCCATAATCCCAGCTGTTTTTGTAAAAATTAGTTCCACAAGAGTGATCTACTAATGAACTAATCAAAAAGTTCCACTTTAATGCAAATTTATGGAAATTTATTTTGCAAGAAATGCATTTTTTGCGTTTTTTTTGCTACTTTTTTCGCGGATTTGCATAATCACAGCTGTTTTTGTAAAAATTAGTTCCACAAGAGTGATCTACTAATGAAGAAATCAAAAGTTCCACTTTAATGCAAATTTATGAAAAAATTTTTTTCAAAAAATGCAATTTTTGCGTTTTTTTGCTACTTTTTTCGCACATTTGCATAATCACAGCTGTTTTTGTAAAAATTAGTTCCACAAGAGTGATCTACTAATGAAGAAATCAAAAGTTCCACTTTAATGCAAATTTATGCAAATTTGTTTTCAAAAAATGCATTTTTTGAGTTTTTTTGCTACTTTTTTTAAGCATTTGCATAATCACATCTGTTTTTTAAAAAATAGTTCCACAAGAGTGATCTACTAATGAAGAAACCAAAAGTTCCAATTCAATGCAAATTTATGCAATTTTTTTTTCAAAAAATGCATTTTTTGCGTTTTTTTGCTACTTTCTTCGCACATTTGCATAATCACAGCTGTTTTTGTAAAAAGTAGTCCACAAGAGTGATCTACTAATGAAGAAATCAAAAGTTCCACTTTAATGCAAATTTATGCAATTTTTTTTTCAAAAAATGCATTTTTTGCGTTTTTTTGCTACTTTTTTTTCGTGCATTTGCATAATCACAGCTGTTTTTGTAAAAATTAGTTCCACAAGAGTGATCTACTAATGAAGAAATCAAAAGTTCCACTTTAATGCAAATTTATGCAATTCTTTTTTCAAAAAATGCATTTTTTGCGTTTTTTTGCTACTATTTTTGCGCATTTGCATAATCACAACTGTTTTTGTAAAAATTAGTTCCACAAGAGTGATCTACTAATGAAGAAAACAAAAGTTCCATATTAATGCAAATTTATGCATTTTTTTTGTTGAAAAAATGCATTTTTTGCGTTTTTTTGCTACTTTTTTTTCGTGCATTTGTATAATCACAGCTATTTTTGTAAAAATTAGTTCCACAAGAGTGATCTACTAATGAAGAAAACAAAAGTTCCATATTAATGCAAATTTATGCATTTTTTTTGTTGAAAAAATGCATTTTTTGCGTTTTTTTGCTACTTTTTTTTCGCACATTTGCATAATCACAGCTGTTTTTGTAAAAATTAGTTCCACAAGAGTGATCTACTAATGAAAAAATCAAAAGTTCCACTTTAATGCAAATTTATGCAATTTTTTTTTCAAAAAATGCATTTTTTGCGTTTTTTTGCTACTTTTTTTTCGTGCATTTGCATAATCACAGCTGTTTTTGTAAAAATTAGTTCCACAAGAGTGATCTACTAATGAAGAAATCAAAAGTTCCACTTTAATGCAAATTTATGGAAATTTTTTTTGCAAGAAATGCATTTTTTGCGTTTTTTTTTGCTACTTTTTTCGCGGATTTGCATAATCACAGCTGTTTTTGTAAAAATTAGTTCCACAAGAGTGATCTACTAATGAAGAAATCAAAAGTTCCACTTTAATGCAAATTTATGCAAATTTTTTTTCGAAAAATGCATTTTTTGCGTTTTTTTTGCTACTTTTTTTTCGCGCATTTGCATAATCACAGCAATTTTTGTAAAAATTAGTTCCACAAGAGTGATCTACTAATGAAGAAATCAAAAGTTCCACTTTAATGCAAATTTATGCAAATTTTTTTTTCAAAAAATGCATTTTTTGCGTTTTTTTGCTACTTTTTTTGCGCATTTGCATAATCACAGCTGTTTTTGTAAAAATTAGTTCCACAAGAGTGATCTACTAATGAAGAAAACAAAAGTTCCATATTAATGGAAATTTATGCAAATTTTTTTTCAAAAATGCATTTTTTGCGTTTTTTTGCTACTATTTTTGCGCATTTGCATAATCACAGCTGTTTTTGTAAAAATTAGTTCCACAAGAGTGATCTACTAATGAAGAAAACAAAAGATCCATATTAATGCAAATTTATGCATTTTTTGCGTTTTTTTGCTACTTTTTTTTCGTGCATTTGTATAATTACAGCTATTTTTGTAAAAATTAGTTCCACAAGAGTGATCTACTAATGAAGAAATCAAAAGTTCCACCTTAATGCAAATTTATCCAAATGTTTTTTTTTTCAAAAAATGCATTTTTTGCGTTTTTTTGCTACTTTTTTCGCGCATTTGCATAATCACAGCTGTTTTTGTAAAAATTAGTTCCACAAGAGTGATCTACTAATGAAGAAATCAAAAGTTCCACTTTAATGCAAATTTATGCAAAATTTTTTTAAAAAAATGCAATTTTTGCGTTTTTTTGCTACTTTTTTCGCACATTTGCATAATCACAGCTGTTTTTGTAAAAATTAGTTCCACAAGAGTGATCTACTAATGAAGAAATCAAAAGTTCCACTTTAATGCAAATTTATGCAAATTTTTTTTCAAAAAATGCATTTTTTGAGTTTTTTTGCTACTTTTTTTAAGCATTTGCATAATCACATCTGTTTTTGTAAAAATTAGTTCCACAAGAGTGATCTACTAATGAAGAAACCAAAAGTTCCAATTCAATGCAAATTTATGCAATTTTTTTTTTCAAAAAATGCATTTTTTGCGTTTTTTTGCTACTTTCTTCGCACATTTGCATAATCACAGCTGTTTTTGTAAAAATTAGTTCCACAAGAGTGATCTACTAATGAAGAAATCAAAAGTTCCACTTTAATGCAAATTTATGCAAATTTTTTTTCGAAAAATGCATTTTTTGCGTTTTTTTGCTACTTTTTTTTCGCGCATTTGCATAATCACAGCAATTTTTGTAAAAATTAGTTCCACAAGAGTGATCTACTAATGAAGAAATCAAAAGTTCCACTTTAATGCAAATTTATGCAAATTTTTTTTTCAAAAAATGCATTTTTTGCGTTTTTTTGCTACTTTTTTTGCGCATTTGCATAATCACAGCTGTTTTTGTAAAAATTAGTTCCACAAGAGTGATCTACTAATGAAGAAAACAAAAGTTCCATATCAATGGAAATTTATGCAAATTTTTTTTCAAAAATGCATTTTTTGCGTTTTTTTGCTACTATTTTTGCGCATTTGCATAATCACAGCTGTTTTTGTAAAAATTAGTTCCACAAGAGTGATCTACTAATGAAGAAAACAAAAGATCCATATTAATGCAAATTTATGCATTTTTTGCGTTTTTTTGCTACTTTTTTTTCGTGCATTTGTATAATTACAGCTATTTTTGTAAAAATTAGTTCCACAAGAGTGATCTACTAATGAAGAAATCAAAAGTTCCACTTTAATGCAAATTTATGCAAAATTTTTTTAAAAAAATGCAATTTTTGCGTTTTTTTGCTACTTTTTTCGCACATTTGCATAATCACAGCTGTTTTTGTAAAAATTAGTTCCACAAGAGTGATCTACTAATGAAGAAATCAAATGTTTCACTTTAAAAATGCATTTTTTGCGTTTTTTTGCTAATTTTTTCGCGTATTTGCATAATCACAGCTGTTTTTGTAAAAATTAGTTCCACAAGAGTGATCTACTAATGAAGAAATCAAAAGTTCCACTTTAATGCAAATTTATGCAAATTATTTTCAAAAAATGCAATTTTTGCATTTTTTTGCTACTTTTTTCGCGCATTTGCATAATCACAGCTGTTTTTGTAAAAATTAGTTCCACAAGAGTGATCTACTAATGAAGAAATCGAAAGTTCCACTTTAATTAACATTTATGCAATTTTAAAAAAAAAAAATGCATTTTTTGCGTTTTTTCCTACTTTTTTGGTGCATTTGCATAATCACAGCTGTTTTTGTAAAAATTAGTTCCACAAGAGTGATCTATTAATGAAGAAATCAAAAGTTCCACCTTAATGCAAATTTATCCAAATGTTTTTTTTTTCAAAAAATGCAATTTTTGCGTTTTTTTGCTACTTTTTTCGTGCATTTGCATAATCACAGCTGTTTTTGTAAGAATTAGTTCCACAAGAGTGATCTATTAATGAAGAAATCAAAAGTTCCACTTTAATGCAAATTTATGCAAATTTTTTTTTCAAAAAATGCATTTTTTGCCTTTTTTTCCTACTTTTTTCGTGCATTTGCATAATCACAGCTATTTTTGTAAAAATTAGTTCCACAAGAGTGATCTACTAATGAAGAAATCAAAAGTTCCACTTTAATGCAAATTTATGCAAATTTTTTTTTTCAAAAAATGCATTTTTTGCGTTTTTTTCCTACTTTTTTCGTGCATTTGCATAATCACAGCTATTTTTGTAAAAATTAGTTCCACAAGAGTTATCTACTAATGAAGAAATAAAAAGTTCCACTTTAATGCAAATTTATGCAATTTTTTTTTCAAAAAATGCATTTTTTTGCGTTTCTCTGATATTTTTTTTCGCGCATTTCCATAATCACAGCTGTTTTTGTAAAAATTAGTTCCACAAGAGTGATCTACTAATGAAGAAATCAAAAGTTCCACTTTAATTAACATTTATGCAATTTTTTTAAAAAAAATGCATTTTTTGCGTTTTTTCCTACTTTTTTGGTGCATTTGCATAATCACAGGTATTTTTGTAAAAATTAGTTCCACAAGAGTGATCTATTAATGAAGAAATCAAAAGTTCCACCTTAATGCAAATTTATGCAATTTTTTTTTCAAAAAATGCATTTTTTGCGTTTTTTTGCTACTTTTTTCGCGCATTTTGCATAATCACAGCTGTTTTTGTAAAAATTAGTTCCACAAGAGTGATCTATTAATGAAGAAATCAAAAGTTCCACCTTAATGCAAATTTATCCAAATGTTTTTTTTTTCAAAAAATGCAATTTTTGCGTTTTTTTGCTACTTTTCTCGTGCATTTGCATAATCACAGCTGTTTTTGTAAGAATTAGTTCCACAAGAGTGATCTACTAATGAAGAAATCAAAAGTTCCACTTTAAAAATGCATTTTTTGCGTTTTTTTGCTAATTTTTTCGCGTATTTGCATAATCACAGCTGTTTTTGTAAAAATTAGTTCCACAAGAGTGATCTACTAATGAAGAAATCAAAAGTTCCACTTTAATGCAAATTTATGCAAATTATTTTCAAAAAATGCAATTTTTGCGTTTTTTTGCTACTTTTTTCACGCATTTGCATAATCACAGCTGTTTTTGTAAAAATTAGTTCCACAAGAGTGATCTACTAATGAAGAAATCAAAAGTACCACTTTAATGCAAATTTATGCAAACTTTTTTCAAAAAATGCATTTTTGCGTTTTTTTGCTACTTTTTTCGTGCATTTGCATAATCACAGCTGTTTTTATAAAAATTAGTTCCACAAGAGTGATCTACTAATGAAGAAATCAAAAGTTCCACTTTAATGCAAATTTATCCAAATTTTTTTTCAAGTAATGCATTTTTTGCGTTTTTTTTGCTACTTTTTTTTCGCGCATTTGCATAATCACAGCAATTTTTGTAAAAATTAGTTCCACAAGAGTGATCTACTAATGAAGAAATCAAAAGTTCCACTTTAATGCAAATTTATGCAAATTTTTTTTTCAAAAAATGCATTTTTTGCGTTTTGTTGCTACTTTTTTCGCGCATTTGCATAATCACAGCTGTTTTTGTAAAAACTAGTTCCACAAGAGTGATCTATTAATGAAGAAATCAAAAGTTCCACCTTAATGCAAATTTATCCAAATGTTTTTTTTTTCAAAAAATGCAATTTTTGCGTTTTTTTGCTACTTTTTTCGTGCATTTGCATAATCACAGCTGTTTTTGTAAGAATTAGTTCCACAAGAGTGATCTACTAATGAAGAAATCAAAAGTTCCACTTTAAAAATGCATTTTTTGTGTTTTTTTGCTAATTTTTTCGCGTATTTGCATAATCACAGCTGTTTTTGTAAAAATTAGTTCCACAAGAGTGATCTACTAATGAAGAAATCAAAAGTTCCACTTTAATGCAAATTTATGCAAATTATTTTCAAAAAATGCAATTTTTGCATTTTTTTGCTACTTTTTTCGCGCATTTGCATAATCACAGCTGTTTTTGTAAAAATTAGTTCCACAAGAGTGATCTACTAATGAAGAAATCAAAAGTTCCACTTTAATTAACAATTATGCAATTTTTTTAAAAAAAATGCATTTTTTGCGTTTTTTCCTACTTTTTTGGTGCATTTGCATAATCACAGGTATTTTTGTAAAAATTAGTTCCACAAGAGTGATCTATTAATGAAGAAATCAAAAGTTCCACCTTAATGCAAATTTATCCAAATGTTTTTTTTTTTCAAAAAATGCAATTTTTGCGTTTTTTTGCTACTTTTTTCGTGCATTTGCATAATCACAGCTGTTTTTGTAAGAATTAGTTCCACAAGAGTGATCTATTAATGAAGAAATCAAAAGTTCCACCTTAATGCAAATTTATCCAAATGTTTTTTTTTTCAAAAAATGCAATTTTTGCGTTTTTTTTGCTACTTTTTTCGTGCATTTGCATAATCACAGCTGTTTTTGTAAGAATTAGTTCCACAAGAGTGATCTACTAATGAAAAAATCAAAAGTTCCACTTTAATGCAAAATTATGCAAATTTTTTTTTCAAAAAATGCATTTTTTGCGTTTTTTTTGCTACTTTTTTCGGGCATTTGCATAATCACATCTGTTTTTGTAAAACTTAGTTCCACAAGAGTGATCTACTAATGAAGAAATCAAAAGTTTCACTTCAATGCAAATTTATGCAAATTTTTTTCCAAAAAATGCATTTTTTTTCAAAAAATGCAATTTTTGCGTTTTTTTGCTACTTTTTTCGCGCATTTGCATAATCACAGCTGTTTTTGTAAAAATTAGTTCCACAAGAGTGATCTACTAATGAAGAAATCAAAAGTTCCACTTTAATGCAAATTTATGCAAATTTTTTTCAAAAAATGCATTTTTGCGTTTTTTTGCTACTTTTTTCGTGCATTTGCATAATCACAGCTGTTTTTGTAAAAATTAGTTCCACAAGAGTGATCTACTAATGAAGAAATCAAAAGTTCCACTTTAATGCAAATTTATCCAAATTTTTTTTCAAAAAATGCATTTTTTGCGTTTTTTTGCTACTTTTTTTTTGCGCATTTGCATAATCACAGCAATTTTTGAAAAAATTAGTTCCACAAGAGTGATCTACTAATGAAGAAATCAAAAGTTCCTTTTTAATGCAAATTTATGAAAATTTTTTTTTCAAAAAATGCATTTTTTGCGTTTTTTTGCTACTTTTTTCGCGCATTTGCATAATCACAGCTGTTTTTGTAAAAACTAGTTCCACAAGAGTGATCTACTAATGAAGAAATCAAAAGTTCCACTTTAATGCAAATTTATGCAAATTTTTTTTTTAAAAAATGCATTTTTTTGCGTTTTTTTGCTACTTTTTTTTCGCGCATTTCCATAATCACAGCTGTTTTTGTAAAAATTAGTTCCAGAAGAGTGATCTACTAATGAAGAAATCAAAAGTTCCACTTTAATTAACATTTATGCAATTTTTTTAAAAAAAATGCATTTTTTGCGTTTTTTCCTACTTTTTTGGTGCATTTGCATAATCACAGGTATTTTTGTAAAAATTAGTTCCACAAGAGTGATCTATTAATGAAGAAATCAAAAGTTCCACCTTAATGCAAATTTATGCAATTTTTTTTTCAAAAAATGCATTTTTTGCGTTTTTTTGCTACTTTTTTCGCGCATTTTGCATAATCACAGCTGTTTTTGTAAAAATTAGTTCCACAAGAGTGATCTATTAATGAAGAAATCAAAAGTTCCACCTTAATGCAAATTTATCCAAATGTTTTTTTTTTCAAAAAATGCAATTTTTGCGTTTTTTTGCTACTTTTTTCGTGCATTTGCATAATCACAGCTGTTTTTGTAAGAATTAGTTCCACAAGAGTGATCTACTAATGAAGAAATCAAAAGTGCCACTTTAAAAATGCATTTTTTGCGTTTTTTTGCTAATTTTTTTCGCGTATTTGCATAATCACAGCTGTTTTTGTAAAAATTAGTTCCACAAGAGTGATCTACTAATGAAGAAATCAAAAGTTCCACTTTAATGCAAATTTATGCAAATTATTTTCAAAAAATGCAATTTTTGCGTTTTTTTGCTACTTTTTTCGCGCATTGGCATAATCACAGCTGTTTTTGTAAAAATTAGTTCCACAAGAACGATCTACTAATGAAGAAATCAAAAGTTCCACTTTAATGCAAATTTATGCAAACTTTTTTCAAAAAATGCATTTTTGCGTTTTTTTGCTACTTTTTTCGTGCATTTGCATAATCACAGCTGTTTTTGTAAAAATTAGTTCCACAAGAGTGATCTACTAATGAAGAAATCAAAAGTTCCACTTTAATGCAAATTTATCCAAATTTTTTTTCAAGTAATGCATTTTTTGCGTTTTTTTGCTACTTTTTTTTCGCGCATTTGCATAATCACAGCAACTTTTGTAAAAATTAGTTCCACAAGAGTGATCTACTAATGAAGAAATCAAAAGTTCCACTTTAATGCAAATTTATGCAAATTTTTTTTTCAAAAAATGCATTTTTTGCGTTTTTTTGCTACTTTTTTCGCGCATTTGCATAATCACAGCTGTTTTTGTAAAAACTAGTTCCACAAGAGTGATCTATTAATGAAGAAATCAAAAGTTCCACCTTAATGCAAATTTATCCAAATGTTTTTTTTTTCAAAAAATGCAATTTTTGCGTTTTTTTGCTACTTTTTTCGTGCATTTGCATAATCACAGCTGTTTTTGTAAGAATTAGTTCCACAAGAGTGATCTACTAATGAAGAAATCAAAAGTTCCACTTTAAAAATGCATTTTTTGCGTTTTTTTGCTAATTTTTTCGCGTATTTGCATAATCACAGCTGTTTTTGTAAAAATTAGTTCCACAAGAGTGATCTACTAATGAAGAAATCAAAAGTTCCACTTTAATGCAAATTTATGCAAATTATTTTCAAAAAATGCAATTTTTGCATTTTTTTGCTACTTTTTTCGCGCATTTGCATAATCACAGCTGTTTTTGTAAAAATTAGTTCCACAAGAGTGATCTACTAATGAAGAAATCAAAAGTTCCACTTTAATTAACAATTATGCAATTTTTTTAAAAAAAATGCATTTTTTGCGTTTTTTCCTACTTTTTTGGTGCATTTGCATAATCACAGGTATTTTTGTAAAAATTAGTTCCACAAGAGTGATCTATTAATGAAGAAATCAAAAGTTCCACCTTAATGCAAATTTATGCAATTTTTTTTTCAAAAAATGCATTTTTTGCGTTTTTTTGCTATTTTTTTCGCGCATTTTGCATAATCACAGCTGTTTTTGTAAAAATTAGTTCCACAAGAGTGATCTATTAATGAAGAAATCAAAAGTTCCACCTTAATGCAAATTTATCCAAATGTTTCTTTTTTCAAAAAATGCAATTTTTGCGTTTTTTTGCTACTTTTTTCGGGCATTTGCATAATCACAGCTGTTTTTGTAAAAATTAGTTCCACAAGAGTGATCTACTAATGAAGAAATCAAAAGTTCCACTTTAATGCAAATTTATGCAAATTTTTTTTCAAAAAATGCATTTTTTTTTCAAAAAATGCAATTTTTGCGTTTTTTTGCTACTTTTTTCGCGCATTTGCATAATCACAGCTGTTTTTGTAAAAATTAGTTCCACAAGAGTGATCTACTAATGAAGAAATCAAAAGTTCCACTTTAATGCAAATTAATGCAAATTTTTTTCAAAAAATGCATTTTTGCGTTTTTTTGCTACTTTTTTCGTGCATTTGCATAATCACAGCTGTTTTTGTAAAAATTAGTTCCACAAGAGTGATCTACTAATGAAGAAATCAAAAGTTCCACTTTAATGCAAATTTATGCAAATTTTTTTTCAAAAAATGCATTTTTTTGCGTTTTTTTGCTACTTTTTTTTCGCGCATTTCCATAATCACAGCTGTTTTTGTAAAAATTAGTTCCAGAAGAGTGATCTACTAAAGAAGAAATCAAAAGTTCCACTTTAATTAACATTTATGCAATTTTTTTAAAAAAAATGCATTTTTTGCGTTTTTTCCTACTTTTTTGGTGCATTTGCATAATCACAGGTATTTTTGTAAAAATTAGTTCCACAAGAGTGATCTATTAATGAAGAAATCAAAAGTTCCACCTTAATGCAAATTTATGCAATTTTTTTTTCAAAAAATGCATTTTTTGCGTTTTTTTTGCTACTTTTTTCGCGCATTTTGCATAATCACAGCTGTTTTTGTAAAAATTAGTTCCACAAGAGTGATCTATTAATGAAGAAATCAAAAGTTCCACCTTAATGCAAATTTATCCAAATGTTTTTTTTTTCAAAAAATGCAATTTTTGCGTTTTTTTGCTACTTTTTTCGTGCATTTGCATAATCACAGCTGTTTTTGTAAGAATTAGTTCCACAAGAGTGATCTACTAATGAAGAAATCAAAAGTTCCACTTTAAAAATGCATTTTTTGCGTTTTTTTTGCTAATTTTTTCGCGTATTTGCATAATCACAGCTGTTTTTGTAAAAATTAGTTCCACAAGAGTGATCTACTAATGAAGAAATCAAAAGTTCCACTTTAATTAACAATTATGCAATTTTTTTTAAAAAAATGCATTTTTTGCGTTTTTTCCTACTTTTTTGGTGCATTTGCATAATCACAGGTATTTTTGTAAAAATTAGTTCCACAAGAGTGATCTATTAATGAAGAAATCAAAAGTTCCACCTTAATGCAAATTTATGCAATTTTTTTTTCAAAAAATGCATTTTTTGCGTTTTTTTGCTATTTTTTTCGCGCATTTTGCATAATCACAGCTGTTTTTGTAAAAATTAGTTCCACAAGAGTGATCTATTAATGAAGAAATCAAAAGTTCCACCTTAATGCAAATTTATCCAAATGTTTTTTTTTTTCAAAAAATGCAATTTTTGCGTTTTTTTGCTACTTTTTTCGGGCATTTGCATAATCACAGCTGTTTTTGTAAAAATTAGTTCCACAAGAGTGATCTACTAATGAAGAAATCAAAAGTTCCACTTTAATGCAAATTTATGCAAATTTTTTTTCAAAAAATGCATTTTTTTTCAAAAAATGCAATTTTTGCGTTTTTTTGCTACTTTTTTCGCACATTTGCATAATCACAGCTGTTTTTGTAAAAATTAGTTCCACAAGAGTGATCTACTAATGAAGAAATCAAAAGTTCCTTTTTAATGCAAATTTATGAAAATTTTTTTTTCAAAAAATGCATTTTTTGCGTTTTTTTGCTACTTTTTTCGCGCATTTGCATAATCACAGCTGTTTTTGTAAAAACTAGTTCCACAAGAGTGATCTACTAATGAAGAAATCAAAAGTTCCACTTTAATGCAAATTTATGCAAATTTTTTTTTCAAAAAATTCATTTTTTGCGTTTTTTTCCTACTTTTTTCGTGCATTTGCATAATCACAGCTATTTTTGTAAAAATTAGTTCCACAAGAGTGATCTACTAATGAAGAAATCAAAAGTTCCACTTTAATCCAAATTTATGCAAATTTTTTTTTCAAAAAATGCATTTTTTGCGTTTTTTCCCAACTTTTTTCGTGCATTTGCATAATCACAGCTATTTTTGTAAAAATTAGTTCCACAAGAGTTATCTACTAATGAAGAAATCAAAAGTTCCACTTTAATGCAAATTTATGCAAATTTTTTTTCAAAAAATGCATTTTTTTGCGTTTTTTTGCTACTTTTTTTTCGCGCATTTCCATAATCACAGCTGTTTTTGTAAAAATTAGTTCCAGAAGAGTGATCTACTAATGAAGAAATCAAAAGTTCTTCTTTGATTAACATTTATGCAATTTTTTTAAAAAAAATGCATTTTTTGCGTTTTTTCCTACTTTTTTGGTGCATTTGCATAATCACAGGTATTTTTGTAAAAATTAGTTCCACAAGAGTGATCTATTAATGAAGAAATCAAAAGTTCCACCTTAATGCAAATTTATGCAATTTTTTTTTCAAAAAATGCATTTTTTGCGTTTTTTTGCTACTTTTTTCGCGCATTTTGCATAATCACAGCTGTTTTTGTAAAAATTAGTTCCACAAGAGTGATCTATTAATGAAGAAATCAAAAGTTCCACCTTAATGCAAATTTATCCAAATGTTTTTTTTTTCAAAAAATGCAATTTTTGCGTTTTTTTTGCTACTTTTTTCGTGCATTTGCATAATCACAGCTGTTTTTGTAAGAATTAGTTCCACAAGAGTGATCTACTAATGAAGAAATCAAAAGTGCCACTTTAAAAATGCATTTTTTGCGTTTTTTTGCTAATTTTTTCGCGTATTTGCATAATCACAGCTGTTTTTGTAAAAATTAGTTCCACAAGAGTGATCTACTAATGAAGAAATCAAAAGTTCCACTTTAATGCAAATTTATGCAAATTATTTTCAAAAAATGCAATTTTTGCGTTTTTTTGCTACTTTTTTCGCGCATTGGCATAATCACAGCTGTTTTTGTAAAAATTAGTTCCACAAGAGTGATCTACTAATGAAGAAATCAAAAGTTCCACTTTAATTGAAATTTATGCAAACTTTTTTCAAAAAATGCATTTTTGCGTTTTTTTGCTACTTTTTTCGTGCATTTGCATAATCACAGCTGTTTTTGTAAAAATTAGTTCCACAAGAGTGATCTACTAATGAAGAAATCAAAAGTTCCACTTTAATGCAAATTTATCCAAATTTTTTTTCAAGTAATGCATTTTTTGCGTTTTTTTGCTACTTTTTTTTCCGCGCATTTGCATAATCACAGCAATTTTTGTAAAAATTAGTTCCACAAGAGTGATCTACTAATGAAGAAATCAAAAGTTCCATTTTAATGCAAATTTATGCAAATTTTTTTTTCAAAAAATGCATTTTTTGCGTTTTTTTGCTACTTTTTTCGCGCATTTGCATAATCACAGCTGTTTTTTTAAAAACTAGTTCCACAAGAGTGATCTATTAATGAAGAAATCAAAAGTTCCACCTTAATGCAAATTTATCCAAATGTTTTTTTTTTCAAAAAATGCAATTTTTGCGTTTTTTTCTACTTTTTTCGTGCATTTGCATAATCACAGCTGTTTTTGTAAGAATTAGTTCCACAAGAGTGATCTACTAATGAAGAAATCAAAAGTGCCACTTTAAAAATGCATTTTTTGCGTTTTTTTGCTAATTTTTTCGCGTATTTGCATAATCACAGCTGTTTTTGTAAAAATTAGTTCCACAAGAGTGATCTACTAATGAAGAAATCAAAAGTTCCACTTTAATTAACAATTATGCAATTTTTTTAAAAAAAATGCATTTTTTGCGTTTTTTCCTTTTTTTTTGGTGCATTTGCATAATCACAGGTATTTTTGTAAAAATTAGTTCCACAAGAGTGATCTATTAATGAAGAAATCAAAAGTTCCACCTTAATGCAAATTTATGCAATTTTTTTTTCAAAAAATGCATTTTTTGCGTTTTTTTGCTATTTTTTTCGCGCATTTTGCATAATCACAGCTGTTTTTGTAAAAATTAGTTCCACAAGAGTGATCTATTAATGAAGAAATCAAAAGTTCCACCTTAATGCAAATTTATCCAAATGTTTTTTTTTTCAAAAAATGCAATTTTTGCGTTTTTTTGCTACTTTTTTCGTGCATTTGCATAATCACAGCTGTTTTTGTAAGAATTAGTTCCACAAGAGTGATCTACTAATGAAGAAATCAAAAGTTCCACTTTAAAAATGCATTTTTTGCGTTTTTTTGCTAATTTTTTCGCGTATTTGCATAATCACAGCTGTTTTTGTAAAAATTAGTTCCACAAGAGTGATCTACTAATGAAGAAATCAAAAGTTCCACTTTAATGCAAATTTATGCAAATTATTTTCAAAAAATGCAATTTTTGCGTTTTTTTTGCTACTTTTTTCACGCATTGGCATAATCACAGCTGTTTTTGTAAAAATTAGTTCCACAAGAGTGATCTACTAATGAAGAAATCAAAAGTTCCACTTTAATTGAAATTTATGCAAACTTTTTTCAAAAAATGCATTTTTGCGTTTTTTTGCTACTTTTTTCGTGCATTTGCATAATCACAGCTGTTTTTGTAAAAATTAGTTCCACAAGAGTGATCTACTAATGAAGAAATCAAAAGTTCCACTTTAATGCAAATTTATCCAAATTTTTTTTCAAGTAATGCATTTTTTGCGTTTTTTTGCTACTTTTTTTTCGCGCATTTGCATAATCACAGCAATTTTTGTAAAAATTAGTTCCACAAGAGTGATCTACTAATAAAGAAATCAAAAGTTCCATTTTAATGCAAATTTATGCAAATTTTTTTTTCAAAAAATGCATTTTTTGCGTTTTGTTGCTACTTTTTTCGCGCATTTGCATAATCACAGCTGTTTTTGTAAAAACTAGTTCCACAAGAGTGATCTATTAATGAAGAAATCAAAAGTTCCACCTTAATGCAAATTTATCCAAATGTTTTTTTTTTCAAAAAATGCAATTTTTGCGTTTTTTTTTGCTACTTTTTTCGTGCATTTGCATAATCACAGCTGTTTTTGTAAGAATTAGTTCCACAAGAGTGATCTACTAATGAAGAAATCAAAAGTTCCACTTTAAAAATGCATTTTTTGCGTTTTTTTGCTAATTTTTTCGCGTATTTGCATAATCACAGCTGTTTTTGTAAAAATTAGTTCCACAAGAGTGATCTACTAATGAAGAAATCAAAAGTTCCACTTTAATGCAAATTTATGCAAATTATTTTCAAAAAATGCAATTTTTGCATTTTTCTGTTACTTTTTTCGCGCATTTGCATAATCACAGCTGTTTTTGTAAAAATTAGTTCCACAAGAGTGATCTACTAATGAAGAAATCAAAAGTTCCACTTTAATTAACAATTATGCAATTTTTTTAAAAAACATGCATTTTTTGCGTTTTTTCCTACTTTTTTGGTGCATTTGCATAATCACAGGTATTTTTGTAAAAATTAGTTCCACAAGAGTGATCTATTAATGAAGAAATCAAAAGTTCCACCTTAATGCAAATTTATGCAATTTTTTTTTCAAAAAATGCATTTTTTGCGTTTTTTTGCTATTTTTTTCGCGCATTTTGCATAATCACAGCTGTTTTTGTAAAAATTAGTTCCACAAGAGTGATCTATTAATGAAGAAATCAAAAGTTCCACCTTAATGCAAATTTATCCAAATGTTTTTTTTTTCAAAAAATGCAATTTTTGCGTTTTTTTGCTACTTTTTTCGTGCATTTGCATAATCACAGCTGTTTTTGTAAGAATTAGTTCCACAAGAGTGATCTACTAATGAAAAAATCAAAAGTTCCACTTTAATGCAAAATTATGCAAATTTTTTTTTCAAAAAATGCATTTTTTGCGTTTTTTTGCTACTTTTTTCGGGCATTTGCATAATCACATCTGTTTTTGTAAAAATTAGTTCCACAAGAGTGATCTACTAATGAAGAAATCAAAAGTTCCACTTTAATGCAAATTTATGCAAATTTTTTTTCAAAAAATGCTTTTTTTTTCAAAAAATGCAATTTTTGCGTTTTTTTGCTACTTTTTTCGCGCATTTGCATAATCACAGCTGTTTTTGTAAAAATTAGTTCCACAAGAGTGATCTACTAATGAAGAAATCAAAAGTTCCACTTTAATGCAAATTTATGCAAATTTTTTTCAAAAAATGCATTTTTTCGTTTTTTTGCTACTTTTTTCGTGCATTTGCATAATCACAGCTGTTTTTGTAAAAATTAGTTCCACAAGAGTGATCTACTAATGAAGAAATCAAAAGTTCCATTTTAATGCAAATTTATCCAAATTTTTTTTCAAAAAATGCATTTTTTGCGTTTTTTTTGCTACTTTTTTTTTGCGCATTTGCATAATCACAGCAATTTTTGAAAAAATTAGTTCCACAAGAGTGATCTACTAATGAAGAAATCAAAAGTTCCACTTTAATTAACATTTATGCAATTTTTTTAAAAAAAATGCATTTTTTGCGTTTTTCCTACTTTTTTGGTGCATTTGCATAATCACAGGTATTTTTGTAAAAATTAGTTCCACAAGAGTGATCTACTAATGAAGAAATCAAAAGTTCCACCTTAATGCAAATTTATGCAAATTTTTTTTTCAAAAAATGCATTTTTTGCGTTTTTTTGCTACTTTTTTCGTGCATTTTGCATAATCACAGCTATTTTTGTAAAAATTAGTTCCACAAGAGTGATCTATTAATGAAGAAATCAAAAGTTCCACCTTAATGCAAATTTATCCAAATGTTTTTTTTTTCAAAAAATGCAATTTTTGCGTTTTTTTGCTACTTTTTTCGTGCATTTGCATAATCACAGCTGTTTTTGTAAGAATTAGTTCCACAAGAGTGATTTACTAATGAAGAAATCAAAAGTGCCACTTTAAAAATGCATTTTTTGCGTTTTTTTGCTAATTTTTTCGCGTATTTGCATAATCACAGCTGTTTTTGTAAAAATTAGTTCCACAAGAGTGATCTACTAATGAAGAAATCAAAAGTTCCACTTTAATGCAAATTTATGCAAATTATTTTCAAAAAATGCAATTTTTGCGTTTTTTTGCTACTTTTTTCGCGCATTTGCATAATCACAGCTGTTTTTGTGAAAATTAGTTCCACAAGAGTGATCTACTAATGAAGAAATCAAAAGTTCCACTTTAATGCAAATTTATTCAAATTTTTTTCAAAAAATGCATTTTTGCGTTTTTTTTGCTACTTTTTTCGTGCATTTGCATAATCACAGCTGTTTTTGTAAAAATTAGTTCCACAAGAGTGATCTACTAATGAAGAAATCAAAAGTTCCACTTTAATGCAAATTTATCCAAATTTTTTTTCAAGTAATGCATTTTTTGCGTTTTTTTGCTACTTTTTTTTCGCGCATTTGCTTAATCACAGCAATTTTTGTAAAAATTAGTTCCACAAGAGTGATCTACTAATGAAGAAATCAAAAGTTCCACTTTAATGCAAATTTATGCAAATTTTTTTTTCAAAAAATGCATTTTTTGCGTTTTTTTGCTACTTTTTTCGCGCATTTGCATAATCACAGCTGTTTTTGTAAAAACTAGTACCACAAGAGTGATCTACTAATGAAGAAATCAAAAGTTCCACTTTAATGCAAATTTATGCAAATTTTTTTTTCAAAAAATGCATTTTTTGCGTTTTTTTCCTACTGTTTTCGTGCATTTGCATAATCACAGCTATTTTTGTAAAAATTAGTTCCACAAGAGTGATCTACTAATGAAGAAATCAAAAGTTCCACTTTAATGCAAATTTATGCAAATTATTTTCAAAAAATGCAATTTTTGCGTTTTTTTGCTACTTTTTTCGCGCATTTGCATAATCACAGCTGTTTTTGTAAAAATTAGTTCCACAAGAGTGATCTACTAATGAAGAAATCAAAAGCTCCTTTTTAATGCAAATTTATGCAAATTTTTTTCAAAAAATGCATTTTTTGCGTTTTTTTGCTACTTTTTTTCACGCATTTGCATAATCACAGCTGTTTTTGTAAAAATTAGTTCCACAAGAGTGATCTATTAATGAAGAAATCAAAAGTTCCACCTTAATGCAAATTTATCCAAATGTTTTTTTTTTTCAAAAAATGCAATTTTTGCGTTTTTTTGCTACTTTTTTCGTGCATTTGCATAATCACAGCTGTTTTTGTAAGAATTAGTTCCACAAGAGTGATCTACTAATGAAGAAATCAAAAGTTCCACTTTAAAAATGCATTTTTTGCGTTTTTTTGCTAATTTTTTCGCGTATTTGCATAATCACAGCTGTTTTTGTAAAAATTAGTTCCACAAGAGTGATCTACTAATGAAGAAATCAAAAGTTCCACTTTAATGCAAATTTATGCAAATTATTTTCAAAAAATGCAATTTTTGCATTTTTTTGCTACTTTTTTCGGGCATTTGCATAATCACAGCTGTTTTTGTAAAAATTAGTTCCACAAGAGTGATCTACTAATGAAGAAATCAAAAGTTCCACTTTAATGCAAATTTATGCAAATTTTTTTCAAAAAATGCATTTTTTCGTTTTTTTGCTACTTTTTTCGTGCATTTGCATAATCACAGCTGTTTTTGTAAAAATTAGTTCCACAAGAGTGATCTACTAATGAAGAAATCAAAAGTTCCATTTTAATGCAAATTTATCCAAATTTTTTTTCAAAAAATGCATTTTTTGCGTTTTTTTGCTACTTTTTTTTTGCGCATTTGCATAATCACAGCAATTTTTGAAAAAATTAGTTCCACAAGAGTGATCTACTAATGAAGAAATCAAAAGTTCCTTTTTAATGCAAATTTATGCAAATTTTTTTTTCAAAAAATGCATTTTTTGCGTTTTTTTTTGCTACTTTTTTCGCGCATTTGCATAATCACAGCTGTTTTTCTAAAAACTAGTTCCACAAGAGTGATCTACTAATGAAGAAATCAAAAGTTCCACTTTAATGCAAATTTATGCAAATTTTTTTTTCAAAAAATGCATTTTTTGCGTTTTTTTGCTACTTTTTTCGTGCATTTGCATAATCACAGCTATTTTTGTAAAAATTAGTTCCACAAGAGTGATCTACTAATGAAGAAATCAAAAGTTCCACTTTAATGCAAATTTATGCAAATTTTTTTTTCAAAAAATGCATTTTTTGCGTTTTTTCCCTACTTTTTTCGTGCATTTGCATAATCACAGCTATTTTTGTAAAAATTAGTTCCACAAGAGTTATCTACTAATGAAGAAATCAAAAGTTCCACTTTAATGCAAATTTATGCAAATTTTTTTTCAAAAAATGCATTTTTTTGCGTTTTTTTGATACTTTTTTTTCGCGCATTTCCATAATCACAGCTGTTTTTGTAAAAATTAGTTCCACAAGAGTGATCTATTAATGAAGAAATCAAAAGTTCCACCTTAATGCAAATTTATCCAAATGTTTTTTTTTTCAAAAAATGCAATTTTTGCGTTTTTTTGCTACTTTTTTCGTGCATTTGCATAATCACAGCTGTTTTTGTAAGAATTAGTTCCACAAGAGTGATTTACTAATGAAGAAATCAAAAGTGCCACTTTAAAAATGCATTTTTTGCGTTTTTTTGCTAATTTTTTCGCGTATTTGCATAATCACAGCTGTTTTTGTAAAAATTAGTTCCACAAGAGTGATCTACTAATGAAGAAATCAAAAGTTCCACTTTAATGCAAATTTATGCAAATTATTTTCAAAAAATGCAATTTTTGCGTTTTTTTGCTACTTTTTTCGCGCATTTGCATAATCACAGCTGTTTTTGTGAAAATTAGTTCCACAAGAGTGATCTACTAATGAAGAAATCAAAAGTTCCACTTTAATGCAAATTTATTCAAATTTTTTTCAAAAAATGCATTTTTGCGTTTTTTTGCTACTTTTTTCGTGCATTTGCATAATCACAGCTGTTTTTGTAAAAATTAGTTCCACAAGAGTGATCTACTAATGAAGAAATCAAAAGTTCCACTTTAATGCAAATTTATCCAAATTTTTTTTCAAGTAATGCATTTTTTGCGTTTTTTTGCTACTTTTTTTTCGCGCATTTGCTTAATCACAGCAATTTTTGTAAAAATTACTTCCACAAGAGTGATCTACTAATGAAGAAATCAAAAGTTCCACTTTAATGCAAATTTATGCAAATTTTTTTTTCAAAAAATGCATTTTTTGCGTTTTTTTGCTACTTTTTTCGCGCATTTGAATAATCACAGCTGTTTTTGTAAAAACTAGTACCACAAGAGTGATCTACTAATGAAGAAATCAAAAGTTCCACTTTAATGCAAATTTATGCAAATTTTTTTTTCAAAAAATGCATTTTTTGCGTTTTTTTCCTACTGTTTTCGTGCATTTGCATAATCACAGCTATTTTTGTAAAAATTAGTTCCACAAGAGTGATCTACTAATGAAGAAATCAAAAGTTCCACTTTAATGCAAATTTATGCAAATTATTTTCAAAAAATGCAATTTTTGCGTTTTTTTGCTACTTTTTTCGCGCATTTGCATAATCACAGCTGTTTTTGTAAAAATTAGTTCCACAAGAGTGATCTACTAATGAAGAAATCAAAAGCTCCTTTTTAATGCAAATTTATGCAAATTTTTTTCAAAAAATGCATTTTTTGCGTTTTTTTGCTACTTTTTTCGCGCATTTGCATAATCACAGCTGTTTTTGTAAAAATTAGTTCCACAAGAGTGATCTATTAATGAAGAAATCAAAAGTTCCACCTTAATGCAAATTTATCCAAATGTTTTTTTTTTCAAAAAATGCAATTTTTGCGTTTTTTTTGCTACTTTTTTCGTGCATTTGCATAATCACAGCTGTTTTTGTAAGAATTAGTTCCACAAGAGTGATCTACTAATGAAGAAATCAAAAGTTCCACTTTAAAAATGCATTTTTTGCGTTTTTTTGCTAATTTTTTCGCGTATTTGCATAATCACAGCTGTTTTTGTAAAAATTAGTTCCACAAGAGTGATCTACTAATGAAGAAATCAAAAGTTCCACTTTAATGCAAATTTATGCAAATTATTTTCAAAAAATGCAATTTTTGCATTTTTTTGCTACTTTTTTCGGGCATTTGCATAATCACAGCTGTTTTTGTAAAAATTAGTTCCACAAGAGTGATCTACTAATGAAGAAATCAAAAGTTCCACTTTAATGCAAATTTATGCAAATTTTTTTTCAAAAAATGCATTTTTTTGCGTTTTTTTGCTACATTTTTTTCGCGAATTTCCATAATCACAGCTGTTTTTGTAAAAATTAGTTCCAGAAGAGTGATCTACTAATGAAGAAATCAAAAGTTCCACTTTAATTAACATTTATGCAATTTTTTTAAAAAAAATGGATTTTTTGCGTTTTTTCCTACTTTTTTGGTGCATTTGCATTATCACAGGTATTTTTGTAAAAATTAGTTCCACAAGAGTTATCTATTAATGAAGAAATCAAAAGTTCCACCTTAATGCAAATTTATGCAATTTTTTTTTCAAAAAATGCATTTTTTGCGTTTTTTTGCTATTTTTTTCGCGCATTTTGCATAATCATAGTTGTTTTTGTAAAAATTAGTTCCACAAGAGTGATCTATTAATGAAGAAATCAAAAGTTCCACCTTAATGCAAATTTATCCAAATGTTTTTTTTTTCAAAAAATGCAATTTTTGCGTTTTTTTGCTACTTTTTTCGTGCATTTGCATAATTACAGCTGTTTTTGTAAGAATTAGTTCCACAAGAGTGATCTACTAATGAAGAAATCAAAAGTTCCACTTTAATGCAAAATTATGCAAATTTTTTTTTCAAAAAATGCATTTTTTGCGTTTTTTTGCTACTTTTTTCGGGCATTTGCATAATCACATCTGTTTTTGTAAAAATTAGTTCCACAAGAGTGATCTACTAATGAAGAAATCAAAAGTTCCACTTTAATGCAAATTTATGCAAATTTTTTTTCAAAAAATGCATTTTTTGCGTTTTTTTTGCTACTTTTTTCGCGCATTTGCATAATCACAGCTGTTTTTGTAAAAATTAGTTCCACAAGAGTGATCTACTAATGAAGAAATCAAAAGTTCCACTTTAATGCAAATTTATGCAAATTTTTTTTTCAAAAAATGCATTTTTTGCGTTTTTTTGCTACTTTTTTCGGGCATTTGCATAATCACAGCTGTTTTTGAAAAAATTAGTTCCACAAGAGTGATCTACTAATGAAGAAATCAAAAGTTCCACTTTAATGCAAATTTATGCAAATTTTTTTTTCAAAAAATGCATTTTTTGCGTTTTTTTTGCTACTTTTTTCGCGCATTTTCATAATCACAGCTGTTTTTGTAAAAATTAGTTCCACAAGAGCGATCTACTAATGAAGAAATCAAAAGTTCCACTTTAATGCAAATTTATGCAAATTTTTTTTTCAAAAAATGCATTTTTTGCGTTTTTTTGCTACTTTTTTCGCGCATTTGCATAATCACAGCTGTTTTTGTAAAAATTAGTTCCACAAGAGTGATCTACTAATGAAGAAATCAAAAGTTCCACTTTAATGCAAATTTATGCAAATTTTTTTTTCAAAAAATGCATTTTTTGCGTTTTTTTGCTACTTTTTTCGCGCATTTGCATAATCACAGCTGTTTTTGAAAAAATTAGTTCCACAAGAGTGATCTACTAATGAAGAAATCAAAAGTTCCACTTTAATGCAAATTTATGCAAATTTTTTTTCAAAAAATGCATTTTTTGCGACTTTTTTCGCGCATTTGCATAATCACAGCTGTTTTTGTAAAAATTAGTTCCACAAGAGTGATCTACTAATTGAAGAAATCAAAAGTTCCACTTGAATGCAAATTTATGCAAATTTTTTTTTTCAAAAAATGCATTTTTTTGCGTTTTTTTTTGCTACTTTTTTCGCGCATTTGCATAATCACAGCTGTTTTTGTAAAAATTAGTTCCACAAGAGTGATCTACTAATGAAGAAATCAAAAGTTCCACTTTAATGCAAATTTATGCAAATTTTTTTTTTCAAAAATGCATTTTTTTGCGTTTTTTTGCTACTTTTTTCGCGCATTTGCATAATCACAGCTGTTTTTGTAAAAATTAGTTCCACAAGAGTGATCTACTAATGAAGAAATCAAACGTTTCACTTTAATGCAAATTTATGCAAATTTTTTTTCAAAAATGCATTTATTGCGTTTTTTTGCTACTTTTTTCGCGCATTTGCATAATCACAGCTGTTTTTGTAAAAATTAGTTCCACAAGAGTGATCTACTAATGAAGAAATCAAAAGTTCCACTTTAATGCAAATTTATGCAAATTTTTTTTTCAAAAAATGCATTTTTTTGCGTTTTTTTGCTACTTTTTTCGCGCATTTGCATAATCACAGCTGTTTTTGTAAAAATTAGTTCCACAAGAGTGATCTACTAATGAAGAAATCAAAAGTTCCACTTTAATGCAAATTTATGCAAATTTTTTTTTCAAAAAATGCATTTTTTGCGTTTTTTTGCTACTTTTTTCGCGCATTTGCATAATCACAGCTGTTTTTGTAAAAATTAGTTCCACAAGAGTGATCTACTAATGAAGAAATCAAAAGTTCCACTTTAATGCAAATTTATGCAAATTTTTTTTTTCAAAAAATGCATTTTTTGCGTTTTTTTGCTACTTTTTTCGCGCATTTGCATAATCACAGCTGTTTTTGTAAAAATTAGTTCCACAAGAGTGATCTACTAATGAAGAAATCAAAAGTTCCACTTTAATGCAAATTTATGCAAATTTTTTTTTTCAAAAAATGCATTTTTTGCGTTTTTTTTGCTACTTTTTTCGCGCATTTGCATAATCACAGCTGTTTTTGTAAAAATTAGTTCCACAAGAGTGATCTACTAATGAAGAAATCAAAAGTTCCACTTTAATGCAAATTTATGCAAATTTTTTTTTCAAAAAATGCATTTTTTGCGTTTTTTTGCTACTTTTTTCGCGCATTTGCATAATCACAGCTGTTTTTGTAAAAATTAGTTCCACAAGAGTGATCTACTAATGAAGAAATCAAAAGTTCCACTTTAATGCAAATTTATGCAAATTTTTTTTTCAAAAAATGCATTTTTTGCGTTTTTTTGCTACTTTTTTCGCGCATTTGCATAATCACAGCTGTTTTTGTAAAAATTAGTTCCACAAGAGTGATCTACTAATGAAGAAATCAAAAGTTCCACTTTAATGCAAATTTATGCAAATTTTTTTTTCAAAAAATGCATTTTTTGCGTTTTTTTTGCTACTTTTTTCGCGCATTTGCATAATCACAGCTGTTTTTGTAAAAATTAGTTCCACAAGAGTGATCTACTAATGAAGAAATCAAAAGTTCCACTTTAATGCAAATTTATGCAAATTTTTTTTTTCAAAAAATGCATTTTTTTGCGTTTTTTTTGCTACTTTTTTCGCGCATTTGCATAATCACAGCTGTTTTTGTAAAAATTAGTTCCACAAGAGTGATCTACTAATGAAGAAATCAAAAGTTCCACTTTAATGCAAATTTATGCAAATTTTTTTTTCAAAAAATGCATTTTTTGCGTTTTTTTGCTACTTTTTTCGCGCATTTGCAT
This sequence comes from Diadumene lineata, assembly GCA_918843875.1. Lineage (NCBI taxonomy): Eukaryota > Metazoa > Cnidaria > Anthozoa > Actiniaria > Diadumenidae > Diadumene > Diadumene lineata. The sequence continues at coordinate 9,639,172 of OU974074.1, read as the reverse complement.
AATCACAGCTGTTTTTGTAAAAATTAGTTCCACAAGAGTGATCTACTAATGAAGAAATCAAAAGTTCCACTTTAATGCAAATTTATGCAAATTTTTTTTTCAAAAATGCATTTTTTGCGTTTTTTTGCTACTTTTTTCGCGCATTTGCATAATCACAGCTGTTTTTGTAAAAATTAGTTCCACAAGAGTGATCTACTAATGAAGAAATCAAAAGTTCCACTTTAATGCAAATTTATGCAAATTTTTTTTCAAAAAATGCATTTTTTGCGTTTTTTTGCTACTTTTTTCGCGCATTTGCATAATCACAGCTGTTTTTGTAAAAATTAGTTCCACAAGAGTGATCTACTAATGAAGAAATCAAAAGTTCCACTTTAATGCAAATTTATGCAAATTTGTTTTTCAAAAAATGCATTTTTTGCGTTTTTTTTGCTACTTTTTTCGCGCATTTGCATAATCACAGCTGTTTTTGTAAAAATTAGTTCCACAAGAGTGATCTACTAATGAAGAAATCAAAAGTTCCACTTTAATGCAAATTTATGCAAATTTTTTTTTCAAAAAATGCATTTTTTGCGTTTTTTTGCTACTTTTTTCGCGCATTTGCATAATCACAGCTGTTTTTGTAAAAATTAGTTCCACAAGAGTGATCTACTAATGAAGAAATCAAAAGTTCCACTTTAATGCAAATTTATGCAAATTTTTTTTTCGAAAAATGCATTTTTTGCGTTTTTTTGCTACTTTTTTCGCGCATTTGCATAATCACAGCTGTTTTTGTAAAAATTAGTTCCACAAGAGTGATCTACTAATGAAGAAATCAAAAGTTCCACTTTAATGCAAATTTATGCAAATTTTTTTTTCAAAAAATGCATTTTTTGCGTTTTTTTGCTACTTTTTTCGCGCATTTGCATAATCACAGCTGTTTTTGTAAAAATTAGTTCCACAAGAGTGATCTACTAATGAAGAAATCAAAAGTTCCACTTTAATGCAAATTTATGCAAATTTTTTTTTTCAAAAAATGCATTTTTTGCGTTTTTTTGCTACTTTTTTCGCGCATTTGCATAATCACAGCTGTTTTTGTAAAAATTAGTTCCACAAGAGTGATCTACTAATGAAGAAATCAAAAGTTCCACTTTAATGCAAATTTATGCAAATTTTTTTTTCAAAAAATGCATTTTTTGCGTTTTTTTGCTACTTTTTTCGCGCATTTGCATAATCACAGCTGTTTTTTGTAAAAATTAGTTCCACAAGAGTGATCTACTAATGAAGAAATCAAAAGTTCCACTTTAATGCAAATTTATGCAATTTTTTTTTTCAAAAAATGCATTTTTTGCGTTTTTTTGCTACTTTTTTCGCGCATTTGCATAATCACAGCTGTTTTTGTAAAAATTAGTTCCACAAGAGTGATCTACTAATGAAGAAATCAAAAGTTCCACTTTAATGCAAATTTATGCAAATTTTTTTTTCAAAAAATGCATTTTTTGCGTTTTTTTGCTACTTTTTTCGCGCATTTGCATAATCACAGCTGTTTTTGTAAAAATTAGTTCCACAAGAGTGATCTACTAATGAAGAAATCAAAAGTTCCACTTTAATGCAAATTTATGCAAATTTTTTTTTTCAAAAAATGCATTTTTTGCGTTTTTTGCTACTTTTTTCGCGCATTTGCATAATCACAGCTGTTTTTGTAAAAATTAGTTCCACAAGAGTGATCTACTAATGAAGAAATCAAAAGTTCCACTTTAATGCAAATTTATGCAAATTTTTTTTTCAAAAAATGCATTTTTTGCGTTTTTTTGCTACTTTTTTCGCGCATTTGCATAATCACAGCTGTTTTTGTAAAAATTAGTTCCACAAGAGTGATCTACTAATGAAGAAATCAAAAGTTCCACTTTAATGCAAATTTATGCAAATTTTTTTTTCAAAAATGCATTTTTTGCGTTTTTTTTGCTACTTTTTTCGCGCATTTGCATAATCACAGCTGTTTTGTAAAAATTAGTTCCACAAGAGTGATCTACTAATGAAGAAATCAAAAGTTCCACTTTAATGCAAATTTATGCAAATTTTTTTTCAAAAAATGCATTTTTTGCGTTTTTTTGCTACTTTTTTCGCGCATTTGCATAATCACAGCTGTTTTTGTAAAAATTAGTTCCACAAGAGTGATCTACTAATGAAGAAATCAAAAGTTCCACTTTAATGCAAATTTATGCAAATTTTTTTTTCAAAAAATGCATTTTTTGCGTTTTTTTTGCTACTTTTTTCGCGCATTTGCATAATCACAGCTGTTTTTGTAAAAATTAGTTCCACAAGAGTGATCTACTAATGAAGAAATCAAAAGTTCCACTTTAATGCAAATTTATGCAAATTTTTTTTTCAAAAAATGCATTTTTTGCGTTTTTTTGCTACTTTTTTTCGCGCATTTGCATAATCACAGCTGTTTTTGTAAAAATTAGTTCCACAAGAGTGATCTACTAATGAAGAAATCAAAAGTTCCACTTTAATGCAAATTTATGCAAATTTTTTTTTCAAAAAATGCATTTTTTGCGTTTTTTTTGCTACTTTTTTCGCGCATTTGCATAATCACAGCTGTTTTTGTAAAAATTAGTTCCACAAGAGTGATCTACTAATGAAGAAATCAAAAGTTCCACTTTAATGCAAATTTATGCAAATTTTTTTTTTCAAAAAATGCATTTTTTGCGTTTTTTTTGCTACTTTTTTCGCGCATTTGCATAATCACAGCTGTTTTTGTAAAAATTAGTTCCACAAGAGTGATCTACTAATGAAGAAATCAAAAGTTCCACTTTAATGCAAATTTATGCAAATTTTTTTTTCAAAAAATGCATTTTTTGGGTTTTTTTGCTACTTTTTTCGCGCATTTGCATAATCACAGCTGTTTTTTGAAAAATTAGTTCCACAAGAGTGATCTACTAATGAAGAAATCAAAAGTTCCACTTTAATGCAAATTTATGCAATTTTTTTTTTCAAAAAATGCATTTTTTGCGTTTTTTTTGCTACTTTTTTCGCGCATTTGCATAATCACAGCTGTTTTTGTAAAAATTAGTTCCACACGAGTGATCTTCTAATGAAGAAATCAAAAGTTCCACTTGAATGCAAATTTATGCCAATTTTTTTTTCAAAAAATGCATTTTTTGCGTTTTTTTGCTACTTTTTTCGCGCATTTGCATAATCACAGCTGCTTTTGTAAAAATTAGTTCCACAAGAGTGATCTACTAATGAAGAAATCAAAAGTTCCACTTTAATGCAAATTTATGCAAATTTTTTTTCAAAAAATGCATTTTTTGCGTTTTTTTTGCTACTTTTTTCGCGCATTTGCATAATCACAGCTGTTTTTGTAAAAATTAGTTCCACAAGAGTGATCTACTAATGAAGAAATCAAAAGTTCCACTTTAATGCAAATTTATGCGAATTTTTTTTTCAAAAAATGCCTTTTTTGCGTTTTTTTGCTACTTTTTTCGCGCATTTGCATAATCACAGCTGTTTTTGTAAAAATTAGTTCCACACGAGTGATCTACTAATGAAGAAATCAAAAGTTCCACTTTAATGCAAATTTATGCAAATTTTTTTTCAAAAAATGCATTTTTTGCGTTTTTTTGCTACTTTTTTCGCGCATTTGCATTATCAAAGCTGTTTTTGTAAAAATTAGTTCCACAAGAGTGATCTACTAATGAAGAAATCAAAAGTTCCACTTTAATGCAAATTTATGCAAATTTTTTTTTCAAAAAATGCATTTTTTGCGTTTTTTTTGCTACTTTTTTCGCGCATTTGCATAATCACAGCTGTTTTTGTAAAAATTAGTTCCACAAGAGTGATCTACTAATGAAGAAATCAAAAGTTCCACTTTAATGCAAATTTATGCAAATTTTTTTTTCAAAAAATGCATTTTTTGCGTTTTTTTTGCTACTTTTTTCGCGCATTTGCATAATCACAGCTGTTTTTGTAAAAATTAGTTCCACAAGAGTGATCTACTAATGAAGAAATCAAAAGTTCCACTTTAATGCAAATTTATGCAAATTTTTTTTTCAAAAAATGCATTTTTTGCGTTTTTTTGCTACTTTTTTTTCGCGCATTTGCATAATCACAGCTGTTTTTGTAAAAATTAGTTCCACAAGAGTGATCTACTAATGAAGAAATCAAAAGTTCCACTTGAATGCAAATTTATGCCAATTTTTTTTTTCAAAAAATGCATTTTTTGCGTTTTTTTGCTACTTTTTTCGCGCATTTGCATAATCACAGCTGTTTTTGTAAAAATTAGTTCCACAAGAGTGATCTACTAATGAAGAAATCAAAAGTTCCACTTTAATGCAAATTTATGCGAATTTTTTTTCAAAAAATGCCTTTTTTGCGTTTTTTTGCTACTTTTTTCGCGCATTTGCATAATCACAGCTGTTTTTGTAAAAATTAGTTCCACAAGAGTGATCTACTAATGAAGAAATCAAAAGTTCCACTTTAATGCAAATTTATGCAAAATTTTTTCAAAAAATGCATTTTTTGCGTTTTTTTTGCTACTTTTTTCGCGCATTTGCATTATCACAGCTGTTTTTGTAAAAATTAGTTCCACAAGAGTGATCTACTAATGAAGAAATCAAAAGTTCCACTTTAATGCAAATTTATGCAAATTTTTTTTTCAAAAAATGCATTTTTTGCGTTTTTTTTGCTACTTTTTTCGCGCATTTGCATAATCACAGCTGTTTTTGTAAAAATTAGTTCCACAAGAGTGATCTACTAATGAAGAAATCAAAAGTTCCACTTTAATGCAAATTTATGCAAATTTTTTTTTCAAAAAATGCATTTTTTGCGTTTTTTTGCTACTTTTTTCGCGCATTTGCATAATCACAGCTGTTTTTGTAAAAATTAGTTCCACAAGAGTGATCTACTAATGAAGAAATCAAAAGTTCCACTTTAATGCAAATTTATGCAAATTTTTTTTTCAAAAAATGCATTTTTTGCGTTTTTTTGCTACTTTTTTCGCGCATTTGCATAATCACAGCTGTTTTTGTAAAAATTAGTTCCACAAGAGTGATCTACTAATGAAGAAATCAAAAGTTCCACTTGAATGCAAATTTATGCCAATTTTTTTTTTCAAAAAATGCATTTTTTGCGTTTTTTTTGCTACTTTTTTCGCGCATTTGCATAATCACAGCTGTTTTTGTAAAAATTAGTTCCACAAGAGTGATCTACTAATGAAGAAATCAAAAGTTCCACTTTAATGCAAATTTATGCAAATTTTTTTTTCAAAAAATGCATTTTTTGGGTTTTTTTGCTACTTTTTTCGCGCATTTGCATAATCACAGCTGTTTTTTTGAAAATTAGTTCCACAAGAGTGATCTACTAATGAAGAAATCAAAAGTTCCACTTTAATGCAAATTTATGCAATTTTTTTTTTTCAAAAAATGCATTTTTTGCGTTTTTTTTGCTACTTTTTTCGCGCATTTGCATAATCACAGCTGTTTTTGTAAAAATTAGTTCCACACGAGTGATCTTCTAATGAAGAAATCAAAAGTTCCACTTGAATGCAAATTTATGCCAATTTTTTTTTCAAAAAATGCATTTTTTGCGTTTTTTTTGCTACTTTTTTCGCGCATTTGCATAATCACAGCTGCTTTTGTAAAAATTAGTTCCACAAGAGTGATCTACTAATGAAGAAATCAAAAGTTCCACTTTAATGCAAATTCATGCAAATTTTTTTTTCAAAAAATGCATTTTTTGCGTTTTTTTTGCTACTTTTTTCGCGCATTTGCATAATCACAGCTGTTTTTGTAAAAATTAGTTCCACAAGAGTGATCTACTAATGAAGAAATCAAAAGTTCCACTTTAATGCAAATTTATGCGAATTTTTTTTCAAAAAATGCCTTTTTTGCGTTTTTTTGCTACTTTTTTCGCGCATTTGCATAATCACAGCTGTTTTTGTAAAAATTAGTTCCACAAGAGTGATCTACTAATGAAGAAATCAAAAGTTCCACTTTAATGCAAATTTATGCAAATTTTTTTTTCAAAAAATGCATTTTTTGCGTTTTTTTGCTTCTTTTTTCGCGCATTTGCATAATCACAGCTGTTTTTGTAAAAATTAGTTCCACAAGAGTGATCTACTAATGAAGAAATCAAAAGTTCCACTTTAATGCAAATTTATGCAAATTTTTTTTTCAAAAAATGCATTTTTTGCGTTTTTTTTGCTACTTTTTTCGCGCATTTGCATAATCACAGCTGTTTTTGTAAAAATTAGTTCCACAAGAGTGATCTACTAATGAAGAAATCAAAAGTTCCACTTTAATGCAAATTTATGCAAATTTTTTTTCAAAAAATGCATTTTTTGCGTTTTTTTGCTACTTTTTTCGCGCATTTGCATAATCACAGCTGTTTTTGTAAAAATTAGTTCCACAAGAGTGATCTACTAATGAAGAAATCAAAAGTTCCACTTTAATGCAAATTTATGCAAAATTTTTTCAAAAAATGCATTTTTTGCGTTTTTTTGCTACTTTTTTCGCGCATTTGCATTATCACAGCTGTTTTTGTAAAAATTAGTTCCACAAGAGTGATCTACTAATGAAGAAATCAAAAGTTCCACTTTAATGCAAATTTATGCAAATTTTTTTTTCAAAAATGCATTTTTTGCGTTTTTTTGCTACTTTTTTCGCGCATTTGCATAATCACAGCTGTTTTTGTAAAAATTAGTTCCACAAGAGTGATCTACTAATGAAGAAATCAAAAGTTTCACTTTAATGCAAATTTATGCAAAATTTTTTCAAAAAATGCATTTTTTGCGTTTTTTTTGCTACTTTTTTCGCGCATTTGCATAATCACAGCTGTTTTTGTAAAAATTAGTTCCACAATAGTGATCTACTAATGAAGAAATCAAAAGTTCCACTTGAATGCAAATTTATGCCAATTTTTTTTTCAAAAAATGCATTTTTTGCGTTTTTTTGCTACTTTTTTCGCGCATTTGCATAATCACAGCTGTTTTTGTAAAAATTAGTTCCACAAGAGTGATCTACTAATGAAGAAATCAAAAGTTCCACTTTAATGCAAATTTATGCAATTTTTTTTTTCAAAAAATGCATTTTTTGCGTTTTTTTTGCTACTTTTTTCGCGCATTTGCATAATCACAGCTGTTTTTGTAAAAATTAGTTCCACAAGAGTGATCTACTAATGAAGAAATCAAAAGTTCCACTTTAATGCAAATTTATGCAAATTTTTTTTTCAAAAAATGCATTTTTTGCGTTTTTTTGCTACTTTTTTCGCGCATTTGCATAATCACAGCTGTTTTTGTAAAAATTAGTTCCACAAGAGTGATCTACTAATGAAGAAATCAAAAGTTCCACTTTAATGCAAATTTATGCAAATTTTTTTTTTCAAAAAATGCATTTTTTGCGTTTTTTTTGCTACTTTTTTCGCGCATTTGCATAATCACAGCTGTTTTTGTAAAAATTAGTTCCACAAGAGTGATCTACTAATGAAGAAATCAAAAGTTCCACTTTAATGCAAATTTATGCAAATTTTTTTTCAAAAAATGCATTTTTTGCGTTTTTTTTGCTACTTTTTTCGCGCATTTGCATAATCACAGCTGTTTTTGTAAAAATTAGTTCCACAAGAGTGATCTACTAATGAAGAAATCAAAAGTTCCACTTTAATGCAAATTTATGCAAAATTTTTTCAAAAAATGCATTTTTTGCGTTTTTTTTGCTACTTTTTTCGCGCATTTGCATTATCACAGCTGTTTTTGTAAAAATTAGTTCCACAAGAGTGATCTACTAATGAAGAAATCAAAAGTTCCACTTTAATGCAAATTTATGCAAATTTTTTTTTCAAAAAATGCATTTTTTGCGTTTTTTTGCTACTTTTTTCGCGCATTTGCATAATCACAGCTGTTTTTGTAAAAATTAGTTCCACAAGAGTGATCTACTAATGAAGAAATCAAAAGTTTCACTTTAATGCAAATTTATGCAAAATTTTTTCAAAAAATGCATTTTTTGCGTTTTTTTGCTACTTTTTTCGCGCATTTGCATAATCACAGCTGTTTTTGTAAAAATTAGTTCCACAATAGTGATCTACTAATGAAGAAATCAAAAGTTCCACTTGAATGCAAATTTATGCCAATTTTTTTTTTCAAAAAATGCATTTTTTGCGTTTTTTTTGCTACTTTTTTCGCGCATTTGCATAATCACAGCTGTTTTTGTAAAAATTAGTTCCACAAGAGTGATCTACTAATGAAGAAATCAAAAGTTCCACTTTAATGCAAATTTATGCAATTTTTTTTTCAAAAATGCATTTTTGCGTTTTTTTGCTACTTTTTTCGCGCATTTGCATAATCACAGCTGTTTTTGTAAAAATTAGTTCCACAAGAGTGATCTACTAATGAAGAAATCAAAAGTTCCACTTTAATGCAAATTTATGCAAATTTTTTTTTCAAAAAATGCATTTTTTGCGTTTTTTTTGCTACTTTTTTCGCGCATTTGCATAATCACAGCTGTTTTTGTAAAAATTAGTTCCACGAGAGTGATCTACTAATGAAGAAATCAAAAGTTCCACTTGAATGCAAATTTATGCCAATTTTTTTTTCAAAAAATGCATTTTTTGCGTTTTTTTGCTACTTTTTTCGCGCATTTGCATAATCACAGCTGTTTTTGTAAAAATTAGTTCCACAAGAGTGATCTACTAATGAAGAAATCAAAAGTTCCACTTTAATGCAAATTTATGCAAATTTTTTTTTCAAAAAATGCATTTTTTGGGTTTTTTTGCTACTTTTTTCGCGCATTTGCATAATCACAGCTGTTTTTGTGAAAATTAGTTCCACAAGAGTGATCTACTAATGAAGAAATCAAAAGTTCCACTTTAATGCAAATTTATGCAATTTTTTTTTTCAAAAAATGCATTTTTTGCGTTTTTTTTTGCTACTTTTTTCGCGCATTTGCATAATCACAGCTGTTTTTGTAAAAATTAGTTCCACACGAGTGATCTTCTAATGAAAAAATCAAAAGTTCCACTTGAATGCAAATTTATGTCAATTTTTTTTTCAAAAAATGCATTTTTTGCGTTTTTTTTGCTACTTTTTTCGCGCATTTGCATAATCACAGCTGCTTTTGTAAAAATTAGTTCCACAAGAGTGATCTACTAATGAAGAAATCAAAAGTTCCACTTTAATGCAAATTTATGCAAATTTTTTTTCAAAAAATGCATTTTTTGCGTTTTTTTGCTACTTTTTTCGCGCATTTGCATAATCACAGCTGTTTTTGTAAAAATTAGTTCCACAAGAGTGATCTACTAATGAAGAAATCAAAAGTTCCACTTTAATGCAAATTTATGCAATTTTTTTTTTCAAAAAATGCATTTTTTGCGTTTTTTTGCTACTTTTTTCGCGCATTTGCATAATCACAGCTGTTTTTGTAAAAATTAGTTCCACAAGAGTGATCTACTAATGAAGAAATCAAAAGTTCCACTTTAATGCAAATTTATGCCAATTTTTTTTTTCAAAAAATGCATTTTTTGCGTTTTTTTGCTACTTTTTTCGCGCGTATGCATAATCACAGCTGTTTTTGTAAAAATTAGTTCCACAAGAGTGATCTACTAATGAAGAAATCAAAAGTTCCACTTTAATGCAAATTTATGCACATTTTTTTTTCAAAAAATGCATTTTTTGCGTTTTTTTGCTACTTTTTTCGCGCATTTGCATAATCACAGCTGTTTTTGTAAAAATTAGTTCCACAAGAGTGATCTACTAATGAAGAAATCAAAAGTTCCACTTTAATGCAAATTTATGCAAATTTTTTTTTCAAAAAATGCATTTTTTGCGTTTTTTTGCTACTTTTTTCGCGCATTTGCATAATCACAGCTGTTTTTGTAAAAATTAGTTCCACAAGAGTGATCTACTAATGAAGAAATCAAAAGTTCCACTTTAATGCAAATTTATGCAAATTTTTTTTTCAAAAAATGCATTTTTTGCGTTTTTTTTGCTACTTTTTTCGCGCATTTGCATAATCACAGCTGCTTTTGTAAAAATTAGTTCCACAAGAGTGATCTACTAATGAAGAAATCAAAAGTTCCACTTTAATGCAAATTTATGCAAATTTTTTTTTTCAAAAAATGCATTTTTTGCGTTTTTTTTGCTACTTTTTTCGCGCATTTGCATAATCACAGCTGTTTTTGTAAAAATTAGTTCCACAAGAGTGATCTACTAATGAAGAAATCAAAAGTTCCACTTTAATGCAAATTTATGCAAATTTTTTTTTTCAAAAAATGCATTTTTTGCGTTTTTTTGCTACTTTTTTCGCGCATTTGCATAATCACAGCTGTTTTTGTAAAAATTAGTTCCACAAGAGTGATCTACTAATGAAGAAATCAAAAGTTCCACTTGAATGCAAATTTATGCAAAATTTTTTCAAAAAATGCATTTTTTGCGTTTTTTTTGCTACTTTTTTCGCGCATTTGCATAATCACAGCTGTTTTTGTAAAAATTAGTTCCACAATAGTGATCTACTAATGAAGAAATCAAAAGTTCCACTTGAATTCAAATTTATGCCAATTTTTTTTTTCAAAAAATGCATTTTTTGCGTTTTTTTTGCTACTTTTTTCGCGCATTTGCATAATCACAGCTGTTTTTGTAAAAATTAGTTCCACAAGAGTGATCTACTAATGAAGAAATCAAAAGTTCCACTTTAATGAAAATTTATGCAAATTTTTTTTTCAAAAAATGCATTTTTTGGGTTTTTTTTGCTACTTTTTTCGCGCATTTGCATAATCACAGCTGTTTTTGTGAAAATTAGTTCCACAAGAGTGATCTACTAATGAAGAAATCAAAAGTTCCACTTTAATGCAAATTTATGAAATTTTTTTTTTCAAAAAATGCATTTTTTGCGTTTTTTTTTTGCTACTTTTTTCGCGCATTTGCATAATCACAGCTGTTTTTGTAAAAATTAGTTCCACAAGAGTGATCTACTAATGAAGAAATCAAAGTTCCACTTGAATGCAAATTTATGCCAATTTTTTTTTCAAAAAATGCATTTTTTTGCGTTTTTTTGCTACTTTTTTCGCGCATTTGCATAATCACAGCTGCTTTTGTAAAAATTAGTTCCACAAGAGTGATCTACTAATGAAGAAATCAAAAGTTCCACTTTAATGCAAATTTATGCAAATTTTTTTTTCAAAAAATGCATTTTTTGCGTTTTTTTGCTACTTTTTTCGCGCATTTGCATAATCACAGCTGTTTTTGTAAAAATTAGTTCCACAAGAGTGATCTACTAATGAAGAAATCAAAAGTTCCACTTTAATGCAAATTTATGCAAATTTTTTTTTTTAAAAAATGCATTTTTTGCGTTTTTTTGCTACTTTTTTCGCGCATTTGCATAATCACAGCTGTTTTTGTAAAAATTAGTTCCACAAGAGTGATCTACTAATGAAGAAATCAAAAGTTCCACTTAATGCAAATTTATGCAAATTTTTTTTTTCAAAAAATGCATTTTTTGCGTTTTTTTGCTACTTTTTTCGCGCATTTGCATAATCACAGCTGTTTTTGTAAAAATTAGTTCCACAAGAGTGATCTACTAATGAAGAAATCAAAAGTTCCACTTGAATGCAAATTTATGCAAAATTTTTTCAAAAAATGCATTTTTTGCGTTTTTTTGCTCTACTTTTTTCGCGCATTTGCATAATCACAGCTGTTTTTGTAAAAATTAGTTCCACAATAGTGATCTACTAATGAAGAAATCAAAAGTTCCACTTGAATGCAAATTTATGCCAATTTTTTTTTCAAAAAATGCATTTTTTGCGTTTTTTTGCTACTTTTTTCGCGCATTTGCATAATCACAGCTGTTTTTGTAAAAATTAGTTCCACAAGAGTGATCTACTAATGAAGAAATCAAAAGTTCCACTTTAATGAAAATTTATGCAAATTTTTTTTTCAAAAAATGCATTTTTTGGGTTTTTTTGCTACTTTTTTCGCGCATTTGCATAATCACAGCTGTTTTTGTGAAAATTAGTTCCACAAGAGTGATCTACTAATGAAGAAATCAAAAGTTCCACTTTAATGCAAATTTATGCAATTTTTTTTTTCAAAAAATGCATTTTTTGCGTTTTTTTTGCTACTTTTTTCGCGCATTTGCATAATCACAGCTGTTTTTGTAAAAATTAGTTCCACACGAGTGATCTACTAATGAAGAAATCGAAAGTTCCACTTGAATGCAAATTTATGCCAATTTTTTTTTCAAAAAATGCATTTTTTGCGTTTTTTTGCTACTTTTTTCGCGCATTTGCATAATCACAGCTGCTTTTGTAAAAATTAGTTCCACAAGAGTGATCTACTAATGAAGAAATCAAAAGTTCCACTTTAATGCAAATTTATGCAAATTTTTTTTTCAAAAAATGCATTTTTTGCGTTTTTTTGCTACTTTTTTCGCGCATTTGCATAATCACAGCTGTTTTTGTAAAAATTAGTTCCACAAGAGTGATCTACTAATGAAGAAATCAAAAGTTCCACTTTAATGCAAATTTATGCACATTTTTTTTTTCAAAAAATGCATTTTTTGCGTTTTTTTGCTACTTTTTTCGCGCATTTGCATAATCACAGCTGTTTTTGTAAAAATTAGTTCCACAAGAGTGATCTACTAATGAAGAAATCAAAAGTTCCACTTGAATTCAAATTTATGCCAATTTTTTTTTCAAAAAATGCATTTTTTGCGTTTTTTTTGCTACTTTTTTCGCGCATTTGCATAATCACAGCTGTTTTTGTAAAAATTAGTTCCACAAGAGTGATCTACTAATGAAGAAATGAAAAGTTTCACTTTAATGAAAATTTATGCAATTTTTTTTTTCAAAAAATGCATTTTTTGGGTTTTTTTGCTACTTTTTTCGCGCATTTGCATAATCACAGCTGTTTTTGTAAAAATTAGTTCCACAAGAGTGATCTACTAATGAAGAAATCAAAAGTTCCACTTTAATGCAAATTTATGCAATTTTTTTTTTCAAAAAATGCATTTTTTGCGTTTTTTTTGCTACTTTTTTCGCGCATTTGCATAATCACAGCTGTTTTTGTAAAAATTAGTTCCACACGAGTGATCTTCTAATGAAGAAATCAAAAGTTCCACTTGAATGCAAATTTATGCGAATTTTTTTTTCAAAAAATGCATTTTTTGCGTTTTTTTGCTACTTTTTTCGCGCATTTGCATAATCACAGCTGCTTTTGTAAAAATTAGTTCCACAAGAGTGATCTACTAATGAAGAAATCAAAAGTTCCACTTTAATGCAAATTTATGCCAATTTTTTTTTCAAAAAATGCATTTTTTGCGTTTTTTTGCTACTTTTTTCGCGCATTTGCATAATCACAGCTGCTTTTGTAAAAATTAGTTCCACAAGAGTGATCTACTAATGAAGAAATCAAAAGTTCCACTTTAATGCAAATTTATGCAAATTTTTTTTTCAAAAAATGCATTTTTTGCGTTTTTTTGCTACTTTTTTCGCGCATTTGCATAATCACAGCTGTTTTTGTAAAAATTAATTCCACAAGAGTGATTTACTAATGAAGAAATCAAAAGTTCCACTTTAATGCAAATTTATGCAAATTTTTTTTTCAAAAAATGCATTTTTTGCGTTTTTTTGCTACTTTTTTCGCGCATTTGCATAATCACAGCTGTTTTTGTAAAAATTAGTTCCACAAGAGTGATCTACTAATGAAGAAATCAAAAGTTCCACTTGAATTCAAATTTATGCCAATTTTTTTTTCAAAAAATGCATTTTTTGCGTTTTTTTGCTACTTTTTTCGCGCATTTGCATAATCACAGCTGTTTTTGTAAAAATTAGTTCCACAAGAGTGATCTACTAATGAAGAAATCAAAAGTTCCACTTTAATGAAAATTTATGCAATTTTTTTTTTCAAAAAATGCATTTTTTGGGTTTTTTTGCTACTTTTTTCGCGCATTTGCATAATCACAGCTGTTTTTGTGAAAATTAGTTCCACAAGAGTGATCTACTAATGAAGAAATCAAAAGTTCCACTTTAATGCAAATTTATGCAATTTTTTTTTTCAAAAAATGCATTTTTTGCGTTTTTTTTGCTACTTTTTTCGCGCATTTGCATAATCACAGCTGTTTTTGTAAAAATTAGTTCCACACGAGTGATCTTCTAATGAAGAAATCAAAAGTTCCACTTGAATGCAAATTTATGCCAATTTTTTTTTCAAAAAATGCATTTTTTGCGTTTTTTTGCTACTTTTTTCGCGCATTTGCATAATCACAGCTGCTTTTGTAAAAATTAGTTCCACAAGAGTGATCTACTAATGAAGAAATCAAAAGTTCCACTTTAATGCAAATTTATGCAAATTTTTTTTTCAAAAAATGCATTTTTTGCGTTTTTTTGCTACTTTTTTCGCGCATTTGCATAATCACAGCTGTTTTTGTAAAAATTAGTTCCACAAGAGTGATCTACTAATGAAGAAATCAAAAGTTCCACTTTAATGCAAATTTATGCAAATTTTTTTTTCAAAAAATGCATTTTTTGCGTTTTTTTGCTACTTTTTTCGCGCATTTGCATAATCACAGCTGCTTTTGTAAAAATTAGTTCCACAAGAGTGATCTACTAATGAAGAAATCAAAAGTTCCACTTTAATGCAAATTTATGCAAATTTTTTTTTCAAAAAATGCATTTTTTGCGTTTTTTTGCTACTTTTTTCGCGCATTTGCATAATCACAGCTGTTTTTGTAAAAATTAGTTCCACAAGAGTGATCTACTAATGAAGAAATCAAAAGTTCCACTTTAATGCAAATTTATGCAAATTTTTTTTTCAAAAAATGCATTTTTTGCGTTTTTTTGCTACTTTTTTCGCGCATTTGCATAATCACAGCTGTTTTTGTAAAAATTAGTTCCACAAGAGTGATCTACTAATGAAGAAATCAAAAGTTCCACTTGAATGCAAATTTATGCCAATTTTTTTTTCAAAAAATGCATTTTTTGCGTTTTTTTGCTACTTTTTTCGCGCATTTGCATAATCACAGCTGTTTTTGTAAAAATTAGTTCCACAAGAGTGATCTACTAATGAAGAAATCAAAAGTTCCACTTTAATGAAAATTTATGCAAATTTTTTTTTCAAAAAATGCATTTTTTGGGTTTTTTTGCTACTTTTTTCGCGCATTTGCATAATCACAGCTGTTTTTGTGAAAATTAGCTCCACAAGAGTGATCTACTAATGAAGAAATCAAAAGTTCCAATTTAATGCAAATTTATGCAATTTTTTTTTCAAAAAATGCATTTTTTGCGTTTTTTTTGCTACTTTTTTCGCGCATTTGCATAATCACAGCTGTTTTTGTAAAAATTAGTTCCACAAGAGTGATCTACTAATGAAGAAATCAAAAGTTCCACTTTAATGCAAATTTATGCAATTTTTTTTTCAAAAAATGCATTTTTTGCGTTTTTTTTGCTACTTTTTTCGCGCATTTGCATAATCACAGCTGTTTTTGTAAAAATTAGTTCCACACGAGTGATCTACTAATGAAGAAATCAAAAGTTCCACTTGAATGCAAATTTATGCAAATTTTTTTTTCAAAAAATGCATTTTTTGCGTTTTTTTGCTACTTTTTTCGCGCATTTGCATAATCACAGCTGTTTTTGTAAAAATTAGTTCCACAAGAGTGATCTACTAATGAAGAAATCAAAAGTTCCACTTTAATGCAAATTTATGCAAATTTTTTTTTCAAAAAATGCATTTTTTGCGTTTTTTTGCTACTTTTTTCGCGCATTTGCATAATCACAGCTGTTTTTGTAAAAATTAGTTCCACAAGAGTGATCTACTAATGAAGAAATCAAAAGTTCCACTTTAATGCAAGTTTATGCAAATTTTTTTTTCAAAAAATGCATTTTTTGCGTTTTTTTGCTACTTTTTTCGCGCATTTGCATAATCACAGCTGTTTTTGTAAAAATTAGTTCCACAAGAGTGATCTACTAATGAAGAAATCAAAAGTTCCACTTTAATGCAAATTGATGCAAATTTTTTTTTCAAAAAATGCATTTTTTGCGTTTTTTTGCTACTTTTTTCGCGCATTTGCATAATCACAGCTGTTTTTGTAAAAATTAGTTCCACAAGAGTGATCTACTAATGAAGAAATCAAAAGTTCCACTTGAATGCAAATTTATGCCAATTTTTTTTTCAAAAAATGCATTTTTTGCGTTTTTTTGCTACTTTTTTCGCGCATTTGCATAATCACAGCTGTTTTTGTAAAAATTAGTTCCACACGAGTGATCTACTAATGAAGAAATCGAAAGTTCCACTTGAATGCAAATTTATGCCAATTTTTTTTTCAAAAAATGCATTTTTTGCGTTTTTTTGCTACTTTTTTCGCGCATTTGCATAATCACAGCTGCTTTTGTAAAAATTAGTTCCACAAGAGTGATCTACTAATGAAGAAATCAAAAGTTCCACTTTAATGCAAATTTATGCAAATTTTTTTTTCAAAAAATGCATTTTTTGCGTTTTTTTGCTACTTTTTTCGCGCATTTGCATAATCACAGCTGTTTTTGTAAAAATTAGTTCCACAAGAGTGATCTACTAATGAAGAAATCAAAAGTTCCACTTGAATGCAAATTTATGCCAATTTTTTTTTCAAAAAATGCATTTTTTGCGTTTTTTTGCTACTTTTTTCGCGCATTTGCATAATCACAGCTGTTTTTGTAAAAATTAGTTCCACAAGAGTGATCTACTAATGAAGAAATCAAAAGTTCCACTTGAATTCAAATTTATGCCAATTTTTTTTTCAAAAAATGCATTTTTTGCGTTTTTTTGCTACTTTTTTCGCGCATTTGCATAATCACAGCTGTTTTTGTAAAAATTAGTTCCACAAGAGTGATCTACTAATGAAGAAATCAAAAGTTCCACTTGAATTCAAATTTATGCCAATTTTTTTTTCAAAAAAAGCATTTTTTGCGTTTTTTTGCTACTTTTTTCGCGCATTTGCATAATCACAGCTGTTTTTGTAAAAATTAGTTCCACAAGAGTGATCTACTAATGAAGAAATCAAAAGTTCCACTTTAATGAAAATTTATGCAATTTTTTTTTTCAAAAAATGCATTTTTTGGGTTTTTTTGCTACTTTTTTCGCGCATTTACATAATCACAGCTGTTTTTGTGAAAATTAGTTCCACAAGAGTGATCTACTAATGAAGAAATCAAAAGTTCCACTTTAAAGCAAATTTATGCAATTTTTTTTTTCAAAAAATGCATTTTTTGCGTTTTTTTTGCTACTTTTTTCGCGCATTTGCATAATCACAGCTGTTTTTGTAAAAATTAGTTCCACACGAGTGATCTTCTAATGAAGAAATCAAAAGTTCCACTTGAATGCAAATTTATGCCAATTTTTTTTTCAAAAAATGCATTTTTTGCGTTTTTTTGCTACTTTTTTCGCGCATTTGCATAATCACAGCTGTTTTTGTAAAAATTAGTTCCACAAGAGTGATCTACTAATGAAGAAATCAAAAGTTCCACTTTAATGCAAATTTATGCAATTTTTTTTTTCAAAAAATGCATTTTTTGCGTTTTTTTTGCTACTTTTTTCGCGCATTTGCATAATCACAGCTGTTTTTGTAAAAATTAGTTCCACACGAGTGATCTACTAATGAAGAAATCAAAAGTTCCACTTGAATGCAAATTTATGCCAATTTTTTTTTCAAAAAATGCATTTTTTGCGTTTTTTTGCTACTTTTTTCGCGGATTTGCATAATCACAGCTGTTTTTGTAAAAATTAGTTCCACAAGAGTGATCTACTAATGAAGAAATCAAAAGTTCCACTTTAATGCAAATTTATGCCAATTTTTTTTTCAAAAAATGCATTTTTTGCGTTTTTTTGCTACTTTTTTCGCGCATTTGCATAATCACAGCTGTTTTTGTAAAAATTAGTTCCACAAGAGTGATCTACTAATGAAGAAATCAAAAGTTCCACTTTAATGCAAGTTTATGCAAATTTTTTTTAAAAAAAATGCATTTTTTGCGTTTTTTTGCTACTTTTTTCGCGCATTTGCATAATCACAGCTGTTTTTGTAAAAATTAGTTCCACAAGAGTGATCTACTAATGAAGAAATCAAAAGTTCCACTTTAATGCAAATTGATGCAAATTTTTTTTTCAAAAAATGCATTTTTTGCGTTTTTTTGCTACTTTTTTCGCGCATTTGCATAATCACAGCTGTTTTTGTAAAAATTAGTTCCACAAGAGTGATCTACTAATGAAGAAATCAAAAGTTCCACTTGAATGCAAATTTATGCCAATTTTTTTTTCAAAAAATGCATTTTTTGCGTTTTTTTGCTACTTTTTTCGCGCATTTGCATAATCACAGCTGTTTTTGTAAAAATTAGTTCCACAAGAGTGATCTACTAATGAAGAAATCAAAAGTTCCACTTGAATGCAAATTTATGCCAATTTTTTTTTCAAAAAATGCATTTTTTGCGTTTTTTTGCTACTTTTTTCGCGCATTTGCATAATCACAGCTGTTTTTGTAAAAATTAGTTCCACAAGAGTGATCTACTAATGAAGAAATCAAAAGTTCCACTTGAATGCAAATTTATGCCAATTTTTTTTTCAAAAAATGCATTAGTTGCGTTTTTTTGCTACTTTTTTCGCGCATTTGCATAATCACAGAAGTTTTTGTAAAAATTAGTTCCACAAGAGTGATCTACTAATGAAGAAATCAAAAGTTCCACTTTAATGCAAATTTATGCACATTTTTTTTTTCAAAAAATGCATTTTTTGGGTTTTTTTGCTACTTTTTTCGCGCATTTGCATAATCACAGCTGTTTTTGTGAAAATTAGTTCCACAAGAGTGATCTACTAATGAAGAAATCAAAAGTTCCACTTTAATGCAAATTTATGCAATTTTTTTTTTCAAAAAATGCATTTTTTGCGTTTTTTTTGCTACTTTTTTCGCGCATTTGCATAATCACAGCTGTTTTTGTAAAAATTAGTTCCACACGAGTGATCTACTAATGAAGAAATCGAAAGTTCCACTTGAATGCAAATTTATGCCAATTTTTTTTTCAAAAAATGCATTTTTTGCGTTTTTTTGCTACTTTTTTCGCGCATTTGCATAATCACAGCTGCTTTTGTAAAAATTAGTTCCACAAGAGTGATCTACTAATGAAGAAATCAAAAGTTCCACTTTAATGCAAATTTATGCAAATTTTTTTTTCAAAAAATGCATTTTTTGCGTTTTTTTGCTACTTTTTTCGCGCATTTGCATAATCACAGCTGTTTTTGTAAAAATTAGTTCCACAAGAGTGATCTACTAATGAAGAAATCAAAAGTTCCACTTTAATGCAAATTTATGCAAATTTTTTTTTCAAAAAATGCATTTTTTGCGTTTTTTTGCTACTTTTTTCGCGCATTTGCATAATCACAGCTGTTTTTGTAAAAATTAGTTCCACAAGAGTGATCTACTAATGAAGAAATCAAAAGTTCCACTTGAATGCAAATTTATGCCAATTTTTTTTTCAAAAAATGCATTTTTTGCGTTTTTTTTGCTACTTTTTTCGCGCATTTGCATAATCACAGCTGTTTTTGTAAAAATTAGTTCCACAAGAGTGATCTACTAATGAAGAAATCAAAAGTTCCACTTTAATGAAAATTTATGCAATTTTTTTTTTCAAAAAATGCATTTTTTGGGTTTTTTTGCTACTTTTTTCGCGCATTTGCATAATCACAGCTGTTTTTGTGAAAATTAGTTCCACAAGAGTGATCTACTAATGAAGAAATCAAAAGTTCCACTTTAATGCAAATTTATGCTATTTTTTTTTTCAAAAAATGCATTTTTTGCGTTTTTTTTGCTACTTTTTTCGCGCATTTGCATAATCACAGCTGTTTTTGTAAAAATTAGTTCCACACGAGTGATCTTCTAATGAAGAAATCAAAAGAACCACTTGAATGCAAATTTATGCCAATTTTTTTTTCAAAAAATGCATTTTTTGCGTTTTTTTGCTACTTTTTTCGCGCATTTGCATAATCACAGCTGCTTTTGTAAAAATTAGTTCCACAAGAGTGATCTACTAATGAAGAAATCAAAAGTTCCACTTTAATGCAAATTTATGCCAATTTGTTTGTCAAAAAATGCATTTTTTGCGTTTTTTTGCTACTTTTTTCGCGCATTTGCATAATCACAGCTCCTTTTGTAAAAATTAGTTCCACAAGAGTGATCTACTAATGAAGAAATCAAAAGTTCCACTTTAATGCAAATTTATGCAAATTTTTTTTTCAAAAAATGCATTTTTTGCGTTTTTTTGCTACTTTTTTCGCGCATTTGCATAATCACAGCTGTTTTTGTAAAAATTAGTTCCACAAGAGTGATCTACTAATGAAGAAATCAAAAGTTCCACTTTAATGCAAATTTATGCAAATTTTTTTTTCAAAAAATGCATTTTTTGCGTTTTTTTGCTACTTTTTTCGCGCATTTGCATAATCACAGCTGTTTTTGTAAAAATTAGTTCCACAAGAGTGATCTACTAATGAAGAAATCAAAAGTTCCACTTGAATTCAAATTTATGCCAATTTTTTTTTCAAAAAATGCATTTTTTGCGTTTTTTTGCTACTTTTTTCGCGCATTTGCATAATCACAGCTGTTTTTGTAAAAATTAGTTCCACAAGAGTGATCTACTAATGAAGAAATCAAAAGTTCCACTTTAATGAAAATTTATGCAATTTTTTTTTTCAAAAAATGAATTTTTTGGGTTTTTTTGCTACTTTTTTCGCGCATTTGCATAATCACAGCTGTTTTTGTAAAAATTAGTTCCACAAGAGTGATCTACTAATGAAGAAATCAAAAGTTCCACTTTAATGCAAATTTATGCAATTTTTTTTTTCAAAAAATGCATTTTTTGCGTTTTTTTTGCTACTTTTTTCGCGCATTTGCATAATCACAGCTGTTTTTGTAAAAATTAGTTCCACACGAGTGATCTTCTAATGAAGAAATCAAAAGTTCCACTTGAATGCAAATTTATGCCAATTTTTTTTTCAAAAAATGCATTTTTTGCGTTTTTTTGCTACTTTTTTCGCGCATTTGCATAATCACAGCTGTTTTTGTAAAAATTAGTTCCACAAGAGTGATCTACTAATGAAGAAATCAAAAGTTCCACTTTAATGAAAATTTATGCAAATTTTTTTTTCAAAAAATGCATTTTTTGGGTTTTTTTGCTACTTTTTTCGCGCATTTGCATAATCACAGCTGTTTTTGTGAAAATTAGTTCCACAAGAGTGATCTACTAATGAAGAAATCAAAAGTTCCACTTTAATGCAAATTTATGCAATTTTTTTTTTCAAAAAATGCATTTTTTGCGTTTTTTTTGCTACTTTTTTCGCGCATTTGCATAATCACAGCTGTTTTTGTAAAAATTAGTTCCACAAGAGTGATCTACTAATGAAGAAATCAAAAGTTCCACTTTAATGCAAATTTATGCAATTTTTTTTTTCAAAAAATGCATTTTTTGCGTTTTTTTTGCTACTTTTTTCGCGCATTTGCATAATCACAGCTGTTTTTGTAAAAATTAGTTCCACACGAGTGATCTACTAATGAAGAAATCAAAAGTTCCACTTGAATGCAAATTTATGCCAATTTTTTTTTCAAAAAATGCATTTTTTGCGTTTTTTTGCTACTTTTTTCGCGCATTTGCATAATCACAGCTGTTTTTGTAAAAATTAGTTCCACAAGAGTGATCTACTAATGAAGAAATCAAAAGTTCCACTTTAATGCAAATTTATGCAAATTTTTTTTTCAAAAAATGCATTTTTTGCGTTTTTTTGCTACTTTTTTCGCGCATTTGCATAATCACAGCTGTTTTTGTAAAAATTAGTTCCACAAGAGTGATCTACTAATGAAGAAATCAAAAGTTCCACTTTAATGCAAGTTTATGCAAATTTTTTTTTCAAAAAATGCATTTTTTGCGTTTTTTTGCTACTTTTTTCGCGCATTTGCATAATCACAGCTGTTTTTGTAAAAATTAGTTCCACAAGAGTGATCTACTAATGAAGAAATCAAAAGTTCCACTTTAATGCAAATTTATGCAAATTTTTTTTTCAAAAAATGCATTTTTTGCGTTTTTTTGCTACTTTTTTCGCGCATTTGCATAATCACAGCTGTTTTTGTAAAAATTAGTTCCACAAGAGTGATCTACTAATAAAGAAATCAAACGTTCCACTTGAATGCAAATTTATGCCAATTTTTTTTTCAAAAAATGCATTTTTTGCGTTTTTTTGCTACTTTTTTCGCGCATTTGCATAATCACAGCTGTTTTTGTAAAAATTAGTTCCACAAGAGTGATCTACTAATGAAGAAATCAAAAGTTCCACTTGAATGCAAATTTATGCCAATTTTTTTTTCAAAAAATGCATTTTTTGCGTTTTTTTTGCTACTTTTTTCGCGCATTTGCATAATCACAGCTGTTTTTGTAAAAATTAGTTCCACAAGAGTGATCTACTAATGAAGAAATCAAAAGTTCCACTTGAATGCAAATTTATGCCAATTTTTTTTTCAAAAAATGCATTTTTTGCGTTTTTTTGCTACTTTTTTCGCGCATTTGCATAATCACAGCTGTTTTTGTAAAAATTAGTTCCACAAGAGTGATCTACTAATGAAGAAATCAAAAGTTCCACTTTAATGCAAATTTATGCACATTTTTTTTTTCAAAAAATGCATTTTTTGGGTTTTTTTTGCTACTTTTTTCGCGCATTTGCATAATCACAGCTGTTTTTGTGAAAATTAGTTCCACAAGAGTGATCTACTAATGAAGAAATCAAAAGTTCCACTTTAATGCAAATTTATGCATTTTTTTTTTTCAAAAAATGCATTTTTTGCGTTTTTTTTGCTACTTTTTTCGCGCATTTGCATAATCACAGCTGTTTTTGTAAAAATTAGTTCCACACGAGTGATCTACTAATGAAGAAATCGAAAGTTCCACTTGAATGCAAATTTATGCCAATTTTTTTTTCAAAAAATGCATTTTTTGCGTTTTTTTGCTACTTTTTTCGCGCATTTGCATAATCACAGCTGCTTTTGTAAAAATTAGTTCCACAAGAGTGATCTACTAATGAAGAAATCAAAAGTTCCACTTTAATGCAAATTTATGCAAATTTTTTTTTCAAAAAATGCATTTTTTGCGTTTTTTTGCTACTTTTTTCGCGCATTTGCATAATCACAGCTGTTTTTGTAAAAATTAGTTCCACAAGAGTGATCTACTAATGAAGAAATCAAAAGTTCCACTTTAATGCAAATTTATGCAAATTTTTTTTTCAAAAAATGCATTTTTTGCGTTTTTTTGCTACTTTTTTCGCGCATTTGCATAATCACAGCTGTTTTTGTAAAAATTAGTTCCACAAGAGTGATCTACTAATGAAGAAATCAAAAGTTCCACTTTAATGCAAGTTTATGCAAATTTTTTTTTCAAAAAATGCATTTTTTGCGTTTTTTTGCTACTTTTTTCGCGCATTTGCATAATCACAGCTGTTTTTGTAAAAATTAGTTCCACAAGAGTGATCTACTAATGAAGAAATCAAAAGTTCCACTTTAATGCAAATTGATGCAAATTTTTTTTTCAAAAAATGCATTTTTTGCGTTTTTTTGCTACTTTTTTCGCGCATTTGCATAATCACAGCTGTTTTTGTAAAAATTAGTTCCACAAGAGTGATCTACTAATGAAGAAATCAAAAGTTCCACTTGAATGCAAATTTATGCCAATTTTTTTTTCAAAAAATGCATTTTTTGCGTTTTTTTTGCTACTTTTTTCGCGCATTTGCATAATCACAGCTGTTTTTGTAAAAATTAGTTCCACAAGAGTGATCTACTAATGAAGAAATCAAAAGTTCCACTTGAATGCAAATTTGAGCCAATTTTTTTTTCAAAAAATGCATTTTTTGCGTTTTTTTGCTACTTTTTTCGCGCATTTGCATAATCACAGCTGTTTTTGTAAAAATTAGTTCCACAAGAGTGATCTACTAATGAAGAAATCAAAAGTTCCACTTGAATGCAAATTTATGCCAATTTTTTTTTCAAAAAATGCATTTTTTGCGTTTTTTTGCTACTTTTTTCGCGCATTTGCATAATCACAGCTGTTTTTGTAAAAATTAGTTCCACAAGAGTGATCTACTAATGAAGAAATCAAAAGTTCCACTTTAATGCAAATTTATGCACATTTTTTTTTTCAAAAAATGCATTTTTTGGGTTTTTTTGCTACTTTTTTCGCGCATTTGCATAATCACAGCTGTTTTTGTGAAAATTAGTTCCACAAGAGTGATCTACTAATGAAGAAATCAAAAGTTCCACTTTAATGCAAATTTATGCAATTTTTTTTTTCAAAAAATGCATTTTTTGCGTTTTTTTTGCTACTTTTTTCGCGCATTTGCATAATCACAGCTGTTTTTGTAAAAATTAGTTCCACACGAGTGATCTACTAATGAAGAAATCGAAAGTTCCACTTGAATGCAAATTTATGCCAATTTTTTTTTCAAAAAATGCATTTTTTGCGTTTTTTTGCTACTTTTTTCGCGCATTTGCATAATCACAGCTGCTTTTGTAAAAATTAGTTCCACAAGAGTGATCTACTAATGAAGAAATCAAAAGTTCCACTTTAATGCAAATTTATGCAAATTTTTTTTTCAAAAAATGCATTTTTTGCGTTTTTTTGCTACTTTTTTCGCGCATTTGCATAATCACAGCTGTTTTTGTAAAAATTAGTTCCACAAGAGTGATCTACTAATGAAGAAATCAAAAGTTCCACTTTAATGCAAATTTATGCACATTTTTTTTTCAAAAAATGCATTTTTTGCGTTTTTTTGCTACTTTTTTCGCGCATTTGCATAATCACAGCTGTTTTTGTAAAAATTAGTTCCACAAGAGTGATCTACTAATGAAGAAATCAAAAGTTCCACTTTAATGCAAATTTATGCAAATTTTTTTTTCAAAAAATGCATTTTTTGGGTTTTTTTGCTACTTTTTTCGCGCATTTGCATAATCACAGCTGTTTTTGTGAAAATTAGTTCCACAAGAGTGATCTACTAATGAAGAAATCAAAAGTTCCAATTTAATGCAAATTTATGCAATTTTTTTTTTCAAAAAATGCATTTTTTGCGTTTTTTTGCTACTTTTTTCGCGCATTTGCATAATCACAGCTGTTTTTGTAAAAATTAGTTCCACAAGAGTGATCTACTAATGAAGAAATCAAAAGTTCCACTTTAATGCAAATTTATGCATTTTTTTTTTTCAAAAAATGCATTTTTTGCGTTTTTTTTGCTACTTTTTTCGCGCATTTGCATAATCACAGCTGTTTTTGTAAAAATTAGTTCCACACGAGTGATCTACTAATGAAGAAATCAAAAGTTCCACTTGAATGCAAATTTATGCCAATTTTTTTTTCAAAAAATGCATTTTTTGCGTTTTTTTGCTACTTTTT
Source organism: Diadumene lineata (assembly GCA_918843875.1). Lineage (NCBI taxonomy): Eukaryota > Metazoa > Cnidaria > Anthozoa > Actiniaria > Diadumenidae > Diadumene > Diadumene lineata. The sequence goes on along the minus strand of OU974074.1, from coordinate 9,613,774 downwards.
TCGCGCATTTGCATAATCACAGCTGTTTTTGTAAAAATTAGTTCCACAAGAGTGATCTACTAATGAAGAAATCAAAAGTTCCACTTTAATGCAAATTTATGCAAATTTTTTTTTCAAAAAATGCATTTTTTGCGTTTTTTTGCTACTTTTTTCGCGCATTTGCATAATCACAGCTGTTTTTGTAAAAATTAGTTCCACAAGAGTGATCTACTAATGAAGAAATCAAAAGTTCCACTTTAATGCAAATTTATGCACATTTTTTTTTTCAAAAAATGCATTTTTTGCGTTTTTTTGCTACTTTTTTCGCGCATTTGCATAATCACAGCTGTTTTTGTAAAAATTAGTTCCACAAGAGTGATCTACTAATGAAGAAATCAAAAGTTCCACTTTAATGCAAATTGATGCAAATTTTTTTTTCAAAAAATGCATTTTTTGCGTTTTTTTGCTACTTTTTTCGCGCATTTGCATAATCACAGCTGTTTTTGTAAAAATTAGTTCCACAAGAGTGATCTACTAATGAAGAAATCAAAAGTTCCACTTGAATGCAAATTTATGCCAATTTTTTTTTCAAAAAATGCATTTTTTGCGTTTTTTTTGCTACTTTTTTCGCGGATTTGCATAATCACAGCTGTTTTTGTAAAAATTAGTTCCACAAGAGTGATCTACTAATGAAGAAATCAAAAGTTCCACTTTAATGCAAATTTATGCCAATTTTTTTTTCAAAAAATGCATTTTTTGCGTTTTTTTGCTACTTTTTTCGCGCATTTGCATAATCACAGCTGTTTTTGTAAAAATTAGTTCCACAAGAGTGATCTACTAATGAAGAAATCAAAAGTTCCACTTGAATGCAAATTTATGCCAATTTTTTTTTCAAAAAATGCATTTTTTGCGTTTTTTTGCTACTTTTTTCGCGCATTTGCATAATCACAGCTGTTTTTGTAAAAATTAGTTCCACAAGAGTGATCTACTAATGAAGAAATCAAAAGTTCCACTTTAATGCAAATTGATGCAAATTTTTTTTTCAAAAAATGCATTTTTTGCGTTTTTTTGCTACTTTTTTCGCGCATTTGCATAATCACAGCTGTTTTTGTAAAAATTAGTTCCACAAGAGTGATCTACTAATGAAGAAATCAAAAGTTCCACTTGAATGCAAATTTATGCCAATTTTTTTTTCAAAAAATGCATTTTTTGCGTTTTTTTGCTACTTTTTTCGCGCATTTGCATAATCGCAGCTGTTTTTGTAAAAATTAGTTCCACAAGAGTGATCTACTAATGAAGAAATCAAAAGTTCCACTTGAATGCAAATTTATGCCAATTTTTTTTTCAAAAAATGCATTTTTTGCGTTTTTTTGCTACTTTTTTCGCGCATTTGCATAATCACAGCTGTTTTTGTAAAAATTAGTTCCACAAGAGTGATCTACTAATGAAGAAATCAAAAGTTCCACTTGAATGCAAATTTATGCCAATTTTTTTTTCAAAAAATGCATTTTTTGCGTTTTTTTGCTACTTTTTTCGCGCATTTGCATAATCACAGCTGTTTTTGTAAAAATTAGTTCCACAAGAGTGATCTACTAATGAAGAAATCAAAAGTTCCACTTTAATGCAAATTTATGCACATTTTTTTTTTCAAAAAATGCATTTTTTGGGTTTTTTTGCTACTTTTTTCGCGCATTTGCATAATCACAGCTGTTTTTGTGAAAATTAGTTCCACAAGAGTGATCTACTAATGAAGAAATCAAAAGTTCCACTTTAATGCAAATTTATGCAATTTTTTTTTTCAAAAAATGCATTTTTTGAGTTTTTTTTGCTACTTTTTTCGCGCATTTGCATAATCACAGCTGTTTTTGTAAAAATTAGTTCCACACGAGTGATCTACTAATGAAGAAATCGAAAGTTCCACTTGAATGCAAATTTATGCCAATTTTTTTTTCAAAAAATGCATTTTTTGCGTTTTTTTGCTACTTTTTTCGCGCATTTGCATAATCACAGCTGCTTTTGTAAAAATTAGTTCCACAAGAGTGATCTACTAATGAAGAAATCAAAAGTTCCACTTTAATGCAAATTGATGCAAATTTTTTTTTCAAAAAATGCATTTTTTGCGTTTTTTTGCTACTTTTTTCGCGCATTTGCATAATCACAGCTGTTTTTGTAAAAATTAGTTCCACAAGAGTGATCTACTAATGAAGAAATCAAAAGTTCCACTTTAATGCAAATTTATGCCAATTTTTTTTTCAAAAAATGCATTTTTTGCGTTTTTTTGCTACTTTTTTCGCGCATTTGCATAATCACAGCTGTTTTTGTAAAAATTAGTTCCACAAGAGTGATCTACTAATGAAGAAATCAAAAGTTCCACTTGAATGCAAATTTATGCCAATTTTTTTTTCAAAAAATGCATTTTTTGCGTTTTTTTGCTACTTTTTTCGCGCATTTGCATAATCACAGCTGTTTTTGTAAAAATTAGTTCCACAAGAGTGATCTACTAATGAAGAAATCAAAAGTTCCACTTTAATGCAAATTTATGCACATTTTTTTTTTCAAAAAATGCATTTTTTGGGTTTTTTTGCTACTTTTTTCGCGCATTTGCATAATCACAGCTGTTTTTGTGAAAATTAGTTCCACAAGAGTGATCTACTAATGAAGAAATCAAAAGTTCCACTTTAATGCAAATTTATGCAATTTTTTTTTTCAAAAAATGCATTTTTTGCGTTTTTTTTGCTACTTTTTTCGCGCATTTGCATAATCACAGCTGTTTTTGTAAAAATTAGTTCCACAAGAGTGATCTACTAATGAAGAAATCAAAAGTTCCACTTTAATGCAAATTTATGCAATTTTTTTTTTTCAAAAAATGCATTTTTTGCGTTTTTTTTGCTACTTTTTTCGCGCATTTGCATAATCAGAGCTGTTTTTGTAAAAATTAGTTCCACAAGAGTGATCTACTAATGAAGAAATCAAAAGTTCCACTTGAATGCAAATTTATGCCAATTTTTTTTTCAAAAAATGCATTTTTTGCGTTTTTTTGCTACTTTTTTCGCGCATTTGCATAATCACAGCTGCTTTTGTAAAAATTAGTTCCACAAGAGTGATCTACTAATGAAGAAATCAAAAGTTCCACTTTAATGCAAATTTATGCAAATTTTTTTTTCAAAAAATGCATTTTTTGCGTTTTTTTGCTACTTTTTTCGCGCATTTGCATAATCACAGCTGTTTTTGTAAAAATTAGTTCCACAAGAGTGATCTACTAATGAAGAAATCAAAAGTTCCACTTTAATGCAAATTTATGCAAATTTTTTTTCAAAAAATGCATTTTTTGCGTTTTTTTGCTACTTTTTTCGCGCATTTGCATAATCACAGCTGTTTTTGTGAAAATTAGTTCCACAAGAGTGATCTACTAATGAAGAAATCAAAAGTTCCACTTTAATGCAAATTTATGCAATTTTTTTTTTCAAAAAATGCATTTTTTGCGTTTTTTTTTGCTACTTTTTTCGCGCATTTGCATAATCACAGCTGTTTTTGTAAAAATTAGTTCCACAAGAGTGATCTACTAATGAAGAAATCAAAAGTTCCACTTTAATGCAAATTTATGCAATTTTTTTTTTTCAAAAAATGCATTTTTTGCGTTTTTTTTGCTACTTTTTTCGCGCATTTGCATAATCACAGCTGTTTTTGTAAAAATTAGTTCCACAAGAGTGATCTACTAATGAAGAAATCAAAAGTTCCACTTGAATGCAAATTTATGCCAATTTTTTTTTCAAAAAATGCATTTTTTGCGTTTTTTTGCTACTTTTTTCGCGCATTTGCATAATCACAGCTGTTTTTGTAAAAATTAGTTCCACAAGAGTGATCTACTAATGAAGAAATCAAAAGTTCCACTTTAAAGCAAATTTATGCACATTTTTTTTCAAAAAATGCATTTTTTGCGTTTTTTTGCTACTTTTTTCGCGCATTTGCATAATCACAGCTGTTTTTGTAAAAATTAGTTCCACAAGAGTGATCTACTAATGAAGAAATCAAAAGTTCCACTTTAATGCAAATTTATGCAAATTTTTTTTTCAAAAAATGCATTTTTTGCGTTTTTTTGCTACTTTTTTCGCGCATTTGCATAATCACAGCAGTTTTTGTAAAAATTAGTTCCACAAGAGTGATCTACTAATGAAGAAATCAAAAGTTCCACTTTAATGCAAATTTATGCAAATTTTTTTTTCAAAAAATGCATTTTTTGCGTTTTTTTGCTACTTTTTTCGCGCATTTGCATAATCACAGCTGTTTTTGTAAAAATTAGTTCCACAAGAGTGATCTACTAATGAAGAAATCAAAAGTTCCACTTTAATGCAAATTGATGCAAATTTTTTTTTCAAAAAATGCATTTTTTGCGTTTTTTTGCTACTTTTTTCGCGCATTTGCATAATCACAGCTGTTTTTGTAAAAATTAGTTCCACAAGAGTGATCTAATAATGAAGAAATCAAAAGTTCCACTTTAATGCAAATTTATGCCAATTTTTTTTTCAAAAAATGCATTTTTTGCGTTTTTTTGCTACTTTTTTCGCGCATTTGCATAATCACAGCTGTTTTTGTAAAAATTAGTTCCACAAGAGTGATCTACTAATGAAGAAATCAAAAGTTCCACTTTAATGCAAATTTATGCAAATTTTTTTTTCAAAAAATGCATTTTTTGCGTTTTTTTGCTACTTTTTTCGCGCATTTGCATAATCACAGCTGTTTTTGTAAAAATTAGTTCCACAAGAGTGATCTACTAATGAAGAAATCAAAAGTTCCACTTGAATGCAAATTTATGCCAATTTTTTTTTCAAAAAATGCATTTTTTGCGTTTTTTTGCTACTTTTTTCGCGCATTTGCATAATCACAGCTGTTTTTGTAAAAATTAGTTCCACAAGAGTGATCTACTAATGAAGAAATCAAAAGTTCTACTTTAATGCAAATTTATGCAAATTTTTTTTTTCAAAAAATGCATTTTTTGCGTTTTTTTGCTACTTTTTTCGCGCATTTGCATAATCACAGCTGTTTTTGTAAAAATTAGTTCCACAAGAGTGATCTACTAATGAAGAAATCAAAAGTTCCACTTTAATGCAAATTTATGCACATTTTTTTTTCAAAAAATGCATTTTTTGCGTTTTTTTGCTACTTTTTTCGCGCATTTGCATAATCACAGCTGTTTTTGTAAAAATTAGTTCCACAAGAGTGATCTACTAATGAAGAAATCAAAAGTTCCTCTTTAATGCAAATTTATGCAAATTTTTTTTTCAAAAAATGCATTTTTTGCGTTTTTTTGCTACTTTTTTCGCGCATTTGCATAATCACAGCTGTTTTTGTAAAAATTAGTTCCACAAGAGTGATCTACTAATGAAGAAATCAAAAGTTCCACTTTAATGCAAATTTATGCAATTTTTTTTTCAAAAAATGCATTTTTTGCGTTTTTTTGCTACTTTTTTCGCGCATTTGCATAATCACAGCTGTTTTTGTAAAAATTAGTTCCACAAGAGTGATCTACTAATGAAGAAATCAAAAGTTCCACTTGAATGCAAATTTATGCCAATTTTTTTTCAAAAAATGCATTGTTTGCGTTTTTTTGCTACTTTTTTCGCGCATTTGCATAATCACAGCTGTTTTTGTAAAAATTAGTTCCACAAGAGTGATCTACTAATGAAGAAATCAAAAGTTCCACTTTAATGCAAATTTATGCAATTTTTTTTTCAAAAAATGCATTTTTCGCGTTTTTTTGCTACTTTTTTCGCGCATTTGCATAATCACAGCTGTTTTTGTAAAAATTAGTTCCACAAGAGTGATCTACTAATGAAGAAATCAAAAGTTCCACTTGAATGCAAATTTATGCCAATTTTTTTTCAAAAAATGCATTTTTTGCGTTTTTTTGCTACTTTTTTCGCGCATTTGCATAATCACAGCTGTTTTTGTAAAAATTAGTTCCACAAGAGTGATCTACTAATGAAGAAATCAAAAGTTCCACTTTAATGCAAATTTATGCACATTTTTTTTTCAAAAAATGCATTTTTTGCGTTTTTTTGCTACTTTTTTCGCGCATTTGCATAATCACAGCTGTTTTTGTAAAAATTAGTTCCACAAGAGTGATCTACTAATGAAGAAATCAAAAGTTCCACTTTAATGCAAATTTATGCAAATTTTTTTTTCAAAAAATGCATTTTTTGCGTTTTTTTGCTACTTTTTTCGCGCATTTGCATAATCACAGCTGTTTTTGTAAAAATTAGTTCCACAAGAGTGATCTACTAATGAAGAAATCAAAAGTTCCACTTTAATGCAAATTTATGCAATTTTTTTTTCAAAAAATGCATTTTTTGCGTTTTTTTGCTACTTTTTTCGCGCATTTGCATAATCACAGCTGTTTTTGTAAAAATTAGTTCCACAAGAGTGATCTACTAATGAAGAAATCAAAAGTTCCACTTGAATGCAAATTTATGCCAATTTTTTTTCAAAAAATGCATTTTTTGCGTTTTTTTGCTACTTTTTTCGCGCATTTGCATAATCACAGCTGTTTTTGTAAAAATTAGTTCCACAAGAGTGATCTACTAATGAAGAAATCAAAAGTTCCACTTTAATGCAAATTTATGCAATTTTTTTTTCAAAAAATGCATTTTTTGCGGTTTTTTGCTACTTTTTTCGCGCATTTGCATAATCACAGCTGTTTTTGTAAAAATTAGTTCCACAAGAGTGATCTACTAATGAAGAAATCAAAAGTTCCACTTGAATGCAAATTTATGCCAATTTTTTTTCAAAAAATGCATTTTTTGCGTTTTTTTGCTACTTTTTTCGCGCATTTGCATAATCACAGCTGTTTTTGTAAAAATTAGTTCCACAAGAGTGATCTACTAATGAAGAAATCAAAAGTTCCAATTGAATGCAAATTTATGCCAATTTTTTTTTCAAAAAATGCATTTTTTGCGTTTTTTTGCTACTTTTTTCGCGCATTTGCATAATCACAGCTGTTTTTGTAAAAATTAGTTCCACAAGAGTGATCTACTAATGAAGAAATCAAAAGTTCCACTTTAATGCAAATTTATGCACATTTTTTTTTCAAAAAATGCATTTTTTGCGTTTTTTTGCTACTTTTTTCGCGCATTTGCATAATCACAGCTGTTTTTGTAAAAATTAGTTCCACAAGAGTGATCTACTAATGAAGAAATCAAAAGTTCCACTTTAATGCAAATTTATGCAAATTTTTTTTTTCAAAAAATGCATTTTTTGCGTTTTTTTTGCTACTTTTTTCGCGCATTTGCATAATCACAGCTGTTTTTGTAAAAATTAGTTCCACAAGAGTGATCTACTAATGAAGAAATCAAAAGTTCCACTTTAATGCAAATTTATGCACATTTTTTTTTCAAAAAATGCATTTTTTGCGTTTTTTTGCTACTTTTTTCGCGCATTTGCATAATCACAGCTGTTTTTGTAAAAATTAGTTCCACAAGAGTGATCTACTAATGAAGAAATCAAAAGTTCCACTTTAATGCAAATTTATGCAAATTTTTTTTTCAAAAAATGCATTTTTTGCGTTTTTTTGCTACTTTTTTCGCGCATTTGCATAATCACAGCTGTTTTTGTAAAAATTAGTTCCACAAGAGTGATCTACTAATGAAGAAATCAAAAGTTCCACTTTAATGCAAATTTATGCAATTTTTTTTTCAAAAAATGCATTTTTTGCGTTTTTTTGCTACTTTTTTCGCGCATTTGCATAATCACAGCTGTTTTTGTAAAAATTAGTTCCACAAGAGTGATCTACTAATGAAGAAATCAAAAGTTCCACTTGAATGCAAATTTATGCCAATTTTTTTTCAAAAAATGCATTTTTTGCGTTTTTTTGCTACTTTTTTCGCGCATTTGCATAATCACAGCTGTTTTTGTAAAAATTAGTTCCACAAGAGTGATCTACTAATGAAGAAATCAAAAGTTCCACTTTAATGCAAATTTATGCAATTTTTTTTTCAAAAAATGCATTTTTTGCGGTTTTTTGCTACTTTTTTCGCGCATTTGCATAATCACAGCTGTTTTTGTAAAAATTAGTTCCACAAGAGTGATCTACTAATGAAGAAATCAAAAGTTCCACTTGAATGCAAATTTATGCCAATTTTTTTTCAAAAAATGCATTTTTTGCGTTTTTTTGCTACTTTTTTCGCGCATTTGCATAATCACAGCTGTTTTTGTAAAAATTAGTTCCACAAGAGTGATCTACTAATGAAGAAATCAAAAGTTCCACTTGAATGCAAATTTATGCCAATTTTTTTTTCAAAAAATGCATTTTTTGCGTTTTTTTGCTACTTTTTTCGCGCATTTGCATAATCACAGCTGTTTTTGTAAAAATTAGTTCCACAAGAGTGATCTACTAATGAAGAAATCAAAAGTTCCACTTTAATGCAAATTTATGCACATTTTTTTTTCAAAAAATGCATTTTTTGCGTTTTTTTGCTACTTTTTTCGCGCATTTGCATAATCACAGCTGTTTTTGTAAAAATTAGTTCCACAAGAGTGATCTAATAATGAAGAAATCAAAAGTTCCACTTTAATGCAAATTTATGCAAATTTTTTTTTTCAAAAAATGCATTTTTTGCGTTTTTTTGCTACTTTTTTCGCGCATTTGCATAATCACAGCTGTTTTTGTAAAAATTAGTTCCACAAGAGTGATCTACTAATGAAGAAATCAAAAGTTCCACTTTAATGCAAATTTATGCACATTTTTTTTTCAAAAAATGCATTTTTTGCGTTTTTTTGCTACTTTTTTCGCGCATTTGCATAATCACAGCTGTTTTTGTAAAAATTAGTTCCACAAGAGTGATCTACTAATGAAGAAATCAAAAGTTCCACTTTAATGCAAATTTATGCAAAATTTTTTTTCAAAAAATGCATTTTTTGCGTTTTTTTGCTACTTTTTTCGCGCATTTGCATAATCACAGCTGTTTTTGTAAAAATTAGTTCCACAAGAGTGATTTACTAATGAAGAAATCAAAAGTTCCACTTTAATGCAAATTCATGCAAATTTTTTTTTCAAAAAATGCATTTTTTGCGTTTTTTTGCTACTTTTTTCGCGCATTTGCATAATCACAGCTGTTTTTGTAAAAATTAGTTCCACAAGAGTGATCTACTAATGAAGAAATCAAAAGTTCCACTTTAATGCAAATTTATGCAAATTTTTTTTCAAAAAATGCATTTTTTGCGTTTTTTTGCTACTTTTTTCGCGCATTTGCATAATCACAGCTGTTTTTGTAAAAATTAGTTCCACAAGAGTGATCTACTAATGAAGAAATCAAAAGTTCCACTTTAATGCAAATTTCTGCAAATTTTTTTTTCAAAAAATGCATTTTTTGCGTTTTTTTGCTACTTTTTTCGCGCATTTGCATAATCACAGCTGTTTTTGTAAAAATTAGTTCCACAAGAGTGATCTACTAATGAAGAAATCAAAAGTTCCACTTTAATGCAAATTTATGCAATTTTTTTTTCAAAAAATGCATTTTTTGCGTTCTTTTGCTACTTTTTTCGCGCATTTGCATAATCACAGCTGTTTTTGTAAAAATTAGTTCCACAAGAGTGATCTACTAATGAAGAAATCAAAAGTTCCACTTTAATGCAAATTTATGCAAATTTTTTTTTCAAAAAATGCATTTTTTGCGTTTTTTTGCTACTTTTTTCGCGCATTTGCATAATCACAGCTGTTTTTGTAAAAATTAGTTCCACAAGAGTGATCTACTAATGAAGAAATCAAAAGTTCCACTTTAATGCAAATTTATGCAAATTTTTTTTCAAAAAATGCATTTTTTGCGTTTTTTTGCTACTTTTTTCGCGCATTTGCATAATCACAGCTGTTTTTGTAAAAATTAGTTCCACAAGAGTGATCTACTAAAGAAGAAATCAAAAGTTCCACTTTAATGCAAATTTATGCAAATTTTTTTTTTCAAAAAATGCATTTTTTGCGTTTTTTTGCTACTTTTTTCGCGCATTTGCATAATCACAGCTGTTTTTGTAAAAATTAGTTCCACAAGAGTGATCTACTAATGAAGAAATCAAAAGTTCCACTTTAATGCAAATTTATGCAAATTTTTTTTTCAAAAAATGCATTTTTTGCGTTTTTTTGCTACTTTTTTCGCGCATTTGCATAATCACAGCTGTTTTTGTAAAAATTAGTTCCACAAGAGTGATCTACTAATGAAGAAATCAAACGTTCCACTTTAATGCAAATTTATGCAAATTTTTTTTTCAAAAAATGCATTTTTTGCGTTTTTTTTGCTACTTTTTTCGCGCATTTGCATAATCACAGCTGTTTTTGTAAAAATTAGTTCCACAAGAGTGATCTACTAATGAAGAAATCAAAAGTTCCACTTGAATGCAAATTTATGCCAATTTTTTTTTCAAAAAATGCATTTTTTGCGTTTTTTTGCAACTTTTTTCGCGCATTTGCATAATCACAGCTGTTTTTGTAAAAATTAGTTCCACAAGAGTGATCTACTAATGAAGAAATCAAAAGTTCCACTTTAATGCAAATTTATGCCAATTTTTTTTTCAAAAAATGCATTTTTTGCGTTTTTTTGCTACTTTTTTCGCGCATTTGCATAATCACAGCTGTTTTTGTAAAAATTAGTTCCACAAGAGTGATCTACTAATGAAGAAATCAAAAGTTCCACGTTAATGCAAATTTATGCAAATTTTTTTTTCAAAAAATGCATTTTTTGCGTTTTTTTTGCTACTTTTTTCGCGCATTTGCATAATCACAGCTGTTTTTGTAAAAATTAGTTCCACAAGAGTGATCTACTAATGAAGAAATCAAAAGTTCCACTTGAATGCAAATTTATGCCAATTTTTTTTTCAAAAAATGCATTTTTTTGCGTTTTTTTGCTACTTTTTTCGCGCATTTGCATAATCACAGCTGTTTTTGTAAAAATTAGTTCCACAAGAGTGATCTACTAATGAAGAAATCAAAAGTTCCACTTTAATGCAAATTTATGCAATTTTTTTTTTCAAAAAATGCATTTTTTGCGTTTTTTTTGCTACTTTTTTCGCGCATTTGCAAAATCACAGATGTTTTTGTAAAAATTAGTTCCACAAGAGTAATCTACTTATGAAGAAATCAAAAGTTCCACTTTAATGCAAATTTATGCAATTTTTTTTTTCAAAAAATGCATTTTTTGCGTTTTTTTCTTCTACTTTTTTCGCGCATTTGCATAATCACAGCTGTTTTTGTAAAAATTAGTTCCACAAGAGTGATCTACTAATGAAGAAATCAAAAGTTCCACTTTAATGCAAATTTATGCAAATTTTTTTTTCAAAAAATGCATTTTTTGCGTTTTTTTTGCTACTTTTTTCGCGCATTTGCATAATCACAGCTGTTTTTGTAAAAATTAGTTCCACAAGAGTGATCTACTAATGAAGAAATCAAAAGTTCCACTTTAATGCAAAATTATGCAAATTTTTTTTTCAAAAAATGCATTTTTTGCGTTTTTTTGCTACTTTTTTCGCGCATTTGCATAATCACAGCTGTTTTTGTAAAAATTAGTTCCACAAGAGTGATCTACTAATGAAGAAATCAAAAGTTCCACGTG